>BRKX01000018.1:8234420-8912337 GCA_026008535.1 Perilla frutescens | reverse complement strand
AAACTGAACTTAGATGTGGAATATTCAGGGCCTGTTTTGACTCGCAATATTATCCGTGCTTTGTAGAGATCAGTTGAAAAGATCTGCTTAGCTCAGAGTGTTGTGTGTGCTTGGAGTGTGCAGTAATAAACATGCAATTGAACTGAAAATTAAAGCAGCGCACACAAGCAATTTATAGAGGTTCGAAGCTCAACTTTTACGTCCTCTCTTCCTTCCGCAGAAGGGCAATTCACTATGCAAGTGTAAAGTTCCTTTATTACAGTTACACAGTGAAGACAACGGCTGTCCCGGAAGCTGCACACTCAACTTCCTCAGTCGGTAGGTCGACAGCTCATACTTGCGATCTCCAACTGCTCGCTGGAGAGATAAGGTGCTATTGCCCGTCTTTTTACAATTTTAGATCTTGCTCGATCTTCAAGAGTACAGCCTTGAAACTGGTATCAACTTCTACGTCCTCTCTTCCTTCCGCAGAAGGGCAATTCACTATGCAAGTGTAAAGTTCCTTTATTACAGTTACACAGTGAAGACAACGGTTGTCCCGGAAGCTGCACACTCAACTTCCTCAGCCGGTAGGTCGACAGCTCATACTTGCGATCTCCAACTGCTCGCTGGAGAGATAAGGTGCTATTGCCCGTCTTTTCACAATTTTAGATCTTGCTCGATCTTCAAGAGTACAGCCTTGAAACTGGTATCAACTGGATTGCTCATTTGCGCGTCTGCATCTGAGCTGGGGTAGTTGATCACTGAAGCGCGGTGACTAAGAGAATAGCTCTGGCTGGAAATCTTCAACAGCTAGCTCGAAGAGCGTTAAGGCTCATTCTCATCAGTTGGAGCTTTTGATTCTTCTGAGTTTTTTGAGCGTGAGGCTTTAGTGCTTTGGCGAACGTCTTCGAAGAAAAAGACTTAACTAAAGTGCTCTCCAAATTTCTCAAAAGTCCCACGGTCTTCTCTGGGGTAGCTTACCTTTTAAAGATGGGGGAGTGGTGACCGCCGGTGATCATTGTTTGATCATAAATGATAAAGCCAGTTGTGAGGCTCTCATTTAATGGGGCCGTAGAGTTGCCTTTGCTCTTCTGATGAGCTTTTGCTCCAAGATCTCAGTTGCATTAACTTCAAGATCTTCTTTGGCTTATCTGAATTTCAGTTACGGCTCATATCTTGATTTTCAGTTCTGAGCTTTGTCTGGTAGTTGGAATCTTCAGTTCCTTTGTCTGTCAGTTCTGCGCGTCCCTTGGCAGTTTGGAAAGCTTCAGTTGAGATCATCTTCAGCTGGCATTTCTGGGCTTGGGCTTGATGCTTTCTGAGCTCCAGTTGGCTTTGCTTCAATTGGCAGTTCTGAGCTAAGGTTTGATACCTTCTGAGCTTCAGTTTGGTTTTCTTTAGCTGTCAGTTCTGGGCTAAGGTTTGATACCTTCTGAGCTCCAGTTTGCTTTGCTTCAACTGGTAGTTGAACCAGTCTTCTTCAGCTGGTATTTTGGACTTGTGTCCCTTCAGCTTTGAACTTTCTTGGATTGGTCTTCAGTTCGGTTGCTGGCGCTTTATCAGTTGGACTTCAAAACTGATGCGTCTTCAGCTGGTGTCCTTCGAACTGGTACTTTATCAGCTGGTATCCTTTGAGCTGGTATTTTCCTTTAGCTTGTACCTAGGTCTTCTCTTCAGTTGGTATGTTCCTTCAACTGGAATATCCTGAGCTGGTATTTCCTTCAGCATGGATCTTAGACTGGTACATTTCTTCAGCTGGTATTTTCTTCAGCTATAATATCTTGAGCTGGTATTTCCTTCAGCTCAAAACCATCCTCGCTTCGGCTGGCAGTCTTCTTCAGTTGATGCTATCGTGATCTGGCATGTTCATCAGTTCAACTGATGTGCTCTTTAACTGGTATTTCTTCAGTCGGGAATGATCTAGAACTGGTATGTCCTTCAGTTCTTCTCTTTCAGCTTGTATTCCCTTCAGCTAGGATCTTCCTTTGACTGGAACATTTCTTTAGCCGGTATTGGACTAGAACTGGCATGTCCTTCAGTTCTCTTCAGCTGGTGGCGGCCTAGAACTGGTATGTCCTTCAGTTATCTTCAGCTGGAACATCTCTTCAGTTGGTGGTGGCCTAGAACTGGTATGTCCTTCAGTTCTCTTTAGCTGGTATTAGCCTTGAACTGGTATGTCCATCAGTTCTTCACTTCAGCTGGAACATCTTCTTTAGCTGGTGTTGGCCTTGAACTGGTATGTCCATCAGTTCTTCACTTCAGCCGGAACATCTTCTTCAGCTGGTATTGACTTTGAACTGGTATGCCCATCAATTCTTCACTGTAGACTGATGGCAATCGGTACTTTCTTTTGCCGGTACCTGCAACTTTCAGTTTGCCTTACTAACTGTTCTAGCAAGCTACAGTCTTCTTCTTTTTCTCTCTATTCTTCTCTCTTTTCTTTTCACGTGGATTGATCATTTCTTTTGGCTTTGACAGCTTGATTTTGTATGATCATCCTTAGTTTTCTGCTTGATTTCTTTTCAGTTCTTTCAAGGCTCTTTACATATTTTGACATGTTTTGACATCTCATCAAAACTCCCTGTAAGAAAAACCTTGATAGTTTTTGCTAACATTTAACAATGGTGATTCTAGGTTTTAAATCATACCAATAGTAGAAATAATCATTCCATCCCAACACGTAAGTGTTTGGGTAATGCTACTGTGGCCGACCATAATATTTAATTATAGTAAGATTTGGTAAATTATTAATTAAGATTCTAATTATTGATTGATGTATGTTTTCACTTATATCCTTGTAATTAATTTTAGAAAGAGGTTTGTCTTATTGTTTTGAAACTTTTGAAATGTACATAAAAATCTCTACAAATATGTTAATGAATAATGACTTCAAATTAAAAAAAAAAAATCTCTAATAAAATTTAAACATTGAACTAATCTCTACCAAAATAAACAAGAATTTCATTTGAAAATTATGTGCTAATCAACTAAATTTATTCTGTTAATATCGATAATTATAAATATAATACTCCCTCCATTTGTGTTTAAATGTCATTCTGGATGAATGCATATAAATTAATAAATTAATTAACTTACCTAATACACCCTTATGTGAATACATTAAATGTGTTAGATATATATGTCTGAATGCATTAAATGAGGGCAAATGTGAGAAAAATATGAATTTTATGTCTTGAATTTGTAGAATGACATTTTTTGTGAAACAAAATTAAAATGCTAGAATGACACTTATTCAGAAACGGATGGGAGTATATCATATATACAATTGCCTTAAATTGGGTGCATTGATTTTAAATTTAATTTTATTATAAGAAAAACTTAAAATATTAAATTAAATATGAAAAAAGGGAGAGAAAAAAAAACTTATGGTTTAGAATTTTGAATAAAAAATTTAACCAGTGATTCTCCTTTAAAAAATGATTGGCGTCATTGGCATCAATGCAAGTAGGAGTGTGCAAAATCCAACCAAAAATAAAAATTAACTTTTTTTAAAAATTTTTCTTAATTATTTTCATTTTCTAAATATCTAATGATAATTTTAATTAGAGAAATAGTTTAGCATTAACATTACAAGAAAATAATAATAATAATAATAATAATAATTATAATAATAATAATAATAATAATAATAATAATAATAATAATAATAGTAATAATAATAATAATATATAAAATAATCACTTTATTGAAAATTAAAACTTTATTAATTGAAAATAATATGAAATGATACAAATATGTGTATCTATTGAATGTTATTTGGAACTAATCCGCCCCCAATATGTTTTTTATGTTTTCCCTAATTAATAATATAGAATCGTGACATCATACTATATTATAAATTACATTGTTATGAATCATATTTCTACTAGTATAATGTAGTGTCTCTTATAAATTCGATTGAACTGAACTCACATAATGTGATTTATTATAATTTGAAAATCAAATGAATAAGTGTAATGTAATAAATCTTATAATTTCGAATTAAATGGATTTATATAGGGTAATTTATTAAAATTTCAGATCAAATGAACTACTATAATATAATTTTATATAATTTCGAATGAAATGAGCTCACGTAGAGCAATTTATTGTAATTTTCAAATCTAATGAACAAGTATAATGTAATAATGTCTTAGAATTTCAAATGAAATGAACTTATATAGTTTAATTTATTATAATTTGAAAGCAAATGAACTAGTATAGTGTAATTTGACATAATTTTGAATGAAATGAACATATATCGTGTAATTTATTATAATTTCAAATTAAATGAACTTGTATACTGTAGTTTGATATAGCTTGAATGAAATGAACTCACATAGCACAATTTATTACAATTTCAAATCATATGAACATATATAATGTAATGTATTATAATTTTGAATGAAATGAACTCATATACCGTAATTTATTATAAATGTAATCTTAAACAATTTCAAATTAAATAAACTCATAGCATAATTTATGACAATTTCAAATCAAATGAACTAGTACATTTAGTTTCTTATTATTTTCAAATAAAGAAATCAATCAATAATCTATATAATATATAATAATAAGACCGTAGATATAAATAGAAATCTATATTTTCCTGCCTAAATTACATTTTCGTTTATATAAATTATAAATATTATATGTGAATAATCATTAGTTAATTTATTATCATATATATGTTACGTATAATGTATAATATATATGTGAATAAATTTTAATCCACAGTTTGATAAGTACTAGCCATACTTTCCTTATAATTAGCCGCACTAATATCGACAAGCTGCATTAGGTGAGGAATATATTAATTGATTGATTTGTTAAATAGATATATGTTTAAGGTAAATATATAGTATATATACGTATGTATTTTCTGTTTCCATATTATATAGATTATAATATATGTCAATTATTGTGTCCTATAACACATAGTGTAATAATAATATTAAATATTATTTTATATAACATAAATATTCGATGGCTACTTAATTAATATTTCAATTTTCTGTTTCTACATCATATATTATCTACATTATTATATTTTAAAATATTATTATATTAATATATATGTGTGTGTGTGTGTGTGTGTCTGTGTGTGCGCGCGCGCGCGCATCTATCTATTTGTTAATCTTAATTTTAATTTTAATGTATATAAAAAAAAGTATTTATGCCTTTTATAGTAACCTCACATTTTCCCGCCTAAAAAAATTCTAAAATTAGAAATATAATAATAATTAATTGATAGTCATATTTAGACCAAAATTGCATATACTAATATATTAATATTGTTTTGATAAATAGTCATTACAATTAATAGACGTTAGTATTTTTTAAGGAATTGAAATGCGTGTTAATATTAATTGGCTACAAATCCATGTATATTAAATAGTCCATAAAAATATTTTTCGTAAATAATCATTAAAAAATTAGTATGGATTATTAGAATTAGCTGGAAATCTCTCTAAAAAGGGCAAATCCGTGTATGACTAATATATGTTAACTGTTGGTGAGTGTGGATACCTCACATTATATATTTTTCATAATTTGTGTATTTTGTCTATCATATTACAATTCTATAATATATATACATATATACATACATATGTATAATAAAAATCCAATCAAATCCGCCTAATAAAGATTTTGTCATAATTAAATTAGTTTGTATTTACCTTAATTGGGTACAATTTCCTTAATTAACCACAATGATATCCGCCTAGCATTAAATTCGGAATATATTGAGTGATTTGATTTGTAATAATATGTACAAATATATGGTATTGTATTAAATATCTACGACAATATTCAGAATTTGATCATGTTATGTATGTACAACAATATTCAGAATTAGAATACATTCTCTTAAAAGAATCAATCAATGAATTTCGCAGCGTATACGGTGGAAACCCATCCATGTCTTCCAATCCATAAAACACCCCTCCTTTTTGAAGTAGAGATAAAATTCCATCCAATTCGTAAGCTTTGTCCAGTGGGAAGAGAATGATCAATTTGAGTTTCTTTGTGTGTTCATTCTTTTGTAATGACGCATGGATTGGAGAACAAAAAAAAGTGAACAATGGAGAAAGGTTATCAATCATCAAATCTACAAAAGAAACACAAAGAATTAATATTCGATCTCTTTAATTACTTTTGCAGATAGTTCGTGTGATCAACATAGAAAATTAGAAAGAAAATGCTCGGAGCAAAAGAGTAGTTCAATTTCAATTGAAATGCAGTGCATTCTTAAGCCTTCCTTCGTATGATATTGCCATCAAAATCTATTTCAATTGCAAATGTTTTTACTTTTCAACCAGTATTGAGTAATGGTGGACTCCATTTTATATATCACATTCCTTCGGCATTTGTTTTTTCAATTGATATATGTATACAATTATTTTCGGGCCTTTAAATCGTATAGTTCCATTCTCACTTGCCTAATTGTGCCTTTAATATCTTAGTCTGTTTTTGCTTGCATCTTTGTGAAGCTCTAAATTTCTTAGTTTTGTAAATTTTTCATGTGTCGAAAAATAGTAGTCTTCAAAGCTATAATGTTCTATTTGATTTAAAGAAAAGGAAGAATGATTACACATAATGTACTTGTGATGAGTTAAAAATAAATTCCGGGTTTTGGAGATTCATTGGATGAAAGGAAGTAGAATGATGGCCAAGAAGAAATATATTTTTCTTGAAGAAAAGCATCGTAGGAGACGCTACTTTCATTTTTCTTCTTTTTTTGGTGAAATAATATTCAAACAAATTTATATTGTTAATAAGATTGGGGAAACCAATCAATTCCACTTTAAATTGGTTAATATTATACTTAATAAAATATGTTTTTTTTTTCAATTTTTATATACGATTATGAATTTTTTTCATTAATGAAAAGTTTCAAGTATGTTTTAAAAATATTTATAGTAGTTAATATATAACTTCTTCACCCTCTCTTTGGCGAATTTAGTTGTGAAAGCCTCGACCACTAGAATACTTTAACCCAAACGAGTATAAAATAAAATTTTAGTAATTATTGAAGTATTTGATTTTACAAGTTTTAAATTTATAATATTTGTTTAACTATAAATAATACAGTCCATTTTTAGTGGTGGTTGTAATTTTGTAAATTAAACGTGATATATATTATTTAAAACTGAAAAATGGTGTTCAAAATAAATCGAAACATCACATCAACAATATAACATGTTTTTATATAGATCACTCTCTTATATTTTGTTTAACCTATATTTTCATACGGGTTGATTGTCAAAAAATTCACATCTTTTAAACGAATTTGCAATTTAAACACAACTTTTAAAATGTTGCAATAATAACAAAACCTTTTGATTTGTATCAAATTTAACACCCCCAGTTTTTTTCCGATTATCAAAATTAGGATGTAACAATAATTTTTCCACGTATACAGATAATTCAGGTTTGGGCTGTCAATTTTCTTTACTGCGCAACATCAATTTTCAAGTCGTCGAATTTTTTTTTGGAGTGCCTATTTTTGCTACAAATCAAAAGACCGGGTTATTATTTCAACATTTTAAAAGTCATATTTAAATTGTAAATTTGTTAAAATGTAGTGATTTTCTTAGAAATTAACCCTTTTTATAAATATCTCTAATTATAAATGTCTGCATAAAAGTACTTGAAAATTAATAATTATAAATTGAATATCATTTGCATTTATTTTATGGTTATTTGTATAGTTAATTACACTTGAGTACTCAATATTTGCCATTTTTTCATTATTGTCTCAAAGTTTCAAAGTTACACTTCAATACCCAATATTTGACAAATTAATAATTATAACACTAAAGTAAATTTTCAATGTCCCAAATATTAACATGAAATATCTTAGGCAGAGATGTGAAGGCAATTGAAGGCGAGACCGACATTCCATGTCAATATTTGAGTCACTGAAAAATTACATTAGTGCTATTAATATTTGTCAAGCGTTCAGCATTAAAGTGTAACTTTTGAAATTTTAGGATAAAAGTGAAAAATGGGAAAACATTATTGAATACTCGAGTGTAATTAACCCTTATTTATATGAATTGTTATTAAAACATTGTTGTAATATAATATCTCTATATTTATAAATTTTATCCGTACATCCCACGGTGGGTAATGCTAGTTAAAGATAAAACTGATACGCTTATCAGTTCTATATAGACCCGAAAATTATGATATTGACCCGGAAATATGCTATTGAGTCTAAATAGACCCGAAATCATAGTTTTTATGTCTATAAATTCACCTGAAAATATATTATCAGGACAATATATACCCGAAAGCGGTTTATCGGGTCTATATTGACTTGAAAACAAGTTTCTGGGTCTATATAGACCCTTAATTATAGTTTTGTGGTCTACAAATGCTCCGAAAAATATAGACCCGGAAACATATTATCAGTTCAAAATCCATGAAACAGACTTGGGTAGTATTAAATGAGAAAACAACTAATGGGGCAGATTTTGTTTGAAAAATAAAAACTCGAAGCGCGATAATAATTTGGAAAACATTTCGTCCTATCAAAGTTCTACCCCAAATGAAAACATCAATTTGAATTCAAGGAGATGATCTTCGCCATCTGGTTATCAAGGAGAAATCATCGCAAGGACGCAAGATATGTTTACACAATAACTGATGATCCATACGAGTTTGTTGTCTGTAATGATTAAACCAAATGTCGACTGATGGTCCGATTTTTTGTATTCAATCAGGGTTTATGTTTGCACTGCAGTGCAGTTATTCGAATGAATTATCTCATTATTTAAAATCTTCGCAGGTAAATTGAATATAGTTAGTAGTAATGCCACAATCTAGAGTGGGCTGTAAATCATATATCAATAATTCAATATGTTGATCAATTTTACCAAAAAAAGTATTAACATTTACGTACAATCAAATTCACTACTTGTACTGATTGATTTGTATTTATGGCCAATTAGGAATCAATTTATTTCAGGAAAATGGATTTTTATCTTAATGAGTCATTACACAATGAGGATTTTGCATATAGGAATCGGGATTCATATGAAGGTCAGTCATCTGAGTATAGAGGAGAAGACCCTGAGAGTGTACACACATTGATAGTGGATTTAGAGGCGAAGCTCGGAGTGGGTAAAATCTACAACACCGCTGAAGAAGTGTATTTACTTTTTCTATGAATATGGAAGGTGTAGGGGTTTCAATGTAAGGAAAGGCTGCCAACGGTATTTTCCAAATACAAAGGTAATTCGTATGAAGGAATATGTCTGCTCATGTTGGGGTCGGTATGAGGAGAAGAAAGGAATCCATAGGTTGATGAACTACAAGAAACAAATATACCGGACAAGATGTAAGCCAGGTTACGCATATATAAGGGAAAAGACAGTCCATGGAAAGTTGTGATATTCAACAACGATCACAACCACGAGCTGGTCCCCCATACTGAGAGCTACTTATTACGTTCTGCCCGCAATTTATCGCTGACCAAGAAAACACTCATTGAGGCTCTTAATTTGGCTGGGATAGGGGTGAGTCGTGCATATCGGTTCATGGCGAATGAAACAGGTGGACCGCAAAATGTGGAGATTACAAAAAGGGATGCCTATAATCACATGCATGATATTAGGCGCGCTACAAAGGTGGAGAATGGTGATGCAAACGCATTGATGCATCACTTTATCCAGAAATCTCATTCTGATCCCCTTTTTCTATTGGAATGTGCAAGTGGACGATGAGAGGAGGCTCATGAATTTCTTTTTCAGGGACTCACGATGTCTCATTGATTATGAGATTTTTGGGGATGTGTTAAGTGTTGACACAACATACCAAACCAACAAATATGATTTGATTGTTGTTCTATTCGTGGGTATAAATCATCATATGAGCAATGCCATGTTTGATCTTGCTTTCTTATCAAATGAGACAACGGAGTCTCTTAAATGGTTGTTCTCTACATTCTTGGAATCAATGCATGGTCAAGAACCGCATGTGATATTCTCCAACCAATGTCAAGCATTGATGAATGGGATAGATTCATCGTTCAGGACTGCATGACACCGGCTGTGCCAGTGGCATATTAACCGTAATGCACCTTTACATTTTAGGTCATTGAATGGTAATAAAGCATTCAAGAGTATGTGGCATAAATGCATGAATGGTGTTGATACTGAAGCCGAATTTGAGGAATGCTGGAGTGAATTGATTGGAACGTATGCTCTACAGGGCAATAGGTGGTTTGCTAACATGTACAAGTTAAGGAAGAGATGGGCATCCGTCTTCACTCACAGTTATTTTAGCGCCAATCTTCATGCTATATCTCGTAGTGAGGGAATGGATAAAACTTTCAAAGATATGTGATCTGCTAAATCCTCACTTTCTCATTTTGTCAAGTGCTACGAACGGATCCAAGCATATTGGCGTGTTACGGAGAGTACCGACGATGCATGTGACATCGGTGTACCAGGCTAGTATATTAGTCATAATCCACTGTTAGTGAATGCATCCAGATTGTTCACATGGAAAGTATTTAAGGCATTCGAAGAGCAGTTGGCTAATTATGTGAACGTGTATATAGTGGAGCCCCCTACGAGTTTATCGAAAATTGATATGCAATACAGGGTATTATCGTAGCCATCGATGTCAAGAATAAGATGAGTGCAATACACCTCAAAATCCCAAATTGCATCTTGTAGTTGCTGAATTTGGGAGACGGTAGGTGTTCTCTGCAAACATATTTTGAGAACTTATCTAGAATGGAAAGTCCTCAAGCTTCCAGAATGGTGTATTTTGCCCTATTGGTGCAAGAATGCCAAACTCACACACTGGGAATATATTAACAGGTGCTCCAAACAAGGTGTCCGTGACCATATCAATGAGCCATCTTTTGTGAATTACGTAATGATGATAACTTATGAGGTGTTGAGCACTTTAAAACATGATAAAGAATGTAGGCAATTTATGTTGGATAGCATGAAATCCATCCAGGAGCAAGTCACTGCATTTTTACGTGGGAGGCCTTTTGTTGAGCACAATCAGCCTCGACAGCAATTCGACAGTTCTAAACAACCGCATGTTCGTGATCCTCGATGATCAAAGCGTATGAGAATAGGTGATAGCGCACGTGAGGGTTATTGGTGCTCTGGAAAGAATAAGAGGAACGAGAAAAAGTCATCTGCACAAGCTAAATACACAGGTACCTGTATAATGATCTCATATGCATATTTTCCATATAAAGCGATTAGATATTTCTATGCAATATTTTCTATGTGACTATGTCATCATCCACACGCAGATGTACGTGGTCTAGATCATGCTAGGTCAGTTGAAGAAACTCAGAATGAATCCGACCATATCATATCCGAAGACAGGATGAACAAAAATCCAGACAGTAACTGGTTCTCTTTCTCATTCTATGCAAGAGTGCTTTTCAACTTTATATATTAAATTGTGAATTATTATAACTCTATTATAATACGTGTACTTGGGGGTATTTGACATTTCACTTTGGCTATAGGATATTCCTTTCAATGTATCGCAACATTCCGTTCATGAAAATTTTTCTATGCCAGGGGATGAAAATTAAATTAAACATACATAAAGATCAACCCGATGTGTTCCAGGTATGACTCAGAAAAGTAACCATATATATTTCGAGGGTCAACTCATAGTGCAATGAAGTTTACCTAACTTCATTGTTGTTATGGTCACAAAATTTTGCTAGCAATTCTGGGAAAGAGGATAGAACAAGGATTTAGCGCTTTGCGGACATGTTTCTCACTATCATTTTTTGTGCACCATTAATATAATATCCACATAGTAATTCAGCGTACTAAGCTCTTGATGAATATATTTCCGAACTGTATTTGTGATGATGTGTCAATTTATTTTGATGATCAATATCAATGCCACGTATTCTGAATATCTATTCATTATACTATCTTGTGAAACATATAACACTGTATATAATATAAATGACATATATCTATATATGTATATATTTTCCTTTAAAATATACTCATGTGCTTACTTAGAGAGATTTTAATATCATTGGTGAGTGTTGAGAGTTTGCCCAACTTGTGCCAATGATTTTGATTTATTATCATTATATGTGCCATGTGCTTAAATGTACTTTATCAGGTATAAATAAGAACTGATTTTTTTTGTATCATGATTCTGCATATAAAGTTATGAAGTTGGAAAAATTACCTGAAACAGCAAAAAAGGTCACAAAGGTTTTCTCATCAATAAAAAAATGTTGCAGATCACTCTGCAAGAGCTGGAACAGGAATTTACTTGTTTGTGTAGAAAAAAGAAATTATGGACTACCAAGACATATTTTGTTAACTAGACTAAAATAATGGAATGATGAGAGTGAGAGAGAGAGAGTATATTACTGGGATACATGACTGTAATAATCTATAATCATCTGGGAAGTTTTACCTTCTATTTATGTCTGAGAAATGTAAACGGCATAACCATATCAATCAAGAATTTGATCAATTTGGATAATAGAACTCAAGCTAGGTGGTCTAGGGAACTTATTCAGACCTCATGTTGGTGAAAATGAATAAAGAAATACATCCATTGATCTATAAGAGAACACACAAAAACAAAAGCAATAATTAAGGACCTGCATTGATGTAATGAATTCTTTAAATCCAAAAAATGATTAATTTAGGATTTTTATATATTTTCCAAAAAAAATGAAACAATTAAATTGCGTTTTATTTTGAATGAGATGTATAGGTTACATTAATTTGTCTTTAATTTGTTTTACGGATGTCCTTTTCAAATGAATATTTTTTACTATACCTCGATTTTTAAATGCTTTCAATTATGTTGTAATGCATTATGGGCCTTCTAATATTGTCACTTATTTTATTGAGCACAATCGATTGAAAATATATTAAATAAATATGATTTCTCATTCGATAAAAATAACGAACCTTCCGAAACACAATGTTATATAATCCATATTCATTATATGTTGGTTTCTATTGATTATTTCAGTGTAATTGAATTCTTTTATTTGAAAAATTATTTATTATAAAGTAATCATATTTTTTATTGTCATCCCAGGGATGTAAGACATTTTTTTTTCTTTTTTCTAATTTCTTATACACTTTGTGTTGTATTTAGATTGATGGACAATAAAGTTTGTGAAATACAAATTGCAGAGATCTTGGAGAGAAATTAAGCTACCTTACCTTACTATAACTCTTGCTCTTGAATCTAATCAAACTTGAGAACTCACTAGCTTGCCACCTGGTAAGCATGCTATAAGTTCCAAATGGGTATACAAAGTCAAGCTGCACTCTGATGGCAATGTGGAGTGTTTCAAAGCACGATTGATTGCTAAAGGGTATAAACATGAATATGGCATAGATTATAATGAGGATTTCTCCCCCGTTGCCAAGCTCGTGAAAGTTCGGTTGCTAATTGCTATTTCTACATGTTATTCCTAGCCTTTGCATCAAATCGATGTGAATAATGCTTTCTTGCATGGTCATTTAAGTGATGACATTTACATGTTATCTCCACAGGGATATTCAAAGGCTCAGCCCCAGCAAGTTTGCAAGCTTCTCAAGAGCCTATATGGGCTCAAACAGGTTTGGAGGGAATGGAACAATGAATTTAGTAAGCATCTCTTATCTCTTGGCTTTTCTCAATCACCCGATGATAATTGCCTCTTCACTCATGGGCAGCATGACACCTTCATTGCTTTACTTGTTTATGTGGATGATGTCTTGATTACTGATCCCAATCTTGATCTGATTACTGAACTAAGTGATTATTGATTATTTAAGTGTAATTGAATTCTTTTATTTGGAAAATCATTTATTATAAAGTAATCATATTTTTCATTGTCATCCCGGGGATGTAAGACGTTTTTTTTTCTTTTTTCTAATGTCTTATACACTTTGTGTTGTATTTAGATTGATGGACAATAAAGTTTGTGAAATACAAATTGTAGAGATCTTGGAGAGAAATTGAGATACCTTACCTTACTATAACTCTAACTCTGCTCGGAGTCATTCAAGCTCCCGAACTTAATTATTGTATTTTTAATGTACAAATTGCAGCCTCTCATTTTAATAATATTATCTCATGAAATTAATAAGTTATTTCTTATTTTATTTGTCCACCTCTAGTTTATTTCACACAATTACTAAATTGAATCTAACAAAAAGTGAAAAAAAATTCACCTACAATACACAGACAGACACATGTATATACATACATATGTATTCATAATATAATATGAATAATGACATATTAATAAACCACTACAGTGATTTTTTTGTGAAATAAATTATGCTAAAAAGAAAAAGGCAATTTGTATATACGAACAATGTGCAATCAAATGACTAACACAACTCTATAATTACTTCACAAACCTTCTCTACATAGAGTTGCACATATCATTTGACTTCACAAACCTTTCCAATTAGACAAACTTCTTAATTTTCCCTAAACAGCCGATGTCGAAGCATACATACTGTTAGAACTTATTGCCTAAAAAGTTATGAATTTCGGATGAAAACAACAAAGTTGTACTTAATATTGAAGCTAGTGTTTCCACTGTGGCTTCAACATGTAGCGGAAGAGTAAATAACACTTTGCACAAAATAAGTTTTAAATCACACTCCTTAAGGTGTGTGACTGCCTCAGGGCAAAATTCACTAACATAAGTGAAATACAAAAATAATACAAGTGTTATCTCAGTTGACTCCCTTGACAACATTGTATATAACATAAAAGAGATCTATCCTAGCTTCACTCCTTGAACAATCTCTCGAACAAACACTATCTAAACACATAGATAGAAATAACACGTTAATCTAAATCCTAATACTCAAATTTGACTATCTAACCTACACACAACTGAATCTAGGGTTTAGTTGATTGGAACGCTACGTAGATGTTGAAAAGGATGTCTTGAATCTTTGAGACGATACTAGATGCAAGTTTCAGAATTTTTCACAAACCACGGTGATAATCTGCTTGCACAAATGATTTCAAGGTCTAAGGAGACCTTAAATACTTTCTTTATCTTGCTCCAGCAGTTGTTCCACGAACACATGAGATGTGGCCTTGAATCAACCACTTTCAACTTCCCATTATTGTAGTGGTCTTGAGATAATTGCTTTCAGCTTTGTGTATCACATGTTCTTCAACATCGTGCAATAGTTGTAGTTACGCCAGTCACCCACGTTTACCTGCAACGGTTAATGTTCAAGATAGAGTGGGAACATCACGTCCCCTATAAATTCAGAACAAACTTTGACTAATTCAAAGTCATATAATATCCATGATTTATCACGAAATTAAATCAACAATAAATCCCTAAATACGTGGAAAATAAAATATGACATAAATCATAAAATAATCAGATTAATTTAAAATAAATTAATCATAAATAATCGGAAAGAATAAGATTAGCTTCTAGGAAGTTATACTCAATGTCACGAGAATGACGGAATAAATCTGATACAATATTGACTTCGATGTTATCGAACGAAGTGATAACATCATCTAGAACATATCTTTCTCAACACATACTAATAGCAAATGAAATAATGAAAACATCCAAATTATGTGCAGATTCAGTTTGGCAATCATCATTCATCATATTACAACTGACATAACAAAATACTTAATTCAAAAATCTATACCCTAATATCCTTAACACATTACAAAAACCAAAAGAACATGCTTGCAAATTATGTGATTACCGCGAGCCCACAACATTGGTGACTAGATAGTCACTCTAATGTAGTATCCATTCCGCTAGCACAATGAATGCCCAGATGGTATAGCTCAACGTAGTATGACATGCGATATTCACCACACATGTTCAGGTCAAGGAGGTCGGGGTGTCTTCCACTGACTTTACACTCCAAATATTTCATAGCCATAATTCCATTACTTTGTTGGGGAAGGTGTGGGATGGGAACTAAATTCTACACTTAGCGTTTATCAACATCAACTTTTAACTTCTTCCACACTCCACATTTTTCATAGAGCCATGCAAGATTCGTTTTGACATTCTTAAAGCTGTCTTCAATCGTTTATTATTGCGTCGATTTGGAGAGAGAGCCATAAACTTTGATGGTTTGACTAATGATGGAGATCTCATACATAACCCAGTGATCACCACCAATGTGTCCAATGCCGTAAATACTGTCAGCAAGATGCCATGGGAGGCCACTTAACTTGGATAACTCCTATTCACATATGGTAGGATTCGTTCCTTAACCAATTCAATGTTTGAGGTTTTCATGATTTGCTATTAATGACAAAGTAATTATGATTTCATAATGGTATGAAAAAATGTTAGATTTTAAAAAAAGCACGCGTGAATTTGAAAGTTACAATGGACCTACCAATCCTAATGATTCGATGCA
This sequence comes from Perilla frutescens, assembly GCA_026008535.1. Lineage (NCBI taxonomy): Eukaryota > Viridiplantae > Streptophyta > Magnoliopsida > Lamiales > Lamiaceae > Perilla > Perilla frutescens. The sequence continues at coordinate 8,895,946 of BRKX01000018.1, read as the reverse complement.
AGTCCATCCAGTTTTATACCAATCCAGTGACCTTCTCGACTTAATGATCAAGAGATTGATCAATGCATCATAGTGCTGCATACAATTAAAACTACAATTAATTAAACTAGTTAATAATTAGAGGAAATAATCATATAGTCAGACAATACCTCATCAGTTAGCCAGCTCGTGCTGCTCTAGATAGGTTTGAACCAATCTCGAGACACTTCACCGACCATCCTAATCAGCAAAGGCACATATCTGGAACTGCAATCATCCATTATTTTACATATTAGACTATAATTTTGCTGTGTAAGAGTAATAGTTTTACATTGTCGATTGATGTTGAAGTCCACGTACCTTTCATGAAGATATTTGCTTTCATACCAGTCATCAAATTATTTGACGTTGTAATATTTGGAAGGTATCAATACATCAAACCTTTCACGTTCAGACCAATCTGCGTTCAAATGGTGCTCGAATAGAAGAAACGGTTGACCAACACTTGTCTTCTGTTTCTTTGTTGTCACTGTATCAAGTTTGAAATGAGCTGTACATCATCTTCATCCTTGTATTTATATGCTCTAGATTTGGAATCCTTTTCCAACGATGTTACTTTCTCCCAAATAAGACACGTCACAAGTTGTATGTCCTATATGAAGATCACATCAAGTACAATTCAAGCATTAAGCCATCAATTAGTAAGTGCGCGCATCAACATATTTATACATACGCTCAAAATTTAAGAAAGTGTCATAACCGTACAATAACTTGATTAAAGATTGTTGGAATGTGCATATCCGGCATTGTCGAAGATATCACCCTTTCTGGAGTCTTGAAGAAATCAAACATGATATCCTTCTTCACTGATCCGTCGTTGACATGTTCAATTGGGATGGTCACCTTCGATTTTACTTTTGAACCACCTGAAATTAAGCGAAGTTTCTTTTTAGGGCAAAACATAGAAACATATCCCCCAAGAGGCTTTGCAGTAAACAGAAGACATTTGCATGCACCTTTGATTTTACGTCTGGTTGCCATGTCTGCCAACACATCTAAATTATTCCTATCGCCATTGGTGATCTTTGAGTATGGAACTGAGCTCTAGGTTTGATAACGTCCACCGATGAAACCCATCTATCGTACGTGGTCCCTACTCAAAGCTTGCTCAATTCTCACAGAGGTTGGATCGTCGTTATTCAGATCTTCAGTACGAGGACCTTCAAAGAATGACAAACCCCATGTGATCCAAAATGTTCCATTGGATATTATTAAGCATGAAACAAAAGGAAAGTGTGATGATTATAAAACTGTAACAAACATCAATTCATTATGAAAATTACCAGAGTGATTTAAAGAAATGTTGTTTGCTTGCTTATTTGGAAGTGTAATGAAAATACTACGCCTTAATGTTGCCTTTCCTCGAGGACGCTTCAATTTAGACTTGTTGTCCGTTCGATTAGAAGTGAACTTAGGCAAAATCTCACCTAGAGCTTTGTCCATTGCATGAAATACTAACAATCAGTAGAAATACAAATACAATGAAAAGAATATTTACTAAAATAATCATGCTCTGAACTATAAACCATTCTCAGTACAGTTGGGAATTACTTAAATTTCAATTTCACGTGTTCGATACTCCACAAGACCCAAATTCCTTTTTGTTACTCGTTTTCCCCCCTTTTTTATTTCCTTTTTTCATCAATGAATAAGAAAATGAGATGTTATTGCTAATAATGACCTTTTCCATTATATGGCAGTATCCATCCCTTTGTCCATGAATTAAAGCAACCATACATATCCTCGTCAGTATTAAAATGTTTGGTGTGGATGTCTTCCTTCTTTGGTTGTCCGATTGAAAAGGTGCCCTTTGGGGCTTGTTTTCCAGAGCCGTCTTTCGCTCTCTCAGCATCTTTGTCAATTGACGACATTTATATTTGTAAGGTCGAAGACAAGAATCTCTGCATTCCCATGGTACAAGTATTGAGCATGCTACTATACATGCACAATTGTTTCCTCCTTCTAATCATAGAATCATCTTCATAAATATTGAACGTAAATAATATGATATGGTCATTTTCTAAATATTTGCCAGAAAATAAATATAACATACCATCTCCCTCGTCGGAATTGTTACTGCTCATCTTCGGTGCTCCGAAGCTTGGAAGGAAAGCAGAAAAAATATAAAATTCCACAATATTGCTACTGTAAGTCTGTAATATGGGAAATCGAAAAGGTGGTAGCGGACGTGGGTCATCATCTCACCGCGGGAGAAGGAAAACTTGTTTGTGGTTAAAAATAAAATTTTCATTTTAATTGTGTGTGAGTATGCAAATATATCTACCTCGTGATGAAGGGATCGCATATGTATTTTTAATTATTGGAGAAAAAATATTATATTAGATTAAATAATAATTGTTTATATTATATATATATATATGTATGTATATGTATAGTGTTCATCTACGTATTTCATTCATGCATAATTAAACATTAGTTAAAATTGAAAGCATTTTCTTGTTTTCGACTGGAACCTATTGTATGATAAGGTTAGATGTTTAGGTTATACTAGCAAAGATGACGTGCGTTGCACGTAATTTATATGATTTTACTAAAAAAATATTCTACTATGTAAAATTTTAAAAAAGGTAAAAAAAATCAAAAATTATGAAAAAGTGAAAAAAAAAATGTTAAACTGATTAAAATTTAGTTGAAATCTCATGTACAAAAAGTAATCATTTTTTATTATCATTTGTTCATAATTTTTTTATTTTTCAATTTTTCGAGTTGAAAATTATTAATCCAAAATTAATAATAAATAAAATCCAAAAAATATTTTCAAAATTTTAAATATTTTTTGTGAAAATTAGGAATACAAAATTTAATAATACTATATGAGAAATAAAAGATAATTAATGAATAAATCAAAAAATGAAATGGTCTTATACAATACTCCTAGAAGCGAGAAATGATAATACCAATATGAGTACTAAAATAATTAATAATCAAGATGATTATTTTATTATTTTAGGTTAATAAAAAAATTATTGTCAATTTTATTGTTACCCATTTTAACGACATAATTAACGGCGGAAGAAAATTAGGGACAAAATATTATTATTTTAATAAAAAATGGCTCGACGGGATGTTAACGAATTGGTCCACTAGAAGAACTAGACTTCATAAGCCAAATTCAGTCGTTAAAAAAAAAGTTCGAACTCGTGACCTGCGAGAAGAGTCGAGCCTTACCAGTAAGGCCTAAGGGCTAAACCAAGTGTACTATGTAGATTTTTGTTAATATTTTTATATAAAGTGTATATATATATAGACACACACACACACGAAAACTATTATGCTTAATTGAATTTTTTATTCTTCAATCAAATAATTAGATTACTAATGTTTATAATTATGATTTTTTTTAATTTTAATATTAGATTATTTTAAATATAATAAAATTTCTTATTTATTATTTTTATGTTGCATTATATTAAAATTAGTTGTTTTTATTCTTTCTTGTAGTCATTCGTTGCACGATGGATTGTTTCTGACAGATGATAAAAGAGAAGCCGCAGATAATCCAGGAATATCTATCTGGAAAAGCAATTCCCAACCAGCAAATCATTTTAAACTATAGAGAACAACACTTAACGTCAAATTGCGCGGCCAAAAATAAAACTAGTTTGTTAAACTGGTCGCGTTTGTGTATATGAAGTTGTTGCCTTTTGTTTGTATGCTAACTGGATCTTAATTGTCAATCTCATATTTTTCTAGATATGGAATGCTTGTTTTCCAATAAACATATTGAATAAAAGAAACTACAGCGACAAAGCGTGTTAAAAATAATGTTTATAGGTTAATCGAACATCGTCTCCCTTAATTTTAAATGAGGTACACAAATATGGAAATTGCATCCGAACTTAAACATGCAACAATTGATTCTCCTGCAGGAAAGGATCCAATTCTACCATGGCTTTTGAATATCTTCAACATAGGCTTTACTTCTTCGGGATAAATCAGCAGGATCTGAAGATATACTATTTCTGTATCTTCATGTTGTCAAGTGAAACTTTCATTTGCACATAAATAAGAAGACAATCAGATTTTAAATATAAAAGGCACACAAAGTTGAGGGGGAAGGTAATTTGAGAAAGCAACTGCACACGTTAAAAGGCTGTTGACATGATTCCTACTTTAAATGAACAAAGATCAAAATCATCTAGTGCCACATCCACGCCTGCTGAAATTTTAAAATCAGAATAGTTAATTGGTAGTAATATATGCCCTTATCCATTTAGCTCATTCCCTTGAGTGCCACAAGGAGAACCGATGACAAAACCCGAGTTAAAGATTACCCTAATTGCAGGAGTGGTTTTCTATAAGATGTTTGAAAGTGTTCATCTTATTCAAACACTTCAACTTCATTTTAAAATGAAATATAACATATCATAAACTGTAAACATCTTTAAAAATGCAGGAACTTACTAGATTTTTTAAATAAGCTTAGCCAGACACCCTCTAACTCTACTATAGAAAAATAATTGCTTTGAATGGGGAAGAGACCGAGAAGAAAAGTTGATGGCTGCAAAAACAGAATATATTCCAGCTTGAGATAGTTCGAGGGACCTGGCATGACACTTTTCCACATCAGATTTGATTAATTTAGTTGCATCTTATCATCTAGTCAAGGAAGTTCCAGTAACAGTATGAGAGACACCCATTTTTTCTGAAGTCATTATGTCATGAATATTACAATATGATGGTTTTATGATTGAAAATTAGTTCTCTACATTGTTCCAATAAAGAGATCAGAGAGCATATGGGACAAATGAAATTTGCAACCCTAAGACACACATCTATGTGCTTCATCATATCTTCTAGTATCATAATTTCCAAAACCCAGACTTTTGATGCAACTATTCTTCTGTGTGATTCAATGAGCTCATTTACAATTTCATATACAACAATGCACTTGAAATAGGTAAAATAAAAATTAAGGTATAGCTAGTCAGAGATATCAAAGCATGAGAACAAGTAGCCAATGCAAAAGTACTTTCAAAAGTAAGTCAAAGCTACACTCAAGATTGTCTAATAAAACAATCACTACAATATTAGGTATGGAGACTGCACACAAAGCAGAACCTTAGAAGTAATTTTCCAATCAAAATGTAAAGTAAATGATGCTGCAAGGAACGGTGTAGCATATTAATCAATCAGCACATATCTTTAAAATTTCAAAGTTAAGAAGCAGGTCCACTCACATGGTGTGAGAGCTAGATGGAGGTAAAATGTTGCAATCTTCTTGTCACGTTTTATGAGACATTGAAACGGAGCATCCCGAGGCCCTGGCTGCACAATACATAAAACTAAGATTTCAAATTTCCAGATGTTCAGAAAGGATACAATTGCAAAGATAATCTCAGTAATTTTCAGTTTAGGAATCATTAACCACATTCACATGATTAAAAAAAAAGGGGAAAAGAGAAAAAAAAAAAAAAGCTATCACATTGTTGAAAACCCATCTTGCCATGCCATACTCATGATAAATATTAGAAAATCCCCTATCAAATGTTAGACAAAATGCAGAATTTTAATTTAGCAATAATTTCCTTTGAAACTACAAAACACTGGATCTTAATTTGTATTTTCCATTGCAACGATACCCTCAATGTCCACGAATTACGAACCACGAAATGCATGAGATGACCAAGACAATATAAATAATTCCCAAAATTACACCAACAAAGAGTAAATACGATGAGATAAAATTAGCGATGCGTACATACATATATGCACACACACATATATGAAAACTGTAAATTTAGACATTTTTAGGGAAGAAGGAGAGGTGATTTTGCCAGGCTGCTGACGGGAGAAAGAGCTTCCACACTTCCACACATACCAGGATATTACGAGAGCTAAATCAGTAAGAACAGAGGATTCGCCATCTGAGCTACGAATATGAGATGAATGGCATTCGACAAAATTGCGAAATTTGTGATGAAGGAAACTGCTGCTTTCTATATCTCTGGAATGAGAACCCGTGATTTGGAATGCTGCAAGAATAATCTCGTCAAAAAGGAAACCATTCGACCGATTATTGGGAGTGGCGGCAGTGCCCGGCAGTCGGTAGAAAATCAAAACTGGTGGAGGAGAATAGAAAGGGAGACGAAGAGGCGGGTGAAACGACGATGTTAGACCGAGGTTCAGGTGGAAGGCGGCAGAATAATCGCTGTCATATTATACGAGCACAAAGATGATGGCATACTATCTGTATCATCACATCCAGCACTGCAAGATTTAGCAACTTGTATGAGACAAAACTTCTTACAACATTAACAATGCAATAATATAGCTAGGTCATTAAGAGAACAACCCCTAGAATAGGGCCTATTGGAAACTAGCATTCAAAACTCAATTGGGATTATTCTTTTGTCGGGTTGAGACATGACAAATTGTGTTAAATGCTACATGGATTCCCTTATACTCTTTACAATTAGAAATGAAGGCCAAAACCATAAGTCTGCACCTCCCATATCCAAGAAGACAAATCGTACTAAACATTCACATGTTTATACATATCCAAGCATCCATTAAAATTAAAACTCAAATAAAACATAATATGTATTACTCTCTGACACCTCTAACTAGATATATACTCAGCTCCAAGATGCAAATTCATAATTTATTAAGTATACATTCATGCCACAAGTAATTTGTTTATAAAGTAGTCCAAGTCCAAAACTGTAACTATCCATGAGCCATGAGTAGTTAGCACAATTAAACATTAGATACAATATCAATGCACAATTAAAAAAATGAGCAACTTCCGGAAAAGCAGATAAACACAAGACAGGAAAATCGAAAAGCATCTAAAATCCAAGCAAATGGAAAAATAGAAAGAAAAAGAGTTGCCCACAATGCCGTCAATAAAAAAAATGAATAAATAAAAGAGTTGCCCACAAAGTTCCAATTTTTTTAATACACACACACACACAAAGATATCGATAAGAGAAATGAATTGGAATAAAAATTGAATTGGAAATTAGATATATCATTTGGTTGCACTTGGAATAACACAAACCCTTCGATGAGAAATGCCTCCTCTCTCGATCCTCTAGCTCCTCCCTTAGATTTCTCCTTTGCACCTCATCTTGGGTGTCTTGTCCTTCCTTTCTGCATAAAATTATCGGTACCAAGGTTAAACAGTCAATTTAGACAACATTGGCATCAAAGCCTACGAGTAAATACAGATAATCAAATAGCGGATGCCCTCAATAAACAAGAACAAAACATTCAGTTGATCTTTTGCACTCACAAAAATCAGCAACTAAATACACTTTCCATAACAAAAATAGATATATTTTTTTTCACACAAAAAAAAAGTGATCTCCCTCAGATTCACATAAAATTTCCTAGCTTCTTTATACACGGTGTAGAATTGTTGTTTTCACATAAAATATCCCAGCTTCATTCGATAACTAAATTCGTACAATAATAGCAACGAAACCCTAAAATTATTTCAAGGAAAACTAAATAAAAGAATGAAAAAAAAAAACAGATACAATTGAAGATGAGAAAAGCGTCGAGAATGAACCTGGGTTTGAAGGAAGTATGAGCAGCCATGTCCCTCGACGAATACTTTTGAGAAGCACCGAAGATTCGAGTACCTCCCTGTTCATTCCCACCTTTTGCCGGTGCCCATGTAGGTCTTGCCGCCGTCGTCATGTCTGAACCTTAATTTTCTCGATAATCTCAAAATTCGAGCTGCGATCGGTTGGAATAGAGGCCGATGAGCTTGATAATATAATCGGTTGCAGAGTAGAATATTGAAAACCCTAGGTGTTGGTAGATTTGGGATTTTTTTTTTCTATTCGAGAATTGAGATGAATAAAATAATTAAATAAGCAAATTAAAAATCACCAGAATTCCACTGCAGAAACACAATAGGCTGGAGATCTGCTGTCTTAGATGGGTGTCTCAATAGGCTAGTTTTTTTTTTCCTAATATTTCATGTTATCAGTGGACACTTGTCAAAAAAGAAGAAGGGATGTAGGATATACAGAACCCACAAGTAATCCGGCCCGATCTGGAGTTGGGGTAAATTACACACTGGACTGGCGCAACGGGCCCAAAGCTAGTATACCTACTTCACTCAAATAAAACTCTCATTTATAAGAATATCATCTTCCCCGCCTCCGAAGCCCTAGCAGGTTCTCTCTATTCCTTTCTCGCTTTAAACTCTGTTCTCCGTAGTTTCGGTTGCGTATTCAGATTTTTTAAGCTTGGTTAAATTTGCAGGTGAGTTTTCGTAAGGTTGCTTCGCTTCGAAATGGCTCCAGCTAAAGGTATGTTTTTTATTTTATTTTTTTGTTAATTTTCTGTGTTTGGGATTTTGTTCTGAGTTATTTTGCTGATTTGACGACAGATTTGAGAATATTACTCTGACATTATTTTGAATGGAAACTACAATTAACAGCTCTTTTACTATAAATTGGATTTTTATGTTTATATGTATTCATGATGGATTGTGAATGCTACCGCTATGAAAATACGACTTCCCTCTCAAATCCGATGTGGTCGGCGGCCACCCAGAGCAAAACTTTCGATTTATTTTAATATATTTAAAATTTAATATTTTTGTACGTATATATAATATTTAGTTGTGCTGTGAAATGGAAGAGTTGTCGACATTAGAAATTTCAGCATCCAACAATTATTAATATATGATGCCGTCGATCTCCTTGTTACTTCACGATTGAGACGACAGGGCTACATGCATACATTATTATTTATTGGATTTAAATTTCATGTTTCTCAAGCCTAACAATTTCATGTGTCATTCCTTGTTGCTATATGTTGTAATATGTTATAGTTGGTGGATCTATATGAAATTTTAGGTATTCTGCAGAATGTGAATTGAGCTATATCTATTTGATGTATAAGCAATAATGAATTTCTGCAGTACCAGGATGTTGTTTAAGTATGGTAAAAATGTTTTGAATGGTGTATGAAATTGCGGTTGATAAGTAGCTGAATACTTATTGTAATTGTCATAGTTAAAAATATGTTAATGGTTTAGGGTGTCTTTTTTACTTTTTTTACCCTATAATTTAAGCTAGCTATTTTCCATTTGTACCATTTGGTGATTGATGAAATATAATTCATAACCTGTGTTATTTCGGAGAGACTGGTGATCATCAGATTACAGTAAATTTATTTGTTGTGTTAATTTTTTTTATGATTTCCTTTTTATATTTTTGTTATAATGTTCTTCAATTTTTTTTGTGTAAAGAACTATTTGCTTATAATCTTTTGTCTTACTTCGCTTTCCCGGGCAGCTGATTCTTCCAAGAAATCTGACCCAAAGGCTCAGGCCTTGAAGGCTGCTAAGGCTGTTAAATCAGCAAGCACATTCAAGAAGAAGGCGAAGAAGATCCGCACTAAGGTTACTTTCTATCGACCAAAGACATTGAAGAAGGATAGAAATCCCAAGTATCCTCGCATTAGTGCACCTCCTCGCAACAAGCTTGACCACTATCAGATTCTGAATTATCCACTCACAACTGAATCTGCCATGAAAAAGATTGAAGACAACAATACTTTAGTGTTCGTTGTTGACATTCGTGCTGACAAGAAGAAGATCAAAGATGCCGTGAAGAAAATGTACGACATTCAGACCAAGAAGGTTAACACTCTTATCAGGTAATACCAGTATGTCATTTTTTTGCAAGTTCTTTTTGGTTATTATCTGCGAACAACTTTTACATGTGATTATTTTTATGCTCCCTCAATTTCTTTGGATCTATTAACTTCAAATGTAAATTCCATGTCGCAAGATCGTATAATTATTTTGATGTTTTAAAGTAATGTTTGTTGGACATTATTTTTGAACCATGCATGTATAAATATATATATATATATATATAATGAAATAACGAGAAGGATTTGTTTGGTGAAGCTAAGCTCAGTTTTCTGATAATGAACAAGGAATACCCATCTTTTTATGAATGTCATTATTTATTCCACCACACAATGTCTGTTTCTTGTAAATGGATTCATTGTTGAATATTCACATTTTGCTAAACATGAATATGATTGGTAGCCTTTAATGAATGACTTTGCTAAATGAAACTTACACAAGTTTTTTGAACTGATGAAGATATTATATTTGACCTCCTACTGATTCCTGGGGATGAAGCTTTTCTTGTTTTTTTACTGCGTTAATCTTACGAGCTTACTCTTTTCAGGCCCGATGGTACGAAGAAGGCGTACGTTAGGTTGACGCCTGACTATGATGCTTTGGATGTTGCAAATAAAATTGGGATTATCTAAAGAGCTTGGCCTCGTGATTTCAGTTTATGGTTATTTCTTTGTGTGGCTGGACACAATCAGATTTTTGTAAACTCAGATGCGTAAACCAAATTTTATTGCACTTTAGATGCTTGAGCTTTAAAAGTTACAATTCTAGTATTGTTAGACCTCTACTAAGATGTGTTGCTATAGTACATATTTTGTTCTGTTGCTTTTGTGGGAAATTCATATTTTTTGTTTTCTTTCAACATGAGTTTTGCATACCATATCTAATAGGTTTTATATATGCAACACTTGCTAAATTAATCTCGCTAGAATATATTTTTCGAGCAATGGCACATTGTTGGACCATTTATGTAATTTACCAATGCCAAATTTGAGTTTAATTCATTTGTTATTTAGTAATAGTTCATGTTTTATGTATAGACGAAAAGGCTAATGAGCTGAAACTTAATTCAGTTTTATTGATGTGTATTTATTTTTATATTTGCCAATTCTCTTAAATCTCTATAATAATTTTTGTTATCTTTTAGAAATAATTTCATTAGGATAGTTCTATTTTTATTATAGATTAAAGTATTATATTTTTGAGCAATGGCCATTCTATATTATACTTATATTTCATTACGAAGTCTACAAGGCTACCAACAAATAACAATCGCTATTATATTTTGAATATTTTGAAATTTGAGTTTGACTTGGTAACACAATTTGATATTTAATGTTTGGGAATTCAAGCTGCGTCTAATATGCTGAATTGGAAATTATATAAGCATTTAACATATTGTGGAATCGAATTGAGTTGAGTCAATGTATATCTGCTCGAGTGAGTGTCTATTTTTTTCAGTAGAATAATCGGGCAATGTTGTTAATGGGGCGAATAATAGGCCCAATGCATTTTGGGTAAGTAAACTAATAGTGCCATTTCAAAAAACTTTCACTCGGCAGTCGTAGTCAATCACTCTTCCTTTTCTTCTTTCTCGTAATTCGCCGACGCCAAATGGCGATTGCCGCCGCCATAACGCTGCCGCTGACCGCTGTCAAACACCGCTCTCTTTCCTCAGCTCCTTCATCTCTCTCGTTATCTTCTTCATCGATTCAGCTGCCCAGGAGTCTCCGGTTCACCGCCATTTCAGCTGGCCAGAAACCTAATTTCCGCGTCTTCGCTTCCATGAGCATTCAGGCTCCGGAGAAGGCCTCCGCGACTTCGTTTCTCGATCGTAAGGAGAGCGGAATTCTTCATTTCGTCAAGTATCACGGACTCGGCAATGACTTCATATTGGTATTCTTCTCACGTGCATTCATTTTGCTTGTTTGATTGTGCTTCACGCGAAGTTTGAAACAGTCACCAATCTCCTCTCACGAGTTACAAATTCCTGCTTAAGAATCTTTGAAACTTGTAGTACTTACTTTGAAGCTACTGTAATCTAGTGACCACGGCAGTGTTTTACGTTTATAAACGATTTGATATCATCTAATATCTTATGCATATGCAATGGAATGGTGGCTCTTCTCAATATTTGTTTGGTTTTTGTCCATGCTACGCCAAGTGAAATGCACCGGGTGTAACATCTTCAATTTCAAGCTAACATAATTCTTAATGCGAGTATATTATTTGGATTGATGCTTATTCATGTGCATAATTTCAATGGAATAGGTTGATAATCGAGACTCTGAGGAACCCAAAATCACACCCGAGCAAGCTGTGAAATTGTGTGATAGGAACTTTGGAATTGGAGCTGATGGAGTAATATTTGCATTGCCCGGAATTAATGGCACGGATTATACAATGAGGATCTTTAATTCTGATGGTAGTGAGCCTGAGGTAATAGGTGTTTTCCTGATTAATTGAACTTGTGCTGCTTTAGTTTGGTCATTTAGTAAAGATTGATGATATCATTTATTTTGCCAATAACTAACTGTTGGAAGTTGCACTGTACCAATAATCACGAGTCTCTCATCATAGATGTTGTGCAAATAAACTATTTTATCTGTTAAGGTTGTGCCGAAAAGAGTATGCAACTAGTTCCTGTTCAAATACCACTCAAAACTGTTTATCGATAAAGAATTTGCCAATTTTGAACAACGTGCTATGGACTTGAAAATGGAAGGGAAACTAACAGAAGAGTTACCACTTGTGCTAGATTTCTATGCTTGCTTACTAGTGGAAGACCGGGGAGTGTCATGCTAGGGTTCTCTTGAGTTATGTTTGTCAGAAAGCTGACCATCCATGATAATCTTCTAGATTACATAAGTCTTCTAAAGAAAATAAGACATGCAATATATGTGCGTTTTTTCCTTTTATCCTTCCACTTTTTTTAAGACATGCAATATATATGCGTTTTTTCCTTTTATCGTTTCACTTTTTTTATTCCTATTGTATTAGATGGACAGATTGTAGATTGTGAAAATCATGGTTGAACTTGTTTCAATAGATCTGCTCTTGCGTCACCTGAGGTTGATTTCTGCTTTTGTTGTCACAGATGTGTGGTAATGGAGTCCGATGCTTTGCCAGATTCATAGCTGAGCTTGAGAATCTTCAAGGGAAGCAAAGGTTTATTCATTCACTAGTATCCTGACTGTCTTGGTGTGGTGAGCAAAACCTTTAGTGGCTACTCATCTCTTATTTGGTGTTGCAGCTTCAATGTGCATACTGGTGCTGGTTTGATTGTACCTGAGATACAAGAAGATGGAAAGGTACTTCTAGAATGTCGTAACATAGTTATAACTTTAGTCTCTGTAGGCCGTACTAATACATCATGATTTGGGCAAGCATCTCATCCTGTCAATTCTTTGTTTAGTCTTTTTGATGCTCTCTACCACCTTTTCAGTATCATTTTTAATGCAAGATTGTTCAGAACTTGGTCTTGTTTTCAGGTCAGAGCTGATATTGTTCACCACTTGGTCTCATTTTCAGGTCAGAGTTGATATGGGTCAGCCAATTCTGAAGGCTTCAGATGTTCCTACAAAGTTAACTGCCAATAAAGATCAGGCCGCTGTTAAGGCAAAGTTGGATATGGATGGGTTAATCTGGAATGTTACTTGTGTTAGCATGGGAAATCCACATTGTGTCACTTTTAGTACAGAATCATGCAATGTATGCTCTATTTATAACTCTTCTCTCCTTCTATTGGCTTTGAGTGAGTTGATGTGGTCATTTCTTTCTCCCTTGTGGATTGTGGACACAGGATTTGCAAGTGGATGAACTAAATTTAGCTGAAATTGGCCCAAAATTTGAACATCATGCGGTGTTCCCTGCCCGAACAAACACAGGTATTTTATCAGTTTTTTACTTGCTTTACATAGTTGAATCTGCCATTGCTCATGTTTAATCTGTTTCTTCTATCTATCTTTTAATTATGCATCTGCTAGCTAGAAAATAATACTTGAATGAATTTAGAAGAATATAATGTCATCCATACAGTATAACTGTAGAAAGTCGGGGAAGGAACTCACTTATGAAACTCTGTCATCTCTTTTTTGTTGGTCTCACACGTGAATAAGAAAACATATATTTCATGTGCTGATCCCTGATGTGAATTGTTATCCTGCAAAGCTTTGATTCTAAATATCAATCATCTCCTGGACATCTTAAACATGGGGTTCTAGTATGATATCTCAATCTCTAGTATTCTTGTTAATATGATATAAAAGATTTTGGTTGCTACTGGGCTCGGCCACAACCTATATCCGTTTTATCTCAGTGCATTGGACTTCGATGATCTCTTCTGGCTGTGATTTGCAAGTCCTTTTCATAACTTGGTTTTGTGATATTGCAGAATTTGTTCAGGTCTTCTCACCAAGTCACCTTAAGATGCGCGTCTGGGAACGTGGGGCAGGTTTGTATTTCTCTTATTCTTTACATGTATCACTGTACTTGTTAAGTTTTCTTCTGCATTTATTAAGTTGTTTTTTTTTTTTGTTTTTTTCATCCACTCATCATGTTATCCATGCTGCAAAATTTCCAGCCATTCAAAGTTTGACATGTGAACTTAATGTGGTTGCTGCTACAGGTGCAACCCTAGCCTGTGGAACAGGAGCTTGTGCAGTTGTTGTCGCTGCAGTTCTGGAGGGTCGTGCAGATAGGGTAAGTTGGATACATTTTGTCTTCCGGGGTTACAATATCTAAAGGATCAAGCAATCAAAAAATAAAATAAAATAACTTTGTGGAACAACACTGAATATAGTTTTTTCCTCATTGATTATACTGCTTCCACTTCCAGTCTGCACACCATTTTCTATCTCATTCCATATCCTTCCATGCAGAGTTGCACTGTCGATTTGCCAGGAGGGCCACTGGACATCGAGTGGAGAGAAACCGACAATCATGTCTACATGACGGGCCCTGCAGAATTAGTATTCTACGGATCCATTTCACTATGATGTTTAGATTTTTCGCCCTGTGGTTTACTAACTTCCACAGAAACCACACTTGGAGAAATGGTAGATGCTGAGTTTCTGAAAATTCTGCATAATTGTTGTGGATGACGAGTTCCAGCAATGAGAGACATAGTCTCAGTGTATCATTGGAAACCTTAAATTGTTTCCTTGTAAGTTGATTTGAAATGGAAAAGACCATAATCTATGGTTGGAGTTGCCTTGATTTGCTTGTCCTGTACAAGAAAAGTGGCATTGGCCCTTCATGGTGAATTATGCTCGAACACAATACGCATTCACATGTATATGTGCAGATGGATGTTTGTTATCGAATTCGTTGTATTTCAATGGTTATGCAAATGATGTAGCATCTAAGTACTTCAATTGGATTTGCTAAAAAAATGATCCACAGTGCAAGAAGTGGATGAGGTATAATGCACCTTTATCTAGATCGAGACCTAAATGAGATCAATATTACTTGCATTATTAAAATAAAAATGTTATAGTCATTTTTTGTTCTTGAAATTATTTATACTAAAATTGATCTTGTTCCTAGTAGGAATCCTTCATTGTCGAAGACTATCCCACTATTACATGATAAAGATTAAGAAGAAAGCTGTACGAGTACAGCTGCATTCCATCTTCCTGGTTAGTTTGTATGCATTTTCCCCCAAAATTTAATTATTAACTAAAATATATTTTTATTTTTTTTGTACATAAGGCTGTGACATTGACCCAAGTCAAGCAAATTATTATTTTTTCAATTCCCAAAAAAACACAAAGTAAGAAATCAGTATCTTTCACACGTACGATCTGATGCTTATATATCGATTATTAAATTGCCACTTTATTTTTCTCCTAGAAATAGTAGCACCACTTTTTGTGAACTTACTCCTTTGTAATCACCTAAAAAATTGACTATTGTTGGTGATTGGACCGACAATGTTGCAACGGTGACTCTCATATTTTGTTAGACCAATTATTAAACTCATGTTTATCTCTTTTTATGTCAATTATTTATTTATTTATTTCGACTACTTTGATGATTATTGAAGTGGGTGATTTGTAAATTGTGATGTAAAAAGTGGATTTCATGCCAGAGGAATCGATGTTTCATTGTAAATTTTAAGGATCGAGAACTTAAACTTAAAAGTGGTTCGACTCTCCCTCATCTTCTATTTTTAAATATATAATCATCTTTATTTGTTACTGTTGTTATTGGCTATTATTTAGATATATTTTTTAAATTCTAGAATTTTAAATGGAGATGTAGCTCTGATGGATTGCCATGACAATAAATCTCGTCAAATCGAGCTTTAATGCAAAGGTGTTCAACTCCCCTCATCTCCAAAAACTTTTTAAATTATCTTTATTTGTTAATGTTGCTATCTAACTATTAACTAAATAAACATTTTAGATTTCAAATTATTAAATGGAGATGTAGCTTAAATGCTAAAGCTGTGATTTTGTAAATCAAGACTGGGTTCAGCTCCCCATCATCTCCAATTTTTTTATATTTATTAATATTTTTATCAAATCATTCATCTCCAATTTTTTTATATTTATCAATATTTTTATCTAACCATTCATTAAATAAACATTTTAGGTTCTAGAATTATAAATAAATTTGCAGCTCAAATGGTGCGTCCAAAGGGGATCGACTCCTCTTTTTAATTATATATATATATATATATATATATATATATATATATATTACTCACACGTCCGACATGTGGTATTGAGAATAATATATATTTATTTGTTAATGTAGTTAACTATTTAGTCAAACTTAATACAGTAACCATGTGTCTTTTATTTGATGTTGTACCAATAAAATACATAAAATTTAATCTATACTATTGGATATAATCTATTTTTCTTTTCAAATCAGTCAACGATAATAATATTGTACTAGTTTATTTCACTCATGTCGCATCTATAGAGTTTTGAGACTTTGGAATTATATTTCTAGCTTGTAAGGTACATATATTGCATTAGAATTTAGAAGTGTGTGTGTGTAAGTATTATCCTATAATATTTAAGTAGGAATTCAACGATTCTACAAGTAATTAAACACACTTAAATAGAAAGCCGGGACTTTGTTGAGTTTCAATTTTGTCTATTCGTTTTTCTTTCTTTATTTGAATGTATTCACTCATTTAAGTAAATTTCTCTCCCATATAGTTTAATTGTGAGCTACCATACAAAAGGGATGTTTATCAAAAATACATCTTGAATAGCAATTGTGGGTTTTTATTATCATAAAAATAAAGAAACATAATATCTAGGTCAGTATGTGTATAATTTAT
Organism: Perilla frutescens; assembly: GCA_026008535.1. Lineage (NCBI taxonomy): Eukaryota > Viridiplantae > Streptophyta > Magnoliopsida > Lamiales > Lamiaceae > Perilla > Perilla frutescens. Next base: position 8,878,967 of record BRKX01000018.1, on the reverse strand, counting down.
TTTCATTTGAATTTTATACATTTATTTGAATTACAAACAAATTTGATTCCAACAATAAACATTATTGTAGTCTGATGTATTCACTAATTATCCTCCTGGTTAATATGATACGATGTTAGGACCAAGGATGAAAATATCGCTATCGCAACATATATCGCAACTTCAATTTTACGGATATTTCACCGGATATATCGATATCGCAGAAAATTGAAAAAAATGACGGAAATCATATTAAAATCTTGGAAATTTAGCAAGAAATTTTATGAACTATTATGACATATTATTATGCACGTATTCCATTAAATTTTTTGATAGAATTGTATTTTGAAAGCAAACATATGAATAATACATTATATAAATACTGTCTGAGACAATACATTTGACAAAATAATACATAATACAACATAAAATAACTAAATAAATATTATAAAGTACAATTAATACTAAAATGAGGATCTATGAGGTTCAAATATAGTAGATAGAATGCCATCTTATTCTAAACAATATTGGTACCAACTCATCACATTAAAGTAATTATGAATATAATTATGCACATGCGCTTGATATGTTTCTTGATTTCTTAGATTTCAATTTCGTATGATATATGGGGGAGAAGAACTTTAGTGATTTGTCTATCATGTCCCCTAACTGAAAAAATAAAGATAGTGCATCTCACTTTTCAATCTAAGACATCCGTTGGTTTCCCGGTCTTCTTTCTCTTATAATTTTTTGCAAAGTGAGTGTTTTTATAAAGCAAAGAATATTGCAACTCAAATAATTACATTGAAGACCTAAAAAAGACCATAAAAATATATAGTATTAAATAAAAATCAAAATATATTATAGAAATATAAAAAAAATCGCGATATATTGCGATATGTTGCGATATTTCGTCGATACTCGGGAAAAAAGATATTCTCCCCAATATCCGTATTGTAATGTCAATATCCACGATATATCTAGGATATTTCAATCCTTGGTTAGGACCTAATAAAATATTTAAATAAGTTTTATAAATTGATATAGAAGGTAGATTTCATGCCAAAAGGCTCCATAAATCACATAAGAAACTTATGAGGATCGAGCTCAAAGGGGTTAACTCAATCCCCCCTCATCTTCACCTTTTTGTTTTAATTATATTTATTTGTTAATGTTGCTATCTAGATATTATTTAAATAAATGTTTTGGATGATAGATATTAAATAGGAGATGTAGCTCAAATGGTCGAGCTATTGCATTAATCTTGTCAAACAAGTTTCGAGTAAGGGAGTTCAACTCCCCTCATCTCCAAATACTTTTATAATATATATCTTTAATTTGTTAGTGCTTTTATCTTTTTTTTTTTTTTGAAGAGCTTCTATCTAGCTATTAGTAAAATAAGATATATTGTATATTCTAAATTTTTTTCATTTGTTAATACTTCTATCTAGCTATTAGTTTAAATATATATTTTATATTTAAATTTTTCAAATGAAGTTGTAGCTCAAATAGTCAAGTATTAATCTTGTCAAACAAGCTTCGAGTAATCTCATCTCCAAATATTTCTTAATTACTTTTATTTTATTAATGCTTCTATCTAGCACTTATGTAAATAAATATTTTAGATTTTAAATATTTAAATGGAGATGGCTTTAATCTTGTCAAAAAAGCTTCGAGTAAAGGGGTTCAACTCCCATCATCTATAAATATTTTATAATTAATTTTATTTTGCTAAATGCTTCCATCTAACTATTAGCTAAATAAATATATATTTTAGATTCTAGATTTCCAAATGGAGATGTAGCGCTCAATAAATATTTCCAAATTTTTTATATATTTATTTAAATTATGCTCAAATTTGAATGTAGCTCAATCCAGGACTTCAAAAAACACTAATTTGGTGCAAAAATTCACTCTAATATTGTCATAAATTATGTCATAAATTAGTGCAGCATCAAATTGGTATTGATGGGTCCCACAATATTTAATGAACTATTATAATATTTAAAACATTATTAAATGGATTATCTAATAAAGTTAATTTAATTTAATTTATAAATTATATATTCACGTAGTTTACATTATAAATCATCTAAACAAATAAATACATAATTAAAAAACACACAATTAATTTATTGTTCGGTTCAACGAATTTATTACTCGATATAGAGAAATAAAAAATAAAGATGCTCAGATTGCGCTTCAAAGTACATTAGTAGAACCTATGTGTTAAAAATTTACTAATTCTGAGCATTGCAGCCAAAATTTATGTATTTTCATAAGTGTTGTAGTCTCGTAATATTTTTCACTAATTGTAATAATTTGATGATCATTTAAAGTATTTTTATTATTCCAAGCACATTGTATGTTATAAATTTTTAATAGTATATATTTTTTAAAGTATATACTTAATAGTTATTAATTTTAAATAATTATCATTTAAAAAAATACTAAATCATTACGCATATTCATATTTCAATTATAAGATAAAATGGAATTTTAAGAGAATATTCTTATTTGGTGCATAGCATTGAAGTTACAAAAAAATTGGTGTTGAAATAGCACCTAGTTGGTGCAAAATCTGCCCCAAATAGGCATTTAGCATTGGAGTTGTTCTAAGAACCTAATAAATATTTAAATTAAAATATAATGACTCAATTTTTATGATATTTTAACTCAAATAAGTTACGTAGACTTAATTTTTTGAAAGGATAAATTGCACATAGATATCTAATCTTTCAACCTTTTAATAAAAATGTCCCGACTTTTGAATATCTTACACTTTGATACTTGATGTTCGCTCTTTTATTTCACACAAAAATGACTCGCAAGTATACGAGGTAAATTGTAGTAAAATATGGTGAGAACAGATATCGTATCCACAAAGACTAGCCTTGTAATCTAACTAAGTACTCAATTTCAATTATTCTACTTTATCCAGATGACCAGAACAGAATTTTGTGCTTTAACTAATTAAATAAAATAAAACTAATCAAGTAAAAGACGAACAAGAATGCAATTGAATTGACGGAAAAATCAAGGATTAAGTGTATTCTACGGAATGCACGCTTATGGAATTCACGATTTCAACTAATGCATCGGACCAAATTTAATTCCCAAATCTGTAGAAGAATCACAAAAAAATATATAGTCCCTCTCTCTCGAGTAAGTTCTAGACGTAGATTAAATACCAAATTTCATCTCTTGATCTCCATTTGTTATTTAACTCCAAATTGATCCTAAGATTTATTCTTCTCACGAAATCCTACCAATCTCTTGATCTAGCAAGTTCGTGTTATGCATTCCTAATCCGTTAATCAATTAACCTCTCTCGAGTGATAAATAATTAACTAAACATATGCACTTGATGACCAAACAAATTCACAAGACATACAATTTAAGGAAGCATAAGCAGATGAAGAAATGGAACAATAATATTAAATGAAATCTCGAATATCCATAAACGTAGAAAACCCTAGATACTCTAAGTGTTTAGCCTCTCATATTCGACTTACAATCCAAAGAAAATAAATGAACAATCGAGTCTAACATAATTAAAATTAAACTAAAAATCGGAAAACAAATTATGCTGTGTTGAATCTTGATTTCAGTTGATCTCTATGTTCTTCCGCCGTTCTCTTACTTTCTCTACTCTTCAATAGGGTAAAAAGTGTTGCAATTTTCATCCGAAGCAAGGCCTTAAATAGTAGTGGAGACTGAAGCCCGTTGAAGGAAAGAAAGCCCGGTCCAAAAAGGAATCCGCCGGGTATCGCCGAGATGAACACGGTCCGTGCTCTAGGGAGCACGATCTGTGCTCTTTTTTCTTAAAAACACACCATTAGGCCGAGAGTGGAGCACGGTCCGTGCCAAGTGAAGCATGGTCCGTGCTCCTTGACAACGCTTGCACTCTGTGGTGAAAAAGCAACACGAACCGTGCAAGGTAGAGCACGGTCCGTGCTCGCCTTGTGCCACGCGATTCTTTACTTTTTCAACCTCGTTTCGTCTTCTCGATCCCGACTTAAGTACTCACTTCCACCCTTGACTTCATGTAACACCAAATTCTCTCAAAATCGGTGGTTTTCCTATCAAAACTTGATAAACCCTTGACCGCACACATAAAGGGCATTTCAATTCCAAACATTCACAATACACATGCAATCATTCCAAAACAAAGGCAGAAACACACCCGAAATGTATGAAAACCCCGAGTTTATTACTTGACTTCGTAATATTCTATCAAATCTCTATCACATGGTCAACTATCCATTACTGTATAGCTTTTGTGGACCGCCAAAAATCTGATGTGAATGTTTTAAATTCCACGTCAAATCCCAAAATATCAAAATTAATATTTCTAAAGCATTAATCACTATATTTTAAGCTTATATTTTTAAGTTCCGATCACAATATTTTTGAAGTCGGGATTATGATTGAATTTGCAATCAAATTTTTATGTTAGTTGAACAAAAATTATTTTGGTGTATTATGATATCGAATATTTCAACATATTTATTTATTATTTTAGTTTATGGCTATCAAATTCATGGAATATTTTCATCTTCTCCTCAATATTAACGTGTTCTTATTTTATTTTCAAATGAAAGTGATTATTAATGTTACATGAAGAAGCTAGTGTTGAATCACAAATTAAAAAAACAAGTAGAAAATATTTTTTGTTTAATTTTCAATCGATCATGATTATTTTTTGTTTAGTTTTTTTATAGATTATCAATTGGAAATATTTTTTTTTGACAATCGGGGGAAAAATGATTAAAAATGCATATGGAAATTTAAGTTCTTAATTTTTTTTATCTGCTATGGTATTACAAAAATCCACATAAGATTTCCGACAGTCCACATAGACTATAGGATACCGGATAGTTGACCATATGATATATTTGTAAATAACGGCCATTAGATATTGCCATATTGGTCATCATCCATCGTTTGCAAGAAAAATTCAACCATTTGGTTGATGTGCACCACAAATTTGTTAAATTTTTTCCCTCTAATTTTGACTTATTTGTTAGGTAGAGTTCGGATATTTCATGGCTTGAAATGTTGGCAAAATAAATCTGTGGGTGGTTCTTCTTAATTAGTTTTTCGAATTGCTCACAAAAAAAAAAAAAAAAACTCGAATTTTATTAAGTCGGATAAATTGGAAATAAAGTCAAAAGCCGTAACGATTTAATTAATTTCAATCAAGCTGAAATGCTGAATATATTCGTATTCATAAATATACGATTTCATTATTTACATATTTAAATATACGAAAGATCTAACTCTATTGATATATATATATATATATATATATATATATATATATATATTTGTTAAATTTTGTATTCTTGTATTTTGTTAGACCAATTATTAAAGTCAGTGTTTATTATTTATATATTTGATGATAATATTTCAATTAAGGAGTGTGATTTGTTAATTGTATATGATGTAAAAGGTAGATTTAATGCCAAAATTAAAAATGCTTGATATCACATGGAAAACAATATGAGGATTGAGCTTGGACTCAAGGGATTCAACTCCCCTCATCTTCATTTTTTTAATTATATGTATTTGTTAATGATGCTATCTATTTATTAGTAAATAAATATCTTAGATTATATATAAATTATCAAATGGAGATGTAGCTCAAATGGTCATGCTATTGAATCAAATTCTTAAATAGAAATTGAAATATCAAAGGGGTTCAACTCCCCTCATCTCCAATTATTTTGGCGATTTACTTTCTTTTTTTATTTTTACTATATTATTATAACAACCGAGCTGTGGGTTTATCCAAGTTGAATTTATATAGCTAGGCCAAAAGAACTGGCACTTCAAGAGAAAACGTAAACAAATTACATTATTTTAATTCGTCTTTTTCATCAATTAATTTTATTTATTAATTTTGTCAATTATATGGTGCATGCTTATGAGTTATGTCCCCAATCCAAAAATAAATAGTATAAAATTTTGTCGCATAAACTTCATTGCTGCCTGCAGCCTGATACTTCGTGAAACATGTTTCCAGTGAGGAAAAAAAATGATTGTCTCTTTTACGTTATGACTTAGCTAATTCTAATATATATATATGTATGTATGTATATATGTGTGTGTATGTGTATGTATGTTATATGTTGTGTGTAGGAGAGAGAGACTATATATATAAACTTTCTGTGAAATTCAAATTTAATTTAAGTCTTTCGATCATGAATGAGATTGTGAATTAAAATACGTACCACACAACAAAAGTGCATACTGTAACGACCCATTTTACAAAATTATCATTTATAAATATAGTATTTTTAGTCTCATCATTATGATGAACTCAAATTAAATAATTTATATTTTAGTCGTCCCGTCTGCAGAGAAAATTAAAAGATAATATCAATAGTTCATAATATGAATAAAAGTATTAAAAATATACCATAATTTATAATTCCAAATTCCATAACTAATCCAAAATACAGAAAATAATAATAATAATAATAATAATAATAATAATAATAATAATAATAATAATAATAATAATAATAATAATAATTTATCCAAAGAACGGTTAATTACCTTGTAAACTCCCTCAACTCACTTTTCCACTATCTGCAAAACCATCCATCATTTTTCTTCTCAACTAACGCCAAAAAAAACCATATGAATTCAATAGTCATATTATCCTCTGAATTCAATAGTCATTTTTCTTGGCTCACACCAATTTTCCAATTCAAAATAAGTTTTCCACACTTGAAGAAAGAAGGAACGTCTGCCCAGATTTCAAAGCAAAAAGACGACGCTCGTCAAATCTAAAATTTAAACCAAATTCTGAAATCAAGGTAATATCTTGTCTCCTAAAATATTTTTAGTACGTATATAAATAATATAAAATTTGGTGTTAATGAGTTAATCTTTTTGAATTCTATTCTGCCGAATTAAATGATGAACTATATATTTTTGTTTGCTATTTTGATATTATATTCTCTATCTCTTTTACACTCCAATTTGTAGATGACATAAACAAAATAGTTATTGGAAATTCATGGTGATAATTAAGGAATTAGTTGAAGATAATTAATTTGAAATGTTAATTTGGAAGAATAATATGTAATATTCTGCGAGAATTCTATTTTACTAAGAGTAACCATTAATAATTATCAAAACCATATAATCTTTTCATTTAATAGGATTAAGGAAACCTGTTAATCTTTAGTCTTGCAAAAATTATTAAAATACATTTAATCTCATCAACAATTGTGTACGGGAATATATTTTGAAACATATAATTTAATTCTTTAAATTTAATTTATAAAACTTATCACCTCTTAGTCTAATCAAGAATATTAAATATTAGAGAAAAGTATACAACAAATTAATTAGTATTAATTTCGTGTGAATTATAATTCAGTTTAGGAACTTATAATTCTTATAATCTTTTGATTTATTAAAATATTTTAATATGTTCTCTGCTAGGTGAAGGCGAGTTAGTTCCTGCAAGTCTTTAACATTTTGCATTGTAAAGTTGAGTCAAAAGTCTTCAAAGTAAAGGTGGAGAATTTTATACGCTCTTGTTTATTTATTATCCATTATATATTGAGCTTGTGATTTGTTGTTCGACTGAGTGTTGATGTGAAAGTGAAAGTATGCTAGGGACCGTTAATAGGTCCGGGACCGTAAAAGTTGTCCTTGGGATTGCCCACCGTGCATGTGTATATGCATATACTTGTTCAGAGACCGTTTATAGGTCTGAGGCCGTGATAAGTTGCCTTTGAGCTGACTCCCCACTGTTCAAACCATTATTATTACAGTGACAGTTGACATAGCATGAATGTCTGAATATAAGCTACTCGTTTAATATGTTTTGGATAATGCGAATTCTCCACTGAGTGTATTCATTATACTCGTCCCCTTCTTACAACATTTCAGGTTGAGGAGCTCGGTGATGGTGATGTGGAGATGGATGTGGTTTAAGTTGTATTAAAATATAAGTTATTAAACGTATTTCACTATTAAACTTTTAGTTGGTATTTATGTTAAATTGTCTGCTTCTGATTTAAAAAATATTTAGATGTTTGAAATATTTAAAACCGCTTCCGCACTATGTTATATGAATTATTATGATTTTCTAGTATTAGTTTTATTACATATTTGAGAAAATGTTTTAAATTCTCTTTCAGGCATTATTTTACATGTTGGTTTTTATAAAATAAATAGCATTCTATGTTTATAAAAGTATAAATGTATAAATCTAGACAAAAGTAAATAGGAAATGGGAAAAAATACCAACTTTTAAAAATAGACAGTTTTGTAGGCAATTTGTACTATTAAATAATAGGTCCCCACACACAATCATTGGGCGCAGTGTACTTGTGTCAAGACATTATCAATCAATGCAGAACCCTCGATTAAATGAAAGCCACGATTGAATCAAGCATCGATTAATGAAAATCACCCACCATGAAAGAGGCCCTCGATTAATTTTCAAAAAGGTATCGATTAAATAATACGAAGGCCACGATTAATATACTTGTTATACATGGCCTCAATTAATTTTGAATAAATAAAAGCAGCCCACGATTAAAGTTAAGGGATCGATTAAATAATAAGCATGCTTGATTAATTGAACTTTAAAAATCCTCGACTATTCAAAGTGAAGGGAGGCATCGATTAATTTTGAATAATCCCATGATTAAATCGTCGATTATTGAAAGTTAAAAATCCGTGATTATTCAAAGTTAAGGGAGGGCATCGATTAACTTTGAATAATCGACGATTTGAAAGGTACGTTTTGTACTGTCCATTTTCGTAAAATTCTTTTGCAAATATTCGTTGTTTTGATTATATTGCATGTGTTTTGATTATTTGTTGTTAAGAACTGATTATATTGCATGTGTTTTGATTATTTGTTGTTTTCAATAATTTACTAAATTAATCGAGGTTAATTTTAAAGTAATTGATGGTCCTTTGAAATTAATCGATGCCTGTTTTAGCAATAATCGTGGATATTTGAACTAGTAATCGTGACCTTTTTAATTTAATTGAGGACCTTATTAAATTATAGAGGCATAATTGAAATTACTATTAATCGAGGCATAGATTAAAATTAATCGAGGTATAGGTTAAAACTAATTGATGGAGGCTCATAGAAGTAATCGATGATATTTGAAAATTACTCGAGGCTTTTTTTAATTAATCGAGGACATTTTCTAGACTAATCGAGGCCATTAGAGTCAATCGAGGAATAATGTAAAGTAATCGAGGCATTTTTAGATTTAATGGAGGTCATTAGAGTTAATCGATGATAAGTTAAATTTAATCGAGGAAGATTATAAAATAATCGAGGCTTAAATTCAAGGCATTAATCGAGGAATATTGAGGCTGAGATTGTAAAAATAATCGATTAAAATAATCGATTGTAAAAATAATCAATTAAAATAATCCTAAAAACAATCGAGGCTATTTAATTAGAATAACATCTAACTATTGATGTTATTAACATCCAATTAATTCTAACTATCGATGCTATTAATTAGAATAACATCTAACTATCTAACTATCTAACTATTCTAACTATCGAGGCATTGAATTAATATAATTAATCGATGCTAATTTTAAATTTAATTGATGCTATATTAAATTTACACACAACCTATACACTATAGTATAATTAAATTGATTCTCACATGTGAAATCCTAATACAACCTATACACTATATAGTATAATCAAATTTATTCTCACAAGTGAAATCTCGATAAAATCTAAACACAATAGTGTAATCAATTTGATTTTAATATAGTGTATATGTTGTATCGGAATTTTACTTGTGAAGATCACTTTGATTATCGATTATGAAATCTCGAAAGAACCTATACAGTATAGTATAATTAAATTGATTCTCACATGTGAAATTCTAATACAACCTATACACTATATAGTATAATCAAATTGATTCTCACAAGTGAAATCTCGATAAAATCTACACACCATAGTGTAATCAATTTGATTTTAATATAGTGTATATGTTGTATCGGAATTTTACTTGTGAGGATCACTTTGATTATCAATTATGAAATCTCGAAACAACCTATTGTAGTTAGTCGATTTCTACAATTAATTTTGATATAATGTTCGAGTTCTGGCAACCTAATAGATTCTTCGAGGCCGAAGTAGGAAGTTAAAAAATGAGATTTTACACGTATATAGAGAATCAAATATATTACTAGCTTGACTGTTGAAAATTCGAATGCCCTGTTTCACTCCTTAGCTTCACCTATATAGATGGAACTGTTAACCTCTCTTCCTAAAAATAAGGGATTCTCCCTTATTTCCAGGGATAAACACTTATCCCTACCAGGGTTTTGACCGAGTCTCGTCTATCTTAGAACGTCCCCTTTTTTACTTGGTCTCCTAGCTGCGAGCTCTACAACGGCTTGGTCTTTATCTCCTATTTGTCATCAATACTCTCGACCTCTGATCATTAGGCCTCGACGCGTATTTATTAGGCCCCAAGACCCTTGAGTGGGTGTGGGCCTTGTATATTGGGCTTTGATAAAATAGACCTCTACAATTAGCCCCTCATTACTTGATGCTCGAGGACCGAGGATCATGTAATGAATATCCTCGTAACACTAAGGGACGATCGTAATATATTCCTGATGACTATTAAAGCCTTAAGCTTTGACTTTTATTAATAAGTGATCTCGAGATCGAAGAAAGGTTTCGTAAGACTCCAGACCTGAACGAAGGTCCTGGGGAGCTAAAAAAGGGTCGTGAGAGCAGGCCTCGTTTAGCTCCAGACCTGATTAAAGGTCCTGGGGAGCTAAAAAGGGTCGTGAGAGCAGACCTTGTTAGGCTCCAGACCTGATTAAAGATCCTGGGGAGCTAAAAAGGGTCCTAAAAGCAGACCTTGTTAGGCTCCAGACCTGATTAAAGGTCCTGGGGAGCTAAAAAGGGCCGTGAGAGCAGACCTCGTTAGGCTCCAGACCTGATTAAAGGTCCTGGGGAGCTAAAAAGGGTCGTGAGAGCAGACCTCGTTAGGCTCCAGACCTGATTAAAGGTCCTGGGGAGCTAAAAAGGGTCGTGAGAGCAGACCTTATTAGGCTAAGGGCGAAATAGTCTTTTAACACTCCTTTTGCCGACTTTCCAACTCCCTTTCAATCTCAACCGCCCGTATGCGGGATATAAGGCTCAGATTAGCTATACGGGTTTTAAAATAGAAATTTGCCCAAACTATTCCCTCATTTCTCTTATTCATACACGCGAAAATTATAATTCTCCTTGAAGATTTTGCTCGAATCCTCTCTGATTGTCGTGCGTTTCCATCTTCCCGATGTTCAAGATTCCTCATTCTAATACCGGATTCCAAATTTCCAGGTTACTCCTCAATCCCCTCTTCGTTTTCTTGAGGAATTTCCAAACTAGGGTTTTATTGTTAGTAGCGTGAAGAAATAGGATATTTTAGGCTTGGATTTACGTGGATTTTACGTGAATAGACTTGGCGGTGGTTTCGGAATCGTTGTGGTTTTGTTTGATAATTTTTGTTTTCTGTCGACGAAGTTGGGTTAGAAACAGGGGAAAGGTTTTTTTGTTTTTTTTGGCGTTTCTGGGTACTCTTATAGATTTTGTGCTCCCGTTAGGATCATGAGTATGTCGAGTAGCGATGATTCTGATGAGAGGACCCGAAGCTGGGGTGATGGAGCTAGGTCAGCCGAGTCAGAGCAATCTTCTGACTCGGTCTCTGAGTCTACGGGACTTATTATCCCTTCGTCCCCACCCACTGTTATCCCTCGTATCGGAGAAGGATCGGTGGTGAGCCATCTCAAGGCTTCGAAGGTGGCCACCAAGAAATACATGGGTAAATCGAAGAAGCGAAAAGCCGAAGCCGAGGGCTCTCCTTCTTCGAACGCAGACTTCAAAGCTGCCGAGGTCGCCCCTCAAGTAGGAGATGACCTGGTTAGGAAAATTACTTCTCCAGAATATTCGGGGTCGGGGGTAGAGGTCCGCGTCCCTAGGCTTTCAGATAGAGCCAGCAGACCTCCTCCCGGTTTCACTGCTTTCTATACCATAATCATCGACAAGGGTATAGGACTTCCTCTTCACCCTTTCTTTACCAAGATCTCGCATTTCTATAGAATAGCCCCTGCCCAAATATCACCAATAGGGTGGTATCATATATTAGGCATGTATTACCTCTGGGAAAACCTAGGATTTCCTGAACCTAGTGTCGGGGAGTGGCACTCCTCATACCGGATTGTGGCTACTCCAAATCAGAAAGGCTTTTATTACTTTACCAAGTGGGTCGGGGAACGAGCCCCTCTAATAAACACTCTTCCAACTTCGTCGGAGGACTGAAAGCCAAAATTCATTTTTGTTCCGGCGGAGACTTCGAGCGATAGGATCTTGCTATCGTCGTTCGCTGAAGCCCGTGGGTCCTCGAAGCCTGTCTTCCTTTCTTTCTACTTCTTCTCCTTTTTTGCTATACGTATTAGTGTTATCTAATTTTTATGCTTCGTGTCTCTTCGCAGGCTTCCACAAACGAAAAGATGTATCAGGTACCGAGGCAGAACGAGTCAAAGCAGCCTTTTCTCTCTCTGAAGAAGACCATCAGTTCGAAGTTGTTCGCCGTGGTCGTACTCTTTTCGACATGAGAAAACTGAAGATTCACCCTTCTGACGACAAGGTTAAAGCCTTAGCCGCCTCTAAGGTGTTAAGCCCCTCGTCTTCTGGCGTCAAAGGGATCGCTGGGGCCACTCCCTCAACCTCACCGCCTTCAAAGAAGCGGAAAGAACAGTTTGGCCTCGAGGTTTCCAATCCTTCGGCAATGCCCCCATCTGTGATTGACGTTGAAGACTTGGTTCCGAAGAAGGCTTCGATGGAGTCGAGCAGTCTAAAGGTGCCTCTGAGGCCTTTCCTTCTGGATATATAGTCCACGATCGCAGATGGTTGTTCTTCTCTAGAGTTCGAAAGGGAAGGTTTGGAGGAGCAGGCTCGCCTCGTCTTCCAAATGCTATCGAAGGTTTATTTTCCCCTTTTTATCTATATTTTTTTTTACTCTGTGTTCAAATGGATATTTGACTTAGAGTGGTCTACTATGTTATAGGCCCTCTTCTACCAATACCAGCTCCGGGGTCGGGTCTCGGGGCATGCCGAGGGCCTCGAGAAGAGGCTGATGGAGCTTTCTGAGGAGCAAGAGAGGATCGTCGAGGAGAGGCGTGACTTCGCTGCTGAGAAGTCAGCCCTACTCGTAGAGCGGGACATGGCTCGTGCGTTGGCCGCCGAGGCTCAGACGCAACTTGATCGGGCTTTGGATCACCAAGCCCGGCTCGAGATCTCGAAGGCTTCCCTTGAATCAAAGTTAGCTGCCGTTGAGGCACGAATAGGGGAGCTCGAGGCCCGTCAAGCGACCCTGGACTTCTCCTCGTTGGTTGATTTCACCGAGTTCGAACCTTATAAGGAACTCTTTTACCAGGAGGGGGGCTCTGCTGTGGTCGAAGCCATCAAGGAGAAGATGCCCGATCTCGACCTTTTCTTCCTTGAGGCAGATGACGAGACGGAGACTAAGACGGTCAAGGATTCTACAGACGGGGCTGAGGGAGAGAAGAGGGTCGAGGCCGAGGATGATGCTGCGAAGACGGCCGCTTCGGAGGTCGAAAAGGGAGTAGAGGACCTTTTGTAGGCTTCTTTATATTTTTTTTTATAAAAGTTTTAAGGACAAGTTTCAAACATTGACTGGTGTTTTTGTATGTCTCCTTTTTTTTGAATGGGAACTTCGTATGACGTCCATATCTGATTGTCTTTGTGGCGTTGCGATGGGATTACAAACAGCTTTGGTTTTCTTCTAAAGATTCAATCGTTTTATTGACTTTCATGAATTGGGGATCTCTTCGTTCGTGAGATTGACTTCGAGGTTGGCGCCTTCTTGACTTTTGCGAGTCGGGAACCCTGTGCTTCGGGTTCTGTTAGTTACTCCGACGCTCAAGTCAATAGACAAACCCTTTTACAAAATATTAAGAATTTTGAAAAAATAAAGAGCGGATACATTACTCTTTGTTCGTGAGATTGACTTCGAGGTCGGCGCCTTCTTGACTTTTGTGGGTCGGAAACCCTGTGCTTTGGGTTCTGTTAGTTACTCCGACGCTCAAGTCAGTAGACAAACCCTTTTACAAAATATTAAGAATTTTGAAAAAATAAAGAGCGGATACATTACTCTTCGTTCGTGATATTGACTTCGAGGTCGGTGCCTTCTTGACTTTAGCGGATCGGGAACCCTGTGCTTCGGGTTCTGTTAGTAACTCCGACGCTCAAGTCAGTAAACAAACCCTTTTTAAAAAATAATAAAAAAAAAGAAGGAACGGAAGGTCGAAGAGTTTAGAAATGATACTGTTTCAAGTGGATGGCGTTCCAACCGTTGGCTATCGAACGTCCTTCTTTAGATCGAAGTTTATAGGCTCCATTCCCTATGACTTTCTCAATCTCATAGGGGCCTTCCCAGTTCGGGGCTAGTTTTCCTACTCCGACTTCTTTCGTGTTCTGGAATACCTTCCTTAGCACCCAATCTCCTGCCTTGAACGTTCTTAGTAGTCTGGTGTTCTTATCGAAGTGTCTCTTTATTTTCTGTTGGTAGGCAGATATTTTTATTGCGGCCTTATCTCTGAGTTCGTCTATGGTGTCGAGGTTGACTTCGAGGTCGGAGTCGTTGGTTCTACCCAACCAATGAGTTCTTGCTGACCCTATTTCTGCTTCTGTCGGGAGGACCGCTTCCGAACCGTAGGTGAGGGCATAAGGAGTTTCCCCCGTAGCGGTTCGTGCGGTGGTCCGGTAAGACCAAAGGACTCCTGGGAGCTGTTCGACCTATTGTCCTTTGTGTTCGAGGAGTCTCTTCTTCAAGGTATTCAATATTATTTTGTTGGTAGCTTCGGCCTGACCGTTCGAGGCCGGATGTCTTGGTGTGGAAAAAGAGAGTTTGACATTCCAATGGCGACAAAAGTCTTGGAATTTTGAACTTATAAATTGGGAGCCATTGTCGGTGACTATTTCATTAGGGACTCCGAACCTGCAAATAACATATTTCCATAAAAAATTACATACCTCAGTATCCCTTATTCGTGCGAAGGCCTCTGCCTCGGCCCATTTGGTGAAGTAATTCGTTACGACCAAAATGAAGCATTTCTGATTTGATCCCTTCGATAACGGTCCCACGATATCCATTCTCCATTTCATGAACGACCAAGGTATGGATGCGGTATGTAAGGGTTCTGGTGGCATATGATTTGTTTGGGCAAACCTTTGACACCTGTCACATTTTTTGGCATAGTTTTTGGCGTCTTCCCTCATAGTTGGCCAGTAAAAACCGGCTGTCAATGCTCGGTTAGCCAGGCTTCTGTGTCCTGAATGGTTTCCACATTCACCGTCGTGGAGCTCGGCTAGAATATACTTTGCTTGGATCGGGCTTACACATTTCAAGTATGGTCTTGAAAATGACTTTCTGTATAAGGATCCGGAAATCATGGCGAATTTTGGAGTTTTTGCTTGTATTCGTCTTGCTTCGATAGTCTCTTCGGGTAGTTTATTTTCTGTTAGAAATCTTTCCATACGGCGGGCCATTTGGCGTATAGGATTTAGATGTTTTTATCCTGGTTCGTTTGTATGGCTGATCCCAGATTAGCTAATGCATCGGCATGGCGGTTTTCCTCTCTGGTGATGTGTTGGGCTTCGATTTTTTCGAACTTGGTTGCTGCTTGTTTTGCGATCGCGAGGTATGATACCATTCTTGAATCTTTTGCCTTAAATTCTCCTTCAAACTGATTAATTATCAATTGCGAATTGCTCATGACTCGAAGTTTTTTGACCTCTGTGTTGGCTGCCAAATTTAATCCTGCTATGAGGGCCTCATATTCAGCCTCGTTGTTGGTGGTTTTGAATCCACATCGAATGGATCTTTCTGTGATTATTCCTTCTGGGTCAGTTAGTACTAAGCCCATTCCACTCCCCTTCGAAGTGCTGGATCCATCGACTTGGAGGGTCCAGCACTTAGAATCATTATCTTCGAGGCTCGTTAATATTCTTCCTTCTAGATCATAGGAGAAGTCTGCAATGAAATCTGATAGGACTTGTGATTTAATTGATGTTCGTGGAACGAAGTCAATATCGTACTCTCCGTGTTCGATGGCCCATTTTGATAATCTCCCCGTGAGGTTTGGTTTTCTTAATACTGCTCTTAAGGGGAACTCTGTGACCACTTTTATTGAATGGCTTTGAAAGTAGGGTTTCATTTTCCTGGAAGTCATTACAAGTGCTAAGGCCAACTTTTCGAGTTGTGGGTATATGGTCTCGGCATCTAGCAGCGATCGGCTGGCATAGTATACGGGGTGTTGTCTCCGCTCATCTTCTCTAACAAGCACTGCACTGATAGAGTTAGTAGAAACGGACAAATAAACAAGCAGTACCTCTCCGTCGATTGGTTTGGATAGAAGAGGTGGACTTGCGAGATATTCCTTAAGGTCTTCGAGGGCTTTGGCACATTCCGGAGTCCATTCAAAGTCTTTGTTCTTTCGTAAAATCTGAAAAAATGCTCGGCTTTTTTCTGAATATTTGGATATGAAGCGGCTAAGAGCTACTAACCGACCGGTCAGTTTTTGGACGTCTTTAGGGTTTTTGGGATGTTGGATGTTTCGGACTGCCCTAATCTGGCTAGGGTCTGCTTTGATTCCTCTTTTTGTTACTAGGTACCCCAGGAATTTCCCAGAGGTTACTCCAAAAGCGCATTTGGTGGGGTTCAGCTTCATATTGTATCGTCGTAGGACTTCGAAGGTTCTTCGTAGATGCATGACATGGTCTTGAGCCCGTACTGATTTGACTAACATGTCATCGATATATACTTCCATTGTTATCCCGATGAGCTCTTCGAACATTCGATTTACCAACCTTTGGTATGTTGCCCCTGCATTTTTTAGTCCAAAAGGTATAACTTTATAACAGAACATACCTCAATGTGTGATAAATGCTGTTTTTTCTTGGTCTTCGTGGTGCATTAATATTTGATTGTATCCCGAGAATGCATCCATGAAGCTCATGAGTTCGTGGTCTGCCGTTGCATCGACTAGTGTGTCTATGTGTGGTAGGGGGAAAAAATCTTTAGGACACGCCTGATTGAGGTCGGTGAAGTCTATACATAAGCGGTTCTTTCCGTTCTTCTTTTTGACCACTACGATGTTGGCTAACCATTCGGGGTAATGAACCTCGCAGATATGTCCGTTCTTCAATAGTTTGTCGACTTCCTCATCCACGATTTTGTTCCTTTCCGGGGTGAATTTTCATCTTTTTTGCTTGATTAGGATTTTTTCCAGGTCTACCTGCAATTTATGAGTTATAATGGAGGGGTCGATACTTGTCATATCTTCAAACGACCATGTAAAGCAGTCGTGATGTTCTTTAAGGAATTCGATCAATTGCTCCCTGATGTTTAAGGTTAATCTGGACCCGATGGATACTTTATGATCTGGGTGTTCGGGATGAATCTGTATTTCGTCGAGGTCTTCAACTTTTGATTCTTCGTAGCTTCGATCTTCAGCGTCTGATGAGATTGAGCCGACCTCTATCTGGTTCACCTTGATGAATACTTTCTGTTTGAATGTAGTGACGTAGCATTCTCTTGACGAGATCTGTTCTCCTCGTACTGATCGGACTCCCCATGGGGTAGGGAACTTCATGATTTGGTTATATGTTGAGGGTACTGCTCGAAGTTCGTGGATCCAGGGTCGTCCCATAATCACGTTGTATGCTGAAGATACGTCTATTACCTGATATTTTGTGAGGAGGTTGAGCCCTTCAATGTAAGTGGGAAGCGTGATTTCTCCTAAGGTTGTTTTGTGTTCTCCGCTGAAGCCGATTAGTGTTGTAGATCTCTTCACGATGTCTGTTTCTTTCACCTGTATTTCTTTTAAAGTGCTAAGGAAGATCATGTTAGAGGAACTCCCGTTAACGATGACAGTTCGTTTGATTAGACAGTTCGATATTAAAAGAGAAATAACTAATGCATCGTGGTGCGGGAGTGAGAGTTCAGATACTTCACTACTAGAGAAGCTAAGGGTTGCCTGATCATCAGGTTTTGCTTCTTTAGGTATGTTCGTTGTATATTTGAGGGACCGGCAATGCCTCTTCGTCGATGATTGGGAGATGCCACTGATCTCCAAACCCCTGGTTATGCAATTTAGCGTTCGATCGATTCTCGGGGGTTCGACAGGCTGAGTTCCCGTATGATTGTCTCTTCTATTCCAATTTTCTCTTCCTTTTGAGGTCAGGAGATCGGCTAAGAGACCCCTTTTGAGAAGCTCGATCACCCCAAGTCTAAGCGCGATGCAGTCGTCTGTTCTATGCCCATGGTCGTTGTGGAAATCGCAAAATTTATTCCTGACTCGCTCATTGTCAGGTGTTCTCATCTTTGGAGGCCATTTGACGTTTTGACCGAGCCCCTTCAACGCATTTACAGCTTCCGAAGGTGTTATGCAGAGATTATATTTGGGTAGCCTTCTGTCTTTGGGATCGAATCTGGGATTACGAGGATATGGATCTGCTCGATATCTCTCGCTTCTGGTGTGAGGCCTGTGTTCCTTGCGGGTTGATCATTTCGGGGTCTAAATTTGGATGAGTTTACTTCGTCTAAGATACGGATCGCCGGCATCCTCCTTGTTCTGTTGTCCTTCGTTGGTTCCTGCAACATTTTGGTTAGCAGTTTCGTTAGCGGAATTTAAAAGTACCTGTTCGCGTAGCTGACTAGTTTTTCGAGTTCGAGGGGGTTGTCGATGAAATCTGTTAGGGAATTGATTTGATGAACTGAATGTTTCCATCCGAGCTTTGAGAACTGAGTTTTCTGTTCGAATGGCCGCGAGTTCCACAATGGTGGAGTCGAGTCCTTGTTGGATCGCTCGCAGCATTTGGGTAATATCTCCATTTCCTCCTGCGGGAAGGGTTATTGATGGTGAATCCCTTCGATTGTCTTGAGGATTCGGGGTCGTACTGCTTCGGCCGTCGACTGTCATCTTAGATATGGCTGGTCAGAGCCCCACGGTGGGCGCCAAATTGTAGTTGGTCGATTTCTACAATTAATTTTGATATAATGTTCAAGCTCTGGCAACCTAATAGATTCTTTGAGGCCGAAGTAGGAAGTTAAAAAATGAGATTTTACACGTATATGGAGAATCAAATATATTACTAGCTTGACTGTTGAAAATTCGAATGCCCTGCTTCACTCCTTAGCTTCACCGTTATAGATGGAACTGTTAACCTCTCTTCCTAAAAATAAGGGATTCTCCCTTATTTCCAGGGATAAACACTTATCCCTACCAGGGTTTTGACCGAGTCTCGTCTATCTTAGAACGTCCCCTTTTTGACCTGGTCTCCTAGCTGCGAGCTCTACAATGGCTTGGTCTTTATCTCCTATTTGTCATCAATACTCTTGACCTCTGATCGTTGGGCCTCGACGCGCATTTATTAGGCCCCAAGACCCTTGAGTGGGTGTGGGCCTTGTATATTGGGCTTTGATAAAATAGACCTCTACACCTATACAGTATATTATAATTAAATTGATTCTCACATGTGAAATCCTAATACAATCTATACACTATATATATTAATCGAGGCTATGTGTATATTAATCGAGGCAATTGAAAGTTAATGGAGGTATAGTTAATCGAGGGTTATTTTTAATATTAATCGATTTAATATTAATCGAGGCCTAGTTAGTTAATTGATAGGCATGGCTTAAATTATTAGGCATCGATTATTAGACATGGCTTAATTGATAGGCATGGCTTAAATTATTAGGCATCGATTATTAGATAAGGCTTAAATTATTTTTGACATAGCCTCGATTAATTTTAAAGATCCTCGATTAATTTTAAAAATTGTCTCAATTATATTTTACATAGCCTCGATTAATATACACAGCCTCGATTAATATATATAGCCTCGATTAGTTTAAAAAAGTTCCTCGATTAGTACTAAATTAATCGAGGCTTTCCTCGATTAGTTTTTTAAAATTAATTAGATAATCATCGATTAGGTTTTTTTGGGTTCCTCGATTAATATTAACTTCCTCGATTAATTTTTTATGTTCCTCGATTAATTAAATAATCATCGATTAGTTTTTTTTTAAATAAAATATTCATCGAATATTTTTTTAAACGTCATCATTTGGATAGGATTAATCTAGGCTTTCCTCGATTAATATATAACTATTCATCGATCATTTTTTAAATTTCATCGATTATTTTTTTTTTAAATAAAATATTCATCGATTATTTTTGTTGTGTTCTTGAGCACCGCGCCTACTATTTTTACCGCCGATCTACTACTTTTTAACGCCGGTCGACAACGGTTACTTCTTGCAAGTTTTTGAGTTTTTTTACAGCTTTTGAATTTGGGAAGAGAGAATGGACGTATGGGGGGTGTTGGGGTTGTTGGGGTGGATTAATTCAAAAGGGAAGAATTTATTTTTTTTACTGCACCTTAACAATCTTGTCAGTTTTCAGTGTAAAAGCCGATTTGGTGGGACCTTTCTCATCAATTTTTTAAAAAATAAGTACAAAGTGTCGACAAAACTCCTACTTTTTAAATCTTATTTTTTTTCCCTTAATTTACTTGCTTTTGTCGAAAAATCCACAGCACCCAAAAGTTAGGGTGTTACACATACATAGTAATTTTTTATTTTTTCTGCTTATCGAGTAAAGTTATTGATTGATATATACACACTCAATATAAACATTTAAATTATGACAATATTATATGAATGTATTGGCTTTTATGAGAATCCTAACATATACATGGCATGAATCCGGTTTAATTTTTAATATATTCCAACTTGGTTTGTTTCAAAAAATTAAATTAAATTAAAGAGCTCTACACTATTGAGTTGAGATATTAAAGGTCCTTTGTTATATAATAATATATTTATCAATATTGTCATGTGACGTACCAACCAAATATTTGACTCTGTTAATTTGGAGTATTGTAGGCCACAAAAATGAGACAAATAAAGCGAAATCATCACAACTAAAGCTCAAGCCAAATAATTATTTTTCCTACTCAAACTTATTAAAAATTAACATATATGAAAATCCAACTATAAATCAATTAACACCCTTAATCCCAATCATATTCACAAAACGACACTCATCATATTTTGATTTCAATTCACTCTCGGACAACGATTAAAAAATATTATATTAACGAAATGCCCCAATTGTAAATTATTAAAGGAAAAATGTGCAAATAGACCCCTCGACTATTACTCAGGGAGCTTATTGCCCCTTCAAAGACTATTTCACTCAAATAATCTCTTCTATGTTAAAATTAAATAATGTAGGCCCTTTATTGGATGGAAAAGTTAATGATGTTAAAAAATACACACTAACACACATTTTTCCACATAAACTTTTAAATCTTTTCACATAGTAACACTTTATCCACACTAACACACAAAAAATATTATAGTTATACACATTGATGGACATTAATTTTTCATATAGTTTTTCAAATTTAACTTTATTCAATTTTTATAAATGTAATTAAACTTTTTTTCTTTTTTTTCGTAATGTATTGATATAATTTTATTTCTTGTGTATATCTTATTGTATTACCGAGAATTCGATGTAAATTAAACTAATTTTTGGATACACGACAACATGAATCAAATAATGGGTCTCTGCATTATACTTGTAACGAGTAAATATGATGTGAGCAAATAATTGATTTATAATAAAATGCATGAAATATTATGAGTTAACACATTTGAATCGATAAACAATATTTAAAATAAAATAAAAAATAATAATATTATTTAAAAAAAGAACTTATGAAATTATAAAAAAAAAAATTAAAATATAAATATTTAATGAGTAAAAAGTGTATTACTATGTGAAAATATATAAGTGAGTGTGAAATAAATGTGTGTTAGTATGTGTTTTCTAACACCATTAACTATTTCATCCAAGAAAGAGTCTACATAGTCCAACTTTTAATGTAGTGGGAGCTATTTGATCCAAATAATCAAAGAAGGGGCAATAAGCACCCCACATAATAGTCGAAGGGGCTATTTACACCATTACCCTAAATTAAATATTAAGAACCAAATTACTTTTTACCTATCCATAATTTACTTCAAAAGAAACACTTTCGATAACCTAAATTTGTTGGCATATGATAAAGACAAGATGGGCCCCACTTGAAGCTTAATGACGCAGCCGCCATGAAGATTTTCTATTTTTTTGTATAATGACGTTTTAAGGAGATTATTTAATTTTAATGCAACGATTAATGGGTTGGTTAATATTAGGCGTGATTTAGGGAGAGGGCCGGGCCCGTTTTAGGATTTGGTCCAGAGCCAATACCAATACAACTTCTCGGTTTATCAAACCTGACCAATAAAACCTAAATATACATGCCCACGTCAGCAAATTGAAGTCCGTGCATTGGATCGGTCGAGATCTGTCAAACGATACTCATATCTTATAACACATTGTAATTTTATACTTTATTTTTTATTTGATATTATCAATATGCCCTAACAAATCAAATATTATTACGTCAATTGTACATGATGAAATCTTTATCTTTATATATATATAATAGCACAATGGTCCTCAAAATAGCAACTCATCCATTTTCCCGCCTAAAATTCACCTCGACAATTAGTAAGTAGGATTTTAACTCATATTTATTATCTATTAATGGTGTTTTATGTATGATTTATATATTTTAATTTATTATATCTAACATATATATATATAATATTTTCTTCCTCCGTCTTTTTCTTTTTTATTTCATATATATATAGTTTTAGTTTATTAAATTAAAATATGAAAAAAATATATTTATATATAATATAATAACTTATATATATATCATATATTCCTATATCTAATCTAATCTACAAATAATATAATAATATAATACCTTATGTTAAAACCAATATTACTATATATATAATATACATATACTACAATGTTTTATAATATAAGTTTCTTTTTATATATCTATATATATATATGTGTATGTATATAATATACATAATAATTAATATCTAAACTAGTTTATTCATATACATCAAGATCAATATTTAATAATAATATATTCCATGTTTATTAACAACGCCCAATTAGTTTAAATATTGATTTCCACCATAAGAATTGATATCCGTCCAATTCAATGTCCATTAAACACTCCTAATTAACTTACGCAATTATGCCTTAATTTTCCTAATTTGTCAACTTACAATTTCCGTTATATGTGTGTGTTTGTGGTGTGATATTTTTAGTTTCACAATTAACCGCAACTATTACACTTTTTTCTAAGTTATCAATATATTAATTTCATAATTTATGTGATTTTATGTGATATATATATGCTTTCGTGATTAGTCAAATATCTATTCTCAAGGAAACAAGACCATCTTTGGTATAAGAACTACTATAAACGAGATTTGTTGGTTCATTAGAATCCTTCTACATTATGACAACTTGATCAAGACTAAGAGTGATAGATGTGAAGGAAGCGAATCGAAATAAGATCGATAGTTTTCTGATCGCACACGTAATTGGAACTCCAACTGTGTAAAACTTTGTTTGAAGGAGAATGCATATTAGATCATCGGATGAAGATATAATCCCAAGTACTCTTTAGTTTACATATTTTCATTTCATATTTTGTATTTTATTATTGCTACAAGCCTACGATTGCTTTGTGTATAATAATAATACCGTGGAGGATTTTGTACATACGTTGCAATATTTTGTCATGATGTCTATAATTATTTTTTAAATAATCTGGACATATCTAAATTTTTTATTATTGTTGTTGTTGTTGAAAATAAATAAATAAGTGTTAATGTAATTGTAGTTACTAGATTGTTAGCGTAACTACAATTGATATTGATTATTAAATAATTGATATTTCTATATATAAAATATAAATTGGTTACCCACACTATAAAATAATAATTAAAAAAAAAAACATAAGTCTTCATAAATAGGATGAATTTATTTTCAGTTTTACATCCATAATTGATTTAAATCAATCTTTGACTCTTTTTGTTTGTTTGTTATTTGTTAATCCACCTAAAACAACAAAAAGTACAGACTATATCCTCTTATTACCATTTGTGTTACATTTGGTGTTGCATAACTAAGTTTTTTTTAAGATTTTTTAATTTTTTTAAAAAAATATATCCTAATTGGAATGGATGAACTCTAAATAGAAAATTAAAATTAAAATAAATCATAATAAATTAAAAATAAAAAAAAATAATTTTTTTGAAAAAATATTGAAGAATTGCAATAAGGAATGCAACAGGATTTGCAACGGGTGATCTCATTTCCAAAAAGTATATATAAAAAATGTTGATAGAAATAAATATAATTTATCATTGATTTTTGTATTTAATATAACTTTATATGAAATAAATAACTTTATATTCAAAATATATACATAAAAATTGAATGATGAAATATATGCATGTGTTTCTGCAATTTTTTAAAAAAAAAATTCATATATTTTGTCATCTTACTATATCTAAAAGTAAGATAGTGTGGGCTATAATAGTAATCTAATTTTCCCACCCAAATCACCCTAGCTATCAAATTAGGAAACTTTGTAATAGTTAATTTGCTTAATTAATCCGATTAATATTGTGTAATTAATATGAAATAAATATTTACACAAAAAGTCAAATCAACCCTATATAAACCCAATATGTAATTTGCCAAATATACAAATCAATAATTATGTCGTGAATGGCTACTGTATATCATAAGTCTTTACCTTATATGTATAATCTCCATAAAATAATAAATATTCTATAACTACCTCTATATATCTATATATATTGTAGAATTGTAGTATTTAAATCATAGATCTTATTAACCGAAGATTGCGTTAATCTATACATTTCTATAATTGACAGATTAACTAAATATTGTGTTAATCTTATTACATCCATCAATGCAATCAATGGAAATTAATTTAATTTTTGAATTTAATAACATTATTAATTATTAATTTATTTATTAGTTACATCCTTCTCTCTCTCCGGCGTGCTCTCTCTCTCTCTCTCTCTCTCTCTCTCTCTCTCTCTATATATATATATATATATATATATAGATGGGATTAAGTGAGAACCAAAGTCTCATATGAGAACAAAGAATCAATTTTAGCCATAAATCTAGTTGATTTGAGTGGTCTGGATTGCTTCAAATTTTCGGTGGCAATCTTGTAATTTTTGATAAATTTTAGGGTTGTGAGGTTATTTATGTAATTTGATAATTCTAATTAGAACATGTGAATTTCTTCTCTTTCTCCTTCCCGTAAGTTTTCTCTCTGGTTTTCCTCTCCTTCTTGTAAGCTCTCTCCCTCTTCTCTTCTTCCTGCTTCTTGTAAGTTCTCTCTCCCTCTCTTTCTCTTCCTTCTGTGAGTTTTTTTTTTGTTCGATGTTCTTGGATGAAAACGCCGGTAAATATATGAGTGTGTTGTTGCAGTAAAAACGATGATGTGGAGATGAAGCGAACAACAAGACAATGAGCTAGACGACGCGTTGGATTTGTGATTCAATTGTAGTCCTGCAGAGATGGCTAAACTTCAGTAGAGAGGAACTGAGAGAGAGACTCATAATTTTTTTGGGTTTAATTTGTAGATAGGATACTTGAGATTTTGAGTTCATGGGAGATAACTTAGTTATGGAGTTAAGAGTTTTTTTCAATCTGATTATCACGAGATTAATGAGAGTATTTGCACGAGGAACGTTGTATTAGCAATACTATTACAGGTTTTAGCATTGTTGTAGATTAATTTTAGCACTATTGTGATCATTTTTAGCATGATTGAAGAATATATTTTTAGCATTAACGTGATTAGTTCTATATTTTTTAATGTGCAAATTATGTTGGCTCCATTTTGGAGTTTGTTTTACTGATTTATGAGATGTGATTATTTTTGAATTTATTTTGTATGTTGATGAGTTGTATTAATGTTTGTGGGATTTTATTTGAATGGATGAAGATTTTTTAAGGAACATCAACATCCTGACGAGGATCAAAGACTACAAACTGAGCTATTGAAGATGTTGAACAATGAGATTGATACACAAGATGTTGAGATATCCCGCCCTGGCCTTGTTTCTGATTTGATTGAAGTCAAAATAGGACCCAGGCATTCATCAAAGTTCACTTCTTCGCCAACAGTACAGCTAGTTCCCAAGCACGATAGATAGCAAATATGGTTTTTTTTTTCAAACACATTAATTCCTTGAGGCTGATTCTATTCATTGTACAAAAAGATGATCATATATGTGAAGCATATATATGTGTGTGTGTAACATTTTTTCTTTAATCTGCAGCTGTGAAATGACAATTATTTTTGCTTAATAGTTAATTCTACTCCGTTTGATTATTGCTGGAAAACATATAAAACAGAACTACTCGATGAGAAGCAATATAAAGAAAAGGTTAAAGTTGGCTGGGCAACAAAAATTAGGCTTCAATTGAGTTCATCCATTTAAGGTAAAGATCTCTTGTGATTTCACTTCAACAGCATATGCTTAATTTGGAACAGTGTTATGACCCAACTACAGATCTCCGAGAAGTTATTTAATGGGGGAGAAACAGTCGGTGGTAGCAGAGTAGCGATGGCGGAGAAAGCAAGCTTAAAAATCCAATCTTTAGCGTTGGGAGAGAGAGAAGCTGATTTGGGGATAATTTTAATGGAAAGCGGGTCGGTTGAAACTAATGGAATCAAATCAGTGGCAATGGGTTAGTGGATTGGGGATTTGGTCTTTATTAGTTAACTGGGTTGTTTGTTATTTTTATGTTGGCCCATTTACATATTCCATCAAGGACATTAGTCCATTGTTATTAGGGTATTTTTGTATCTAGTTGTGGTCCCCAAATGTATGGTTTAAATACTGCAGCTGATGAGATGAAAAGTATGCAGAAATTAAACCTAAACTTTCCCTTCTTACTCTTATTCCCTTCCCCATTTCTTTCGTCTGATCATTCCCCTTTCTTTGTTACGTTATTTATCAAGTTCCAAGCTTTATTACAGTCTCATTGATTAAAATACAGAAAAATATAAAAAAAGATACAAAATTGGTAGGAAAAGTCTAAGCTACAAAGGGATACTCTTGAGGCCATAACAAATGGAAACCTTGCTTGGAGCAATGAAGTAGGGCTTGACCCTAAAGATGCCGATGATATTTTTTTATTGTAATGCTAAACAATTGTCATGCTAAACAAGGGTCATGTTAGTGCTAAAATAAGTCATGACAATGCTAAAATAGGCATAGCTGGTATTTCATTTTTTGTACTTTTTTTTGTATACTGATTTTTTTTATTAATGATAGTAATATTCTTTCTTGTAATGCTAAATAGGCATAGCTGGTATTTCATTTTTTGCATTGCTAATAAAGGTTTTAATATTTCTAGCAAGTGTGCAACAACAGTGCTAAATAAGGAAACGTAAGTGCTAAAGTAGAAACTACAAGTGCTAAAATACTTTATAAAAGTGCTAAAACTTCAGAATTTAAATACTAGTGCTAAAAAAGGAATGACATAGCTGATATTTCATTTTTTGCATTGCTAATAAGGGTTTTAATATTTCTAGCAGGTGTGTAACAACAATGCTAAACAAGGAAACGTAAGTGCTAAAGTAGAAACTACAAGTGCTAAAATACTTTATAAAAGTACTAAAACATCATAATTCAAATATCAGTGCTGAAAAAGGAATGACAAGTGTTAAAACCTCAATTACCAGTGCTAAATATCGCATAAAACTGCTGAAAACTCAGAATAGTGAATCTAAATATTAACTAGACAAACTTGGTAGTCTTATATGATAGTAGCGGTGCTAAAAAATGATTTGTAAGTGCTAAAAGTCAAAATGCCAGTGTTAAAACTTCAGAATTCAAATACTAGTGCTAAAAAATGAATGTCATAGCTGATATTTCAGTTTTTGCATCGCTAATAAGGGTTTTAATATTTCTAGCATGTGTCTAACAACGGTGCTAAACAAGGAAACATACGTGCTAAAGTAGAAACTAGTGCTAAAATACTTTATGAAAGTGCTAAAATGTCAGAATTCAAAAACCAGTGCTAAAAAAAGAATGACAAGTGTTAAAACCTCAATTACCAGTGCTAAATGTCACATAAAACTGCTGGATACTCAGAATTGTGAATCTAAATATTAACTAGACAAACCTGGTAGTCTTATATGATAGTAGTTGTGCTAAAAAGGGATTTGTAAGGGCTAAAAGTCAAAATGCCAGTGCTAAAACTTCAGAATTAAAAGAGTAGTGCTAAAAAAGGAATGACATAGCTGATATTTCATTTTTTGCATTGCTAATAAGGGTTTTAATATTTCTAGCAGGTGTGTAACAACAGTGCTAAACAAGGAAACGTAAGTGCTAAAGTAGAAACTACAAGTGCTAAAATACTTTATAAAAGTACTAAAACATCATAATTCAAATATCAGTGCTGAAAAAGGAATGACAAGTGTTAAAACCTCAATTACCAGTGCTAAATATCGCATAAAACTGCTGAAAACTCAGAATAGTGAATCTAAATATTAACTAGACAAACTTGGTAGTCTTATATGATAGTAGCAGTACTAAAAAATGATTTGTAAGTGCTAAAAGTCAAAATGCCAGTGTTAAAACTTCAGAATTCAAATACTAGTGCTAAAAAAGGAATGTCATAGCTGATATTTCATTTTTTGCATCGCTAATAAGGGTTTTAATATTTCTAGCATGTGTCTAACAACGGTGCTAAACAAGGAAACATACGTGCTAAAGTATAAACTAGTGCTAAAATACTTTATAAAAGTGCTAAAATGTCAGAATTCAAAAACCAGTGCTAAAAAAAGAATGACAAGTGTTAAAATCTCAATTACCAGTGCTAAATGTCACATAAAACTGCTGGAAACTCAGAATTGTGAATCTGAATATTAACTAGACAAACCTGGTAGTCTTATATGATAGTAGTTGTGCTAAAAAGGGATTTGTAAGGGCTAAAAGTCAAAATGCCAGTGCTAAAACTTCAGAATTAAAAGAGTAGTGCTAAAAAAGGAATGACATAGCTGATATTTCATTTTTTGCATTGCTAATAAGGGTTTTAATATTTCTAGCAGGTGTGTAACAACAGTGCTAAACAAGGAAACGTAAGTGCTAAAGTAGAAACTACAAGTGCTAAAATACTTTATAAAAGTACTAAAACATCATAATTCAAATATCAGTGCTGAAAAAGGAATGACAAGTGTTAAAACCTCAATTACCAGTGCTAAATATCGCATAAAACTGCTGAAAACTCAGAATAGTGAATCTAAATATTAACTAGACAAACTTGGTAGTCTTATATGATAGTAGCAGTACTAAAAAATGATTTGTAAGTGCTAAAAGTCAAAATGCCAGTGTTAAAACTTCAGAATTCAAATACTAGTGCTAAAAAAGGAATGTCATAGCTGATATTTCATTTTTTGCATCGCTAATAAGGGTTTTAATATTTCTAGCATGTGTCTAACAACGGTGCTAAACAAGGAAACATACGTGCTAAAGTATAAACTAGTGCTAAAATACTTTATAAAAGTGCTAAAATGTCAGAATTCAAAAACCAGTGCTAAAAAAAGAATGACAAGTGTTAAAATCTCAATTACCAGTGCTAAATGTCACATAAAACTGCTGGAAACTCAGAATTGTGAATCTGAATATTAACTAGACAAACCTGGTAGTCTTATATGATAGTAGCTGTGCTAAAAAGGGATTTGTAAGGGCTAAAAGTCAAAATGCCAGTGCTAAAACTTTAGAATTAAAAGAGTAATGCTAAAAAAGGAATGACATAGCTGATATTTCATTTTTTGCATTGCTAATAAGGGTTTTATTATTTCTAGCAGGTGTGTAACAACATTGCTAAACAAGAAAATGTAATTTCTAAAGTAGAAACTACAAGTGCTAAAATACTTTATAAAAGTGCTCAAACTTTAGAATTCAAATACCAGTTCTAAAAAAGGAATGACAAGGGCTAGGCGGCTGCCTTTTTACAACATTGGTCTCAAGTAGTACACAGATAACAAATTGTAACATAAAAATATATGGGAATTAGAAATATTCGAGGGCAAGTGACCAGTTTTCCAGCCACTCAACACTTGATTTCCTTCAAACCATGGGCAAAGTACAAAAATGTTGGATCAGTAGCACCTTCCTTGTAGTAAGCAAACACCAAGGAGCTGTCATCATGCATGCTCTCTCCGACAAAAAATTGGAGATCTTTGATTTTAGAGATGAGATATTTGGTTGCTCCCTTAATGGACTTCTTGAACTCTTCTTGCTTCTCCCCTTCAAGCTTAGCAGTCAACAACTTGATACTTGATATATCCAATGAATTGCTTCTTGTCAAAAGGAGGTTGTTCCTGCAGTCTGAATGTGTCGACAATGTCGACCACTTTCACAGCTTGGTCATCAACACCTTCATCCTCACCACCACCTTCGGCAGAAGGGTTTGCCCCAATGTAAACATCAACTGATCCCGTAACTACCCACTTGCCCTGGACTTCCCATAGACATCCATTCTCAATTTCAGTGTATGGAAACGAGTCCGAGAGGAGTTCGTCACCGGTAAGCAAATCTTGATAGACCAACATGATTACAGAATTTTCTGCTCTCAATCCCAAGCCCCAACGACAAAATTCAGAGAGCAAGGGGTTCTACTCTTTGTCTTTTGTGTTTGCTACAGCCTACAGGTCTCAGATTTTGGGATGGTAAGAAATGATCAAGAGCATTAGATCGATCGACCACGATCCTCTCACAATAGTTCATATATATGAAAATCTAATCCATAATAGCTTGCATAAATTAAAATAACAAAATATGTTGCATAAATTAAAATAACAAAATCTGCTGGAATAAGAGTCATGCTAAAATAAGTCATGACAATGCTAAAAAAGACCATGACAGTGCTAAAATAAGTCATGACAGTACTAAAATATGAAATGACAGTGCTAAAACCCTAAATTGAAAAATATACGCGTGAATCACATATACATTGAATTTTCCGATTTTACCCTCGCCGAGTTTCAGGGGCAGCGAAGTTCGTTATTATTACAATTATGCCACCGCGCTTTTTTAATTTTTGAACAGATCTTGGCCATCCAAATAGGCGAGATCTATGGTTGAGATTGGTTTTCGATTCTCACATGGGGTATGGTTCCTTCTGGAACCCAACCCTATATATATATATATATATATACTAATATATATCCACATCTATCAATAATCAGTGCAAGTTTGAGACTCATATATATGTTTTCTCGAGTTGTTTTGCAATATATCTATTAATATTAATTGTCGGTGCATCACAAACAATTCAAGATAGTACTGTGATCATGCTTCATGGTTACTAATATTTTTTTGTTCCTTTTCGCAGTTATTTAGAGTGCATATTTCACAGTCGTCAGGTTAGTTATTACTCGTGTGTTCTATTTTTTTTAACTCAGTATTTATTATTTATATTGCTATATGTATGTATCAGATTAATGAATTACATATGTTTCTCTATTTTAGTATAACACAATAACCTTTCATTTAAATAATATATATGCTTTTATGTATGTTCATATTTTTATTAATCTTATTATTTGATATTTATGCTTGTCTAATAGTTTTTCTCATATATTGCGTTGACGCAGCATCAATCAAGTACCAAATGAATGGATTCTAGACATTTAAAGTGTTTTTAATGTTGTTACTTAAAATTTCAGTACATAGTATATTATCAGATGAATGAATAAATAGGCTTTTGTATTTTAGTAGAATTGTTCAGTTATTTTTTATTTCACTTGCTTAATCTTTTATTATATCTTAAAATATATTATTGTACATGCATGTTTAATGCAATACTGTTTAGTGTTCACCTTATATTAATCATAATAGTTTTTGAAAGAATGGTAATCAAATGATTATGTTTAGAAAAGTTATAAACCTTTAACTTTTTTTTATATTACATGTAATTGTATTGTGTAACTCAATATATAGCCACTCTATCATTGACAGTACACATGAACAAAAAAAAATAGTTTCAGCCAATAGTTTCGAAATGATATAACCATAATAATTCATATTTATTAAGTATTTATTAGAAAAAAATCATTGTCTTCTCAAGAGAGATTCGACAATTAATATAAGAACAATGTGCTCCGATCCAATGAACAACCAAATTAGTAAATTCAGTAAATATATATTAATTTCATTATATATCAATATAATTTCTTATAAATACTGATGTTAATGCAAATTAGATTTAATTATGATAATCACCATCTAATTGGGTTTCTAAATTTTTGACTAACTATAAGCTATCTATTTGTACTTGCCAAATATATGTTGATTAGATTATGGTTGTATAATTGGCGCGGTTAGATTAAATTATGGCAATCTTGACAAACGGGATTTTCGCCCGTATTTCCGAGTATAAAATACTCGTTTTATTGATCTTTTCATATATTTTTAAATGTTCTAATGCCCTTTTCCCTTTTATTTTATAAAAGTGTTTTTAAACACTGTCGTGCAATTTCAGGGCAAAATCGATCGGGTCGGGGCTCAAAGGAAGACAGTCGGCGCGACCCGGGTGCAGGAGCGGCGCGAGTGTGCGTCCATGTAGAGGCCTCGAAAGCACGGCAAGTGGCGCGGCCCAACTCAGGCCAAGGAGGCGCGACCAGCTCGGTCGCGCCACCCGGCGCGACCCGAGCCAGGCTCGGCACGGGTTCAGAGTGGGCGCGACCGGGCGTCCATGCAGAGGCCCTGAAAGCACGACGCCCGGCGCGACCACCTCAGTCGCGCCCCCTGGCGCGACCCAACCGGGGCGCGACCGAGCCCGTGTCGCGCCCCCCTGTTTTGTTCTGATTTCTGGCATTTTCATTTTATTTTTATTGTGCGGATTTGTGGGGGTATAAATCCCCACCCTTGTTCAAACTAGGGCAACAATTCAATTACTAGCCCCCAAATTTAGAAACTTAGACTTGGAGAGAAAATTTTGGAATACAAGTGTGAAAGTTGTGAAGATTTTGGAAGCAAAAAGTGAAGTTTGAAGATTGTTTCATTCCTTTTCGGGTTTACTCTTATCTATGATTATGATTTCTTTCTTCTTTATCCATTTTTGTTTATCTTCATGTTTAGACATGTCTAGCTAAATTTTGTAGTCCTAGGGTGATATGAGTTGACATTAAATGGTTGGGTGAATGGATGAAAAAGCATGTTAATTCTCTCTCTTTGTACTTTCCATGAATCAATGGTTTGATTTTATCTAACTAGGGTTGGCCTCCTTGAGTTGGATTTTATGTTGATTATGTTTTGAGAAAAACTAATTAGCATTAGGAGTTGATTTATGGGACCTATTAGGTATTAAATGAGAATTTATGCCTAGTTGGATTTTTGGTTGATTAATTGTGCTTGAATTTGAGGAAATTGGAGTTTAGTCCTAGAGATAGGAGAATTCCCTTTTGTTCATTTAAATCTTAGAAACTCGAGAGAGTCTAGGATTACTTTTGGAATTAATCTTGAGTGGAATTAATTTGCTATCTAATCTTGAAACCTATCATTTGTGTTGATGAATATTACCCTAGGATTTTTCTCTATTATTTGTCACCTCTTTTTAGTGGATTTGTGATTGTGTAAGTTTATTTTAGTTTATTTCAACAACTTGTCAATTTCCATACTAGAGTAAAAGAAAAACCGAATTCAACCCATGATTTTGTGATGCTTGACTTGTAGAATGACATGAATATGGTGCTTGTATGCCTTGGATTATCTAAATTCCTTGTGGATTCGACCCTAATTTTCCTTGTACTACAATCTACTTGTATACTTGCGAGTTAAAATTGGGTATTAAAACTCTAAGTAGGAAAAATATTCCATCAAGTTTTTGGCGCCGTTGCCGGGGAATTTTAGTTTTATTCAAGTCTTTCTATGCAGCATCAATATAATTGTTGTTTGCTAGATCAAGTGGTTCTATTTTATTTTATTTAAGTATCAAACTTACTTTAAGTTGTTCACAGGTGGTGTATGCATACAAGGGCACGTGGTGATCCGTTGCTCGAGTTAAATACCGAGATCGAGGCCACAAGTCGTCATAACAACGCTCGAAGAAGACGTAGACATAGAATGGCGGATAATCCACCACCTCCGCCTCCCATCCAAGATCCGTTGATTCTTCAAATGCAAAGACAGCTTGAGGTGATGAGAGGACAACTTCGGGCCCAAGAGGAAGCTAGGGCTCGAGTTAAAGAAGCCACGATTAGGAACTTGTTTCAACCAATGCTTAATGAGGGGGTTGTCAATGGGCCGGCTATACAAGCCAACAACTTCGAATTGAAGCCGACATTGATGGCTATGGTGTCCCAAAACTAATTTGATGGGACGGCACTTGAAGATCCGCACGAACATGTCCACCAATTTTTGGAGATCGCTCGAACGGTCAAGATTAATGGGGTGCCCGAGGATGCAATCCATTTGAAGTTATTCTATTTTTCACTGCGAGATAAAGCACGAACATGGTGGTTGAACCAACCACCCGGTTAATTTACATCATGGAATGACTTGCTCTCTAAATTCCTTCAGAAGTTCTTTCCTCCTGGAAAGACATTAAAGTTAAAGGGAGAGATAACTCAGTTCAAGCAAAGGGATGAAGAGTCATTGTGTGAAGCTTGGGAGCGGTTTAGAGAGATGCTTCGCAAGTGTCCGGGCCACGGTTTTGGCACGGATCATCAAGTTTGCATTTTTTATGACGGTTGTAAGTCCAATGTTAGAAGTATTCTTGATGCGTCGGCCGGAGGATCGTTACTAAATCGAGGTCCCGAAGAAGCCGTCACAATCATCGAGGAAATGGCCTCCAACGCCTATCAATGGCCGGGGGAGCGGGAAAATGTACAAATCTTGAAAAAGGTGGAAACTACAAACAATGATGCCATAGCCCTTTTAGCCACTCAGATGACTACTATGAACTCAAAAATAGAGGCTATGGCATCACCAAGACCGGAGCCTTCAATTATGCCTAACTTGGAGGAAGCAAGCTTCGTTGGTCAAGGGAATTATGGGGGTTACCAAAGGCCTTTCAATCAAGGTTCTAGGCCTCACTTTGGAAGACCACAAGGGCAAGGTAGAAACCAATACCATCCTAGGCCACCACATCCGAATCTCTCTTACTCAAACCCGAACAATCACCTCTAACCGCCTCCCGGATTTTCGGTCACCAACGGAGTCATTGATGAGGAAAAGAAGCCCAAAATGGATGAGCTCCTCATGGCCTTCATGAGCAAGACAGAAAAATACAGGGGTGAGAGCCAAACTCGTTTTGAAAAATTGGAGAATCACGTGGGAACCATCGGTACCCAAGTGAATATGCTAGAAAAACAAATGAGTCAGCTTGCTACATACATGGAGAATCAACACCAACAAGGAAAATTCTCGAGTAATACAACCATCAATCCAAAGGAGCAATGTAAGGCTATACATGTGTTGAGTGTTGAGGCAAAGAAGGATTTGGAGGTTTCTTGTGTAAATCTTGGTGAAATAAAAGTTGAAAATGGATTGAAAACCAATGAAGGTGAATTCGGAGTGGAGAAGAAATCGAAGAAGCAAGCGTCAAGTAAGTCATTATCATCCTCTTTGCCTCCCATCCCTGTTGCTGTCCCTTATCCTGAAAGATTGCAAAAGAATGAGCAAGAAGCACAATATAAGAAATTCTTGGAGGTATTTCGGAAAGTCCACATCAATTTTCCTCTTTTGCACCTGTTGCAAAGAATGCCAAACTACGCAAAAGTTTTTAAGGAAATGTTCGCAAAGAAGAAAAAGTTGGATGAGTTTGGAGTATTGAGCCTTACAGAGGAGTGTAGTGTTTTTCTTCAACAGAAGTTACCGCAGAAGCTACAAGATCCGGGGAGTTTTGTTATTCTATGGGAAATTGGCGAAAATTTGATTGGGGAAGCACTTTGTGACCTTGGTGCAAGTGTAAATCTTATGCCCCTATCTTTCTTTCATAAGCTAAATGTCGGGAAGTTGAAGACAACAAATATTAGCTTGCAATTGGCGGATCATAGCACTACTCATCCTAAAGGAATCATTGAGAATGTTCTTGTGCGAGTTGATAAATTCATTTTTCCAGTTGATTTCCTTGTGTTGGATATGGAAGAGAATGAAGAAACACCACTCCTCCTGGGAAGACCATTTTTGAATACCGCAAGGGCCCTAATCGATATGGAGAAGGGTGAACTCACTCTTAGAGTTCATGAGTTGTCGGTCGTGTACCATATAAAGAAGAGAAGAGAAATACCCAAAGAAGAAGGGCACAAAGACCCGGAAGAGTTTAAGGTAATTCGAGAAATCAAACCAGGCAAGTTGAATGGGCAAAAGAAAAGTGAAGAAGACATTCCCAAGAAATATTCTAGAATCTTTGACCCGGGGTTGGTTGCAAAACCTTGGAGAATTCAAAAGGGCACTCTTGCGTGGAGAAAGAGGCTACCACACCTCAATGGTTGACAATTGGCTTTTGGTAACCCCGTCGAGCTAACGACGTTACACTTAGCGCTTATTGGGAGGCAACCCAATGTTTATTTTGTTCCATCTATTAACTTTTTATGTTTTCTTAATCTTTGTTAGTTTTGTATATCTTGTCATTTTTGATTTTGTTGTTTTTGTGGTTTTTAATAGTTTGTTTAGTGTAGTGCAAAAGTGCAGGGGATAGGCCAAAATTTCATCAAGTATGGAGCCCCGAGCACAGTGTGGCACGACTCGGTGCCAGAGTCGGCGCGAGTGCGCTTGTATACAGAGGGTACAAAACACCGTTGATCGGCGCGACCCGACCCAGAAGCGAACTGGCGTGAGCAGCTCAGTCGCGCCCCGAGGCGCGGCCCGACTGACAAATGGCTGGTGCGAGCAGCGAAGTCCCGCCCCCTGGCGCGGCCCGACTGTCCAACGAAGTCGCGCCCGACTACGGGTTTTTAAACCCCTCTCCCCCTTTCATTTCTTTTCACTTCTTCTTCTCGATTTCTCTCAATTCTCTCACACCCACACACAAAATCATCACAATTTCATCTATTCTTCATTCCCACAACCACTT
Organism: Perilla frutescens; assembly: GCA_026008535.1. Classification (NCBI taxonomy): domain Eukaryota; kingdom Viridiplantae; phylum Streptophyta; class Magnoliopsida; order Lamiales; family Lamiaceae; genus Perilla; species Perilla frutescens. Next base: position 8,841,860 of record BRKX01000018.1, on the reverse strand, counting down.
TAACACTCAAATCCAAGGTATGGTGCTCTCTTTACTCTTTTCTCCAATTGTTATGGTTAAAAATTCATTATTTGGATTAATTTGGGGAATTTAGATTTTAGAGTTGCAATGTGCTTGTTGTTAGTAGATATATCTTCCTATCCATGAGTTTGAGTGAATAGTGTGAACAATTTGGTTGTCTATGGTGGAATTTTGGTGTACCTACAACTAGGGTTCTTAGAAATTAGGTAAAATTGGGAAAATTTCCATTTTGATGCACAATTTACTTCTTGTTTGGTACAATTGATGTTTATTCTTCCCATAGACCACGAGCATATAGGAATTTTGTTTGGATTATGGCTTGGTTTTGCAAATTTATTTTCATGAATTATGGTGCTTGATGATTTGGGGAAATGCTATTGATATAGACCCATTTGCAATTTCGAGATGTTCTAGGCCAAATACTTGTCTCATTGTTGTCTATTGTTGTTGGGAACCCGAATGGAAAGCATGATAAATTGATGAAGCATGAATAGGGATTATGGAGATCTTAGGGGATTGTATGTATCATTTGGAATTTTGTCCCTTTGATGAGCTTTATTTGTGCAATTATATGCCCCATGATGTTTGATTTAGAATGATGCCCCTCTATGCTAGCTTTTGATGCAAATTTTGACATGTGAAGTTGTGTATAGTTGAAATGAATGTTGCTTGGGTGTAGTGAGTTGTTGAAGGGGTTGAAATGGTGTGAGTGGTCATTTTACTTAAGTGTCGGCTCCTTATGGTCTAGAGTGGTGCCTACGCCCGTTATTTGTTATATCCTCAAAAATTTGTGTTTGATGGAATTATGCTTTGTTTGTTCAAGGTATGGCTCGACGAGGTAGGGAGGCACGTCGAATGAGACAAGTAGAGTCCGAAAGTAGTGAGGAGGAAGCTCGGGATTATGATGAGGGAAATGAGGAAGAGGAAGAAGAAAATGAGGAATTTGATGACGAAGAGGCAGGGGACGATGAGGATAACGAAGGCGAAGAAGAAGAAGATATTGATGAAGATGAAGTAGAGGAGGATGAGGCCTCATTTTCTCCCTTAAATTGGAATGGAGATCACCCAAGTGAAGTGGGAGTCCATCTACTGAAGCATGAGCATAGAAAGAAATGGTTTGAGACTGTCTAAACATTTTGAGATTAAGGCAACCAAATTTGCGGATGCAGCAGCTACCCGACAGTTGGGAATCAACGAAGATGTTTGGAGGTTGTTTGGACGACTGGGGTGGACACGCGTGCTGGATGGAGGATGGGTGACTTACCCAGTGTTAGTAAAAGAATTCTTGGCTACACTAAAAGTCAAGTATACTGATGCAAAGGGGCCTATTTGGTGCAAGTTTCGACTGGGAAACCAGAACTGGCGGTTTACTATGGCTGAGATGAACCGTATTTTTGGCACTCCGCATGATGGAATCTTTAACTCGCACCCTACTTTCCGCCTCGAGGACTTTTGAAGGCGTATCATGGACCCCGATCCCAGGATGGTCCGTTATGACTCGAGCAAGGTTAAGGCCTCCCACATCCAGAATCCGGTCTTCCGCTACATTCAGCGGGTCCTCTCATCCATAGTTTTAGCCCGTCATGAGAATAGTGGTTTCCGTACTCAGGAGATCCACATTATATGGTGTATGTTGAAAGTGATCAATGTGGACTTTGCAGCTCATTTTGTCGACCAGTGCAAGAGGCAAGCCGCACCGGGTAGTGGGAAGATATGTATTGGGGGACTAATCACCCCAATTGCTCGAGCTTTGGATATGGACCTCACCAATTATGTAGTTGTGCCTGGGTCCAGGAGGATTAACCTGCAGCATCTCTGTAATGCCCGCATGATAGGGTCGACCGCTCCACTTCCATTCCAGTTCCTCATGAAGAATCGAGTCCAGTTTCCTCTCCCTAATCCCACTCTCACCTCAATCACTACTTTTGAGGATCAGCGGAACTGGATGATGAACACACCAGAGCACTGCGCCCTGATGACCGTGATTGATGCCGGTCCATGTAGGCCCCCTCAAGGGGAAGCATCTATATCTCAGGTGCCCAGGGCAGCGAGGCGGTCTAGAGAGAATGTGCAGGAGGAGAGGTTCAGCAACATGGAAGGGATGATGACAGAGATGACGGCCAACTTGGGGAATATGCGGGTAGATATGACTTCCAGATTTGGGGATATGAGCACGGAGATGGATTTGCGTTTCACGGGGCTGCAAGAGAACTTTGATGCACGCTTCACTGGATTGCAGGAGGATTTGGGCACCCGCTTCACGGGCATGCATGAGGAGATGGACACGAGGTTCTCAAACCTCCAGTCGCACGTCGATTCCCGCTTCACCGGGATCAGTGCTGAAATCCAGGGCCTGCAAGGAAATTTCAATACTTTCCAATCTGGTTTCAATGATTTTGCAGGTTACATGAGGCAGTGGACTGGACAGAGCTCATCTTCACAGCGGCCTCCTCAGCAGTTTCAGCAGTACCCTCCATATCCGTATCCATATCCGCCCTATTCTCCGTACCAGCCACAGCAACCGCCTCAAGACAGAGATCGTTCTGAGAACTAAGTTTGCCTCTCTCAACGGTCCCACAAGTCTTTCCCCAAACTTGACCTACCTTTGGCATGGTGCAAGTTTGGGGGAGGGGATATGCCAGTGGTGACATGTTGAGCTCAAGCCTTTTCCTAGTTTTCTTGAACAATTTATATTTTATGTTATTTGGTTATGTTATTTGGATACTATGGTATGTTTATGTATATTTAGGAGAATTTTATAGCCCCACTGATTTGTATGTATATATTTGATCGTTAGGATTTTATTTGGGCTATATAATAAGTTATGCTCGGATTTGGGTGTGAATCTTGTTTCGATCTTTTTACTATCTTTGAGCATTTATTTGTCCTTTGCATGAGTAGAGGAAAGTAGGATGAGATTGAGCATGACTGGGGATTTGTGTAACCTTGCCTATGATGATGAATTTGTGCAAAATTTTTGAAAAATCATGCATGGAAATGAATGATTGGTGATTAGCATATAGATTAAATTATGAAATTTTGGCATGACTTGCATTGTACGTGAGATTTGAGCCATATTACTTTTCATTGCTTGAGAGCCGTCTTCAACAATGCTAGCATCTCCAGAACTTGCTTTACAAACTCATATAATTATGTATGTGCTCAAAGAAACATGAAGATGACCTAAGGCGGTTCTTGTTAAAACTTTTGGGCCTAGAATTTTCTTTTACTACTAAACACATCCTTCGTCTACCCCTTTTGAGCTATGATGGTTATTATTTTGTTGGAAAGTCAAGGGTAGTGGGATTGATGAAAATAGTAGACTTGGAATGACAACAATGGGGGAGCATAAAATGTGAAGTGTTTCGAGAATGATAAATTTGATTCTAGCCTTGATAAATTCAAAGTGAGTCCTTCTCCTATAACTAAAAAAAAAAAGAGACACAATAGAGTAAAGATAGAAAAAAAAATGATTGAAGAAAAGAAAATTTTTTGATCACTCTAGATCTTGCTTTGAAAGTAAAGAAAAGTTTATAGGAGAAGTGAACCAAAAAGTAGGCTAAGGTTTGTCCGTTTTATGGCTACATTTTCTCCTAGAAAGTTTGTGGAGGGTGGAAGAAAGCTGTGTAGATTGCTTTACTTAGATTTGCATTAGGAATGGGCTTGAGTTAGAGCCACTATTCCCCATATTTTCCTACCCGTCCAAAGAGCCAAACGCTTCAACCCGAAAGACCTATGTGATTCTTGTTTCTAGCATATATTGTGATAATATTGAGTTATTTTGCAAGCCTATGGTTGCATGTTGGTATTGCTTGATGTTGAGTGAAAATATGCATTCCTTGACCCCCGTGAGGTTTAATTGTGTGATTGATTCTTCAACTAAAAGAGGGGAGCCGAAGTTTCATGATTTGATCTTTATGGACTCTGATCTCGCTTTCCTTTCATGAGCTTTAGCTATTTCTTCTGAGGCATCAAGGCTTAAAAATCCCATACGATTGTATCTTTCAAATTCTTTGCGTTTCTATTTCTTGTTTAAGGACAAACAAGTGTTTAAGTTTGGGGGAGTTGACAAACGGGATTTTCGCCCGTATTTCCGAGCATAACATAGTCATTTTATTGATCCTTTCATATATTTTTAAATGTTCTAATGTCCTTTTCCCTTTTATTTTATAATAAGTGTTTTTAAACACTGTCGTGCAATTTCAGGGCAAAATCGATCGGGTCGGAGCTCAAAGGAAGACAGTCGGCGCGACCCGGGTGCAGGAGCGGCGCGAGTGTGCGTCCATGCAGAGGCCTCGAAAGCACGGCAAGTGGCGCGGCCCGACTCAGGCCAAGGAGGCGCGACCAGCTCGGTTGCGCCACCCGGCGCGACCCGAGCCAGGCCCGACGCGGGTTCAGAGTGGGCGCGACCGGGCATCCATGCAGAGGCCCTGAAAGCACGACGCCCGGCGCGGCCCGAGCCAAGAAGGTCCGGCGTGACCACCTCAGTCGCGCCCCCTGGCGCGGCCCGACCGGGGCGCGACCGAGCCCGTGTCGCGCCCCCCTGTTTTGTTCTGATTTCTGGCATTTTCATTTCATTTTCGTTTTATTTTTATTGTGCGGATTTGTGGGGGTATAAATACCCATCCTTGTTCAAACTAGGGCAACAATTCAATTACTAGCCCCCAAATTTAGAAACTTAGACTTGGAGAGAAAATTTTGGAATACAAGTGTGAAAGTTGTGAAGATTTTGGAAGCAAAAAGTGAAGTTTGAAGATTGTTTCATCCCTTTTCAGGTTTACTCTTATCTATGATTATGATTTCTTTCTTCTTTATCCATTTTTGTTTATCTTCATGTTTAGACATGTCTAGCTAAATTTTGTAGTCCTAGGGTGATATGAGTTGACATTAAATGGTTGGGTGAATGGATGAAAAAGCATGTTAATTCTCTCTCTTTGTACTTTCCATGAATCAATGGTTTGATTTTATCTAACTAGGGTTGGCCTCCTTGAGTTGGATTTTATGTTGATTATGTTTTGAGAAAAACTAATTAGCATTAGGAGTTGATTTATGGGACCTATTAGGTATTAAATGAGAATTTATGCCTAGTTGGATTTTTGGTTGATTAATTGTGCTTGAATTTGAGGAAATTGGAGTTTAGTCCTAGAGATAGGAGAATTCCCTTTTGTTCATTTAAATCTTAGAAACTCGAGAGAGTCTAGGATTACTTTTGGAATTAATCTTGAGTGAAATTAATTTGCTTTCTAATCTTGAAACCTATCATTTGTGTTGATGAATATTACCCTATGATTTTTCCCTATCATTTGTCACCTCTTTTTAGTGGATTTGTGATTGTGTAAGTTTATTTTAGTTTATTTCAACAACTTGTCAATTTCCATACTAGAGTAAAAGAAAAACCAAATTCAACCCATGATTTTGTGATGCTTGACTTGTAGAATGACATGAATATGGTGCTTGTATGCCTTGGATTATCTAAATTCCCTGTGGATTCGACCTTGATTTTCCTTGTACTACAATCTACTTGTATACTTGCGAGTTAAAATTGGGTATTAAAACTCTAAGTAGGAAAAATATTCCATCAAATCTCCATTTAAAATTATAATATAGGTTAGATATGTTGTAAATTTTGTTGTTTAATAAACTATTCAAGCATGAGCCTAAATTTGAATTTGTTATCATTTTTCTATAAATGTGTGAGTGAAAAAAACTGCATAAATTTTTTCAATTTAAGACTCAAAAGATTGGCTAACTATCCATTTAAAGCTTGAAAGATGGATTTTATTGAATATTCAAGACTTGAATGATTTACAACCAATTTAAAGCTTACAGATTTAAAAATTTCATTCAACAAAAACTGATGTGATCATTAAATGTCCACATCAACTTCATACAATATTTCTGTAAAATTAATTAAAGTAAGAAAAAGGCAAAATTTACTCACATTAAATAAATTAAAAAAATAAAGAATTCATATTTTATGTCTCATTACGTAATATATTTTATGTCGCTGTAAATTAAATGTCTCATTACGTAATATACTAGTAATACACCCGTGCAATGCACGGGGTTGAAGATATATGAATAATTTAAAATAAATAGTTTGTATAAATAAAATAAAATTATAAAATTATAGTATATTTTTGATATTTTTAGAATTGTGCTTAATTTTAGTATTATATATTATTTAATTATACATTCGAAAGTTCATCAATCAATAGTAGTATTTTTTTACGTACACAACAAATCAACATGCCATGATTGAAGATGCACAATTAATCTGCTCATGGATGTTATTCCTTCATCTAGTAATAGCTAGCCAATATCATAATTAATATATGAATGAGTTTTTTATAACCAAGGGATTTTAAATATTAAAAATATTTTTTTATTTTTAAAGTTAATTAAATATATTAAAAATCATGGTCCACATCAAAAAAAATAAATTAAATATATTTCTATTCTTGAATTAAATGTATTGATTGATTTATCAATTCAATATTAAATATTTTTAAAATTTTAAACCTAAAATATTTAAATTAACATTTTTAAATATATTTTAAATAGTTAAAAATTATACAAAAAGCAAAATTTAACCCAAATCGAAGACCTAACAAATATTGTTGTGCATGAACAAACTATGAATTGTGAAGCCCAACAATGATCTTTCTACTTTAATTTCTCAAGCTTTTAGTTGAGATCGAGTGTAATATTTTGATATTTGATTTTATAACTTTAATATTAAATATTAAAAACATTTTAAATTTATAGAATTGAAATATTTAAAATTTAAAATTTTGAATTAAATATATTAAAAAGTTCATATAAAATATTTTCAATATTTTAATTTAAAAATTTACCTTTTATATCAAATATATATTTTTTATATCACTTCTCATTCCCCTTTTTTTTGTAGATTTGTGAAACTTTAAACATGCATATGTAATCCATGATGTCATGGTATTTTGTTTCTCAAAAGATTACATGTAATAACACACACACACACACACATAACAATCCATTTACAAAAATAGAAATATCATAACAATCCATCGTTCCGAGTTGATGGTCTTTTCTCTTATAAATTTGGAAGATGTGATTGACACACATTCTATCGAAAAATACACAAATAATTCATGATTCAGTCGATATAATTTATATATTTATATATACTAAATTAATGATTGAATATAATTTTATTATTGTACGTAATTTTTTTAATAAAATTTATTGTGCATCGCACAGGTGATATGCTAGTTATTTAATCAAGCTCATAAGTCTAAAATTATTTGTATGTATAGTTTTGAATTAAAATGCTTAAAAAAAGTATTGTGCTTCACACGCGGGAAAATACTAATTATAAATAACAAACAAATCGAAGTGATCGGACTCGAACCAAATAAATATTAAAACTGTAGGTCGAAGTAGAAAATCTTGAGAATACTTTGTTGTCGGATTATTTAGTTTAGGTAACACCGGATAGCCAATATAAATCAAAACACAATTTCACTATATATGCAGCTGCAATTAATTTCTTAAACTAAAAGAAATTAATGTACGATGAATCCCACTATGTAGAAATCCATATCTTTTTATGTGTCAAATCATAATAGTTTGTGTCAAATCAATGAGCATTACAAGGGTGGGCACGATTTTGCAATAGCATTATTTTTCATCTAATTTTTTTTAAATAATTTAATTTTCCACATTAATATTAAATATTGGTCAAATGCTTTTCTTTGACAGTCCCACTGCTAGAAATCTTTTTGACTGCACAGAAAAGGTTTCTTCCTTTTTGCTCCCAAAAAAAAAAAAAAAAAAAAAAAAAAGATTTCTCTCTTTCTTAATTATTTTTATTTTCTCAATTTGTTGCAACTTACATGATTGCCTTCTCTTTGTAAGGATCCGTATCCTCCATTATAATTTAATATTTTATCTTACACATTTTACATTTAAATAAAAAGGTAATCTTGTCCCGATGGGGATGACCTAGTGGTGGATTTAGGTTCCTTGGAAACCAAAAGTCACGGTTCGAATCTCCTCAATACCACAGGTCAGGTGTGTGAGTAATAAAAAAAAAAGATAATCTTTTAAAAATAGACTAGATCACTCGATTTAAAAGTTGAATAAGAACTGAATTTTAGCATAATCTTTTTGGGGAAAAATAAAATAAAAATCCTGGCCAAATCGGGCAAAACAGATCCAAACGATTTGGCCTTTTTGTACTAATTAGTAAATTTAAATATTTGTTCTATTTTAAATAATATATGATTATTTATCGTTTTTTTTCCTCGAGTACTTTATCTATTTTATTTTTTATAATATAATGAATATATATGATTATTTTCCATTGGATCGCTGCTCTGCTTGAACTAATCCGATATTGATATTGTCATCGACTCAATTATAAAAACACTACACTACACTAATCAAGTAATCCTAAATCATATACTATTTAAATCCAGTATTTAAAATTATAGTTAAATCTACATTTTATGAATTAATGAACGTATAGTACATTCACAAATTGAGGGGTATATATACACAATAAACGTACTGCAAAACTGAAACAAATATTAATCTAAAGTTAGAATATTCATGAACCACAAGGAATAAAATTAACGAGTATTTCCATTTATACAGCTCCAGTTTTTCTGTCCTTTTAAAAGAGAAAACTACGATTCTTTCACGTGCCGAAGCAATTAAATTCAAGAATTTAACCACTTTCTCGAGTTGTGTTTTTTAAAATTTTATTAGCTAAAATATTTTATAATCTAATTGAAAAGTGTCAATATTTATGATCCTTTTCACCTAGACAGAATTATAGTCAAACCTTATATACTAGTATAATATACACTAAAAAGTAGAGATAAGAAAATAGATTACACACGTCGCCAAATGAATTCGATTCCTAAATAAATTTTTAAATATTTAAAAATACGCAACGATATATTATCTTATCTCCGTTGTTGAAAAAGTGTGCAGAGTTTACGTGGGATATCTTGATTCAATCAGAAAATCAGATCAAATTATTTCAGAAAACTTGCATCACGTATAAATACAGATGGCTAATATTTGAACAATTAAAGATTTGATTTATATATATTTTTTCATTTGATAAAATAAGTGTAAAATAAAAATGTGAGACTTAATTCGAATCAATTTAATTATAAGTAAACTCTATTATATTGATTTGATTCGATAAAGTATACTTTATATCATATGAAAGACAAATTTTTATTTTATCATCTCGATTCTAGTACACCTTATGGCCGTTTTAAATTGTTATTATTTATATAACAACAAATTAATCGGAGCTATTTTGATGAGTACGTATATATTATATACATTGCATGTACTTGAACTTGATCATCACTTTTATTTTGAATTATTTGATTAAAAATGATTTTGATTAATTAAACCCCACTTAGTCTTTGCCTCTTAGGTGAACGACAAATTTTTCGAAAGAAACAGTACTATAGCCACGTCAATATTATTTGAAATATGTGACGCAAAAATTGAGCTCAAGATGGCAAAATTTGAAGCCTCCAAGTCTCAATTTTGCTTCGTTATTTATACCCAAAAATGAAAAATATATATATTTATAGTGTTTCAATTCTCCGGGTAAAATATAACCACTACTTAGGGGAAAAGTTAACACTTGTGCGATAATTATTCGGCTTAACAACGCACTAATTAAGATTACTGTGTTCTTAGTCACTGATTAGAAAATTAGAATTAATTCCCAATTTAAAAACGTTTTAACCACTGCATCTCTGCATGCCACGTTTGAACAATTAGGGTTTTATTTTAAGATTAATTAAGATTTTTCTTGATTTGCTTTGCTCACTTTTGAGCCATTTTTTGGGTTAAAAAATAATGTCAAAAAAGGGTAAAATGACATGTGTCTTATCTTTGAAGTTGATTTTAGGCAAGTGATGGCCAGCACCCCATCATTTTGTGTTGGGTGAGAGAAAACATTTCAATTTTAATATATGGGATGACATCTGGGTCCTATTTTTATTTTATTTTATTTTTTCATGATGCATTGAATGAGTTTTTTTTTTTTGGAGTAGATAATTTCTTTTGGAAACATGGATAAAATGGTCATCTAGTTTGTGAGCCAATTAGAATTGAAATGCTCGATTAAAAAGTATTGACGTACTGAATTTGAATCTATATTTTTAAACTGTATATGAAATATATTAATTACTAAATTGTCACAAAAGGAAACATATTGCTAAATTGTCACAATTTATGACTATTGCTATTTTAGACTACTTTTACATCTCTAACCCTTAGTACCAAAAAATAAGTAATTACATTAGAGGTACCTCTGCAACTCGTTTCTAATAGAAATCCGACGTGATTTTTTTTAAGAATCCAATCAGATTTAGTTGAATACACAAACAAATAATTTTTTAATATTCAAAGTATTAATGGCTCATTTAGAGATTCAAAATATTGGTGTAATTTTGTATCCGTTTTATTATTATATACAAAAAAAAAATCCATGATATACACATATTTATGATAGTTAGATTAGATAAAGTAGAGTTGGAAGTACGAAAGGCCAAAATAAAAGTAAACATATATAGAAATTAGACCCATTTACAGAAACACACATTTAATAAACATATTAACTATAGTAATAGATCTCATTTTCCTCAATAAATGCATGAATTTCGTGTTTTTAATCGAAAAGGAAAATATAAATAAATAGAAAAACTACAGTATCCAGGAAACCAATAGCGTCTATACACGTCAACGTGAAAATCACTTCCATTACACTTTTGCCGTGACAGTGACTATAATACCCTCCAATCATTTTTCTTGTACTGCAATGTCCTCTCTCTCTCCTTTTTATCTCTACGCACACAGAGACAGACAGATAGACAGACACACTTGAATGTTTCCTCTCTCTCTCTCTCTCTCTCTCTAGACACAAACATAGTCAATTCTGAATCTGTGTATAAATTTAGCACCGAACTGCCGCTTTTTTTGTTTCTCCGAGGAACGGACGCTCTCTCTCTCTCTCTCTCCAGTACTGTTCTTGACCAACCAATAAAGCAGATTACAAGCATTTATGTACTGTGAATTCCATCAAGCTCTCTCCTTTTGCATCCGTTTTTTTCTAAGCAACAGGAGCGCTTTTGAAAAGGAAACGCCGCGAGTGACACGCAGATCTTTGATCCAAATCCCAAATCTTCTCTCTCTTCATTCTTCTGTGTAAGTGTAGAAATGCAACTTTAGATTTGCCTTTCTTGATTTCATCAATCGCCTGCAATGCCGTTGACTGCAGTTCCCTAAAGTGGGACATGGCTTATTAGTTCCCACTTATGAGAGACCTCTTTTTTTAGCTTCCTCATATATTTTTTTTGTGTGTGGATCAATTTGTTTAGTTTAAAATTTTGACATCAACCTTCGAAATTACTCAAAATTTATCACGTTCATTTGATTAGAATTTCAGTAGAGTTTAGCGTCGAATTTACTGTTTTTCATCATTTTTTGTGGTGATTTCAAATATCTTTTAATTTGCAGCTATATATCTCTCTCTATATGTTTTTGTATTTTTTGAGTTACTTGATCAACTTGCAATTTTTTTCTCATATTTTTGTTCCTGCTAGCTCTTTTTTTTCTCCGTAAAATATGGATTTGGAGATTGTAACATGATAATGAACTATTTTATTGGCCAATGTGTATATATTATATCTGCATGTAACTTCCATATCCCGCAAAAAAAAAGAATCTCTCTCTCTCTCTCTCTCTCTGTTTGTGGTTGTTTTTTAAGCTGTCTCCATTTCTCCTGCAAATGGGTTGTATTTTAATCGGAGTTGAACACTCCATAAATCAGTTGTTTATACCATAAATCTAAACAATTCAGCCTTCGACATCATTGAGCACACACTTATTTGTCAATGTTTAACGGTTTTCTGTGATAACAAATAATATGCTCAAACTCCGACCCCCCCACTAATTGTTTTCTTGCATAGACTTTCATCCACACCAATCAAATCCTCTGTATACAAACATTATAAAAATGAACTTCTCAAAATATCTTCTCATTTGCATCTATTAATTATTTTCTTATGAATCTCTTCATCAGAAACTGGCAACCATTTGGTTTCGCTCCATCGATCTCTCCGGCAAAACTCAATGAGAGAAGAAGGAAAATATCGCAAGGTATTACTCTTCATACAACCATCCTATATATCATCTTCTATTTCAATAATGTTTCTATTTGTGATACAAATTTTGTATACGTTAACTTTATATTATACGAAAATAAAAGGACTTGTTTGTAACAAAGAATCTCGTTTGTGTGAAAACTCCTTAACTATTTGTAGTTTCAAGAATTTGATCGATGAATAATACAAGATTTAATTCGTTGCAGTCAAACTCGTGGCCGAAAGCGGTGGCCAAAAAATGGTTGAATTTGAAGAGTGGATCAGATGAATTTCACTCAGATTATAATGCAAAAGGTATATTAATTATTAAAAAATATGCAAATAATTGTGTATTTTTATATTTCAAGATTTTGGTACAATATTAATAATTCGTGAATTTCATCAGCTTTTTCTCAGAGGAGGACAAAGAGTTGCTCCGATGATGGGCCCTCCGCCGTCGTGCCGGAGGAATTATCAGGTAATTGCCGGCCGCCGGCAAAGTTTACTTTTTAGATATGTTTAGCGTGATTAATGATGTCTAGTCTAATTAAATTATCAGAAATCGTTGCGTTATAAGCCGTGATTAAGTTGGACGGCTTTGATTAATTTGAAGCAAAGTTGGGTAGATGTTAGATGATAGGTTTGGATTTTGTGTCTAGCTTAATTTGTCGTTAATCCTTGATTAATTAAGGCTTAATCTGATTGTGCTATAGAGGAGTGGTTGATGGAAACGTGCGATGAAATTGAACGGCCAGGATTCGACCACCTCGCGCCACCTGTCTCTACTAGCCTCAACCTCAGGTATGGGATAGCCTTAGAGTGTTATATATATATATATATATATATATATATATATATATATTAACATGAATATATGTCATTTGCATTTGTGTATTAGAGTATAAAATAAAAATTCTTTAAAAAAAAAACTAAATCAACCATCAATATATGCCTTATTTAAAGGGAGTTATCCATTTTCATTTGAAAGAAGTCTTGTGTGATCGTATTATAGGTCAAAATTTGTAGAACATATCAAAAGTTCGGATCCAGACACTATCAACACTAATAAATTACAAGTGTAACATCATATATGAATTTTAATGTGTATCTTAACACATCTAATTATAATTTATGATCGGTAGAACGGTCTCAATTAAAATTTTGTCCCTTTTTTATTATGATTACGATCATGATATACACGGCCTACGGTAGTGTATAAATGAGATCGAAATCTTTTTATAGTAAATGGTCCGTGTTTTAAATATGACGCATGAAAATAGAAAATTCGATATTGATCGATAGATCGTGCTCGTTACTTCTACACTTCCACTGTTACATCAAATCAAAGAATCTTCATTTTCTAAGTCATTGGTAGCTATTAATTAATTTTTCCATGATTAGTTGTGGGTTATTTGACATTAGAGAGTTTGATAAGTTGGACTTCTTTTCCTAAAAAAACAAGTTGGACTTCTCTTTTAAAATATTTCTTGAAAATAATTAAGTTAGCTGCAGTCGATTGCATTCTACAATTATCATTGACTTTTTTTTTGTGGTTAAGTTTGATTTAAATGTTGTAAATTTGATTTTGTAGGATGTTTGTGGGGACATGGAATGTAGGAGGCAAGACTCCAAACGACGATCTAAACCTTAATGATTGGTTAAAAACCAAAACACAGGCCGATATCTATGTACTCGGGTACGTATGTCCATCAACTCATCACTTTACATCTTTTATTTTTTATTTCATTTTAATGATCACGTAAACATTAATTTTATAAAATAATTCGATTATCATAAGTCTATGTGCGTTCAACATGAAACAAAATAGGTCGATCTTGATCTTTATTTTATTGTTTTTTTGGAGTTAGGTTCCAAGAAATTGTACCTCTAAATGCGGGCAATGTGCTAGGCCCCGAGGACTGTGGCCCGGCTACAAAGTGGCTTTCCTTGATCCGCCACTCTCTAAACGGGAATGCAATTAGTTCTGCATCCAAACAGTCCCTAACAACAAACGATCATCATCAACAACAATCAAGAATCAGTTCCTCCGATTCTTCATTACAAGATGAGTTTTTTGACGAAGACATTTCGAGTTCAAGTTCGAGCGAAGAAGATCCACCGAGTCCATCAAAACAACATAAGTATTGTTTGGCTGCGAGCAAGCAAATGGTGGGGCTATTTTTGTGTGTGTGGGTCCGTGAGGACTTGAATCCTCACATTACTAGTTTGAAGGTTTCTTGTGTTGGGACAGGCATCATGGGATACTTAGGAAATAAGGTAGGCCCCATTTTCATAACTCTTATTTCAATCTCGTATTTCGTTACATGCATATTCAAATAAATTATTTTGTCTTATATCTTCATTTAATTTTAGGGATCGGTATCTATTAGCATGAGGTTGCTCCAAACAAGGATTTGCTTCGTGTGTACTCACCTTGCATCCGGAGAGAAAGAGGGAGATGAAACGAGAAGAAATTTGGATGTCATGGAGATTTTGAAGAGAACAAGATTCTCTGATTTGGGGAGATGTCCAAGACAACCAATTCAACATAATGGCATTTTGGATCATGAGTAAGTATTTCTTCTCTTTACACATTTTATAAGATTTTAATTATAAGTGCACGTCACGTGTATATATGGTGTCATATCAGCAGTACTGCATACATACGTAAGTAGCATATAAGAAACAAAAAACAAATATTGCATCCACTTAATATTAGCATGCTTGATATAATAATGTCTTAACTTCCATTGTTGTTTGTTAATGTAGCAAGATAATTTGGCTGGGGGACTTGAATTATCGACTTGCATCTATATGTGGTGATACATACAAACTGGTCGAGAGAAATGATTGGCAAGCACTTCTCGAGAAAGATCAGGTACTATTTTTGCCCTTGGAATTTGATCAAGTGTCGATTTAGACATTCCCACATGTTCATTGTATGGCGTTTAATTATTTTATCCTGAGGAAAGTTGGTGGTATGATTATTAATTGCAGTTGAAAATAGAACAAAAGGCGGGAAGAATATTCCAAGGGTGGGAAGAAGGAGACATATATTTTGCTCCAACTTATAAATACATCACCAATTCAGACAACTATGTTGTCCAAAACTCCTCCCCCAAAGAGAAGCAACGAACTCCAGCTTGGTGAGTTCACATTATATTGCATAATTCAAATGTTAATTCCACTCCAATTTATCTATTACAAAACATGTTTCATTTTAGAATATTATTCTAAAACGTTTAGTGTTTTCATTGCGCACTTAAATTAGATTGCAGATGAGAATATAATATTGGATCATTGTATTTTCTGGTTAATCTAATTTCGGTTATGGAAATTAGCTACATATTTGACTAATTTTAGGAATAAATAAAATGATAGGTGTGACAGAATTCTGTGGAAAGGCCAAGGGCTGAAGCAAATGAGCTATTTTAGGAGCGAATCCAGATTTTCCGACCACCGGCCCGTCTACTCTGTGTTCACCGTGGCCGGCGGCAAAGCAACCAACCAATAGATGTAGGAAATCACATGGGCGGACACGTGGCGTGATAGGGAATGTACACGCGGTCGTGGATGATACAACTATAATTTACAAGAAAAACGATTTTGAGCTAAATTTACTTTTGGGGAAAATGGTAAAAAGGAAATGTAATTTTTGGAAAGTAAAATGGATGTGTGAAAGTGAAAGTGAAACTGAAAGGTTTTGGTAATTGCTTTTCCCTCATTTGAGGGATTTTTGTAAATTGTGAGCATTTACTAATATGAAAGGTATTCTAAATTTTGAATTACCTCCTCCTTTCAACAATTTTCTGTTCTCATCAATATCTTTACAAATTGGAGATTCGAGAGTTCATATTATCTCGGGAAAATTGTTAAGTTAATATTTTGATTGTTTTTAAGCCCATAGAAAATTAAGATTTGGGATTTATTTTTTTTGGAATAAAAGATTTGAGACATAAGATTACATATCAATTATAAATTACTCAGTTAATATCTTTTCTTAAGCCCAGCATAGAAAATACCCCCTTCGGCATACATAATATCATACTTATTGGGCCATTTTGCAATTTCAAAAGCCCATCTGATTTAAGCCCAAATCAAGTTTTATGCTAAATTAAGAAAAATAATACTATCCTTGTTTACGTTTAAATGTCATTTTGAATGAATGTACACAAATTAATAAATTACTTAATATACCATTGTGTGGATACATTAATTAAATGAGTTAAATATAGATGTTTGAATGTATTAAATGAGGGTAAATGCGAGAAAAATATGAATTTTATGTCTCGAATTTATAGAATGACACTTTTTTTAAATAAAATTAAAATGTTAGAATGATATTTATTTAGAAATGGAGTGAGTAATAAGTTAATTTTCAATCCATTAAGAACTGGAAATGAAAGGACTCAAACTAAATGAAAGCCTTTCCTATCGTAGTCTCACAAAATACGAATGCAATAGCGGGCATGTAATAAACTATTTAGGTATCATACATCAATATGATCTATTCAGCCCATCTATTAATTATTGTTTCATTCATTTCGTTGAAGAGAATAATCCAACCACTATTCGAGAGTGCACATTCAGTAAAACTCGATTATGTATAATAGCCACGAATCATACAAAGGAGATAGAAAACAATCAAGTGACCACAAGCTCGTACTAGTGATATTCAAAATTTTGAATTTGAGATGGTCTCAAGTTATCTCATTCTATTGTTTCATGTTATGGTCTCTGCTGCTTCCTAATGTTTTTTATATTTTTCTTACCCATTTTTGTAAGATTTTCTGAATATTTGTAAATAACATAAAGAATTTGTAGGAAAGTTGGAATCTTTATAACATTTAGAAAGGAATGAAAGGAAGAGTTAGAAAAAAAAAATAGAGAACGAGAAAGGAAAATTTTGATATAATTTTTCAGCTAAATTTCCCACAATAAAATGTCCTTTTAACATAACACAATGTGTTGGACCACAACACTTAATTGAAAGCATATAATAAAAATAACATAAAATTTAACCCATCTAGCTAAAATACTGAGAAGCCCATTTACGCAGCAGGCCCACTTCACTTCCGATCCATTACTGCTCGACCCGTTTCATTGGCCCGAACCGCACTCCGCCTGAATTTTCCTTTATTAGGCAATGTTTGGTAGCTTGAATAAAGGCATATTAGTAAAGGTATCCAGCAAGAACCGTGTGTTTGGTAGCCATTGCTCGTTCACGCGAGGCTCGGGGTGTAATTTACTGATTCGGCTGGACAATGTATCTGACGCCCCCCTCGGTTACAGTTTCTGGCGTAGCAATCTTAGTATATATGCCTTTATCTAGGGTACCAAACATTGCCTAAACTAATTTACTCATTCCAGAAGTTAGTCTACCAAATAAAATAATGCACCAAACAGATGTGTGAAACAATCTTAGTATATTTATCTTAATAACCAAACACACAATTAAAATAGCTAATACGCAATTATCTTTCAAAGCAATCCAGATTTTATTAATGTGGGTATATCCGTACCAGTATACCAAACATTGCCTTAGGGTACCCGTCTTCCTTCAATTTCTCCCAATCTATTTCAATGGCCATGAACCCTAAAAATTGCATCTTTCATCCATCTTCTCCTTTGTCCCCCTAATCACTCCAACCACTGCAAACTCTCTAGAGCATTTCATTCTTTTTTTTTTTTTTTGAGGAAATCCAACTGCATTGGAGATTAGAATAACCATTCATCAGCGGAATGTTCGACAATAAAGTGCTTGGGAAAAAAAAAAATTGCCAACTAACTTTGCTGGAGAATGTGCAACTTTATTAGCTTCTCGACCAGCCGAATTGTAGATAATTTGATCAAAATCAGCATCACTCGGTAGGAAATTTGCACACCACTCCTTGGTAATAAGAATGATTTGCATTATCCTGGTTGAGGAAACTTGAATCGCTTGACAATCCATTTGAAAAATAAACCCTCCTGGCATGCCATCCCTTCAGCAACATAGTACGGAATTATGTAATCTTAATCCTTACCAAGTTCCACAGGCAACATTCAATCATTTATACAAGGCTTAATTGCATACTACTTTAAAAAAAAAAAATCGAATTAGGTTTTAATTACAACATGAATTTACACTTTAACAATTTAATTAATGAACAAAAACTTTTTTTTTTCTAAGGATAATTTAAAAGCAAACTCTATATGCAATTCCATTTACTCTTTTTTTTTCTCCCCTCCTTATTGTTACATGATTAAAATTCCACATCCAACAATAATAAGTTAATAACACCTCACTATAGTCTATATAAGCCACTAATAAACACTACCAACTAACAATTGGCAACCATAAATCCACCAAATCATCTAAAAATATAAACAATAAAACACACATACACACACACTCTCTATTGGTGAGCTGAATCTGCAGCAGCTGCAGTTTTGATTTTCTTGCATTTCTTGAGCTCGAACAATCCCTTCAAAAACGCATCGACAATCTGCTTCTGCGATTCAAGCAGCATTTCGTTTCGCTTCTTCTCCATCTCCATCCGCGCTGCCTCCATCTCCCGCGCCATCTCCATCTTCGCACTCTCCATTTTCACGAACCCTTCGCCCAACGTTTTGATCGACGCCACGATCTCCTCCACTGCGCTCCTCGTCCTCTTCGACCCGCCGCCGATCGCTGCTGCCGGATTCAAGCTCGCACCAAATTTATTGATGTTGATGTTGTTGTTATTGTTCTGATTGACCGGAACTCGCACCCAAAATTCTTCGTTCGGACTGCGCCTGTTTCTGATGCTTTGATCGATGTTTGTTGGCTCGAAATTCTCGACCTTTCTTATTCGCAGTGGTGCTGGGAACATTTGGTGGTTAAAACCGTCGCTGATGTGGAAATTGTTGAGCATTTTGGTGGAGCTCTTCGCTCTGGATTTGAACGGAGATTTTGGAATCGGAATTGGAATTGCGTTCATCAGCTGAGGTCTGCTTCCGTAATTTTCGAGATCGCGATCGTGAGAGATGATGTCTTCTTCTGTATTCGAGTAGGAAGAGTAATCGATCGGGAACAGAGTTCCGTAATTAAATCTCTTCGGCTTCATGCCGTCGTCAAACCCTAAATCGGGATCGGGATCGGGATCGGTGGTGGTCTTCGATTTCAGCTTCAATTTAACTATATTCTGATCCAGAAGAGATTTCAATCGCGTTCCGTCGGCTGAATTCTCCGGCTTATGTACGGTCGACGGCGGCGAGGTGCCGTTCTCCATCGCCTCCATGTTTTCGAAGAAAAACCACGACGAGAAGTAGCGGCCGCCGGGGTGAGGCAAGGACAGCGCGCGCTGCTTCTCTGCGCGGAAGCGCTGGCGGAGCTTCTCCATCTTGTGGCGGCACTGCGCGGAGGTCTTCGCCGGGGAGGCGCCGGGGCAGCGTTCCGCTACGGTGGTGGCCACCGCATCCCAATCCGCCGTCCGGAGGTAGCCACGGCGGAGGGCGTACCAGCGCTCTCGGTACGCCTCGATCAGAGCCAAGGTCTCGTCTTGGGTCCAGCACGGCGGAGGAAACCTCCGTTGAGGCTTTTCAACCTTGTCGGCCACCGCAACCGAATCGTCGGCTGCGGTGGCTGTTTTGGGGGACGACATGTGGCTATTAATTATAAATTTATAATCAACTGCGGTGCACTTTAGCGAGATCGCCGACGAAGTTGCGAATTTGGCGGTGAATTACGTCGGGGGCGGGAGAGAAGGAAAGCGGAATACGGTGGCTATGGGGTTTTCATCGAGGCAGCGCACGGTAGCAAGGCGGCGGAAGAAATTGATATCGCAAGAGTGATGGATTGGAAATAAATGGAGGTGGGAGATGAAGGGAGGGGAGTGGGCGTTGTTATCTAGTGGCTATTGGATAGGAATTACGGGGGTGGGAACTGTGAGGAAGCGCACAATAGCAAGAAGGTGCGGTGGGTGAGTGTGGTGGTGGGAGTTGGGAGGTGGTTGAAGTGATGATGATGATGATGATGGGGGAGGGGGGGAGAGAGAGAGAGAGAGAGAGAGAGAGGCCATTGAATTAGGTTGTAGTGACAAAAGAGATTGGGCAGCGGGTGGGTGAGTGGGGGAAGGGGGGTGGATGGTGACGAGGGGTGATGAATGCTAGCATGCGCTGCTGCGGTGTGTGCGCAGTGAACCCCACTACTATCACCACCGGGCGCCACCCTATCCCACCCACCCTACTACCCCTTTTCCACCACCTCACTATTTCTTACATTTATTTCTCTCTCTCTCTCTAGTCTTCAACTTCAACCAAAGTACCAAACACCGCCACACACACTCTCTCTCTCTCTCTCTCTCTCTCTCAAGAAATATGCCCACCGCCACTCACATGTGACTATATGAGATATGTGTTATTGCCGCCCACCCCATCCCCACCTACAGAAAATGACTAATACCCGTCGTGGCTCTTCGGTTTGCTCATTATGACAGCGGTGCCCGGTTACTAAATTTTGCTATCATTTGCCAAATTCATCTAATTTTTTTCAACAAAAACTTGTGAGAGACGGGATATTGAATTATATAATTATATGTTATGTTTTGACTATAAATTTCAAAATAATAATAAAATTATATGCTATTTGTTATGTTTTGACAATAAATTTGTGCACCTAAATTGTTCTTGTCATATGTCGATTATCTATCTCGCCAAGTTTGAAATTGAATCTCGAAACTTAAGGACGCCTATTAAGTTGAGTTGAGATACTATGTATATATTTTTAGGGGAAAATATATTTTTTTTCTCAACCATGTGTCAAATATTTATAAGATATTTTATTCTTAATAAAAAAAATTCATTATATAATTTTTTTTAATGTACAATCACACCATCTTAGGAAGCAAATAATATGGAGAAAATTTTAATTGGTCAAAATAGATGAGGAAAGTTTTTGCAACTTCCAGAGCTTTTCTAGCTAAATCTTGTTATTGGATTTAAATTGTTAATGTGTGTGCATTATGCATATATATATAATATATAATATATAATATATAATATATAGGTCAACCCGCTTTGTTGTGATCTTTTTCCTAGCAATTTTGGTTGTATTTGAACAATAAAAATGCAATCTTTACTGAATAGGTAGCTGGTTGAGTTGGTAGAAAGGAAGGAAAATAGAGAGGATTTTAGGGGGAAGCTGTGACAATTTTCTTTTCTTGCTGCATGATACGAAAATTTGGCTATTTAAATCATACAAATTGGGGACCACTTAGGGTTGTATTAGGAAATTAAAATGCAACATAAGATAACTTGGGCCTATTACATAATTTAACCAAAATAAATTAGAAGCCCATACAAAAAGCCCATTACATAATAATTAATAAGCCCGGAAAACCCGAACCAATCCGATAGCTGAGTCACGAGTTGTGTGATATGTCAAAATCAAGCTCTTCTTCATTTTCAATTTCCGAGCAAGCCTTAAAGACCCTGATCCGTCAAATTAGAAAATATTGTATTCCATTATTTCAATAAGAAGATTAGTGATTTACTAAATTAATTCAAAATGCAATGCCTATCATGTATTACATGCATATCACGTTAAAATAAAAAATGAAGGTAAATACAAACATCAGAGACCGTAACATAAGAGAGACTGCCTACCCTTTCAATCTACCATCCATTCTATTGAAATTTACACTGCCAGGCTGATTTTAAGCTGGCTATATCTGAGATTCAATCCACCAAATTCATAACAAATATATTAATTCATCCATCCAATAAATGTAAATAGAAACCCAATTGTGTAGCATCTAAAAATAATTAGAGGGGTCACATTACAAGCAACACGGATATCGTCAAAACAAAGACTATTTCCTCGTCAAAACGGTCAATTTTAAGGGATGTGCCTGGCCATGGGGATGACGGGTTCTCAACCACAGCAAGCTGATTTTTGAGCAGCCTGAGCAGCCCCTCCTGCCTGGTCTGGTTGGGTAATCTTTATGGTCTGAGGCTGCACTCACACCGAACAGGTCTCAGTCACATTATGTTATAATAACATACAGAATAGATAATCGCACAGCTATAGTAAACAAAGGTGTAATACCTCGGCCTTTGAGTCAGTCTCAGCGAGTCTTTGCTTTATGTCCCGGGCTATTGAGAAGAAAACCTCCTCCACATTCATGTTCGTCTTAGCACTCTGTTCAGCAATGTGTTACTTGGATAGGATCATTCATGATAAAATCCAACATAAGTGACAGGTGCTACTTACTGTCTCAAAGAATTTGATTCCATATTCATCAGCGAGTGCTTGACCCTTAGAGGTTGGAACGGCCTGTAAACATTTGAGCAATTTATTATCTCAGTTGGTAGTGCTCAAAGTAACTAGATTAGAGAGGAGTGTGAAATCTGAGAAAGGGTGATAAAAATGTTTGTCTCTAGGCATGCAACCTGGAAATAAGCATTGATGGCTTCTCACAGTATTACTTGTTACCCAAATTGTTGGAAAAGAAATACACAGCAATTTCAAGTTTATTGAGGATACGTGCATGTCAAATTTCAAGTTAATTGGGGTACAGAACAAGCCTAGGCAATTATTCTCTCACACACAAGCAGATGCAAGTAGAAAGAGAGAGAGAGACCCTTTTGCTTTCATCCATGTCAGCCTTGTTGCCAACTAATATTTTGTTGACATTGTCAGAGGCATGCTGTTCAATATTTCTGATCCAATTCCGAATGTCTGCAAAAAGGAGATTAGTCATTTAAGATAACTTACTGTACAATGAAAAACAACGGCACAATTAAGAAGGTAACTGATTCATGTGGGCAACATCAATGAGCAGAAAGATTAAGCCAAGATTTTAACAATAAAAATGGGTTTCTCACAATTGGGTAAGGAAAATTGAAAAACAAGTAACAAGAGTTATTACTGTTGAATGATGACTCATCAGTGACATCATACACCAGCAATATGCCCATTGCTCCACGGTAGTAAGCTGCAAAAGAATAGTTTTTCAGGCAAAATCAACATTCAGCAAAGAAAGATGGTTTTAACAATCTAAAAGGCTATACACAGATAGTGTGATGGAGAATGTAGCAATCAGCATCCTCGAAAGAACTCACCTGTATTTGTGTAAGTCAAAAGCCGGGTTGGGCTGGGTGAGGGGGTTACAAAAGAGCAATGGAAAAAAAAAAGACAAAAACACCAAATGATAAAGGACTTCACATGAAACGGGACCACTAAGAAGGTAATTCTTCTACAGGATTTCACAGATCCTTCTATGGATGGCTAATTATAGGAAAGTTCATTACAAAGAATAAGGCATAGCTAGTCACTTAGTCCACAAAATTCTCACCGCAAATATCTGGCTTCTAATGTATAGCTAATCAATCGCAACTACCAGGTTTCAAAGCGTGGTGCAGCTTGCCTTATCCATCAGTCTGAGAATACTCAATATGATGGCCCAGTTCAATCCAATGATTCATATGGTACTATAAGCATAATATATTGAGAGATACTAATAAGAAGTTTTTCACTTAACCTGATCCCAACTAAGAAGTGTCAACTCAAATAATCATGGATCAAACAATACTCTATTTAAGAATAAATAATGAACAAACAATAATTTCAAGTTCATAAGCCAAAAATCAAAACCCTCCTTCCATTCAGCTGGTCATTTATTTCCCCAAAAAATAAAAGGTTTACTTATGAAAGATCATCATGAGCTTAGTTGCAACAGGAGTTTCTGTTTGAAAGAATGCAAATGCAACAGACTTTAAAAACTGGAGAATAAGCTCAAATAAAACAATAAATAACCACATTTACCAGTAGTGATAGTACGGAACCGCTCTTGTCCAGCAGTATCCCAAATTTGCAGCTTGATTCTTTTACCATCAAGCTCTACGGTCCTTATTTTAAAATCAATCCTACATGAGAAACATTATCAATTAAGGCAGGCAAAAAAATAACAAAGCATAATTGGAGTACAGTTTATTATTATTAAAGGCAACTAACCCAATGGTAGTAATGAAACTCGTAGTGAAAGAGCCATCAGAAAATCTTAAAAGAAGGCAACTCTTACCCACACCTGGAGATAAAAGATTAGTCATAAGACTCATAACTTCTACACCAAACTTGCAAATAGAAATTGAAAGAAGGGCTACAATTATCAAAAACATAGTAAGAAGAGTTGCTACATGGTTACAAAAGAGAACTCTCAAAACAGATAAACTTGGTCAAATGGACACATGATCAATGGTTTCAACACTTTTGTTGATTCAACAACTGCTTGCAATATTTCTTAGTAAACCAATTCATTTGGCATGTATGATCCAATATATATCCTTAATTCATTTGTAAAGTGCAGTCACATTTGATTCAACAACTGCTTGCTTTCAAGAAAAAAGCTCCGGATAACATCTAGCATCAGTAAGTAATACTGCATAACATTTACGTTGCTTACTGCTTACTTTCCTCAACTCAAATTCTAGTCAAGTTCATTTTCAAACCTCTTGAGTGACTGAAAAGCCAACATCCATTATCAATTTATCAGTATTCAACTTGTCTTTAGATGAAAACCCAATTTCTCATCTGATCCCAAATTTTAGTTATTCAAACTTCAACACTTTCATGGGTACATGAAACATGTAGGGCACAGATGCAGGACTCGAGCTAAGGATACCACCACATAATATGCAATATTCTTTTTTTCTTATCATCCATCCCATTGTACGAACGTTTTAACATATACAACATACATTGTATGAAGATAGACAACTCCATATGTCACTATATCACATAAAACATTTTATCAATCAAACGAGCAAAAACAAGATCATCAATATCCCCAAACAAAATAATCAGAACAACAATGACCACCGGAACTACAACCTTTTCACATCAAATGTAGCTAATACCATACAAAAACACACATTCTTATTCAAACATTCATATCAATAGGCATTAAAAGAAACCAATAAAATTTTGCAAAAATTACACATTTGAGCAAAGAACACGAACCGCTGTCACCGATCAAGAGGAGTTTGATGAGAAAATCGTAATCAGCTCGAGCTCTGGCGGGTGGAGCAGCCATCTGATTACCTTCAGATTTTTTACAATTTTATTTCGATTAAGCAAACCCTAGCAATAAAAATAAGCTGTCAATTATAACAATTATGTATCAGATTATGGAAAAATGAAATGAAAACCGGATTTGGAATTTGAAAAAAAAAACGTATAAATTAAAGATTGCAAAGAATTTTAGAGAGAGAAGGAAAATTTTGTACCAGATCGGGGATCTAATAAATGAGGAATGAAGAAAAAAGAGGAGGGAAGCGTATGTCAGCAGCGGTCGGTCGTTGTTGAACTCTTATTTTATTTTTTTTATCATTTTTAAATATCCAATAAATAAATAAATTAATAAAATCAAGCTTTTGTTTGAAGAAGTCAACAGAAATTTGTCAATGTTTGGGGGAATGTTTTGTTTTTTTTTTTTCAAAACAAAATTACGAATCTTTTGTTCTTTCTTTCTAAAACGTTATTAATATCATAATCGAATCCATCAAAGCATATGTATTGTATTTTTAAATTTATGTTTCTAATACTATAGTAAAATGTTTATAATAATTAATTAAGGGATATTTTGGTGTTTGCTTACTTAATGTATCATTTGCTAATTATTGAGTTTCGG
The DNA here is from genome assembly GCA_026008535.1 of Perilla frutescens. Classification (NCBI taxonomy): domain Eukaryota; kingdom Viridiplantae; phylum Streptophyta; class Magnoliopsida; order Lamiales; family Lamiaceae; genus Perilla; species Perilla frutescens. Next base: position 8,816,023 of record BRKX01000018.1, on the reverse strand, counting down.
TATTACTTTTCTTTTGATAAAATTTTTTAGAAAAAATAATAAAAAAAATATTTAAAAAATTCAATTAAATCGATCAATTTAATTGGTTCGGTTCGAATTTGTAACAAAATGACCATTTTCGTAACACTAAATGTAGAAATAGATAATCTAGCGACTAAAAGGTTAATTTGGAATCACTAAATATTTACCGAAAATTATACTTTGATACGTTTACATTTTGAACTCTTGTTTAAAAGTAGTCAATTTTTCAAAATTAATAAAACAGTACTAATTCTTTCTAAAATTTTGCAAACCTAACATTTGTTCAATTTGTATTTTTGACCCGAAATCACATGTAATTTATTATATTTTAATATTTCTCTTTCCCCAACCATGTAAAAAAATCATACAATCAGTTATGTAACATTTTCGGGCTATAAAATTGATAGAATGCTAGATTTTAAATTTTTTGAAAAAGAAAATATTGTTTCATTAATTTTTTTAAAAATTGCTATTTTTAAAAAGAATCCGCAATATAGGTATTAAAGTGTGTAATTTATCCCAATATTTATTACATCCAAAATCCAAATACTCAAAATATGTACAAATTTTTTAGGGATAAATATCAATGAGTTTATCTATTTTTGTTAACATATGCTAACAATGAACTATTTTTGGCGTATTTATCATCTATACATATATTAAGGCAAAATCATGTGATAAATAATAGTTCTGGTATAAATCACTGTCTATCTCACAATTTAACAATTACATTTTATACAATAGTTTTTGTATAATAGACAACAGTAGTGACATTTATTGTGGTAAAATTTCTATTTCTTTACATTTTTCACGACGGTTTAGATTACAGCCGTTGTATTTTAATAAATTTTTACAATCTTATTTATTATTTTTTTACTTTGAAATTTGAGATTTATAATATTTTTATTATTATTATTATATGCATAAATGGAGGATTTATAGTTTTATACTACTCGACATTTCTTGCCTAAAAACATAGTTTTTTTTTTGTTGAATAATAATGATGATGATGATGGTGGTGATGATGGTGATGATGATGATATACTACTTTTCTATTTCAATTTTATCATTTAAAATAATTAAATAATTGTATTTTTATACCTATCATATATTCAAAGAAATCAGATGGTCTTTAATCGTGGACATTATACATTGACATTTATATAATCGTGTCATTTGAAATATTCTAATTCGATCTTTCTAGCATGGATTTTCATTTAGTTCCTAAAATTTAATTTTCTTTTTGTTTGTCATAACTACACAAAATTGATTTTCTTATTTAATTAATTTATGCATGTGCATATCGTTTTATTAATTTTTAAAAATTGAACACAACATATAGAATTCAAAAATAATCATAATATTACAAATCTAAAAAATAATAATTATTTGTGCATCGCACGTGAAAAATACTAGTTAATTAAATATAGCCAATACATTCCGATATATAAATTGTAGTAAAATGCATAACCTAGTGGGTTGGAAATGATAAACTTGGAAAGTGTCCAAGTGATTGAAGGAAACAATAACTCGGAGTTATTCTGGGAATTATAAACACAACTCTCATTTTACTCTTTACAGCACCCATTACTTTTTAAAATATAAATATTAATGTGATACGACTATCTTATCCCTTAGCCCTAACACCTAAATCATATCATAGCCCCACATACCATAACCCCTACCCTTCAAACTTTAATGAGATAAGTTTTCATAGCCCCATCTCATTCATAACAAGAAGATAACTCTGTAAGAGAAATTATAATTTCTAGCGAAAATCTATAACCTAAAATATTGGCCATGGTTGGAAAAGACCAAAAGAGCATAATTAACCTAATGTCCTTACATGCCACTTGATTCTCCAGTCTCAATTTGTGTGTGTCAATCGTGTACCAAACCTTAAAATTATTACTTTTCTTTCATTTTTTTCTTCAATTTTAATTTATTTAGGTTTAGCATAAGTTTACAATTTTATTTAGGGTTATTCCAACCAATTATGATCTATAATTAATTTTTAATATCTAATTTTCATTTTTTAGTTAATATAATTGATTTTTAGGTTGATTATTCCAAACTTAAGGTATATAATTTTTTAAAAGTTAAATTATTAGCAATAAATATTCATTATGATTATTTATAGTATAATAAATTTTATTTTTACAAAAAACATTATTAACAATATAGAATTTTAATATTATCACACGGTTGGTACATAAAAGTGGGACTAAAGGATCTATAATCCTTATATGCAAACCGTGCATGAATCATAAAAAATGTATTATAAGCATTGACATCAAGATTTCACCCCCACTCTTGAGGTGCTTAGTTTCGAAGTGCAGATCCTTTTTTGCCTTTTTCCTCTTCGATCGAGTGGATGTTCCTTCTGCTCTGAATCAACTACTCGGTTGCACTCAATACTTGAAATTTGGATTTCGGGCTTCTCAAAAATTGAAATAAAGATTTTTTACAATTTTTCTTCTTCGAATTGAAACCATGAACGTGAAAGATTTTAAGATGCCTGCAAAAGGATGAATTTAACTAAAACCATAAACCATTCGAAGAAGAAGATACCCAATTGAAATTAAAGGGTGGGAGCTATAACGTGTGTAGTAGATTATGATACAATTTTAAGTGTTGGAACTAAATGATAAAAATATCACATCATATTAAGGGCAAATTATAATTTAATTCCCAACGTTTGAAGATTTAACAAAAATAACCCAACATTTTAGCAATAATAATTTAATTCTCAACGTTTGAATATTATAACATAAATAACCCAACATTTAATATTAACAATTTAATTCCCAACGTTTGAACATTTTAACATAAATGACCCGATAATTTAGACGAAAAAACCATTTTGGTCATTTTTTGGCAAAAATATTAGTCCGTTATATGAGTCTCTAGCTCACTTGAGAATAAATGTGATTGAAATCGCCCAAAATGATTTTTTTCGCCTAAATTATCGGGTCATTTCTGTTAAAATGTTTAAACATTGAGAATTAAATTGTTAATATTAAAGGTTGGGTTATTTTTGTTAAAATATCCAAACGTTGGGAATTAAATTGTAATTATTAAAACGTTAAGTTATTTTTGTTAAAATCTTAAAACGTTGAGAATTAAATTGTAATTTGCCCTCATATTAATATATATATATATATATTTAAAAGAATAACAGGAGCTGTATTTAGAAATTTTCTTATTCTCGTCAAATTAAAAAGATAAAAACTTGGAGAATTATTAATTCAGGACCCGAAAGATGAGTAGTCTATTGATTTAGGACCCGAAAGATGAAAACTCTCAATCCATGACTCGAAAGATGAAAATTCTCAATCTAGGACCTCAAAAATCACGAATTTTGATTTCTTTTTATTTTTTAATTAATGTTATATTAACTTTCAATGAAAATTTTCATCTTTCGAGTCCTGTATTGAGAGTTTTTATCTTTTGAGTCCTAGATTGAGAGTTTTCACCTTTCGGGTCCTAAATCGATAGACTACATATTTTTCAGGTCCTGAATTGACAATTCTCCTAAAAACTTATATCAGTTTTTTTAATGGGTCACAAACGGGCAAAAGTAGCCCAAACCCAATTCAGACTTGTTGGTGCGCCAACAATTTTTTTTCACTTTTATTTAAATTTTTCATTTTTTTCAAAAAAATAATAATTAATCTCAATTAGAGTATATATTAAATTCTAAGAAAATAAAATTATCACGTGTAGTGCACAAATAAAAAAAATCTCACCGAATAAAAAAAAATGAATTCACTTTAATTTTAAGGTTTACTAATTATATTTTAGGGTCTATATTTATTTTGAAAAAAATAATCAACGAGCGTTGTGCACTAGCCGCCGACGATTTCATTTATAGTTCACTAATTACATTCTATTTTGAAAAAATATAATTTGATTTTTTTTATGGGCAACGCTGGTATGTCACTTTCATGAGATATGAAATGGCCACACACGAGCGTTGCCCTTAAAAAAAATCAAATTATCGTTTTTCTTCAAAAAGTAAAATAAAAATTATATTATCTTTTACATGCTTAGCCGGATTACGGGTTTGTGTGTTCTAATTAGAAAATGATGAAATCTAAATTTAATTAAATCATAATAAATTAAAAATGTAAAAAAAAAAATTAAAAAAATTGACACAAGAGATGCCGTGGAAAAAATGTGATTGGGGATTTGGTGTGCTTTTAGGGATACTTTCGAAACCGTTAATTATTATAAGTTTGGATTTTGGGTCAATTGGGCGAAAGGAAACATTTAAAAGTAAAATCCCCTATATGACCCTCATACTTTTGAGAGCGACGGTAAGTCCACCTCCGTCCAATTCAGTCCCACCATCTCCAGAAGGAGCCAATTATTATTAGCCACGTGTCCCAGGCCCCACGCGCTACATAGATACAAGGAAAGAAAAAGAAACGTAAGAAATTTCTCTCTCATTTATGTTCGTCTTTGAATGGGAAAGAAGGCGAGCACGAAACAGAGCGGGAACGCGTGACGTACCACCACAGCAGTAGCTCAGAGTGGAAGCTTTCCTTTACCCAACTTCTTTCTCTCTCTAGGGTTTTTATCTCTCTAAACTGTCGTCTTCTCTATAAATATCAACCGCTTGCCTTCATTTTCACGCTGATTGTCGTGCGCTCGGAGATCTGAGTCTCTTCGTTCTCTTGCAGGCGCGTTTTCTCCTTTTGTGTTCCGTTTCGCCTCCATTCGACGTTTCAGGTAAAAATGCGTTTCGTTTTATGTGTTTTTTATTTTATATGGAGATCCGGTGATTTTTTTTTTTTTTTTGCAGTGTTTGTGGAATTTGTTTGTTTGTACTGTATTGAGCGTGTTTGCTTGATTTTGATTTATGTATGCTGTAGATCGTTTCGAATATAGTATCACACGAGTGAGTTTGCTTTTTTTTTTTGTGCGATATCAATATTCTGTGTTGTGTTTTATGAATTGTTGGTGCCATTACTTTTTTTATCTACTTACAATTTTTTTGCTTGTATAAATTTATATTGAAGGATTTTGATTATCTTTGAACCCCAAATTTAATCCTTAAAACACCAGATGTTAACTGCGGGGAAAGATCATATGCTTAGACTTAGAGATAATGAGAGCCACCATTATTCAGTAGCATATTTGCCTTGTTAATGTACTGATGTTGCATTTATGCTATATTGTGTTTGATTTGTCATTGTCTCAGTGTTCAAGTGTTTGTGTATGGTTTCGTTGTATGCCTCGTGGTGTTTTTGCCTGGTGATAGATTTTTTAGTGATTTCTATAGAAGTATTGTTAATGAAAGATGATTGTGCATTTTCTGGTACTATCATCTGTCAAACACTTCACTAGTTCACTCTGTACCATTATGAAGCTGGTTTGCATTCATGCTGTCCTAATCTGCTGTGTTTTGGACTGTCGCAAGACCATATTGAATTGTTTAAACTTTATCAAGATCTCAGCAGTGGCATATGTATTCATTTATAAAATCCTGGAAAACTAAATTTTATAGGTTAACCATCATAAATCATTTGTATAATTGTATCCCAGTATAGGCAAATCTGCTTCATAGCTTCACTTGTGAATATAATTATGTCCGATAAGCTTATATTGAATGATGTCTTGATATGCTACCTGCAGGTATGGCACCACCTACTGACCAGTCAGATAAAAACCCCAATGTCAAGAAGTCACAACCGCCTCTTAATGAGAGGATACTCTCCTCCCTGTCTAGGAAAACCATGGCTGCTCATCCTTGGCACGATCTTGAGATAGGTATGTGTCCTTACTTCTATCATATTATAATTATATCAAATAACACAAAAGCATTTTATGTTCTTCTTTCCTGCTTGTCAATGCAGGACCTGGAGCTCCAACGGTCTTCAACTGTGTAAGGATATATTTTTCCATTTTGTTGACCATTTCATTTGTGAACTGAGTAACAGCATATTCATATCATATGATTCCTGCTAGAAACTTGCGTATGTCTTGACAAGACTTACAAGGCTGTTAGTTGAAAGCATACTAACTTGACTGAAAGAACTCTTTTTCATTATGCCTATCTGATTTGTGTTTCTAGTTTTTGATACACCAAATGTTCAAGCAAGAACCATAAGTATAACTTGATTTAATGTGGTCAACAAAGTTATGCTTCATTTTAGTGTCTGAAAATTATCCAGTCACTGCTTCTCTGTGTGCTGTTCCTTTGTGTGACCTTTCAGCATTATATTATAATTACATTTCATAGGGATAATTAATTGGGATTTACCTGATTTAAGTTGCTCTGCCTAGCTCTTTCCACATGTAATCTCAGATTCTGAGTAATGTGTGGGACAGTTACTATCAAATTGTCATTTTTTCTCCATTGCTAATACACACACTTTTGATTTTCATGAATTCTGTAGGTGGTTGAAATAAGCAAGGGAAGTAAGGTGAAATATGAACTTGACAAGAAAACTGGTCTAATTAAGGTATAAAGCTTATGGACTTGTAAGAAAATTCAAATTGATTACCAAATTATTAATTATGATTGCACATGCAGGTTGATCGTGTTCTTTACTCATCTGTTGTGTACCCTCATAATTACGGCTTCATCCCTCGTACTCTCTGCGAAGACAGTGACCCAATGGATGTATTGGTCATTATGCAGGTAAATCTGTCAAATAGATTCTAAAGTTTTAGTGCTGGGAATGATACAGCTAAATTGTGCAGTAGCTTTACATTGTGTGCTTCTGGTATATTACACTTCAAGAATTATAACACGCTTATTGGATCTTAATAGCTATGTGAGTATGTGACTATCCATGCATGCATTTTTTTTTGTTTTACCCAAATGACACTGAAATTCGAGGCTTTGAGCATGCATTGTAAAATTTATTTAGGCTCTTCCTATTTAATTTGTGCATGTCTTTAACGTCCATATTTTGTGTGCGAAAACATCATATGAGCAGTTAGAATTATATATGAGCATCAAAACAGTACATCTGGAACCATAGTTGTTAACTGCTGGAAACTTATGCAAGTGTGCTTATGTGTGGCCTATTTGCTTATCTATAACATCTCTAGGCCTTGATGGCAATGTATTTGGCAATAATTTTAACTATCTCCACCAACATTACCAGGAGCCAGTTCTTCCAGGCTGCTTTCTCAGGGCTAAAGCCATTGGCCTCATGCCCATGATTGATCAGGTACCCTCTATTACGTTTACATTATTTTCATCTTAAATTGAGAAAAGAAAAGCTGCATTATTTTTGGGAACAGGGAGAGAAAGATGACAAAATAATTGCTGTCTGTGCTGATGATCCTGAATATCGTGATTATACTGACATTAAAGAGCTTCCACCCCATCGCTTGGCTGAAATCCGCCGTTTCTTTGAAGATTGTATCCTTTATTAAAGTTTGTATTGAATATTGACTAATTACTTTTCCTGCTCAACCAAAAGGTGTTCATTTATCCCTTCTGAAATTTGACTAATGATATGTACTTGACCTTAATAATCGAACAGACAAGAAAAATGAGAACAAGGAGGTTGCTGTTGATGACTTTCTTCCAGCCACCAATGCTTATGACGCCATACAGCGCTCCATGTAAGTGTCCCTTGTTTCTCTGAATGGCATTTTTATGTATTCTGTTGAAACTCCTAACTATGCAACCAAATATGTTATCTCCTCGCGTGTCATTCTTACCACCTCAGTAAGTTACAAGAGCATCCCTACATTGTGCTCCTTGTATTTGTATTCTTGGTTGAAGACTTACATTGCCTTCTCTCTCTTCAGCTGTATATCGTCTTGTATTGTATTTGTCAGTTCTTGCGCAAAACATTATCGCTTTATTTTGTTAAGCATGTTGCTTTGTTCTCGTGCAGGGACTTGTATGCTGACTACATCGTGGAGAGTCTCAGGCGCTAGTTTGCTAATCAGTTGTGGGGCATGATGTTTTGACTTGTGTAATGTTTCCTACATTGATTATATACGGCTACATATAACATACTTAGATGAAGACGAAAATCTATGGTAGATTGATGGGAAAAACATGTTTCGATCAAAGATTATGTTAGACCCAAAGTTATACTGCTGCTATGTAAAAAGTGATCGGCTGCTGCTGCTGCTGCAGCCTTTTATCACAATTTTCAGTTTTTCTTCTGTCTTCTTTTCGTTATATATTTTTATTATTCCCCTAAGTCGGTATTTCTATACCTCATGTGCCCGTGATTGAGCTACATAGATTCCACGATCGATACCGTTAGCAGCCTTAGGGAATATTACTATATGCCTTCTATCTCCCACACTTCTGCTCAATGTTATAGTTCATTTTGATTTCGCTCTAAGTTCAAATATTTTTGAAAGATGAAAATTATAGCCCTTCCGTCACGTGTCAAATCCTTAAAACTTCTATTTTCCACAAAATTTGCACTTTCTGGCAATTACCCGAATAGGATGAGATGCTTGAATGTTTATACGATTGTTAACGACCCATATGGATTCACAAGTTGTACACCAATAATTTTGGAAAGTTAAAATAATACGGTAACATTCACTACTGATCTTTCCATTAAATTCTAACAAGGAACAATCCATGCAACGAGAAAGTACAACGGTTTGAATCCAGTTATGAACAACAGCCTTCCTTCCCTACATAACAGCAATTCAAATTACATACAAATAACGAAAACAATGATGCCCTTCAACCACAACACTAAGCCTTCTAGGGAATGGCATCACAATATCAAGCCTTCTTGGGAGATTTGGTCGCCTTCGATGGAGATTTCGGGCTCTTCTCAGCCGCCTTCTCCGACTTCTTAGGTAGAAGAACCGGGTTGATGTTCGGTAGAACTCCTCCATGTGCGATGGTAACTCCAGCTAGAAGCTTTCCAAGCTCCTCATCATTCCTCACAGCAAGCAACACGTGTCTCGGAATAATCCTGTTTTTCTTGTTATCTCTAGCAGCATTGCCAGCCAACTCCAAAACCTGCGCCCAAACTCAATTATTTAAGAAATGGTTTCTATACAGAAAGCACAGAATCACTTAGCCATAGTCAATGCTAATTTATAATCCTTTTTTGATACCGAGATGCTGCATAAAATCCAATTAACTGATTCAAGTTCATACCATCCATGAATGACATGTAAAATAAATGTATAGCCTCCCTATCTCAATTCTGCGCATCCTTGTTAATGTGTTTGGACAATTAAATGCCAACAGATCTGAAAAAGTGCCCTGATTCAACTATCCAAAAACCCTAATTTAGAAAAACAAACCACCCAAATTTCAAGCCCTAAACCTAAATAATATATTATACCAGCTCAGTCAACATACAAAACACTAAAAACCCAAATTCATTACCCCTATTCTTCAAAGCAAGTTAGCAAAACCCAAAAAAGAAAAAGGAAAAAAAAAACTAACTGCATAGCAAAAGCCACGATCAGATTCAGAATACATCCATAAAAATGGCTCCAACAAAATCAAACCAACAACGAAAAATTGGAAATGCAAGAAAAGGGAAGCAGCAATACCTCAGCAGCTAGATACTCGAGCACAGCAGCCAAGTAAACCGGAGCGCCGGTTCCGACCCGCTGGGAATAGCGGCCCTTCTTCAAATAACGGCCGATTCTACCGACCGGGAACTGCAGACCGGCTTTGACAGACCGAGAAACCGGTTTCTTCTTGGGGCCGCCTCCCTTCCTGCCGCCAGCTCCCTTCTTCACTTTTCCGACGGTTTCCATTTCTTAATTTTACTGCAAATAGAAAATGGTTGAGAGAGAGAGAGAGATTTTGCAGGTAGAGTTGAAATAGTGATCGTGAAGGGTTGTTGCTGTTGGTTAAATAAGTGGGGTTCAGGTTGAGAATGAAGAGCGGACAGTTTTGAGCGTCAGATTAGATATTATCGACGGTTGTAATGGGATGTGGTCGAGATCCGCGTGGTTGGGATCGGACCAATCAGCAAAGGGTTATTACCAAAGCCTAGGATTGTGGAGGACTGTAGGGTTACAAAACATATAATAGAGAAAGGAAAAAAATTGTATTTTTAAGACCTGAGTTTTTATTTAGGTTTTCATCAAGTCAATCTCATATAGATCCTCTCTGCTTATATTTTCTGTCTTATATTTATGTGAATTATTTTAAAATATAGTTATTGAAAATTACATTTCAAACAGGGCACTGACACCAGACCCATTATTATAAATAACTAACAATTCATGTGCGACGCACGGAGCTTAAAGTACTTAATTGATTTATTATTATTATTATGTATATAGTATAACAATTTATTCTAAATAGTAATTAATTATATTAAACCAATATGAATAACATATAATTACGAACATGAAATATATAATAGAAAAAATCATAAAAATGTGTGAATATGAGAATAGCAAATACAAATTAAAAGAAAAAATATGTAAGAGAATATCATTATCGTGTATTGAACGGAAAAAGCTCTATAATTGCGGAAGCAAGTGGGGATAACCAACTAGATCGTGTGCATGTATTTGATATAATAAAATATAAATTAATTTTCAGACTCAATGAATGATGATATTTCTGTAAAATATACTAATAAAAATGTGATAACATACAAAATCAGAAAAAGTGGTGGACTAAGGGCATTTCCAAAGGGAGACGCTAAACACCAAAATGCCGTGGAATTGTGCTCCAAGGTGACTGCATTTGGAACGCCATTTTAGTGGAGAGTAGATACTAGATATCGTTTCTCTCTCCATCGACGCCAAAAGCTTTTATTTATTTTTTTTCATTTTTTTTTATGTTATATTTTGTTTAGTGTTTTATTTTTTATTTTGTGTATGTTATTTGTTAGTTGTATTGTATTTTAAATAATATGTTGTAATTAATATTAAAATTTATTATATATGATAAATTTAATTAAATACAAATGTTAATACATAAAATTAAATTAGATAAAAATTAGATCAACACAGTAAAAAATACTAAAATAAATAAAATTACGCCAACAATAAAAATACTAAAATAGATAAAAGTACATGAAATAAAAACATAAAATAAAAATGAAGAAGCAAGGGACGCGCCACCACCAGATATGTTATCGATGAAAATGCTCAATTTCAAAAACTCTGTGCTTCGTTTAGAAAAATCCAAGATGTAGAAACGCATTTCTCGCTTCGAAATGCATTAATTGATCATTTGTGGGAGGAATATTCTAATTCGGATAATTAGAATAAATTATCATGTAACTTTATGTTTGTTTTGTAATATTTTAATTAATCGTATTTTTATTTTATATTAATTCAAATATATTTGTTCTAAAAAAATATTTCAATAATTATTATGAAATGTTGAATTTAACTATATATATTCATTAAATAAAATTTCATAAATTATTATATGTTGTCAATTATAAAATAATAATTGTAAAGGAAATAAATGGAATATTATAAAATATTCTCTTTGGTGTAGAATTATAGTGCAAACTGATGAAGATGAAATTGAGATTCTGCTGCATTTTAGCGATAATGATGATGTATTATAGTGCAGACTATTGGAAATGGTCTAATAATAATTGTCTATCATATGATGAAAATTGGAGTATTTGTGATTTTACAATATTCAACCTGAACACAGTTAATCATTATGAATACATGGATTCCAATGTGCGTTATCACAATTAATATCAATCACGACTTGCACATGTCATTGTTCTTATACGTGTTTGCATGTCTATTTATATTGTAATAAAATTTTCAATTAATTTAATAGCACATGTGCCCTCATTTTCCTTCCATTTCTTGAGTTGATCCTATTAATAAGAACTAAAAAAATATCAAACTACAAAAAAAAGCTTCAACTATTTTTTTAAAACATGCATTAGCTTCCAAAACTAATTTTAGTCACAAACTAATTTTAGTCATAACTTGCAATTAGCTCCTTTATGTGTGTGTGTGTGCGCGCGCTTTGGTTCAGAAGTCACAAACTAATTTTAGTCACGACTTGCAACTAGTTCCTTTATGTGTGTGTGTGTGTGTGTGTTTTGGTTCAGGTGAAAATGATATGTTACTGTGAGAAATGAGAACATGCTTATCTTATTGTAATTTACTATTTAATCGATAAGAATGTTCTCAAACCAAAGTTATTTCTCACTCGTGTACATAAAAGTCAGTGAAGATTGTTAGATTAAGAAAAATATATTATGCTAATAAACACATTTTTCCTCATTCCAAAATTTTCCAACAGCCATCTCACCACACAACACACATGTCATGACTCAACCCATAGTACATGGATAACACAATCAATCATACATAAAAAATATATACAAATATACAATAGATTACAATTTTTCAATAGAAAGTGTATATACAATTAGCATTAATATTGCTAACATCAATACATTCTTTTTTTCTTGTAATGTGGAAATTGGGTCACCTATGTACAAAGACTTATTTAAAAAATATTTAATGGATTGCAAAATGATTCAATAGTTTCTTCAAAATAAAGCAATATATGATATTTTATAAAGCAAGAATAAAGCAATATATGCATGCAGTGTATGGTTAAATATTAACGGATGTAGTATGTTATTTTTATGATTATAAATCGACACCAGCCTTTTGATAATGAAATGAGAAAATTAAGTCATTAATTCATTTGTACGATGCAGGTCCTTGATGAGGATTTGGGCAAGATAAACTAATTGATATTTTTCTTCAATTTATATCAAGACATCAAAAGTATATTCGATTCATTACTATCATTGTATTTTTCTTTAGATGTAGTCTACTTTGTAACTAACAACAAAAAATGACAAATACTAAAATAAAAATTCAACAACATGTCACAGACATGAAGAAAGGACATGGAATTGAGGGCATCAGAGCGAAAATGGAAGTCAGGGCAAATGAAAAACACGATCTTGATTTGAGGAACCCTAATCTAGAAGAAAGGGAAAAGAAGAAAGCATTGCGGGTCGGGCATAATAGCAGCTGGGTCAACGGGTCGAGTTAAGTGGCTATTGGCCCAAGTATTTTAATTAATTCCAAGAAGTGGCCCATTAGATTGAGGCCCAAAATGTCTAGTCTATCTTTATGATATTTTCTTAACTTTGCTTAGGGTTACGGAAAGCTGTAGTATAAATTGTAATATTCGGCTTGAACAAAATAAGAAATGAAATAGTCGTTTCATCCCTAACTTCTCTCAACTTTCTCTCATTTCTTATATTCTTCCTTCCCTTTCTTTATTGCAAAGTTTATATTTTTATTACATAAATCAAATATGTGCTACATTATTTCCTAACAAAAATACAAAACTATTAGGGTATACTACATTTGGTATCTCAGAGCCACGATCTTTGATGGCAGACGGGACTTGGCTTCGTGAGCTGCAAGAACAACAAAAACACTTAGATCAAGTATTAAAAGTTGAATCTTTAAAGAGAGATTCTGCGAAAATCAAGATGCATGAGCAGATTACTAAATCTAATGAGGAAATGAAAGGTTTTATGCAAGAAGTCCATGGCAAGTTTGACAACCTGGCCAACACACTGGGCTCAATTCAACTGCAGCTGTCAAACTTGGAAAAGGGAAAGAATTCTGCTACAGAGAGCTCCATTCTAGACAGTCCAAGCTTTGGAGTCCAGAGTACTAACAATCAATCAAGGCCACACCAAGTTATCCCTAGCCGAGAATGGGTTGACACAGGTAAACACTCTTCTCCACACTACTCTAAACTGGATTTTCCTAGATTTGATGGGGATCAACCGAGAGCTTGGATACTAAAGTGCCAGAGCTACTTTAGAATGGTCTTTAATATCCCAGATGATCAAAAGGTTACTCTGGCAACTATGCACTTTGATGGAAGAGCTTCTCAGTGGTACCATAATTTCTCCTATGATGACACTGAACTTTCTTAGGAACAATTCTTAGATATTGTATCTGCTAGATTTGAGGAAATCAGGGATACTAAAATGATAGTTGAGTTCAACAAATTAAAACATACTGGCACATACACAGAATATGTGAACAGGTTTGAAGAGCTCAAGGCTTGTCTGCTACTGTTGAACAAGGGGCAGTTTACTGAAGAATATTTTATAGCTAGCTTCATCAGTGGATTGGGAGAGGATATTCAGCCTCTAATTCACATTTTAAACCTGCCACACTAAGCCATGTTATTGAATTGGGGTAGCAACAAATTCTTAACCCGGAAGCTATGGCAAAGAAGTTCAGGGGCAGCAACAAGCCCAACCTAGGCACAAGAACTAGGAGAGAATTTCCTAACAACTCCTATAATCAGAAGACACCATCTGCAGCATCTAGGCCACCATTCAAACTCCTCACAGCTGTAGAAATGGCTGCCAGAAAGGAGAAGGGTCTCTACTACAACTGTGATGAGACCTTTACAACTGGACACAGATGTAAAAATAGAATCTCTTACATGATTATGAGTGAAGAAGAGGAATGGATCTATGTTCAGTCCCTAACAGTTGAAGAGGAGACACTAGAACCACCAGACCCTTTCCCAGACATTGGAGAAGTTCAAATGGCATTGAAAATCATCTCTATGGAAGGAGGGTTCACCACTATGAGAGTTTATGGGTAGGTAGGTGACCAAATGCTGCATATTCTTATTGATTCAGGGAGTACCCTGAGTTTCATAAGAGAGACAACTGCACAGGCCCTGGGATGCAACATGGAACCTGCAAGGCCATCAATGGTGAGGGTTGCTAATGGGAATATGATGGTTAGCTCTACCAGAGTGAGTGGTTTTAAATGGAAAATTCAAGGCCATCAATTCACATATTCACTAAGAACCTTGGCAACTGAGGGTTGTGATCTAATTTTAGAAGGTGACTGACTAAAGTATTGTACCCCAATTGAGCTGGACTATGATCATATGACCTTCACAGTGAACTGACTAGGAAAGAGGGTTAAGATACAAGCCTTGAATACAGTTGGGGATTGCCATATGATTACTGAATACCCACTCTATCAGATGCTACACCATACCCACTCTTGCCCAATTGAAAAGGCCTATATGGTTAAACTTAAGACAATACAACAAGCCCACTACCACAACCTGAATGGTCTACTTGATGATTACAGAGATGTATTTGTAGAACCTATGGGATTACCCCCAAGTAGAGGGGTTGAACACTAGATCATACTAAAGCCTGGGAGCACTCCTAAACACAGATACCCCTACATGGTTTCCCATGAACACAAATGGGAGATAGAAAGAATTGTCAAGGAATTCCTAGACACTGGAATGGTGCAAGATAACAAAACCCATTTTGCCTCTCCTGTGTTGCTAGTGAAAAAGAAAGATGGGAGTTGGAGGATGTGTGTGGATTATAGATACCTTAATGGGTTGACCGTAAAGCATAACTATCCTATCTCTATTATAGATGAGCTATTGAATGAGTTGAATGGAGCCAAGTTCTTTTATAAGATAGACCTAAGGTCAGGCTACTTTCAGATTTTAATAAAGCCAGAGCATAGGTACCTGACTGCCTTTAGCACACACAATGGGCATTATGAATTCCTAGTAATGCCTTTTGGATTGTGTAATGCACCAACCATATTCCAATCCTTAATGAATTAGATTTTCAGGCCCTATTTGAGGAAATCAGTGTTGGTCTTCTTTGATGATATCCTAGTGTATAGTCCTACTTGGGATGACCACTTAAAGCACCTAAGAGAAGTTATGAGCATCCTAAGACAGAATCAACTCTCTGCCAAGGAAAGCAAATGCCATTTTAGACAGGAAAGGATTGAGTACCTAGGCCACATAATTACCTCTAAAAGAGTGGCTACTGACCCTTCAAAGATTTCATGCATGACCAATTGGCCAATCCCTATCACTATCAAGCAGCTAAGGGGATTCCTGGACCTCACTGGTTACTATAGAAAGTTTGTAAAGGATTATGGTGTTATCAGCAAGCCACTCACTGCATTACTGAAAAATGGGGCTTTCCAGTGGACTGCAGAAGCTACTAAGGCATTTGAGGCACTCAAATAAGCTATGGTCACCACACATGTGTTAGCTTTACCTGAGTTCACTCTGCCTTTCACACTTGAAACAGATGCAAATGGAAAAGGCATTGGAGCAGTATTGATGCAAAGATACAGGCCACTGTCCTACATGAGCAAGACACTCAGCCCCAAAAACCAGACTCTCTCTATCTATGAGAGAGAGTTCCTAGCAGTGATTATGGCCATACAGAAATGGAGACATTATCTACAGAGTCACATGTTTGTCACTAAAACAGACCAACAGACTTTAAAACACCTTTTGGATCAACAAATCATGACACCCATGCAGCAAAAGTGGATCCCCAAGCTCCTAGAGTTCAACTATGAAATTCACTATAAGAAGGGAATTCATAACAAGGTGGCAGATGCCTTATCTAGGGTGCCACACTCAGCAGAAGAGTGCTACACTCTCACAACTGTTGTCCCAGCTTGGATACAATAGGTGGTGAGCAGCTACAAGGAAGATCCTAAGATCTCTGACATTATCAGTCCCAAACTAGTAGCTAAGGACACCTATACAATTTTGAATTGGTGGGAGATTTGTTGAATTACAAAGAAAGGGTGGTGGTTGGCAGTGGATCAAATATCAGGTAGTTACTCTTACAGGAAATGCACAATTCACCCTATGGAGGGAACTCTGGGATCTATGGAACATACATCAGATTGAAGAGGTTGTTCTACTGGCCACAGATGAAGAAAGCTGTAGTGGAATGGGTTAATAGCTGCAGTACTTGCTCTATTAACAAACCTACTGGTAGGCTCTATCTTGGATTGTTGCAGCCTCTACTTATACCTACTCAAGCTTGGACACATATCTCCATGGACTTTATTGAGGGGCTTCATGTTTCCTACCAGAAGAGTGTAATATTGGTAGTGGTGGATAGGCTCACAAAGTATGCTCACTTCATAGCCCTGTCCCACCCCTATACAGCACAGTCCATTGCAAAGGTCTTCCTAGACACCATATACAAACTCCATGGGCAACCTATCAGTATTGTTACTGATAGAGATAAGGTTTTCACAAGTCTGTTCTGGAAAGAGTTGTTTAAACTTATGAGGACCTCTCTGGATATGACATATGCATACCAACCTCAATCTGATGGATAAACAGAGAGGGTGAATCAGTGCTTGGAAACGTATCTGAGGTGCATGATGCACATGCATCCCAAACAGTGGACTAAATGGATCTCTCTTGCTGAATTATGGTACAACACAAACTACCATTCTAGTTTGAAGGCTACACCTTTCCAGGCTTTGTATGGCTACCCACCACCCCAATATTCCCTCCTACCTTATTTCCCTACTGATAACACAGAGGTGATGGACTTAGTGGCTGAACGGCGACAACTAATGTCAGAGCTAAAGGACAACCTTCAATCGGCTCAAAATCGAATGAAGGTGTATGCAGATAAGAAGAGGACAGAACAAGAGTTTGAAATTGGGGATTATGTCTATCTAAAGCTCTAACCTTACCGGCAGAACTCAGTGTCACTTAGAAGGAATATCAAACTTGTCTCTAGATATTTCGGTCCATATCAAATCCTAGCACGCATAGGAAGAGTGGCCTATCGCCATAAATTACCTAAGGGGCTAAGATTCACCCAGTTTTCCACGTCTCGCTTTTGAAGAAATTGCTCGGCCACAACATTGAACCCACTGCGGACTTGCCTACTCACGATGACAACAAGACTTTCACTATTGAACACTTCTCCCTGCTGGATAAGAGGGTGATACATCGTGGCAGCTACGAGGTGAGACAAAAATTGGTTCTTTGGCCTAGTTTGGGAAAGGAGTTGAAATCTTGAGAAGATGAGAAGTTTCTGGCTAAGTGTATAGACAAGGTAGATCCTTGTGGGCAAGGATCTCAAAGAGGGGGCGATAATGTCACACACATGAAGAAAGGACATGGAATTGAGGGCATCAGAGTGAAAATGGAAGTCAGGGCAAATGAAAAACACGATCTTGATTTAAGGAACCCTAATCTAGAAGAAGGGGGAAAAAAGAAAGCATCGCGGGTCGGGCATAATGGCAGCTGGGTCAACGGGTCGAGTTAAGTGGCTATTGGCCCAAGTATTTTAATTAATTCCAAGAAGTGGCCCATTAGATTGAGGTCCAAAATGTCTAGTCTATCTTTATGATGTTTTCTTAACTTTGCTTAGGGTTACGGAAAGCTGTAGTATAAATTGTAATATTTGGCTTGAACAAGATAAGAAATGAAATAGCCGTTTCCTCCCTAACGTCTCTCAACTTTCTCACATTTCTTCTATTCCTTTTTCCCTTTCTTTATTGCAAAGTTTACATTTTTATTACATAAATCAAATATGTGCTACAGTATTTCCCAACAAAAATAAAAAAACCATTAGGCTACACTACACAACACAACAATAAAGAAATAAAATGTAACTCAATATGCACGATGTTGCAAGAAAAAAATGAAATCTTAAAACGCTAGCTAAATAATTGCCCAATGTGTATTATGATGAATACAACTATTTATAGCTGAGAGGTGATCATTTTAGATATTCTTTCAAATTTAAATGGCGTAATTATTGGACAATATATATTGGTTGAATTATCATTTGGTTAATTTGAGCTCACATACCCCCGTTTGATTTAATATACTAGTAATGTTTGGTTAATTGATTATTTAATTAGAGAAATGTTTGACTAAATATAAAAACATGTCCACTTGATTAAATCTATTTGAAACATTGTATGATAATATTAATCTTAATTTGAATGAAATTGCCAACTATATCTTGCTATAATTATAGTCGGATTTTAATTATTTTCATTAAGATTATACCCAACTATATATATACTATACTATAATATATATTAAACTACCTTAAAAAATAGATTTATAATATTATATATATATATATATATATAACGTATGATTTTATTTTTGTAAAATTATAGGCAACTATATTTGAGAATGATTTAATAATTAAATATATGGAAATGATATTGAAGTCATTGTAGGCTAATCTTAATATTAATTTGGATGTAAAGGTATGTCAACCACCATCTTGATAATACAATTGTAGGCGGATTTTGTTTCCCTGATTAAGATTATAACCGGATTATATTATGCTAAATTGAAGATGTAATGGCTCAATTATTACTTATCATTAATGATAATTTCAAATTTATATTAAGATTTTAGTTTTAATTATTATTTCAATTTTATATTTAGAATTCTATTTATGTTAATGTAATTTAGATGGGAAAAAGTTAATCTTACTATTTTTAACGACTATCTTATTTTTAAATATAATATAGAATATAGATATATATTAATATTATAGATAAGTCGGATTATTCGGATCTCAATATCTAAATAAATCCCTTGAAACTCAATTTGTTACTTCGAACAGGGATCAAGTTTTTTTAATGAGAGTGGATCGAGCCTCGTGTTCGACTCGAACATGCTGCCGTTTGACTTTAAAATGAAAATTAATTTACATCAAAAATTAATATAATCAAATTTTGAATATCAAAACTTAAGATATAAATATGGTATATATCTATAATTTATTTATTAGTTTTACTAAATAATTTTAAATCATAAAAATATTTATTGTATAACAACGATATGGTTGGAGAAAATACATTTAATTAAGTTATTTACTAAAATAATAATGTTAATATAGAGTAATATATTTTAAATGGTCAGGTCGATTTTTGCAAACTTGTTACCCCCCCCCCCCCACCCCCCATCCCTCGTAAATTATTCTTTATTTCCTCGACGATTTGTCCTTTCTTCTTTTCATTTGCAGATGATCAATGGTGATGAAAATGTATTTCCAAATGTTTTCAATTTCAAACTCACACGATGAAAATGGGTTTTATATATTAATTTTGATAATGTTTACTGCACGATGTACAAGATCAGAATAGAAGAACGAGCAAGAGATATCAAGAGAGAGCGGAGAACTAATTCTACGAGCAAGAGATATCAAGAGAGAGCGGAGAACTAATTCTACTATACATGATACGTATATATTTCTTTTTACTTAGCCTCCAAGTACGTGTATGTATATATATATTTTTTTATATATAAAATTATAATCAATCGACATATTTATTAATATATGTATAATAGATCAATTTTATATTTTCAAATTTCAATACCTCCCATTTCCCAAATACCATGCTCGACCATCTTTATATATATATATATATAATCTAATCCGAGCAAGAAGCCTATTTTAGTATTTTCATAATCCTTCCCTTCGCAACAACACACGACCAGTCCATCCACGTCAACAGAAATAATGATAAAATCTTCAGACACGTGTACGTCAAAGATTGATTTCATCGACGGCCGAATTTATCTCCGACAAAAAACTCAAAATATTGACGTATTGTCTCCTCCTCTCCCCGTTGATATTTATCTTGCTTAATATAATATTATTTCATAATGCGATATTCCCTTTTTACCCTTGACAGGATGATCAGATTCGATTAACCTCCAAAAATTGACTCGACGCATAAAAATAGGGAAAAGACACACGTACACCTCTAACGTTCCCCATGAAAAGTGAATCTTTCTCTAACGATTTTTTTAGTGCAAATAACACCCTAATATTTATTAATAGGTGCAAATTCCCCCTTTCCTCTCCAAAACATATTTTTTTTGGTGGAAAAATATCATTCTATTAATATTTTTTCCCTTTTTTTCTTCCCTTACAACTTTTTATTTTTAAAATTTTCCATTATTTTATTTTTAAAAATTATAATTTCTCTTTTAATTATAAACCATAATAATATATAAGTGTATAAAATAAGTATTATTTTATCAATATTGAGTTTATATTTTTGTAAAGGAAATTTATTGGAAAAAAATACAAAAAATATATGCAAAGATTTTTATTTACAATATATTACGTACTCATGCAACTTCAATAATAAAATGCTAATTATTTTGAATCTTTGCCCACCTCCCAAACCTGACACGATTGAATTGCAGCATAGATTACTTTCAATTTTATTTCTCTTTCATTAAAACAATAAAATTTATTGAAACTCTTGATTACATGTATTTTTTATACATTTTTTCAATAAATTTACTTCACAAAAGTACAAACTCAATTATGATAAAATAATATTAATTTTTTATTCACATGTGTCATGTGTGTGTGTGTGTGATTGTAGGTTTATATAATTAAAGGGAAATTATATTTTCTTAAAAGGAAATTGTACAAAAAATAAATAATTTAATTTGTTAGAGATGAAAAATGGAAAAAATAAAAAATAGTAATAAAATGTTATTTTTCCACCAGAAAAAGTAATTCTGGGGGAGGGAAGGGGGGATTTGCACCTACTAATAAACGTTAGGGTGTTATTTGCTCTAAAGAAAACGTTAAGGAAATATTCGCTCTTCATGGTAAACATTAGGGGTGGATTTGCACATTTTCCCATATTTTTATAATACGACGTACAAATACAACTAGAATTATACATTATAATATACTAACATACAATAAATCCAATCAATCAATATATCAGAAAGAGTTGAGCACAAAAAGTGATTACCAACCTAAAACTCATTAAAAAATGACCATGTATATCCTTAATGGAAATTACCCTTAAAATGAGAGACATAAACACAACGGAAAATAAAAAACTTAAAAATATAAAATAATAATTACTTCACATTATACGTATCATATCATTTTATATATTTAATTATACACACATTTTCGCAATCTGATTGATGATGGATGTGTAGCAATCACTTACTCGTTCACTCGCAGAAATCCAAATATATTTCATCTATTAAGTTTATACAATTAAATTGTATCTCATGTAGCAATTTCACTAGCAACCAATACACAGCTATGTGATTTGTGTAAGAACATAAATAGAAAAGGTAGAACAAGAAAAATACTGAAGAATGATTCATCTTCTCACCCCACGCACTGATCTGATCGGTATATCCGAAGATAGGTAGGGTTTTTTTCTAATAATTCTCTTTTTATCTTTCATCTAATAATTACCTCTTAATATCCATAATTATTGGAATTCATAATCCCACATTAATACCATTAAAAAATAGAAATAATATTTTTACACAATATAAATTAATCCTATTAAATTTATATCTCTATTAAACTAATCAAATTAATTTAATCCATATTTTTGAATTGGACCTTTCATCATATTAATTCCAATAAACATTTTAATTGAATATTTGATTTAATTAACTAAATAAAAAAAGTCTCAATTAGTTAACACCATTAATTAATTTCAAAGGTCAAGAGTTCGAATCTCCGCAATACCACAGGTCGGGTGTGTGAGAAAGAAAAAAACCATCAATTAATTGAATTCAACAATTGAATCAATTCAACCGATACAATTTCAATCTATTTGTGTAACTGTTCACGACTAGTACCAGTAGTAAGCTTATAACATTTACAACTTAGGCAATGTTTGGTATACTGGTACGAATATACCCACGTTAATAAAATCTGGATTGCTTTGAAAGATAATTGCGTATTAGCTATTTTAATTGTGTGTTTGGTTATTAAGATAAATATACTAAGATTGTTTCACACGTCAGTTTGGTACATTGTTTTATTTGGTAGACTAAGTTCTGGAATGAGTAAATTAATTTAGGCAATGTTTGGTAGCCTAGATAAAAGCATATATACTAAGATTGTTACGCCAGAAACTGTATCCGAGGGGGGGCGTCGAATGCATTATCTAGCCGAGTCAGTAAATTACACCCCGGGCCTCGCGTTAGGACCGGACCTCGCGTGAACGAATAATGCCTACCAAACACACGGTTCTTGCTGGATACCTATACTAATATGCCTTTATCCAAGCTACCAAAAATTGCCTTAGTGAATAATAATATTATTCTAATAATTTATCCAATAAATTAATACACTCGAAATTAACTCTTTAATTTCGATAACCTATAAATTATGGAAACATCTAGCAAGTAGCATGATTACCTATCACTTAGTGAAATAGCATGTAAACCTATTTAATTACAAATCGTTATACACGCATGGCCCTTCTGATATTTAGTCTCTCGATTAAATATCGAGTTATGAAATAATAAAAAAAACTCAATTAATCCAATACTTACATTTTCATTTCCATTCAATCAATTTATTAATAAATCAATATTCATCACACCTTGACTAATGTCTTATGAATTGTGAATCATGAAAATTAATTGGAGGATTCTCTTGACAATCGAATAGTAGATCATTTATTGACTACTCCATTAATCTTCACATTAATTAATATAACATCCAACATAATATTTGTACGATCGTCATGCAATCAGAAACTATATCAAAATGAGATATAATTAATACAAGATTATTATAATGTCTTGAGTCAAATGACTAACCGTGTACTATTGTAATTTAATAATTCATATTTTTGATAAATTTCATTTAAGAATTTCTAACGGGTTTGTTCAGTAAACTTGTTCTCTAATAAAAACACACATATATACACATACGTCGCCATGTTAATGTTAATGGAAACTAACATTTTCATCTTACGAGTATGTAACACCCTAAATTCTATAATTTAAAATGTTACTCTTTCTATTCTTTAAAGCGGAAAATTATTAATAAAAATATCAGTTCGAATAATTTTTTTTTTCTAAAATAATCATGCTAGAAATCCTAAGAAGAAAAATAGAACACAAAATTTATATTTTTCAAAAATATATGTACTCAGAACAAAGTACCTGCATTACGTAAACACCAAGTTCATTTCAAAAAGGAACTCACAAGTTCTAATATATAAAATTCACACTCCTAATATTAATAAAACCATATTAGCAAACCACTACATTAGGTTAGACCAAAAACTACTAACAAACACAAAAATACTAAATTCAAAATAGTTTACTTTTAGAAACAAGCACAATAGTTAAGGTCAACCATTGGAAACATTTTGAGAAAGTTCACCCCCATTTCCATCGCGCTGCTCCCAACTCACTGACCTGAAAACATTTAAAAATGTGGGGTGAGCACTCTTAAAACGTACTCAGTGGTGGGGGATCATGAGCATTTCTTACTTTTTATCCAACAGAAATAAATCGCAGGAATAATGGATTTAGGGTACTCTTCTTCTGATTCTAGAATACATCTTGAACTATGCATAGGACATATTCTGGTGTGTACAAAACGCTTCTCTGCGTACGAAACGCTATTCTGTGCGTATAAAACGCTATCCACATTCCATCCACGATAATTCAAGTTGGATTAAAATCATTTCTGACTCAAAAAGCATATAACATATACTTTTATTTCAAAAATAATAATTTCACCCACCTGATAATAGAGATCACATAAAATCAAATAGAGAATCACAAAGTGGATGAAGATCCTAATTGCGCCGCACCTAGTATTAAATAATATCAATTAAATCATTTGTGTTGAATTATAAAATTAAAATTAAACTAGATTTGGAAACTAACCTTCTTTGTATTCTATCTTCAGCTCACTATCGTGTATAATTCTTTTATCCTAGCCACCTTATAAAATTTGAAGAGATCTTGCTTGATATATATATATATATATATATATAAGCCCACCGCCGCCGCCTTATTTCTCAATTCCCACCGCCTCATCTCATCATAATCATCTTTACTTCTGCCGCCTTATTTCATCATAGTCATCTTAATTATATTATATTTCATTTTAGGGGATAAAATGAAGAGTGAGGTGGTTAGTCATCCAAGTTGATATATTAGAAGTATCTAGCAAAACAAATTAAATTTCTTCTCATGCATGGCCAACCTACTAGCTTTTATGTATCCCAAAGTTATTTTATGGACACTTATTCATAATCTTTACCAATAGTTATTACTATTGTAATTATCTTTACAAAGTATTTTTATTTTATATTATTAAATCTCACACCCAATAAACTCTAATATATATCATTTATTTTTCTTCTTTATCTTAATGTCTTTGATATTATTATTATTATACAAATGGATTTATCTAATGTGTAGATATATATATATATATATATAATTAATCATAAGTGATTTATGTAGTCAAAATAAAATTATACTCTTAACTTATATAACTTTTATCTAAACAAGACTAGAAAAAGAAAATATATATTATATGGCTCAAACTAAACTTTTAAAACCCAAATAATAATAATTACA
The DNA here is from genome assembly GCA_026008535.1 of Perilla frutescens. Classification (NCBI taxonomy): domain Eukaryota; kingdom Viridiplantae; phylum Streptophyta; class Magnoliopsida; order Lamiales; family Lamiaceae; genus Perilla; species Perilla frutescens. The sequence goes on along the minus strand of BRKX01000018.1, from coordinate 8,790,843 downwards.
AATATTCTTGATATACACTAGGGGCGCAACTTCGGACTCCCTCAAGTCCAACTAATTTTATTGAGCGTTATTAAATAAATAAAAAGTCATTTTTTTTTAAACAATCAATTAATTTTCATAGTTTTAAATCACGTAGTAGTGGGATGTTACAATCCTACCCACTTAAAAAAAATTTCGTCCTCGAAATTTATCTTACCAGGTTGTCCTAAGGATGGGTATTTAGCTAGGATTTCCTCCTCGCGTTCCCAAGTTGCTTCTTCTTTCCCATGCCTACTCCACTGTACTCTAATTAGCGAGACTTGTCGATTCCTCAACTCATGCCTTTTCCTATCGAGAATAGCGACGGGTTCCTCTTTATAGGTCAAGTCTTTGTTGAGTCGTATCTCCTCATAGTTGATGGTGTGACTTGGCTCATGCAAATACTTCCTTAGCATAGAAACATGAAAGACGTCATGCACCAATGACAATCCGGGTGGTAGAGCTAGACGATAAGCTACATCACCAATTCGTTCTAAAATTTCAAAAGGTCCGATAAAACGAGGTCTCAACTTTCCTTTCTTCCCAAATCTTAACATTCCCTTCATAGGAGCGACCTTCAAAAACACTTTGTCATCTACCTCAAAATGCAAATCTTTTCTTCTTTTGTTGGCATATGATCTTTGTCGATCTTGAGCAACTTTAAGGTTATCTCGAATCTTCTCCACTATCTCCACCGTTCTTTTGATAATTTCGGGACCTAATATCTTTCTCTCTCCAACTTCATCCCAATATGCCGGTGATCTACATTTTCGTCCGTATAGCGCTTCATATGGAGAAATGCCAATGCTAGAGTGGAAGCTATTGTTATAAGCAAATTCCACTAACGGTAAATGCGTCTCCCAGCTACCTCCTAAATCCATGACGCAAGTCCGCAACATATCTTCCAATGTTTGTATAGTCCTTTTCGATTGGCCATCTGTCTGAGGATGATATGCAGTTGAAAACTTTAGCTTCGTACCCAAAGTTGTATGTAAACTTGTCCAAAATGTCGATGTGAAACGGGGATCTTGATCTGAAATTATGGACAATGGGACTCCGTGTAGTCGGACTACTTCTCGAATGTATAGCTGAGCGAGTTGATCCATAGTGAACGTCATTCGTACAGGTAAAAAGTGAGCTGATTTTGTCAGTCGATCAACTATAACCCAAATCGCATCATGATTCTTCACGGTCTTGGGAAGTCTGACCACAAAATCCATGGTAATATGCTCTCATTTCCATTCTGGTATTTTTAGAAGATTCAACAATCCTGACGGTCTTTGGTGCTCTGCTTTTACTTGCTGACAGGCCAAACATCGTACAACATAGTCAGCAATCGATTTCTTCATGCCATACCACCAAAAATTTCTTTTTAAATCTTGATACATCTTAGTACTTCCAGGATGTGCTGTGTAAGGCGTTTGATGTGCCTCATCCAAAATTTCTCTCATTAACTTGTTGTTCGGCACACAAATTCTGCCCTTAAAGAGTAGAGTCTCATCTGATGATATCGTGAATCCTTTAGAATCGTCTGACACTTCTCTTGCTCGCATCTTTTCTAGGAAACCATCTTCCCTTTGTGCGACTCTAATTCTATCTCGTAGCGTTGGTTGAACTACTAATGCTGCAATTATAGCATTAGCTTCTTCAGGTGTGGACACAACCTCGAGACTCAACTTCTCAAAATCCTCGATCAACTCTTCTTGTTGCGTGATTCCCTTAGTGAGATTTACTTTCTTTCGACTAAGTGCATCAGCCACAATGTTGGCTTTTTCGGAGTGATACATGATCGTACAGTCATAGTCTTTAACTAATTCCAGCCACCTTCTTTGCCTCATATTCAATTCCTTCTGAGTGAAGAAGTATTTAAGACTTTTATGATCCGTATAAATCTCACACTTACCTCCATAGAGATAATGTCTCCAAATCTTCAATGCATGCACAACATCGGCCAACTCTAGATCATGAGTGGGGTAATTCAACTCATGAGGCTTCAATTGTCTAGAAGCGTAAGCAACTACCTTTCCCTGTTGCATCAAGACGCATCCTAGTCCTTGTTTTGATGCATCACTATAAATCACGAATCCCTTAGATCGATCAGGGATGGTCAATACTGAGGCTGTTACCAATCTCCGTTTCAACTCCTGGAAACTCTCCTGACATTTTTCTATCTATTTAAAAGGTACCCCTTTTCGTATCAATTGCGTGAGTGGTCTAGCTATCTTGGAGAATCCTTCAATAAACCTCCGGTAGTATCCCGCCATTCCTAGAAAACTCCTCACTTCTCCCACATTTGTTGGTGGACTCCAATTGTTGACAGTTTCTACTTTTGTTGGATCAACCTCAATACCTTTAGCAGTCACTACATGCCCAAGGAATGCTATCCGATCTAACCAAAACTCACACTTTTTGAACTTAGCATACAATTTCTCATTTCTTAAAGTTTCCAGCACAACTCTCAGGTGTGCTGCGTGTTGCTCCTTATCTTTTGAATAAATCAGGATGTCATCAATGAACACAATGACGAATTGATCTAAATATGGATGAAATACCCGATTCATTAGATCCATGAACACTCCTGGTGCATTAGACAATCCAAAAGGCATCACCACAGACTCAAAATGACCATATCTTGTCCTGAAGGCCGTCTTAGGAATATCGTCTTCCTTCACCTTCAACTGATGGTATCCCGATCTCAGATCTATCTTTGAGAACACGCTAGCCCCTCGAAGTTGATCAAATAAATCACCAATTCTCGGTAAAGGGTACTTATTCTTTATTGTGAGACGGTTTAGATCTCGATAATCTATGCACATTCTCATACTACCATCTTTCTTCTTCACAAATAGAACTGGCGCTCCCCATGGTGAAACACTTGGCCGAATATACCCTTTGTCAAGTAGCTCTTGAAGTTGGACCTTCAACTCTTGTAACTCCGATGGTGCCATTCGATATGGTGCTTTAGACATTGGTGCTGCTCCTGGCATTAAGTCAATCGTGAACTCTACTTGTCGATTCGGCGGTAATCCGAGTATCTCTTCGGGAAATACATCCACAAAATCTCTAACTATTGGCATATCATCCATTGTTGGGTTAGTTGGCGTAGTCCCAACAATACTTATCAAGAATCCTCAGCATTCACATTTCTTCAACATCTTCATAGCTTTCATTGCTGATATAATTCTTGGTCTTCCACCTAACTTAGCTCCGTGGAAGATAAACTTTTCCTCATCCGGTTTTTGAAATACTACTTCTCGTTCACGACAACATATAGTCGCAAAACTTCTGCTTAACCAGTCCATTCCCAAGATTAAATCAAATTCTTGCATCTTGAGAGCATGTAAATTAGCTACAAGCTCTTTCCCCCCAAAATTCAATTTAACATCTTTAGCAACCTTATCAGTTCTTAATGTCTCTCCAGCAGGAATTCTTACATTGAAGGATAAGTTTTCTACTTCTAAACTTAGTCCTAGCTTAGCACAAAGCTCAGATGAAATAAAAGAATGTGAAGCACCAGAATCAAACAGAGCTAAAGCTGGCATTCCAAAAATTGTTATCATACCTGACATCGTGCTACTATTTTCCCCAGCTTCTTGTTGTGTGAAGGCAAAAAGTCGTGCATTACCACCTTTCTTCGGCTCCTCACGTCGCTTCTTGGGACAATTTGTTGAGATATGTCCTGGCTCATGACATGTATAACAAACTCCCTTACCCCCAAAAACAGGGTCCTGAATGTGGCTTCTTGCATTCTGGACATAGAGGAACTCCTGTAGGTGCTCTATTTGCGGGACGTACTTCAGTTCTCTCCTTCATTATAGGAAAATTCTCATTCCCCCTATTGCGATTGTCCCACTTTCTTTTACCAAGGGGATCTGCATTTCTTGGAAGAGCTTTATCTACTTCTAGTCCAGTAGCTACTTCATGAGCTTGTTTAACAGCTTGCCCGTAGTCAACGATCCTTTGTGCCGCTAGAATTCCACGTATCTCTGGTCGAAGGCCTCTCATGAACCAATCTGCTTTTTGATCCTCAGCATCTAGTAGACGTGCTGCGTAACGTGAAAGTTGATTAAACCTTCGCTCGTACTCTTTGACTGACAAGTTACCTTGCTTCAATTCCAAGAATTCAGTTTGCTTCTGCATACGAAAAGCACGAGAAAAGTACTTGTCCATAACGATCTCTTTAAACCTATCCCAAGTCAAGTCTTGACGTTTTTCTTCGGTCATGCCAGTTTTGTACGACTTCCACCAGTGGCCAGCATCCTCAGTGAATTGAAAGACTGCACATGAGACCTTGTGTGCATCATCACACTCTATGTGTTCGAAGATCCGCTCGAGCTCCATTATCCATTCTTCAAGAACGAGTGGTCCACTCCTACCATTGAATCTAGGTGGAGTGTAGCGACGAAATTGCTCGATCACTTGATTAGTGGTTGACGGAACAGGTGCATTAGGTGCTGCATTTTGGTTCACTGTAGCATGTGTTTGTTGTTGTACGAATCCCTGCAGTGCTCTAATCAGTTCTGGCACAAAGTTGCCACCGCCTGCATTTGGTGGTTGATTGACCTCGGGATTCCGTGGTGGATTACGATTGAGAGGCGGTCATCCATGTCTCATACTTCTGTAATACACATAGGTAAACGAAGAAACACGTACTACTAAGTTCAAGCCAAATGATATGTATCGAAATATTTTGATTCTAAATAGGGAAACCTTCTAGGAAAATGTTTCTATGTTTTCTCTGAATTTCGAGGACTAAAATAATCTCTTTCTCATTCATCAAATGCATTTAAACATAATAAAACTTTTCTGCATAAACTACTTCTCAACATTTCTCATCATTCACATATTATCCAAAATTTTCTTAATGCTCACCACATTAAACAACTTTGCAAAATAAATAAATCAAGCAAAGTACATTGGAGCAGTAGCACGTGGCAGAAATGGGTGGTGTACCATAAAATCAAACAATTTAATTCTTTCAAACACATTGAGTCTACAGGAAAGTAGACCTGCTCTGATACCACTAAATGTAGCACCCTAAATTCTATAATTTAAAATGTTACACTTTCTATTCTTTAAAGTGGAAAATTATTAATAAAAATATTAGTTCGAATAATTTTTTTTCTAAAATAATCATGCTAGAAATCCTAAGAGGAAAAATAGAACACAAAATTTATATTTTTCAAAAATATATGTACTCAGAACAAAGTACCTGCATTACGTAAATACCAAGTTCATTTCAAAAAGGAACTCACAAGTTCTAATATATAAAATTCACACTCCTAATATTAATAAAACCATATTAGCAAACCACTACATTAGGTTAGACCAAAAACTACTAACAAACACAAAAATACTAAATTCAAAATAGTTTACTTTCAGAAACAAGTATAAAAGTTAAGGTCAACCATTGGAAACATTTTGAGAAAGTTCACCCCCATTTCCATCGCGCTGCTCCCAGCTCACTGACCTGAAAACATTTAAAAATGTGGGGTGAGCACTCTTAAAACGTACTCAGTGGTGGGGGATCATGAGCATTTCTTACTTTTTATCCAACAGAAATAAATCGCAGGAATAATGGATTTAGGGTACTCTTCTTCTGATTCTAGAATACATCTTGAACTATGCATAGGACATATTCTGTTGCGTACAAAACACTTCTCTGCGTACGAAACGCTATTCTGTGCGTATAAAATGCTATCCACATTCCATCCACGATAATTCAAGTTGGATTAAAATCATTTCTGACTCAAAAAGCATATAACATATACTTTTATTTCAAAAATAATAATTTCACCCACCTGATAATAGAGATCACGTAAAATCAAATAGAGAATCACAAAGTGGATGAAGATCCTAATTGCGCCGCACCTAGTATTAAATAATATCAATTAAATCATTTGTGTTGAATTATAAAATTAAAATTAAACTAGATTTGGAAACTAACCTTCTTTGTATTCTATCTTCAGCTCACTATCGTGTATAATTCTTTTATCCTAGCCACCTTATAAAATTTGAAGAGATCTTGCTTGATATATATATATATATATATAAGCCCACCGCCGCCGCCTTATTTCTCAATTCCCACCGCCTCATCTCATTATAATCATCTTTACTTCTGCCGCCTTATTTCATCATAGTCATCTTAATTATATTATATTTCATTTTAGGGGATAAAATGAAGAGTGAGGTGGTTAGTCATCCAAGTTGATATATTAGAAGTATCTAGCAAAACAAATTAAATTTCTTCTCATGCATGGCCAACCTACTAGCTTTTATGTATCCCAAGTTATTTTATGGACACGTATTCATAATCTTTACCACTAGTTATTACTATTGTAATTATCTTTACAAAGTATTTTTATTTTATATTATTAAATCTCACACCCAATAAACTCTAATATATATCATTTATTTTTCTTCTTTATCTTAATGTCTTTGATATTATTATTATTATACAAATGAATTTATCTAATGTGTATATATATATATAATTAATCATAAGTGATTTATGTAGTCAAAATAAAATTATACTCTTAACTTATATAACTTTTATCTAAACAAGACTAGAAAAAGAAAATATATATTATATGTCTCAAACTAAACTTTTAAAACCCAAATAATAATAATTACAAATATTCTTGATATACACTAGGGGCGCAACTTCGGACTCCCTCAAGTCCAACTAATTTTATTGAGCGTTATTAAATAAATAAAAAGTCAATTTTTTTAAACAATCAATTAATTTTCATAGTTTTAAATCACGTAGAAGTGGGATGTTACAGAGTATATATCATACGTGCGAGTTAAACTGTTCAATATCTCATCTTGATCAGTTATGTGTAAAGAATGAAATTTTATAATTTTATCAATTTTTATATATTTTTTTTAGTTTTGGAACCATGTGAAATCCAAAATTAGATAAAATATTTAAATAATAAAAATATTATTATTTGATAAATATTAAGGTTCTTTGGCAACAAGTAAATCTTTGAAGAAATATATACCAATATTCAAGAGTCGGTGAGATTGCGCCACGTCAGCACTAGATATTCTTACCTACAACTATAAATAGGGGTCTCCATATCAGTTGAAAAATACACCAGAAGTCAGAATTGAAGAGCTCAAGAAGTTGGAGAAAAATTATCCATGAAGTTCTGTCCAACATTCAAAGCGTTTCAGCGAGATTTAAGTCGTTCTTTGCCGGAGTCATCTCAAATCTAGTATCCGATCTGGAATCAATGTTCACAACCCTCTAAACGGCGTTATAAAGCTCCAATACCTCAAATCCAGTGTTCAATCTGGAATCAAGGTTGTCGACACCCTTAGTTAACGTTATCAAAATTCAAACAACAAGTCTGAAAAAATCGAGAATACAAATCTTCCCCGAAAACTTCAAAGATCAAATCAAAATACCAAGTCAAAGAAGATTGATGATACAAATCTTCCCCGAAAACTTCGAAGACCATTTGAAGATCAATTTTTGAAAAGAAGAATCATAGGAAAAATAGAGATTGGATTCATAAAAATATATTTTGATCATAAAATATTTTATTTGTACACTGTTTTGTGTTTTATTAAATTAAATACGAAAAAATATGCTACAATATGACTCATAACTTATTTAGGATCTAATTGCAAAAAATATATTCCATAATCACCATCATATGCATGATCATGTTTTGTGACTTATTAAGATATATGGATTTTATCTACATACATATATAATTAACAAATAATAAACACATAAGATAAATAAGATGCCTTAATATAATATAATCCTTTAAGAATTTACTTACAATAATTATATAAAAGAGTATAAACAACTAATCTAATTGGTGCGATCGGTGCTACTCTTTCAATTACATCTAGCACCGGATTGATTAAGAACATTATCAGCAAGTTATCTAAATTAGTATAAAATTAAGATATTAAATATTGATTAGTATATTTGTTCATCAACTACAGTTAATTTAAAGGATAAATAAGATATTGACACTTGCCTCTTAAGATGGCATATTGGTGGAGTGATGTAATCTTAAGGCTTTCAAATTCGAATGCCACCAACACGATTAAGTGTGAGTTTATCACACTCGGTTTTTAAGTATGGCTTTACCTAGTGGGAATCCAAGTGTGATTCACCTGCAAGAGCAGGGTTTACCTTACTCAGTGTGTGCTATTGCACGTGAACGATGTTTACTTTACGTAGTGTGAGTCCAAATATGATTTATCCCGGACTCACTATGTTTATAGTTCGCATGCTATTACATAATAGTGAGGATGGCCCAATGTGCGTCTTCAAGTAATGGTTGCAGATTACCTTCGGGGAAAACATGTTGAGTCGACCAAATAGATATTAAGATTGCCTTTAACGACGACCACAACACATGTGGTCGCCGTCCACATCAACAAAGAAAAAATGTTCACCTCCAACCTCAGGTGGTTGACCAACCATCTTGTGTGACCATACAAGTCTCAAAGCAACCATCCCTTTGTCCAATGGGATGGAGATGTCTACATCCCATTGGTCAAACAATTTTATTTAGATATATAAATAAAATTGGTATATCTTTTATATAATATAATAAATATAAATAAAAAATATACCAAAATTCACATTTTTTTCATTCTCTATAAATACACATCAATTTTGCTATATTTTAAAACACTTTAAAATTATCTATTTTTTTCTAGTTTTCAATGTATCAAAACAATAAATTTTTATTTTATGTAATTTTAGAAAATGTTGTTTAATGAGTGCGATTTTATTTTATGTAAGTTTGGGAAATAATGTCGTTTAATGAGTGTGATTTTATTTTATGCAATTTTAGGAAATGTCGTTTAACTGGTGTGATTTTATTTTTGTAATTTTAGTTTGTAATATTTTTGGTATTAACTATTTTATCCAAATAATAAATCACAGACAATAAATCACAGTCATTCATAAAAAACACAATCCATGTCAATTTTTCTTTTGGAATATTTTCATTTTCTTGTTATAATTATAATTTTTTATATTATTTTTATTACAAGTAATATTTTAATTTTAAAATATAATAGAAGAATTTTATATATAATGTTATGGTTGGGTTGTCATGGATAAAACATGAAAAATAGGCGTGGTCAAGTTAGATGAATATTAATGATGTAGAAGATAGAGAAATTAATTAAATATTTGAGTGATTTGATGATTGGGTGGTTGCTGTTATTTGTAGATTATGTTCGAGAAATCTACTCTAATTAAGTCAAGTGAGTAGTGATTGATGTAATATATTTTTTTAAGAAATATCGTTAGACTCACTTTATACATGTAATATTTATATAATGAGTAATCAATTAAAATCCCACACAACCCACTTTCATTCCTATTTTTCATTGTTTTTTTTTATATAATTCATGCGTTTTTTTTTTCGTTCCAACGACAAAAAGTCCCTTTAATAGGTTCGAGAAAAAAAAAATGGTAAAATGCGTTAAATCCCTCATAACTAATGTAAGAAGCACATTTTGTACGCAATTAACATATTACTTAAAAATTTATATTCATGCACACGGGAATTTTTTGTAGCTCACGGTTCGAATCTCCTCAATGCCACCATGTCGGGTGTGTGAGTAAAAAAAAAATGTAATATACACAAATAACTAAAGTAGGTAATAATTGTGTCTCGATGCATAACTCACCGAGTTAGCTCTCTATCTTGTACTCTTGTTAGGGTCACCTTCAAATCGCGTTTAAATCATGACAACAATTTGTTGAATTTGTGTCTTGCTAGAGCTACGTTTAAGTCGTGACGGCAAAATACAAATTTTTAGAGCTTGTTTGATTTTATTTTCAACATTAATTTTTAGTTCAATTTATGAAGTGCACTAGCGAAATATTACTGTCATGCTAATGAAACATTATCGTAATGTTAATGGAAGTTTTCTTATATAGTTAACGAAAAATTAAATTCTAAAAGGTAATTATAAATCTCAATTGAATGGAATAAATCATAATTCAGATGTAATAAACTCTAATTATCTAAAAAATAGAATTACATTCTAAAAAATAATTATAAATCATAATTGGATGAATAAATCATAATAGCAATATAAATATACAACGTTAGAATTATGATATTGTTTTATCAGCATTGCGGATAAACTATGTTAACATATGACAATTCATCGTGAGCATAATGTATAAACTATAAATAGATTAAGAAAATTCTAATTAATATATTCTAATTTGATGAAATAAACAATATATAATAATCAATTAGTAACTAAAATAAAAAAATAAAATAAAAAAATAATAGTTATAAGCCCTAATTGAAATGTAATAAATCACAGTAATAATATAAATACGTGCACTTCGTTAACATTATGATAATCTTTCGTTAGCACAATGAACACGGTATGTTAGCATATAACAAATGCTTCGTTAGCATAAGTTACATAATGCTGAGGAACCATTATTAAAAACTAACGAAAACATTTTCGCGCTAAATATGAGTAAAACTGTATATTTTTTTTATTTTTCATCTACATTATTTGCACAAATATATCTATGAATGATCTTGAATTAAAGAGCATGAAAATATCTTTAATTTGATATAATATTTATGTTAATCCGATTAGAAACGAGTGAGATATGATCGTTTATAAATTTTAAGTTTTTTTTTAAAAAGTGATGACATCAATTTTTTTATAAAGATTGGACAATTATGCCACACTTTCTTTTTTTTGCCTTGAATTTGACATTAAATTTCAGACATTAGATCATCTAATTGGATGATATAATATGAATTCCTAATTCCTACACCAGAAAAAGTGTATTTCGATCCACTTCGTATGTGTGTGTATATATATATAGATGATTGAATATGTTTTATATGATTTAAAAAAGTGAAAACTAAAATTAAAAATGAGTAAAATAAATATATTTTTGATACTTTAAATAGTAAAAACGATGAATTTCCATTTGAAAATGAAAATAAAAAAAGGCCTCAACAACCATATACTGATATACACAGATATACTATATAAATAAATATAAAAGGAGAAGATATTTTTTTTTGGTGAAACATGCCGGGGTAAAATAGTAATTAAAGCGGCTAGAAGATAAACTGACTAAATTATCGTGTTCAGATTCCACTATATATACACAAGAAATTTTATGCATTTCTCAAGAGTTTTTATCCATTTATCTTCTAAGAAGAATTTTTTATCCATTTTCGGACTAATCGAATCTAGTTATTTGCTTAGGGTTCCGATCGACAAATGCTTAAACAATTCCGATTCAAAACCCCGATCTAAATTCGCGTTCACTCAAATTATAACTATGCCGTAAATTCTTCTTGTCTTCTTTGATTGAACACTGCGCACAGCTGGATTGCGTGGAAATACCCAAGAGAAGGGTGATTTGTGAATCTAAGAGCATCGGATAATGCATCTGATGCTTTCAATCTATTTGATATCGCATATGACGTCATTCTACGGCGGCTCGTCTTTTCATCGCCGGAAACATCTTCAGAAAAGTGATCGTCGCGGTAATCTTAGTAGTTAACTTTTTTGTGCTTGTTTGTCGATTCCAACGAGGTTTTGTTAGTGTGTCGTGCGTGGATCTAATTTTGATTGGAAATTGAGCTGTCGCGATTTGAAGATTCTCTGATTTTTCCTGTGGATCGGGTCTTGTTTTGGAGATATTGAGGATTGTTTGCGGTTTTTGGACCGATATAAGGTATTTTTTCTGAATGAGAATTTGGTTATGTTTTTGCATTTTGATTTTTTTTTTCGTAGGGGATAATGAATATTACGCTCTTTTTTTATATTCAGTTAGATGATATGTTGTTTTATTCTATTTTTTCCTTAATCCATATTATTATGGAGCACTATTTTTCTTGTAATATTAGGTTTTCACTGTATTTAAGATGGATCTGTTATAATCATGACTGCATTGACAGCACAATGTAGCTCAAAAGTCTCACTAGTAAGAACGATTGAGATATAAAATTTATGGAATGCTAATAGCAGAATGGCATATATGCTTCTGTATACATCTTGAAGGAAACTAGTTAAGCATTGAGGCAATACATGAATTATAAGTTGATTGAGCTTGCATTTTTTCTGCCAATGTGTAGAGGTAAAACATTTTTCTTCTCTATTGTTTAAATTTCTGGTTGTATTAGTTTAACTTTCCAGAAACATTTGGGGTGGCAATATGGTTTTAGAACAATTTAATTATTGCAATTGTCGTCATAGTTTATTAGTATCCAGCCAGTGACTTTTCAGTTCAGTGGACATCACCTTGGCATACTAGTTTTCTTGTTTGTGCTTGGCATACAAGTGCAATCAATCAACTCATCTATTTTGATTTTCTTGTAGGTCTTCTATTCGGCCTCTATTGTAGATGGAAGTTTCTTTTCCTAGTGATACACCAGCTCCCCAAGATTTTAGCAGCAACAGTGAGTCTGTGACGACTCATAATATCCCGACTGACAACAGTTCGGGTGCTTTTTCTATGAATGATATGAAAATGTGCTTGAATGAATTTCTAAGTATTGAAGACATAGGTAAAACAAATAGTGACTATTCGGCTAAATGTGATGTGGTGATAGAAGATGAATGCAAGGACTCAGGCAAGTCCAGTTATAATCTTCCCGAGTCCACGTCAACTGTTGAAGGAATGTTGATTGGGGAAAAAGGACGGGAGGAAGATAGAACTTCTGAAGCAAATGGCTGCGAAAAGTCTGTTGACAAATGCTATTCACCCCCTGAATCTCTGGCTGTAAGTTTTTGTTGTGACCTATTTGCAACTCTGATCAGTTTTTCTAACTTCTCAAAGATATATCATGTGAAATTGGTTCTCTTTTCTATCAAGTAACGTCATATGCTGAATTTTGTCAGGCTATTTATTGTAGTCCTACTGACAGCTCTTGAATTTTGCATTAGTGGAATTACAGTGTTTGTTCGTTGGGTCATGTAATCCTAGAAAGTAGGCATCCATCTTATGTCTGTGAGAGTATATTTTCTAATGAATAACTGGAATCTTTCCTTTGATTTCCAACTTTTGGCAGAAATGAGATATCTCTTGAAAGCAATTCTGGACATGGGTGTCTAACGTATTGCTTTGATCTCATGTGCTCACGTTAATTCATGAGGTTCTACTTTCGCATAAAGGATCCTTTTTCTTTTCCTTTTTTAATCCAAATTATGACATAATGATTTTTGGTGGACGGTGCTGCAGGCAAGTATATCTCTTGCCTTTCTTTTCTGAGTTTTTTTGTTTTGTTTTTGTGATTGTTCATTTCTAAATTTTTGAATGTTCTTGCTTACCTTATTTCCTCCCGTGGTAGTGGAAAAAGTACTGGATTCTCAATTAGTGTTGCTCGACATGTGTGGATTGTTTAATTCACGGTATAGATGTTAAAGGCTTACTCTTGGTAAGATATTGTTGACAGTTACGTTTTTCTCTTTTTTTGCTCGATATTGCTTCCTCTCTCAGACTCCTCTGAAGCTTGCATCAGCCATGAAAGGTAGCCGTGAAAAGCAGGGTATACCACAGCCTGTGAAGCTGTCAGTCACTTGGGCCCCTGATGTATACGATCCAATTCCATCATCAGTATCTCATGTTCCATCAAGCAGGAATCAGCAGTATCGCAATAATAGCAAGAAATATGGGAAGAACAAACAGAAAGGTGGTGGGAAAGCGCGAGGTAGCAAAGGCAAAGACAGAGACAAGAAGCAAGCTCGGAAAAATGGCGGCAACAATACTAGTTCTGCTGCCAAATTCAAGGCTGTACATGATGATAGTGTGGCTCATGCTGGCATTATCGATTTTAACGTTGTCGGCACGGATCCATTCTGTGGAAGTAGCTTTCTCAAGAACTCGGTCAACAATTTGCACTTTCCTGTTGCAGAGGCTACACGATGAAGTGCTGCATTGCATTTTCTCTCGCCACCAATGTAAATAGAATAATTAGCAGTTAGGTCTTAAATCTTATCGGCCGTGCGGGCATATACTCTAGTAGTATTGTAAATTTGTGGGCATAATATTTCGATTCTGCTTAACTGAAGACGAATTTACGTGATTGTTCATGCATTACCTATTTGTGAGGAATAACTATGGTCACTCTAATGCATACCTTTTTTCGTTTTTTCGCGAGAAATTCTACGCTTCCACCTCAGCCTCGGGCAATACTTGTGGGTAAGTTCGAATACACTGATTTTTAAACACAAATATGGTATACTGCCTATAAATTTCTCTATCTTGATAGAGAAATATGTAGGCGAGATCACATTTGTGATTCGTTACGGTTTACACATTACAAATCTGATGAAACATGCATGCAAACTCACGTAATTGAGTCCACTGCCCATCTATATACAGATATACATGCTTTTTTTTTTCAGATGGAAGATGGAGGATTGAGTACCCGCTCTATCCCCAACCGTCCAAAGATGAAAATGATCTCTCATCCTAATAAAGGGGAGAAATAACAAGTAAGCTACATGTAAAGCACCAAACTGTACATTGCATCACTATAATCGAGCCACAAGTATTGTTTTACCATACTCAAATGTACAAATCAAATCAAACAAAAATGTTTGGGCATGCATAGTGCCCTCTGTAACTAACCACTGTAAGAAAATCCTCCCACTAACATGGATAAAAGAAAAGGCTATAGCCTATAGCTCATCTTGCATGCGAATTAAAAGGATAGCATGCCTAGAGAAAATTTCTGCAACATAGTTGCTACTGCATCTCTACAGATATAATACTCGAAATGACAAAAAAGAAAAAAAATCCCAGCTAAAACTCTAGAAACTCCTAAAAATTTTGACCTCAATGCTATCATATGCATATGAAGTTTCACTCTTGTCCAAAACTCGTCTCTGTATAGGGAGTGCATCATCCGTTCATAATCGGGCACTTGGGCTTGGATTCCCAATACATTGATGTGACTCATGCACTTCGCATGCTTTTAGATGAAAATATTTTGACAGCCGGCTCATGCAGATATTTTTCATGGAATGTGAGACTCGACGATCAACAAAGACACTCCTGAGCTATCTGCTGGCTGCTCCATTCCAGAAATCTCTTGAAAATGGTCCACTATGGTTGTACTTCCTTTTCTAACAAGGATGTGCCCTTGAAAATTGTTAGCTGGAAGTCTCTCGTGTACTTGAGCATCTGCACAAGAAAAATGGCAATCAACTTTCAGAACCTTTATCAACTATTCAAGCGACGCGCTGACTGACAAAAGTTGATATAGGAATCTCACAAGAAAATTCAAGTATTCTTGTCATAAAACAGCTTGGACACCAAAACCTAAACACTCTCCAAAAAGAATGCAACTTTTCTGGGAGGAGTTTAAAAACAGAATAAAGAAGCCACACTGGTCAATGAAGACTAAATTACCCAACATCAGGGATAGGAGACTTACTTTCTCATTGCTCGTTTTCTTGAAGCCTAACTTATTAGTCCACATAGGTTCAGCTTCCTCAGCCGCAGGGAGTACCAGGTGTTTCACACTCATGGATAATAGAAAGCTCTCAATGCACGAAAACAATGCCTGAAAATATCCCTACATAGCAGTCATGGGTACTAGTTAAATCACTATATCAGAGCAAACACACTAAACACAACTTAGTAACAAAAAATACAGGTACTGCCAATTTTCGTTAAGGGTCAACAATGGAACACATATACAGGTAAACATTCTCTAACATACAATAAGAGGCCCTACCTAGCATACCTACAGATTAATCAAAAACATAATTATTTCCATCACTATACCATGCCCACCTGCATGCCCCAGTGGCAACACAAGGTACAGCCCCTCTCCCTGCGCTCCCCCATAGAAGGCTATTCACCTGCATGCCCCAGTGGTGACACAAGGTACATCCCCTCCCCCTTCCCTCCCCCCAAAAAGGGCTGTTCACCACTTTAATTCAACTACACACTATCACAGAGAATACATAAATCATACAATTTCCACCCATATACACTATTGAACAAATGATGTAATCTTGCTGTAATTTCTTATAGCAATAAAATGTCTTATGTCATGTAGAAGAGTGCTTCCAAGTTGGTTCTTACTTTTCCTTGGTTTTCTCTATCAGTAGCTACTAAGGGAAGTTCAGCGACATCTTTTCCAAATATTCTGAGGAGAGCAGCTGATACAACAATGGACCTGCATGCAGCAAGGGTTTACGATTTTGACTTGAATGCATAATCATTTTCAAATAACAAAGCAAAATACAAAGCCAAGAGAAGATTAAGAATAATGACTTACTTCACAAGTAAAACCACACAATACATTCCACTAAACTCTTGCCCAGATATGTTCCTCCTGCACAGACAATGAAGCCATATGAAATTTATTTTATTTAAATTATACGTGATTTTGATTCAATTTCTTGTCATCTATCTATTCACCAAATTTTGGCCTGTGTGAACAAGGTACGAACTCCATTTATTTAGGTGCAATATCTCAATTCATAATATAATTGAGTCGTCAAATAGTATAACAGACATCTCCAAATCTCACTCCTATTATTGTGCTCGGCTTTCATGTCATTATCCAAAGATAAATGATCTAATTTATCACCATCTAGCTATGAAACACATTTTTGGCCTGTGTGAACAAGCTACGATCCCCATATGTCAAAGATAGTATAATATGTTAATGGCTCAGCCGCCCATATACATTTGGCTATCTACTAGTAGAAAAATTCTCACAAAAAATAACACAACAAAAATCTTATGTCGTTCTTAACAATCATCAATAGATCTAATACAGCATACGACGAAAACTAGCAGGATCATTTTAAACATAAGTTAGCTGCAGCTCAGAGCGTGTGGTCTTATTCTCATTAGATTGATACTCTCATACTCACATAGTCACATAAATTGCCTGTGAGAGTTGGTTGGCACATTAACATTAAAAGTTTTAATAATTAAGGCAACAATAGCTTCTACACAAATTTTCATCAAAGTCATCTATAGTGAGTCGCCCAATGCATTCTTCTGAGATCGCCCTGAACATGGTTCCCTTAGATCTCCCAGTACATTCCTCTTCAATCAATCTGCTTACGGTTATAAGTCATTCGTTCCTGCACTACCACACCCCGTTTGTCTAATCTTACAGAAGTTACTGTACTTGAACTACCAGATGAAAAATCTACAGAGTTGGTAGACATACGAAGCACCATTAAAAAAAGTACATTCAATAGCCTTCAGCTTAAGCTAGTCTAAGCAACGACCAAATTTCCAACAAAAATTTGACAATATATTTAAGAAAGAGGTTAACTTACCCGTACACCATAACGGGGATAAGATCCCGACCAGATTTAGCAACGATAGGGTCAAAGCATTCCTATAAAACAACAAAATTAGGATTAATTAAGACTATTCTCCAATAATACAAGATTTCCATAAAAAAACAGTGTACTAGTTAGGAACCACCTGTTTATAGTCATTGCGCACAGCAACATATTTCATACAGCACACACTACTGGAAGTATGTGAATTCAAACATAATAGATATTATACCAAGTGCTTTAGAACACACTCAATCCCAACATTAGTCTTACACCAGCAAAAGTATATCTATTGTCGTTAAATACAATAAACGTAACGACAACCTTCTGTGGGTTTTCCACAAAATAAGACCTATTGATATTTAGCAGGCCTATATATATATATATATATATATATATATCTTTTCACCATCTAATTAAGCCTCTCTAACATAAAAAATTCCCAGACAACAATATGACATCGGTCCTCAAACCTTAATGGGTTAGACATATAATGTCTCTTCAGTCTTCACAACAACTGCAACTCAAATTTTCAGATAACAAAGGAAAATGCACACACACGCTCAGACAAGGCAAGACATTAATCACTAAAACTTCACAGTTCATCAAATATAATCTACTGAGTACAATAATTATCCCTGGCATAGGCCTGGTAGATATATTAAATATCTAAGATCTATCCAAGTTGAAAAGATGGTTTGTACAAGGAGACAAATCTTTCACTTCCAACACATCTTACAGCACATATTATCAACCATGAAAATATTTTGTGAACCTAGATCGGAGAGCTTACACGAAAGATTGCTGCAGCTCGAGAAAGCAACATTAGATGCCCGGGAGCTCTACTTTTTCCACTTAGAATGCACCATTGGATCTCATTCATATAGCCATCATTCACACCTATAGCTGCGCGCTTCTTATATACTGCAGCTGACACTGAAGCTGGAATCATCTCAGGCCCACCAGAAGCCAAATTCTGAAGTGCTTCAAAAATCTTATAGCAGTCATCACAACAAAACCATTTATCCTCGGGAAGTTCCTGTAGCCATGTATTTGAGCATCCATTAATAACTTAACTGTCAAAAACTACTCCTACCTCGATGCTAAAAATAATTCTAGGACTTACTTTGAGATCACACATCTTGGACTCACGTAGACAACCAACATGATATTCCTTTTCACACTAGACAAGAACATAAATATGGAGTCAAGAAAAAAAAGGATATACACTAAAGACACGTAAATGACCATGAAAAACCAGAGTAAAGGCCCAAAAGGAAGATAAGGAAGCAGCATACTTGATCACATATTATCACTGTTCGGTCATCAAACTTTGCAGCACTGAAGTCCTGTGACCTGCAGCATACGACAAGGGAACCATTTAACAGAAATTTACCCAGATAAGCACAGACTATTCACAATCACAGCTATGGGAGCCATTAAATGGTAAAGCCATAGAACAAACTGGTTGATTAAAGGCAAGTGCAGCTAATGAGAGATATCAGAAGAGACAAGTATACTTGGATTATTAGTCCGCTTTCTTTTCTATCTTGAATAGGTACTTCACCAGAATTTTGACATTATTTGCAGAATATTCTGTTAGATTCACTACAGATCTCACAATATAATCCATCGCTCTCATCCAATACTTCATGAGCACTATCCTTAGAACATTATAATCCCAGTTTCTTCTTTTCCAAAGACCTAGTGAGCAAAATCAGAAAACAATACCACAAGCAACTAGTCTTTGCCATAATGGTGAGATGCAGAAGACTTCTCACAGATTGGAAAGCTATACTTCTATTCCTATTAGTCGCGACTCCTCTAAAGCAGAAAATGACAATAACCAAGAGAAACCATTAAGGTAAAGAGACTACTAAATTGACTAAAACGTGATATACTAGGGAAGACAATAAGAACCCGGAAGCCATTTATCCCTTCCTGAAATAACTATTTTGACAATGAATTTGCAATGTGACACAGACAAAGCAAATACAAAATGACAAGGTAGCACGAAATAACTGCAACAAACCTGCAGATCACACAGCCACCAGGCACTAATTCTGGTGCCTTAACCACTCTCTTTAGCCTAAGGATAATGGATCTCGACTCCCCAACTGCTTTTCTACCAGTACCAAGTTTGTCGTTGCAGTGCGGACAATACCAATCATTGGCAGGGAGACACTGTAAACCTAAACAAGCTGCAACGATTTTGATGCTAACGGATCAAAAAACAAGTAACTAGCCCATAAACACATCAGATATACAATGGAGTTAATTTTTAAGTAATAAAAAGAAAGAAGCTGCACCTACAAGGCTACAACCACATACAAACTAATCATATATAGAGTGGAAATCAAGGAAAATGCAACAAGTGAAGTTGCTGTATGTGCCAATTGATTGCACCACACACAAACACCCAAAAGACGAGATATAGTGGGCCCCAAATTAATAAAACAAGGAAAAGGAGAAACTACCTGAATGAAAAGCTCGAGGGCATCCATTGCATATAATAAGTTCACCTCCATCTCCACATACAGCACACATATCGTCACTTCCACTGGATGGAAGATTTTGGCCATTTGCCAACATCAAGGCTATATCATGAAGTGTCAATCCAGAGGATGTATAGATATTACGATAACTGCGAAAATAATAGAAATCATATTTCTGAAAGCCAATGGAATACACAGTAAACATCCTAGCCTATCAAAAGAAACTCACGGTTGACGTTTAGCTGCCCATCCAGCATGAGCCTCAAACTGTGAGGGACTGATCTGTTTTGAAAATAAACAAATAACAGCTAGCATCAGATGTGTTTCTTGAGTCAAAGATATTACAATAGATCTGATCCATGTAAAAGAAACTCTAAATGCACAGATATATGTACTTACCTCATAGTTACAACAACCACAGACTATACCATTTCCTTGTTTGTATCCCCCAAGAATCCTCTGTGAAGAGACAAAAGGTTGCCTTCAGTTATATGCTGGCAACTGATTAAAATGAGGAGAACCATATGAAAGCATTGAAATACAACCTTTCCTTTAGAGTAATAAGCCAAACTGGTCCCATCAGGCAGTCCATTCGGCATGAAAAGCAATTTGTGCAAATCATTGTCCCTGTCATACATCATCAACTCATCACTCATTAGATCAAGGTTTTGATATCAGAAAAGACGAACAAAGGGCTGCGGTCAGGAAATTAGAAAAGTGCACAATAAAAGTATACAACAAGCTTGCCTTTTTTTGTTTCCACCTTCTGTGGCCTTCTTATGCTCCCAAAATGAGCTAGAAAGATTGTGCCGTGGCCTGCATAAGAAATGATATCGAGCAACCTTATAAAAAGTGCATTAATATGAAAAAAGAGAGGAGCGGAGGCAAGGAAAATAAAACAAACTTCTTGACGGGACGCTTCGGCTCAACTAGTGCCTCTATATAGCCTTGCTGATTGAAGGGTGTTACATGAGAATAAAGATGTGCATCAGGATACGGGCCGTCTTCAGTAGAGTGCCTGGCATAGCTGGAGAAACATATAACAGAGAGTGAGTGAGAATATCAATGATAAATCAAAAGATCCAGTAAGCACATCAAGTTAATTAGCAAAAGTTCACACATCAGCAACAAATTGACCCATTTTTCAAGTGACTAGTGCCACCTACTTTGTTTTCTTCTCTATCAAGTAAATCCATAAAGTTTAAGGTATAGCATCGATAGACATTTTCATCCCTTCATTAGTGCCCTATAATCCTCTTCATTCATTAAGTAAAATTATTTGCCTAGGGTGGTGCCGAAGGGATTCTATCGAATTTGTATAGAAAAATATACACATACATATACCTGGTGGTGGAGTGAGACATGCCAAAATGCTGGCTTTGGTGTACACTTTCTGCACAGGCTGCATCATGTCCATGTTCGAGACTTGCTGCAACATTTAAGGAAGAAAAATGTCAGAAACTAAATATTTACAGAAAATGCAATAAATTCTCCTCTTTCACGCCTAAACCCTGATCACCCATTTCAGTATTATGTAAGCACTCATAATGAAAAGAGTAGATGCCTCATAAGATAGTGAATACCACCAGTGGATTAATTTTCATCCCTAAAAAGTTTTAAGCAAATTTGTATAAAAATCTGTTTGACGTATAACAAAAAGAGGAGAACAATCTCCAAGCAAAAATAAAGATTTCTCAAGTGAGATTTGGCTTTGTTGCTAGAAGCGGTTGAGCTTAGATGCCGTGAATAGTTATTTTGAAACTTCAATAACCCTCCTTTTAAACTATCACCTAATTCATGATCACCTTTTCCATTCACTCCAGACAAGAAACCTCATATGTGTACTCCTCAGCTGTTCACAAAGTAATAGTTTCCAAACCCCTATACCGCAAGCATGAGAGGCATTCTGCTTGAGATCTAAGATGCCAGACTAGAGGACTTATTCAGTTCAACTAGCAAATGTTAGAGAGAAATGCAGGTGCGCTTGCAAGGACCAGCCTCGAAAGACCTAAAAGTTGTAATTCTGAAATATATACCCATCCAATCCAATATAAAAATAAATTTTCTTACATTGAAAACAGTGGGTTTCAGTAAATTCAAGGAGAAAAGGGCAAGTTTATCGGAATTTTACCTTTCCAGATCTTATAGTACACCTCATTTACAGAAGAACCTGCGACTGATTTCATCACTGTATCTAGTGTGCTGAGAGGAGCAGTTCTCAACTCTTCAATTATGCTATAGATAGGCTTCCCATTCTCCAAATAGATGTGATTATTTGGATGTCTTGTCTTGCTACCGGCATGAAGTTCAAACTCGTATGCACTAACCACCTGCTTAAACGAATTCAAGTCATCTGACATACCAAACAATTGATCAAGTGAACAACTTAATTTGCAGACATAACTTACTTTGGATAAGTTGCAGATGCAGCAACCACATAAGTATCCTCCACCTTTAATGATCCCGGGGAGCTCCATCTGACAATAAAATTGAAACCAAAGTTGACACCACACTAGAATAAAACTAAGATAATTAGCATCAAATCAGTAAGAAAGCACAAATACACCAAATACATACCTCACCAGATATAGAAATATACTTAACTCTAGCTCCTTCCAGAATTCCAGTGGACAAAAGCTTCTTAACATTTGTAGGGTAATTATCTGGAATTATTTTCTTAGACATTTTCAGTTCCATGTTGGGAACACAAGAGGAAGGACTTCTTGTGTCAAGGCACTCTCCGTCAACCATGCTTAAGTTCACTTTTGAATTTTCTAAAGCATTCCACTCATCATTGTGAAAGCCATCAATAGATAAACCATCAGCAGCAGACACGGATATTTGATTCTCATAAAGGTTCTCATGAAATTTGTCATCAGCCAAGGGCTTCACGGATAGGTCAGTATCACAATCATCTTTCCGTTTACTAAACTTAAATGTGATCTTTCTAATACCAGTGGGTCTAACATGCTTTGGAATTTCAAGAACCACACGAGCTGTGGAAACTGGTCCCATTTTGCACTTACTGTGTTCTTCCTCACGATAGCTTCCATCAGCAAAGGAATTCCAGGAACAAGCAGATGTAATCTCTCCAAAACCACCATGTTCACCACCTAGCACATCGAGAGGTTGACTGCTAATGGTCAAGCTTGAGGTAACCTGTTTCGGTGACAGATTTGGATTTGAAACTTCAGAGTGCACATCATCATTGGTTGGCTCCTTCACTTGATCTTTGTGACAAATCTCCAAACCAGGATTACTCTGTGCTTCTTTCACCTCATTGCTATTAGAAAATAGCTCAATGTTACCATTGTCAAACTTTTCCAGAGCATGCTTCTCCCCGAAAGGGTCCATCTCACTATCATTCAGTACTCCCTTTGGTTTTGTATCTGCACAATTCTGTGCTTCCTTAGCCAAGTCTTTCATGCAACACTCTTTCAATGCTCCAATTTTAAGATCTTCGGCGGAGGGTTCTAGCTCTGAACTACTCAAAACTTCATTGGCACGAGCTCCATTACAAGGTTCCAATTCAGCACAATTCACATCCTTCACATGACTTTCTATCCAGGGCTGCAATTCACTGTCATTCGATAACACTTCAACAGAACACCCCAATTCAGCCTCATCCAATACCTCCTCAACTACCTTCACATCGAAAAACACAGACTCATTTGCACCATGCATATCCTCAGTTGCTACACACGGCGTTATTTCAGTATCATTACATGATTCCCTAGCTTCGTCTTCCACCCTCGATTCACCTTCGGCACCATCCCCTATCGAATGCTGCCCATTCTCTGATTCAATCCTCAATTCACAGTTCATTGCAATCGCATTAACGATATAATAACCAGCACCCAAGCTTCACTGCCCTCTCCCCCATCCACAACAACCCTACACACAATGACAAACCTAAAAAATCAGCAAGGCAGTCTGCACCACCGATTTAAAGCAAAAAGAAAAAAAGGAAAGGTAAACCTCGACGAGGAGAAAAAAGAAATTACAGAAGGCAAACTATCAAATTTGAAGATATTCCCATAATACTAATCAAATTTAGCTCTGAATTCACTCAATAATCATCAAGATATTACGACTATGCATTCATTACGTAATCCAACGTCCGTAAAAATTCATACACCCCAAAAGCACCGGAAAAATACGCTCAATCCATCAAAACTCTGAAACTCCAAATCGTGAACTCAGTTTAAAGCAATATACGCATATAAACAGACCTTGCAATCCAATAAAACCAGAAATGGAATTAAAATCTAATCAGTCATCCGAAAAAACCTCCGACAGATCTGGTAACTGCGTCAATTATTAATATCAAAACTCCAATTCCCGGACGTAACTACGAGCAGAATAGTTCAGATAATACAGATCTAACAATTGAAGGAAAAGATAATTGAAAAGAAGAAAATTATTATTTAGGGTTTTGGGTATTGGTTCTGAAAATTTTCTGTTATGAGATAGAAACTGAAAAGTTGGATTGGCGGTATGAATTACAGATTATAGTAGTAGCAGTTGAAGTTGATATTTTTGCTAATTTTATTTTGTATTTATATCGAAGAAGCAACATTTTCTTGCCTTTTAAGTTTTATGAGAGAAAAATCGTAATGAGATGGAAGGAGCCAGAACAAAGTTGGGGGCCGAATTGTAGATAGGGTAAAATTGTGGGCACCACCTTCTTTTATTTTCAATCTAGTGTTTTTTTAGATAAATTATTTTTGTGGAGTCTAAAATATAATTTTATATTTTATTTTATTGATATATATATATATATATATCTTGTACTCCACATAAGTTTCTTAAGGGAAAATTTGTCAAATATTAAACTTTCCAAAGAACAATGTTCCTAGCCGTGACGGAAAATTTAAAGTCCAAATAATACCTTATATATGAGTTATTTAAAAAAAAATTCAAACACGAAATGAAATATAATTATATCTGAACTTAAATTTTAGATCCAACCCTTGGCCTTTTTAAAACTTGTTTTTGTTTTTCTCATTGGGGAAACAATATACCCTCATCGTTGTCAGGAAAAAGAAGGCATAGTATTTCAAATATGGATTAATTGATTGCACTAATATTTATTAGAATTTAGAAAAAAATAAAATAAAAATATATATATATATATAATCGAAGTTATATATATTTATTTTTTGCTTAGCTTTTGATGGGGCCCAGTCCACGTTGCCTATTTTCATGCGCCACGTGGTGGGTATGAGCTTTGAGTTTCGAGATCTATTCTAGATATACGTGTCCGAGCTTCTCTCCGGTTTTGATTTTGTCCGTTGCTTGCAGTTTCAAGTGAAAACGCTTTTGTCTTTTTTGATGCAGACGCTTTTCTATGGTTTAATATTAATACTTCAACCCGTCACGAGAGAAATCTAGCACTCCAAAAATAGCTGTTTATGAGCTTATACATATGTAAAAATTGAATCAATTATATCTTAATAATTGCAAATGTTTTGCGAAATATTTGTACGACCGAATGAATATAATACTAACAAACAAAAATAAATAAATAAATCATATATGTATATGTATATGTATAAAAATATGATAAATTAATATCAGAATTGAACTTAAAAAAAAAGATATAATTTATCTATTTTATTAGATGTTGAGCTAAAATTTCAGAACTAAGACTTATGCACTGCAGAAATGAAAATGATAAACACTAGCTATAGCATAATCAATATTTATCAATAAAAAATTATTTTTTTAAACCTAAATATAAATAATTGACACTAATAATAAATTATGCACTAAAAAGTAAAAAATAAATACTAAAAAATAATTATAAATTATAATTAATTGAGTGGAGTGAACTCTAATTAATAATTATAAAATTAAACTAAAACATAATAAATTAAAATTGGAGAAAATAATGAAAAAAAACAAATTAATTTAATAGTAAACACTGTGTAAAATATAATTTGGCGGTAAAATATTAATTCTTGCGGAAAAATGTATCGAACATGCATAAAAAGAAAAGAAGAGAAGTTCATTTAAGCCTACAATTTTCTCAATTGATGGGATATTTTATTTCTTTCTAACTGAATTTAATTAATGCAGAATATAATTTGGTTCGTACATAAGAAGACCAACAATATAACGCCACATACAAACATTACGTACGGGCATATCCCACAATAAATAAATCTATTTATATATTGACCACGTTCGTCTTTATCTATTTTCTGAGCAATATATTTCGAATTCAAAACCTTTTTTAGCAACGTATTTCGAATTCAAAACATTTCTTTTACACATACTATATGAATCTTCATCGTTTGGATTTGGAGACAACATTAACAACAATCAAAATTTTGCTTGGGTACCGTACATAAATTAAAAGCACATGCATGAAACTGTGAAAGTTGGTATAGACCAACATCAATGGTTTTGTACCTATAAAATTAAGGGGGTCTATATATTCGAACGTTGCAGAAATGTAACAAATGTATTTAATTTAACTTGTGTACTTCAAAATTAAACAGTTAAATAATGTATTTGAATTTTGGACGTAATATATATTCAGTTCAAATTCCTGATGCACTCCACTTTCCTATTAATTACTAGTAATAATTTTGACTAAATCAATATTAATTATGTTAATCACGGATTGAAATTTCTTGTTACATTTTTTAATTACGAATTTTTCTTGTATTTTTTCTTCAATTTTAATTTTTTACGATTTAATTTAATTTTATGATTGTTTTTAGGGTTTACCCCACCCAATTATGATTTATAATTATTTTTAAATATTTAACTTTCAATTTCTAATTAATAATTCATTATTATGATTTATTTTTTAAAAATTATATTTTATAATTTTTTAATTCATTTTGTTGATAAATATTAACTATAATTATTTATGTTATAATTAAATTTTATTTTATAATAAATATTATTAAAATCATAAATTTGATAGTGAAACTTAAAAAAGTTTTACATGAAATTTTAACCCGTTAATCACACATTGATAGTATATAAAAAAATAGTTTACACAATGGATAGCTTCATAGCACTTGTATTCTATTTTTCATATTCAAAAATCGATACACAATAACCTCATATATAGTCATTGCTGATATATAGTGACAAATATATTTATCTGATCAACATAAAATAAGATATTAAGCAACCATTAATAGTGATTCTTTCATTTATTTGTTTAAAATAAGGAGCTTAAGTGTTGATGTTATAATAATAAGGCAATAACTATATATTTTTATAATGATTGGTTTCCCCAATATGTATAGACGGAATTTTTTTTATGCATCAATCGTGTGCCAATATCAAAATCTCATAATTTTAATATTAATATTTTTTTATAAAAATAAAATTTATTATATTATAATTAATTTTAATTAATATTTATTGTAAAATATAAAATTTTAAAAAATTATATACATAGTTTTGGAATAATCAACCCTAAAAATAAATTATATTAACTAAAAAATAAAATTAAATATTAAATATTAAAAAAATAATCATAAAGGATAGAATAAACCCTAAATGATGTAAAATTATATGAAATCAAAACAAATTAAAATTGTAAAAAATGAAAGAAAAACTATAATTTTGATGGTCGAAGCACTCGGACAAACGAAACTATACTTTGGATTAGAGGATATAAAATATAAAAATAAATGTGCATGGTATTTATATTGTATTTAAAACGAGTCCAGCCGATCGTTTGCATGGACGTGGATGCCATGCCACATGCATAATTCTGATGTTTGACGCCGAATACAATAAACGACACACAGCGTTGGTAATTACTAGGACATTAATTTTTAATTAGATGAGATAAAAAAGAAACAAAATATAAAATAATATTATCCAGCAAGAAACACACCGTGATTTCACGCACTAGGTGCAGCATCCTTCACCTTACCCTGCAAATACCCACCATACTCTCTCGCATAATCCTTCACGTGACCGGCCGTGTCGGCGAGCCGGGTCCTCGCGTAGTCGAACCTGTCCGAACCGGGCGGGTGGAGGCCCCTGAAGTACCTGTAAATCCAAGAAACCGCCGCAACGGCCGCCACGCCGCAGCCGAGGAATGACAAGAGGCCGGAGACGACGACGAAGATGAGGAAGCCAGCTGGGACCCATATAGGGCTGGAGATGAGGATCAGTGGCGTGAAGAATATGAGGCCAAGCACGGTGGCGGTGAGGGTGAGGCCGGAAAGGAGGAGCAGAATGCCGCCGGAGATTACTAGCGTGGCGAGCCCGACGAGTTGGGCTGAGTTGGGCACGTGGTCGCTGAGTTTTTGCAGGATGGAGCTGGTGGCGGTGGGCCTCGACGTCGCCGGATACTGTCGATCCGTCATTGTAATGAGGAGCGAATTAGTTTAGAGAGAGAGAAGGGGAAGGGGGAGAGAGAGAGAGAGAGAGTGAGGTGGTGAGGTTTTATGATCGGAGATGGAGTTGGAGGAGAATGTGGTGACGCGTGTGGGCATCGGTTTCATGCAGGGGAACACGTGGGTGGGGGGGTGTTCGGCGTTTAGGATTGAATTTTATGGGTTATTATATTGGGCTGAAGGAATTTGCGCGAAAATCCCAATCATATACTCTCTTGAGAAACCAAAGTCCAAATATAATAATTGATGAATAATATATGTGTGTGTGATTTGGTTTAAATAGGTATTAATTTTCGTGTGAGAATTAGGAACAGTACTTATTTATTACGATTTTATAGCATACTTTATTATATTTAGTGTTAATTTTTTTTAAAAAAAATCTATAACTTATCTTGTTGTATTTTAGTATTATTACTAATAGCACTAAAATACAACAATATAAGCTATAAAATCATAATAAATAAGCACGATTCCTAGTTTTCACACGAATCCATTGCCCGCGAAGCTTAGTTAGGGCAAAATCGGAAAATTTTGCAAATATACGCAGAATCTGAATTTGTAGAGAAAGCTCAATCACCATAACTGCTAAGAGAAAGCTTACTCACGCAAACCAGCACTGTAAAATCAAGAGAAATGCTAAAACGGTTCCATAGATTTTGAAATCTTCCAAACGAACAGCAACACCAGTGAAAGATTAAATTTTCGAACCAGAAAAGATGAAAAATCAAGGTGATATATTGTTCAATTTTTTTTCAATATTATTTTCAATTTTTTTACTTTTTTTGTAGAAAAAATAATTTATCATTCTCTTATGATGATTTAGAAGTTTCTTTCTTGTTCTGTTAGCATAATAATACTTTTCAAAACATATAAAATCTAAATCTTGAACAAACTCTATTTATATTATTTCATAATGATTTAGCAGTTTCATTTTGCACTGTTGGCATCAGGAAAGTTGTACGAACATGTAAAATCTAACATTGTTGACAATATATGATTTATCTGTATATTTTGTAAATTTAGCATTGTCGTTTGCAATTTTAACATGGTCATTTCTCGTTTTAGCATTATCGTAACTCTTGCTAGCATTAACATGAAAACTCGATAGGAACACTATAAAATAATCATGAACAATGTTATTACAGTTTTCTTAAATTATTAATATTGTGCACCCGTTATTAGCATTGTTTCATGAAGATTTAGCAATTTCATTTTGTTTTGTTGGCATCAAGAAACTTGTACTAACATGCAAAACCTACCACTACTGGCAATGTATGATTTATGTGTATATTTTATGAATTTAGAGCATTATCGTTTATAGTTTTAGCATTGTCATTTATAATTTTAGCGTTAACATAACTCTCGTTAACATTAACATGAAAATTTGCCAGAATCATTATAAACCAATCATGAACACGTCATTACAGTTTTGTTGAATTATCAATGTCGTCCACCTCCTGTTAGTATTGTCTCATGATGATTTGGAAGTTTCATTTTATTTTTGTTAACATCGAGAAACTTGTAGAAACATATAAAATCTACCATTGTTGGCAATATATGATTTATCTGTTTAATTTATTGTGTTTAGCATTATCATTTACATTTTTAGCATTATCATAACCTTTTGTTAGCATTAGCATACAAAAATTGATAGAGACATTATAAAATGTTGAGAATGATATGTTCCAGTCACTTCCAGACGAAGTGATAAGTCAATGTATCGGATGTATTCCATCATTCTCGTGACATCGAGTACAACTCTCTGGAAGCTAACCTTATCCTTTCCTATTATTTAGGATTAATTTATTTTAAATTAATCTGATTATTTTGTGATTTATGTCACATTTTATTTTCCACGTATTTAGGGATTTATTGGTTAAATAAATTCTGAATTAAATCATGGATAATGTGTGATTTTGACTTCTTCAAAATATGTTTCGATTTATAGGGACGTAATGTTCCCACTCATTCTTGGACACAAACCGTTGCAGGTGAACGTGGGTCACTGGAGTAACTGCTACCATTACACGATGTTGAAGAACATGTGAATCGCAATGCAGAAGGTGGTTATCTCAAGTCCACTACAGCAATGGAAAGTGGAATACGGTTGATTCAAGTCCACGCTTCTTGTGATCGTGGAGCAACTGCTAAGGCAGGATGGAGGAAGTAATTAAGGCCTCCTTAGACCTTAAAATCATTTGTGCAACAGGTTATCACCGTGATTTGTGAGAAGCTCTGAATCTTGCATCTAGTGTCGTCTCAAAGATCTAAGACATCCTCCCCGACATCTGTCTAGCGTCCCAATCAACTGAAGATTAGTTTCAGTTGTGTGTGTAGGTTAAAAAGTCAAATATTGAGAGTGTAGGATTTAGATTGACGTGTTATTTCTATCTATATGTTTAGATAGTGTTTGTTCGATAGATTGTTCAAGTGAGTGAAGCTATGATAGATCTCTTGTATATTGTATACAATGTTGTCAAGGGAGTGAACCGAGACAACACTTGTATTATTTTTGTATTTCACTTATGTTAGTGAATTTCGACCTGAGGCAATCACACACTGTAAGGAGTGTGATTTAAAACTTATTTTGTGCAAAGTTTTATTTATTATTATGTTGTATGTTGAAAGCATAGTGGAAACACTAGCTTCGACTTTATTCACAACTTTGCTGTTTACATCCGAAATTCATAATTTTTCAGACAACAAATTCTAACATAAACCAACCATGAACAAACGATATTACAATTTGATGAATTATCATTATCATAACAGATGTTAGCATTATCATTTGTCATTCTTAACATTAGAAAACATACATGTCTCAAAAAGATAACATGAATATTATAAACCTAAGCCATGACACATTTTGTGGTACTCGCATTATAATTCACTCGAATTATTATCATCATCTATCACTTAAACATTATAATTAACACTATTGTTCACTATTTTTATCTTTATCATTCAATTACATTTTTAGCCTTGTTATTTTGTTACTTAATAGTATTATATAAAAATTTATATGTGTTAAAAAAGCTACATCAGATGAAAGTACAAAGAGAACAAAAACTAAAACTGCCCCCACTCATCAAGATGATTGATAAACATGGCTTTTGTATGCATTTATATATTTATTTGGATGGTATTTAATGGTTAATGCATGCATAGTTTAGTGTTTGATCATATTTTTAACTTTTCTTGTGCAACCTTATGTTTTGCTCTTTTTGTTGAAGTTTGAGCTAAAAAATATGATATTTTTGAGATCCAATTTAGTTTATAAATAAGCTATAAATATAAAGGATCGAGTTACGGCCATTCTCCAATTTAAATCGGATCAATCGGATGAGAAATGAGAGAGAACGGAGTAAAACAGTGGAGCGTGTCAAAACCGCCAACGGATCTGCCGAGCGCCGGATATGTCCGCCGATCTTCGGATTCTTCAATGTTGATCGGCGAGTGTGGAATGGTAAAATAGTGAAATCCACTTAGGTGTCTGGCGATTGCCGGATTTTGGCCGCCGATCACCGGATTCTTCTATGTCGGTCGCCGAGTTTTCTGAAAAGTGACATTTTGCTTATTTTTTACCAGTAAACTTACCTTTTAGGTTGGATTTTTATTACTTAGTATAAATAGGGTTGTTTGGAATGAAATTAGAAGCTCGTGTTCATTATTTTTCAATTTCGTTATTTAGATTTGACAACTGTGAAATAAATGTTTCCTCTACAACTTTGAAGATTGGAGTTTTATTTTATATAATTCATCTACGGTTCTTTTAAATTTTGCAATTTTAATTATGTCTTTTAATTTCTTTACTTCTTCTTTTATTTAAGATTCCATTATGTGTGAATAGTTTTTATAATTAATTCTAGGGTTTGCAGCATGTATAAAATTATGTATATATTTAATTCTTTATCAAATTTCCTTCCAATTATATGGTTCAAACATTAAAGTTTAGATTTCTCATGCATGATTAAGGCCATAGTCATTATATGTTAACTAATTAATTTGAGTCCTGATGGAGATAATTAATTGGTGGGATTAAATTGAATGATTTGTTACACGTATTATGAGTTGACAATTAATCTAGAGATGAAAGTAATAGATAAATTGTTAATCTACTTTTACCTTGAGACCTGGCAGACATAGATAATTATAATTCTGATACTCCATCGATAATTGGATTAAATTGGAAGTTGGTGGAATTAGATTAATATATAATGGATTCATGTGTTTGCATACCCTATGATTAATTATTTTGTTTATTTGATAGTACACGTGTTTAGTTTTGTTTAATTTGTATTTGATTTGATAATTGACTTTAATAGTTGAACTTTAATTATTTGCCTACGAATAGTACACTTTAATTATTTGATCCGTTATATATATATATATATATATATATAGAGAGAGAGAGAGAGAGATAAAAAGAATGAATCAAATGAGAACCAAAGCCCCATGTGAGAACAAGGAACTAATCTTCACCATCCATCCATAAAAAATATATGGTCTAGATCAAAAGCAACACAAGGTGGTATTTTTGTAATTTAATGATTATTTTAATGAGATTATGGTAGTTTTGTAATTTGGTAAATGTGATTAAAATACTATGTTCTCTCTCTCTCTCTCTCTCTCTCTCTCTCTCTCTCTCTCTCTCTCTCTCAAACTCTTCATCACTTCTTCAGCGGCTTCTTTGATTTCAACGCACATTAGATAAATTCGCTTCTTTGATTTCTGATATCTATGTGTTTTTTCATGTAATCGGATTTCAATTCTCCGCAATCGTTGTTCACGTGATTGTTATAAATTTTTCTGGAGTTTTTTTATTCGTTGTTTTTGGATGAAGATATCGGGTAAAAATCTGAATGTTATATTTTTTCCTGAGATGTTTTTTCTTCGATATTGTTGATGATTTGATTTTTTTTCCCGATTAAAATAATTAGATGTGTTTGTTCATGTAATGTAATATATTTTTAGAAGTTGATTAAGTTGAACTTTTCAATTTTCACGATCAACAGATGTTTCCAGTTCTTTTCTATTTGTTTGATGGCGTATTAGTCTATTGATTTCTGCAGATTGTGTTTTCTTATTAAAATGTGCGGGCGTTTATATTGTCAGAATTATTAGCATTACAACATGTCTTATTTGCACTACAGACGTTATTATTAGCACTATAAAACTAGTTATTGGCATTGTAAAAATAAATGAGTATTATAAAAACATCTTGTGAACAAAGTATTAGCACGATGGACACAGTATTAGCACTACTATTACAGGTTTTAGCATTACTGTGACTAGTTTTATTATGATCGAAAAAGATATTAGTTTTAGTTTTAACGTGATTAATTGTGTCATATTTAATCTTTAATTTTTGATTACGAAATTAACAAGAATGATCAGTTGAAATGTCTGTTTTAAGTTGATCCTATATCAAGAAAAACTTTTCGCTATTTGGGGATGTTGTGTCATTTGACGCAACTTATAGAACTAACATGTTAGTCTATTTATTATTTAGGTGTGTCATTCTGTGTTTTTTGCAAGTTCATACTAAATTTTTAGGACTGTTAGTTGAAGTTTTAGCACTGTCATTTATTTTTTTAGCATTGATTTTTGAATATTAATAGGTGACAATGTTAACATTCGTTATCTATTCAGTTGTACTAAATATTATTTTTACCATTGCTTACATTCATATTTAGCATTGTAGTTGTATTTTATTATGATTACTATCTTGCTCAATTATGATAAAAAATATTGTAATAACAGAGATGTATACTTTTCTTATAGGTATTTAATGATTTTTGCACATTTTTATTGGAAATGAAAATTATGTGAAGTTGAGGTGGTTCCACCTGATGTTGTGAAGACTAAAGGTAGTGGAAGTCGTCTAAAATCAAAAAGATAGATGGTCGCTAAACGCGAGAAAAATCCTTTAAGGATCTGCAGAAAATGCAACTAGAAATGTAGTCACGATTCCATGAACTGTGGGAAGAAGTGGATTTTAGACTAATCATAGTATAATTTTTTGTACTGCTAATAGTGACATACATACCATAGTAAAAAAAAAATACTAACATGAGTGAACGGTGATGATAATTCAACAAATT
Source organism: Perilla frutescens (assembly GCA_026008535.1). Taxonomy (NCBI): domain Eukaryota; kingdom Viridiplantae; phylum Streptophyta; class Magnoliopsida; order Lamiales; family Lamiaceae; genus Perilla; species Perilla frutescens. Next base: position 8,756,544 of record BRKX01000018.1, on the reverse strand, counting down.
TCTGATAATTATTCATGGTTGATTTATAATGTTCATAACAACTTTTCCATGTTAATGCTAATAAAAGTTATTGTTGGGAAAAACTATCAAAGTAGTCCAACTGATGGTTTTGATGAAATGTCAAAACATATAGAAAAACTCAATGAAAAACTGCAGGTTATTCAGGCTAGAAGTCGGAGTGATGACTAAGTAAGACTTCAAATTTCAGCTCAGCTGAAGCGAAAGTCAATCGCCTTGGAGCATGGTCAACCAGCTGAAGATGATGTCTCAACCAGACCAGTCAGAGTCAAATCTTCAAAGCTTAAGTAAAGCTAAAAGGGGAAGAGAATACTAAAGACTGGAAAGCATCCATAAATGAGTAATCATCAGTCTAGCTGAAAGTCAGGCAAAGCTGATGAGAAAAGAGCTAGCTTGAAAGCTTAGAACCAAACTGAACTGATCAAAGATCAATCAGTTGGGAGAAAAGCTCAAAAGAAAAGCCGACTGTAATTCAGAGCTGAAAGCTTTAAAGCTAAGCTGCCAAAGATCCAGAGCTGAAGATCAAGACAGCTGAACTGGATTATTCGAAAACTGAAGCTTGAGGCAGCTGAGGAACTGCCAACTGGACGATCTCAGAGCTGAAAGTCAAGACAGCTGAGAACCTATCAACTGAAGTCCAAAACTGATAGCTGAAGCAACTGCTACCTGACAAGCAGTTATTGAAGATCCTGACATGAAATCTTGAAAAGATCCTGACGATCTTGGAACAGAAGCCATTAAATTCAACGGCTAGTTCATTCAAAGCTTCAACGGCTACATGCATTAAACTACCATCGGTGGAATCAATCGAACCAACGATTGGTAGAAGGTAACAGTCACATAGATTACTCATCTACATAAAGTGGGTGAATCTCATTTTGATCAAGACTTTCACCAATCTAACTTTTGCTATATTTTGCAGAACGAGCTTTCTTTCTCCCTCCCCAGAACTCAAAGCTTAAATCTCTTAAGTGCGAAAAGTCCCAACTAAGAAGGCGTGCTTCAAGTTCCAAGCAAGCAGCTAGCTATTGAAGAAATCTAGCCAGAGCAAAGCTTCTCAATTCTAGCTCTTCAAAGATCAACCGCTAAGCTCAGTTGAAGGAGCATTCCAGGTTGATAACAGATTCAAGACTGTAATCTTGAAGATCGAGAGAGATCTAAAATCTTGTAAAGACATGCAATAGCACCTAAAGTCTTAGCGAGCAGTTGGGACCAATAAGTGTGAGCTGTCGACCAGAATCGGCTGAGGAAGAGCGTACTGACGGGTCCATTCTTCCGGGACAGCAACAGTTGAAAAGGAGGCCGCGCTCAGTTTGAAGGGTGCCGTTTTCAGGTTCAACAGAATTCTTCACTGTGTAGCTGTAATAAAGAAACTTTACACTTGCATAGTGAATTGCCCTTATGCGGAAGGAAGAGAGAACATAGAAGCAGGAAGCTTCGAACCTCTATAAGTTGTGTGTGTGCTGTACTTTCTGCTTAAAGCTTTTGCATATACTTAACTGCATACTATAGCACACAAGCTGTACTGACAAGCAAAGCTTTCAGTCTCATCTGATCAGTGCACAGATAAGCTTTCTACGCGAGTCAAGGGCCCTACATATTCCGCACAAAAGTTTAAGTTTTTGTGTCAGTTTATTCACCCCCCTCTAAACTGACAACGACTCGCCCCGAGACCAATAGTTATGATAATTCTAAAATGAGCAATGACAATGATAAAACTTATAAACGATAATGCTAATACATCAAAATGTACAGTTAAATCATACAGTGTCAGCAGTGTTAGGTTTTACATGTTCCTACAAATTTTCTGATGCTAACAAAACAAAATCAAACTGCTAAATCATCATGAAACAATGCTAACATGAGTGAATGATGTTTCTAACTCAACAAAATTCTAACATCGTTGTTGATTATTGATTTATAATGTTCATGGTAAGTTTTCATGATAATGCTACAAGAGTTATGATAATGCGAAAATAAGATATGACAGTGCTAAAACTTGTGAACGATAATGCTAATACTACAAAAGTCTGACTGCTTGAATTTTTTCAAATTTTTTCGATTTTGCCCTTACTAAGATTCGCTAGCAGTAGACTTTCATGTTATTATGAAAATGCCACCACATGGTGATTTTAATCTGAGCCGTAGATCTTGATTAGATTATATAGTGATGATTGGTTCTTAATTCTCACATGGGGCCTAGTTCTTACTAGAATCACTCCACACACACACACACACACACACACACACATATTATGTTATAGACAACGGTTTTGTTGCCTATTTCATGATTTAACACATATTTTAGATAATAATTTTTGTAAACTAGACAACAATTTTGAGTAATAGACAACAGTAGTGACATTTATTGTTTTTAATTTTCTTTTTTTTTTGCATTTTTCATGTCGGTTTAGATTACAACCATTGTCTTTTCACAAATTTTTTCAATCCTATTTATTATTTTTTTACTTGAGAATTTGAGATTTATAACATTTTTAATTTTATTTTTTATGAATAGATGGAGAATTTATAGTACTATACTTTTGTCGCCTAAAAAAATAATTTTCATTTGTGTTGGACTATAATAATAATAATAATGATGATGATGATGATGATGATGATGATGATGATGATAATAATAATTTATTATTTTTTCTATTTCAATTTCATCATTTAAAATAATTATCATATGTTTAAATAAATCAAACATTCTTTAATCATGGACAATTATACATTACTATTTATAAAATTGTGTCATCTGAAAATATTCAATTCGATCTTAATTTCTAATATGGATTTTCTTCTAGTTCCTAAAATTTAAATTTCATTCTGTTTGTCATAACCACACAAATTGAATTAATGCATGTGCATATCGTTTTGTTAATTTTTAAAAATTGAACAAGTACACAACATATATAATTCAAAAATAATTCTAATATTACAAATCTAAAAATAATAATTATTTGTGTATCGGACAAAAAAAAAATACTAGTAAAATATAAAAGAAGACAAACCAATTCAATTCAATTAAACTTATAAAATTTACGAATTGTATAAATTTAATTAGGAAGCGAAATATAAATTATATATCAATTCGGGATTTGAAAGATAAAAATTATCAATCCATAATTCTAAATATTATATACTTTTTTGTTTTGTTTTATTAATTGTGTTTTATATTATTTTCAATGGAAACTATTTTTTTAATTATCTATTAAATATGATAAATAATTTATTAGAATTAATTCAAAATTAAAATTAAAAAATACATAATACTTGATACGTATGGCAATAATGGGGTTATGTACAAGATGCACACTTCAGTCACTCACACTCCTGCAAGACGATTTGGCGGGTCGCAAACTGTCAAATAGACAGTGATCGCCTCCTCCTCCAACTAAAAATTAAAGGAAGAAAATAATAATGGATTTATTCTATGTATTTTTTCATACTGAAATTGCAAAAGAATAAATAAAAAATCATGTATTAGTTTATTCTATGGATTTTTTCATGCTTGCTTGCCGCGAGTAAAATGATGAACCACTCGTTTTCACTCGCCATGGAATATAGTTTTTATTAAAATATTATAGTGTCATTGAATAATATTTTAAACATCTGACATTAAATTATAATTTTCCAAATAAAATGAAACATAAAAATTGAGGATGTAATTATTTGGTATAGGCGTATAGCATTATCATAGAAGAAAAACAAGTAATAATTAATAGAATTAGTTACTGGTACATAAATTTTTGGTTTAGGGTACATATATATAAATGACTGACTCGATAAATATCGAATAGATACCCTTAAAAGTGTCGCATTTAATATCATTAATTGTAAATTTACTTTTTTTGGGCGGCATCTCACAATTATTATAAGATATCAAAAATAGAGGTTGGAGAAATACGTAAAGATTATTAAATGTATGCATGTGAAGATTAAATTTTGAATTGAGTGGTAGTTATAGGATTCATATCCTAAACATAGGTGTGTGTTAATTGGGGTAAATAGTCATTATTACTTAGTAAATAATGTAAATAGTCAGTTTTTTTTAAAAATGATGTATTTAGTCTTTTAGGATGTAAATATACAACAATACCTTACTTCCATATAAATAATATTTGAATATAATGTATTTTTAGCTTTATTATTTCCTAAAATAAAAATAACCTAATATATTTAAAAACAAATCAGATTCATAATAATCTAATATATTTAAAAACAAATCAGATTCATAGTAATCTTTTATCACACCCGGAAACAAAGAACGCTGATTCACATTAATATTTTCTCACGCTTAAACTAAAAATATATCTCGCCAGTCGCAAAATATATCTCGCCAGTCGCCGCCATTGAAGTGGAGTATCAACACTGAAAACTGAAAAAATTACAAGATTCAACAATCGTTGAACAATCATGGACGATGATTTCGATCAATCTCATCCTCATAACGAACAATTCCCTGAAGAGGTAACAATTCAACCTTTATCATAAACACGATGCACTAGTATATAGTTTGTTTTTCTCCCTTTGGAGTTGCACGTGATGCACGAAGACAATAGTTAGTTAATCTAGTGGTACATGAATTTTACGCGAGTATGAAAATTATAAACTAGTGTTTAAATCGAAATTATAATGCAACACGAGTACACGAGTGTTATGACACGAGTAATTCAAGTCGTGTTATCGTGCATTGGTTAAATTCAACTACTACACGAGTACACAAATAATTCAATATAACAGTTCAATACATGAGAACAAGATTATGCTCATTCGTGTACTCGTGTAGCAGTTGAATATTAACTTGAAACACGACAGCATTAGTATATTTATTCGTGTATTCGTGCACTATTTCAAAAATCCACAGATACACACGAGTTCGTTATTCTGCTAATTCGTGTAATCGTGCAACAGTAAAAAATTGATATTCCACACATTATAAATAAATTGGTGCACGATTCTACTCCAATACTCATGTACCGAAAGAAATCGATTCGTGGATTAAAGAACATTCAATTTTTCCACCACTTTCAAACAAAGAAAAACAAAAACTTAATATATAGATCAATAAAAAGAGTACAGATACATAAAAATCATACTTTATTGACACAAAAAACAACACACACGATGTCAACAGAACTTCTTAAAATCACCTAACTCGCATTGAATCCCTATTTTCTGACTTTGCATCAGATAATTTATCGCTGAAACGGTGATTACAGAGATGAAAAATTATGATAATCTTCAAAAATCATAACTTTTGATCTTCGCTAATTGTAGTTTTGTTCCAAATGATAAAACAACGATTGAAAAGGAGAGAGTCGAGTGGGGAGAGAACGATGTTATAGATTGAAGAAATAGAAAATCAGATCTTTTTTCCCCAAATCTTATTGATATATGAATATATATTATATATATGCATATAATATTTCTTAATATTAAATATGAAAGTAAGAGTATTATAGTACTTTTTTCCATAATGACTAGATACATTATTTTTTTTTTAAAGTGACTATTTGCATTATTTATTAAGTAAAAATGACTATTTAAAAATTTTGCTCATGCATATATATATATGTATATGCATCGGTATGCAAAATAAACCACTGGACGGTGATAATCATCATATCATTAGTGAATTTTGATACAAACCAGTCTAATCTTTCGATGTTAATTAAACTATTACGTAATTATTTGCTTGCAATATAATAAATTATAAATATAATGCCCGGAGCTAGCTAGGGCACGTTGTTGTGGCTAATTTTTATTTTAGTAGAAACACACACAACTATTAATTGTCCATTGCAAAACATGAATCAATCATTTATATTTAATATACAGTTGAATTTAGTAGAATAATATTACAATATTAATTTTATTTAATAGCTAGTAAGGAATAGGAGTGAGACGATAAAGTATGTCTTACTTTTTTCATCTTATTTTTACCTTACCTTACTTGTACAGTATGGAGAAAATTCATACCGTTACCTTACCTTAACATTCGGTATATATACCTTCCTAAGGTATACCTTAATTTCAGTATGAAACAAATGACATACTTTTACCTTACCTTTATTTCGGTATACTTTACCGATATCGATATACCATACCATACCATTTTACTGTATATATCATATATTTACTAAAAATATAAAACACTTCTAATAACGATCAAGATTCAACAAGATAAAATAAATCTTTTCATGTCATGATAATTAAACTCCAATAAAAGAAAATAGATTTAATAATTCAAATCCAACCCTCCAATGCAACGGTTAAAATATTATAAATTTTAAATCGTTAACTTAGAAATCACAAAAATTGTTTACTAAGAATTAAATAAGAATATATTTATTATTACTTTGTATTAAATATAACATATGATTATATGTATTAGACACGCATATATGTTAATTTAAATGTACAATTAAATGAATTAATATAGTTGCTAAATATATTATTATTATTATTATTATTATTATTATTATTATTATTATTATTATTATTATTATTATTATTATTTGTGTTCCTATTTCTCATTTCTATTTATTTGATTATAATTAAATGATAATTGTAATTTGAATCTAAGGTTGATGAAAAACTTAATATTAATTATTTCTTATAATTTAAATTAGTCATTATTTAATTACAATTCATGTATAAATTTTAGGTATGGTAAATTTTCAATATCAATATATATAGATTTAATTGGGTATATGCCGGCATACTGTTATATACCATTAGTTCGGACTATACCACACCAACGGTATATACCGCACAAACAGTATATACCGGTACAATGGTATATACCGAAAAAGTTCGGTATACCGTCAGTATCGGTATACGCCGGTATACCTCGATTTTAAAATTTCATAATGTTACCTTACCGAAAATACTGGTATACATTAAAGTTCGGTATTCTGATATTTTTTTCGGTACGGTAAGTATGGTATGATGGTATTTTTCTCCTGCCCTAATAAGGAAGTCGTAAGTATTAGTACACGCACATTATAGTTAAACATATATTGTTCCAATGCATTAATATAAATTACACTAAAAGAGATAAACTATCGCACTAAACAAAGCCCGGCATAGGATCAAAACTTATTACGTACTCTATGAGGATCTAGGAAAACCTATTGAATTTGAGCTCTTAATTAATTGTTTATCCAAATTCTAAAAGCTTAATTATTCCAAAAGGCTACTTAAGAAAAATGAATTAAAATTCAAGGTGTATTTTCCCATTTTCCCAATCAATTCATTTTAACTGTACTCAACTGTCAACCACGTACTAAATTTTTAAAACGTTTAATAATAATAATAACAATTTGAATATATATATATATACACACACACACATGTTAACAAATCAAAAAATAATATTTAAATTCAATTATAATTTATTGAAGTCTACTTTGCTTTGGAAAATCAAAGTCGTCAAATTTAATTCAATTACTATAATTTACCGATCAGTAATTTGCTTATAATTAATGTTAACCCCCCTTACATGTACGATTGTATGCATTTATCAAGTGCATGTGAGTCATGAATTATTTAAAGCATGATGACAATAATTCATAATCAAGGATTAGACAATTATCAACCATCTCACATGTATCCAATAATTTTATATTTTACATGCTCCAAAAAATGCCGCATGCAACTGATAAGTGATAACCCACTACTACTAAACAATTCATTAATTTCGTAAAAATAATTGTGAGACGTACATTTCACTTTTGCAAGTCAACTGCTTACACATTTATTCAAATAATATTTTATTCGAACATACTCATATTCAATGCTCCAATTTTTATACAAATGAATATTCAACAGTGCATTAAATAATTTTACTAACAATATATTTCAGGAAATTTTAGTTACAATAAAATATCAGAGTAGCATGCATGAAAGTAAAAGGGAAAATCTATTCACTGCGTGGGTACGTGTTGTTGGGGAAAGCTACCTTACCCACCCATCACTAAGTAATAATTATATGTAGATAATGTCGTGTTGTTGGAAGAGAAAAGATGTCGGATTCTGCTCTCTTTGTATATGATGATGTAATTATTATTATTGGACACGAATCTTTATGTATTGTATTTTTTGTGTTTGAGTTAGCTAGATTTGGAATTGTTACGCTACTTTATTAGTGTTGAGGAATTGCATCTTCTTCAAAAGGTTGTCTACATACTACATTCACAACACTAACCGGTATGATAGAGATTTATCTGTAAAAAGAAAACGTTAGGATTCAGATTAATCTTTTACTTTTCTCCATCTAATTCATAACATATTATACACCTTCATTGCATGTATATATATAGTTGATAAACCCAACTTTTGCACCTTAATTTATTTGGAAATCACAAATAGGACACCACATCTACTAATTGCAAAGATGCAATAAAATATTTGTTATGTTTGGATAGTCAATATCAATTATATACTTAAATCTCATATTTCATTTAATCAATACACATGATAAATGTCCAATTATCGAGGTGCGAATTGGATAAACCTAATATTAATTTGTCGTGTTTGAACAACCCTGCACTATCAATTAGATACTTTAATCTCATATTTCATTTAATCAAAACACATGATAAATGCACAATTACCGATGTGCGCATGGGTAACCCCACACCTGTTTAATAGCCTGAAGAGTTAAACTTTGAAAAATAAAATGTGACTGGCTCGCAACTAGTGGTGTTGGTGGTGGGATTTAAACTTGAGACATTTAGCCTCAAGCTTAAATCACTGTCACACCTAGTGGTGTTGGTAGTGTGGGATTCCAACTTAAGATATTTGGCCTCAAACTTACATCATTCCACCACTAGTTAGGTCATTCCCAAGCGGACACATTTAAATCATTATTGTATAAGCGAAGTGGTGTGTACTCATAAAATGAACAATTAATTAAAAAAATCACAATTTTTAACGAATCTACAATTTAGACACGACATTCAAATCAACACCCTCAAATTTTTTCCTACAATCAGAATTATGACGTGTCAATATTTTTCCATGTGTACAATTACTGCAATGAGTTTATTTTGCAACGTCATTTTTTCAATCGTCGATTTTTTTTTAGTGTCTGATTTTTGATAAATAAAAAAAATATGTTATTATTACAATAATTTAAAATTGTGTTTAAATTGTAAATTCATTTAAAAGTGATTAATTTTTTGACAATTAACCTCTTATAAAATGATAAAATACAATAATTGAAAGCATGACAATTTTGTCGAAACTTATGAAATTAAATTTATGATTTCCTACCGAACTACAATAGTAGTGACAGTGGACTGCGTCGCACCCCGATGGGACAAGTAACCAATTTTTCTTGATTTAAATTCGAACCAAGTCTCCAAAAAGGATTTTGATGAAATCACATCATATCACTAACTAAAATTAAAAGCAAACATAATTTCAAAATAGAATCTAACTATTAGAACAAAGGAAAATCAAATCTTACCGAACTCAAATCCAAGAATTTAAAGGCGCCCTTCAATTGTTCCTTGATCATGAGTTAAAAATAATAATTTTGCAATTCAAACTTTTCACCAAATCTCATTTGGTTGGCAAGAAAGTAAAGTTGTCTGTAAATATACTTTCTAAAAAAGTGATTTTAAGGAAAATGAATATTATAGATTATGTATTATGTGCTTGAAAAATAATAAGGAAATTCTCATAATTCTCATTTAAGTATTTCTTATTCAAATTAATTAAGTAGGCTTATTAAGACAACTTAATAATAGAGTCTAGGGGTATTCTTCACCCATTTTATGATGAGAGATCGGAGTTCGGTCATCATTCTCCTCCCACAATTAAAAAAAAAGAAGAAAATAAAATAATAATTAGGAAAACAAGTAAATAAATTTAAATTATATATATATATAGGTCAACATCATTTGAAGATAAATTATTATTTATGTCGAATTTTGTTGTTAATTTTAAAGTTGAGTTGTTCATTATTTTGAGTTTATCATTTCCCTACCACCAATTGAAAAAAAAAAATTGATAATTGATTTTTAGTAGGATTTTTATTTTTTAAATTTTTTTGAAAATTTAAACTTTATAATAAAAAAATAACAATAATGCTCAAAAAAATATTAAAATATATTTTTAAATTTTTTATTGAAAAGTTAGAAATACAATTTTAATAAGAATTTATAAAAATAATAAAAAAATGGATGAAAAATAATAAAAATAGTTTAACACAAGATTCCTAAAGACAAGTAATAAAAATACTTACTTCAAGTAGGTATTTAGAATCCATAAAAGTTGTATTAGTTTTCTTGTTTTGAGAATTCTTATTAATTGCTTTCCAAAATTCCTAAAAAATGAACCAAATAAATAAATTTAAAAATAAGGAATCAAATTACTTTCTAAGGCCAAATTACTTGCCAAGCAAATGAGACATAAGTCTATTAGGTATTATGATTATACCACGATTATTTTTAAACTAAAAATCAAATGAAGTTTAATTAATGAGATAGTTGCAACTTGCAAATAATCAAACATTGGAACGTTAAGCCAAAGCGCACATTTGAGTAGCGCTTACGTATTTCAAATTATTATTATTATTATTATTATTATTATTATATAATAACCTAAGAATATTATTTTATAATGTTAAAAAATAATAAAAATAAAAGTGGACGCTAATTATATATATAATTCCTAGCCGTTCACAAATCACAAAGTGAATTGCATGTGTGTCAAGTTAGGGACAAAAATGATATAAACATAATAATAAGCTAAGCATTTGTATGAGACCGTCTTACATGTTAAAATTCAAAAGACTATTCAAGATTCGTATCTAAACGCATACGATCAAATGTCAATAAACTTACAAATGTGTCATTAAATATGAGTTTGATCCGAATTATGGCTCGTAAGACAGTTTCACACAAATTTTTGCCTATATGTATGGTTGGTTATAAAGGGAATGTGTTTGGTGTGGGAATGTGAGAATCATTTTATTTGTTGTAATTTTAGTATTTTTTTTATTAGTAAGAATAATACTAAAATTACGGCAAACAAGTTGGTTCTCACGCAACAAGCACCAATGCTCGTTTGAACCAATCTTAAAATTAAATTCCTCAATATCACGGGCTCTTCTAGAAATAATTAATACTTACTGCAATATGAAAAATTTCAACCCATGCTCAAAAAATCTCTTCTTAATTTCAATCCTCACACGCAATTAGGAATTTATTCAATAAAACATAAATATATATGGCGTTTTGTCAAAACCGCTTCAAATTATCCACATTATTATATATTCATATTTATATATGCTATATAACAAAAACAACAAAAAAATCATAGAATATTAGTATAAAAATGTAATAAACTAAATATTAATTTAAATTAAAAGCCTAAATACGTAGAAGTGAAATGCCAATTAACATACGACTAATATGGACGTATTAAGGCACATTATAACAATTAACAAGCTATCTTTCTAAATTCTCTATATTTTTCATGCAATAAATGCACATTTCCTATATACGTCATCTTAGAAATACTTAGAAAGTAATTGATATGAAGATTAAGAGATAAGAATTGAGAATCGAATACAGTAGTCGCGATATGAACGAATTATAATTTCCAATAAAAAAATAGGAATGCATGATATCCCCACCTGTAAAGGTACAAAACGTATACCAATTCCCTTTTCTATCCGTCATGCCCATATGCATACCCATCTTAATTACACATTCCCTTAAAATTTCCAATCACCCATAAAAGTTACCTTTACACATTATTTGCATATTTTCACAATATAAAAACATATTTTTCCAATGGCTCTGTATATATTATTAATAGATATTCAATATGAAGATTTAAAAAATTTAAAAATGATAACCAAAGTATAATTGTTGCTTGGGACGAACAAATAAATATCCAAAGTCGCTTTTATAATTTTGTTCTTCAAATGTAGGAATGCACCATATCCCTACTAGTAAGGGTACGAAATTGATACCAATTTTTTTTTCTTCACTATCGTCGTACCAATACCCATACTCACACCCATACTAATACCCCATTCCCCTAAAATTTCCAATCACTCCCGCATAATCGAAAATAACTAACTCTTTTTCCTCAAAAAAACAAAAACAAAAAAAAAAAGAAAATGAACTAACTCTTGCTCTTTAAAAAATATAAAAAAAAATGAACTAACTCAAAGCCTAACAAGACCTAAACTATTTAATCAAATCTCAATTTTCAGCAAATTTAATTTGGATTTCACAAAAATAGAGTAATTTAATGCAACATAATCCCAATGTGAATGGATAATCTTTGACTAAAACTCTCTCTATATATTAACCCATCCAAGCACATCTTTCCACCACATTTCCAAAACTTCCGCAGCACCAAAATTTTTGTTCCTTTTCTCCGCATTTTTTCCTTCGCGACAAAAAAACAATGTCTCATAGAGCTAACCGTCACCAGCGGCGACCGTCGCAGGGCGTTTTCGTCATTCCGGACAACCTCACCGCTCCTCTTCCGGAGGAGATCGCTCCCCCGCCGCCTGCCGCTGCAGCTCCGCATCCTCCGCCGGAGAAAAGCGGCGGTAGCGGTGGCGGTGGTGTTTGCGTTCATCTCCCGCCGCATCCACCGCCGAAGCCGGCGGAGGAAATGCCGATTTCCGATCGTTCTAGCTGAGCATGATCCGTTGAGCTTCCGCCGCCGCCGCGAGTATGAAATAAATTAGTAGCAGCTGCTTATTCTTCTCTCTCTTTTTTTCACCGATGCTCTGTTTTTTTTTTTTAACTAGATCTTCGCTTATAGAGATTAATGTAAGCTTCAGATATTTCAGTAATAGCGCAGAATTACTACTCTTGAGTTCGTGATTTCAGTTGAATGCTGCTAGCTTAGACATAATAATCGTTGATTTGTCCTTTTTTCCCTTTCCAATCGTTATTTCTTTGATTCTGATAGAAATTGCAGCGTCGTCTCACAGTTGGATCTGTGATTGAAAACTGAACTGATTTAATCTTAAAACTCAATTTAATTTCAACACATTACGCTGTAGATCAACGGAGAAAAAAATGCCAGATATAATGAATATGCGTGCTTAATTCATCCAAATGTTGGGAAGAAAACACAAGAACTACAAGATAGAAGAAATTCGATTTTTTTTTCCTTTTTTGTTAAGATGAAAAAATGAAAAAGAAATGCCGAAGAAAAGCAAAAAATTCACGCTTGTTCATGAAAACTTGATTGTCTCGTAGTGCAGTTGGAGGTACAATTATTAATTTAAAATTAGTTTCTAAAAAAAAAAGGAAGATATTTGATGATTGGGACATGGGTTGAGACTTTGACCTCGTAAAGTTGTGGAGGTGGTGATTTCTGGAAATTATGTTTTGGTAGCAAAAATCTCAAAGGGTAGTTGTTGCTTTAACGGCCAAATATTGAATTTTCGGCACACAAAGGCTGTTTAATTTCAGGAATTAGGAGAAAAAAGTACACCGACACACGAAAATTAGCGGTCAACAAATTTCATTATGTTACTTTTTTCTTTATTTCTCACATTTGTCGGTCAACTTAAATCTTTGACTCATTGCAAAACGGATGGTTCGAATTTTGAACTTTTATGTTGGGGGAATAATGTTCTTTTTTTTTTTAGTATGACATTGTATGTATAATAATATAATCTAATTTATCAATGTCGTATGTACGATAATGTGACAATTTGTGATGAATGAAACAAAATTTGTGACCAATCAAGTCATGTAATCAATCAACAAATACCTTTTAAGAAGAAATATCAAAGAGTGAAGGAATATCATAAATTTAATAATAAAACATGGAGTAAAACATGAAAAAGTGTAAGAGAAAATTTCAACCCGCCGTGAAGATGTTTTATGTTTCTAATGATTGTCTACAATGCAACTATGAATTTATTATTATTATTATTATTATTATTATTATTATTATTATTATTATTGTTGTTGTTGTTGTTGTTGTTTCGAGCGTCATTTAATAATATATAAGCTTTTGAACAGAAATCAAACAGCAACGCCAATGAAACACAAATTAAAATAATATTTTCATTGCCAGAAAAAAAAATGCTGCAGGATTATATTTGACGTTATTATTGCTTGAAGATTTATGCGATACGTTTAGGTCAATATGAGGTAATCTGGCATTTATTAATATCTCATGAGTATAAATCTCTGGCAAAAGGTTTAAACATTTTTTTCGAAAAAAAAATTATGGATAAGTAGGGGTGGGTCATGTCTAAATTTTGTGAATTATTTAATTTCTAGGGATACTAGTATTGCTCCCGTGCAATGCACGGATGAGAGATACGACATTAATGTATCATTATTATTTTGTATGATTACAAATAATTTGTTTAAAAATGAAAATAATTAATAGTTTATACAAATAAAAAAGAGAGATAACAAAATAATTCAATAGAGATATCAAAATAATAATAAATTAAAATGACATTTCTTTAACTTTTGGGCACTTCTTTATGCATAATATTTTTGTGAAGTTAATTTTGATACCTTCTTATAATAACTCAACAACTTTAAATATTATAATAAATTTTTATGCATATGAAAATATTTATTAATACAAAAAGAACACATTTTATCACATTATATATTGAATTCTCCAGGTTTACATTGACTCTAATCGTCTTTCACGTTACTTCCTCCATTAATTCTCACTTCACACCATGCTATGAGCAAAACTTAAAAATTTAGAGAAGCCACATTGTTTGTTTACAATGGCTACAAGCATCTCTTGTGGTATCAGAAAAGCTACACAAATCAATTAAGCAATGAAATTAAAATGATGAAAAAACAAATCAACAACAAACACTGATAACTTACAACATGATGGCACAAATGATTGAAAAAAGCTCAAATTTGAAAATGTTATCGATATAGCTGTATCATATCAGATTCTTCAATTTCATTAAATTTGAATGAGGTGTCTTATTCATAGGTTCCTACAAAATGTAACAATTCATGATTATTTTGCTTCATTTAGGCAAATCATCACTAAATGACAATTCGCTATTCATAAGAGAAATGCGACAACATAAATCATCTCCCGAACATTACTATAGTAAAATTGCAACAGAAAAACTGTGAAATTAATAATCAAATAATTAATGAAGAAAGATAAACTCAACTATTTTTGAAGCCAAAACAAAGATAAATAAACTCAGAGATACTTCTTGTCTAACAAACTTAGCCAATCCATTTAGATATATAATGCATGCGCGATAGAATTAACACTAAAAACATGTGAGAAAAATCTAAAATAAACCCCATATTAACACATTAACCAAAAATTTGTTGAAAGTTTCCCATCCATCATTCTTCGCACATATGAGGCATTAGCTAGAAGATAAAGTTTAATTGGCTATTCTCAAGACGTCTAAATGGATAAAAGTAGACAAAAGTAAATAGTAATTGGGAAAAAACAACAATTTTTAAAAATAGGTAGTTTGTTAGGCAATTTGTACTATATTAGACTTGGTCCCCACACCCAATGATTGGCACATTGTACTTTTGGCAGGCATTAAATGCACCTAACAGCCGAAACCATAATTCTAAAAATGAAACCCTAACAGCCTCGATTATATTTACTAAGCCTCGATTAATTTTTAGCCGTGATTATTTACTCAAAATCACCTCGATTGAAATTACAATATTCGATTAATTCATAGCCTCGATTAATTTCCTAAGTTGAGCCTCGATTATGATGATTTAAGAAGAATTGATGATTTAAATATCAATTCTCCTGAAATCGATGCTTCATCGATTAATTATGTATTAATCGATGCTTCCTCGATTAATTTTTAATAAGTATAGATTAAGAAAAAACTATCCTCGATTTCTTTTTTAACATTGTCTCGATTAGATATTTAAATTTCATCGATTATTTTTTTAAATCAAATATCGACAATAGCAATAAGAAAAGGGAAAAAGCAACAAGTTTTAAAAGTAGGAACGATTACTTTTCTAACTATGAACGATTAATATCTAACCATTCTTGATTAATGTTATTAACCGTCGATCATGCAATTTTATCGAGACCTTCATTTAAAAGAGGCAATGTTCCCTACAATTAATCATGATTTTTTAGTGAATGCATTTATTTCTTGTGTAAGGTAGGTACTGAGTTTCAATAAATAAAAAGAAAAGGTTGCTGGCTTCATTAAATGAAAAGAAATGGAAGGTATGACCGAATTAATGAAAAGAAGGGGATGTTGTACCGAATTAAATACATTCTAATGTTTTATAACGAGGTAGGTGAAATTTCTGAATAAATAGATGTAGAATCCGGAGCTCATTCACACTACAATACAAATCTCATTCACAAAAATCATACAAGTTTTTATTCACACTACACTACAAATCGACGAAGAATAGCAAAAGTTAGAGAAATTTTTTCGAGCAAGGGGCGAAAGAAAAGATGTTTCTGGAGAAAAAAATAGTGCACGGAAATTTTCACCAGTTTTCAAAGGTACGTTTTGTACTCCATTTTTTTGAACTTATTTTGCAAATATTTATTATTTTGATTATATATTGCATGTGTTGTTAGATTTACTTTGAAAATAGGTGACATAGAGTGATACGCCCTTTTTTTGGAATTGGTTGTTACTGTTTAATTTAGGTTAATTGTTGTTGGTTTTGAATTTAGTCGATGTTTATGTGATTTTGAGGATTGTATAATGTTAAACTTTGCACAATCGATGCTGTTATAGAAGCATTTAGGCTGTGAAAAATTATTCGATGCCTTCATTGATATAATCGATGCCGTAGAATATAATCGATTAGTGCCTTGATTGATTATTTGATATTAATTGTGGTTTATTTGTTGTTAATTGTAGATTATTTGTTGTTAGTCGATGACTAGCTTTCTATCGAGGAGCATAAAACATAATCGAGGAGCATAAAAAATAATCGAGGCCTTCCTCGATAATTATAATAATAATCGAGGTCTTCCTCGATTAAATTACAAAAATGAAAACTAATCGAGGCCTTCCTCGATTAATTTGAAAAATAAAAACTAATCGATTAATTAAAAAAAATAATCGAGTTACTAATCGATTAATTTTAGAAACAAAAACTAAATCGAGTCACTAATCGATTAATTAAAAAAATTAACCGAGGCACCAATTTATTAATTAAGAAAAATTAATAGTTTTAAAAAAAACTAATCGATTAGTAGTTTAATAAAAAACAAACTAATCGATTAATAGTTTAAAAAAAACTAATCGATTAGTACTTTAATTAAAAACAAACTAATCGATTAATAATTTTAATAAAAACTAATCGATTAGTACTTTAATTAAAAACAAACTAATCGATTAATAATTTAAAAAAAAACTAATCGATTAATAGTTTAATTAAAACTAATCGATTAATAATTAAAAAAAACTAATCGATTAATATTTAAAAAAAAACTAATTGATTAGTTTTTTTTAAAATTAATCGATTAGTTTTAAAATAAAGCTAATAGCCTAATCGATGCGGTTTTTAGAATTAATCGAGGAGATTTTATTAATTGAGGTTAATTTAAAGTTAATAGAGGCTTGGGGTTTATAGTGTTTTAGGGTTTACGACTTTAGGGTTTAGAGTGTTTTATAGGGTTTAGGGTTAAATTGTGATCTCATGTAGCATTATTTATAAATTACAGATGGTTAGACGCCGCATTATTGTACGTCACAGTGGACGATGGGAGAGATCAGAATATGTAGATGGGGACGAACAACTCGTGACGATGTCATCCGATAAGCTGTGTTTTAGCTCACTGGTGAGGGAGGTTCACAAGTTGTTGCGGACTGACCCGAACAGGATCGAGTATGAATTATTTTACCTCACCAGCACCAATACTGGCAGACGGATCAGAGCATCTTTGCAAGATGATGGAGATTTGCTCGATTTGCTTCACGAGCAGATTACTAAGATGGTCGTGTACGTGATTTCAAGACAGTTGGAAGGTTCTGGAGCCGGACCATCTATGAGGGACGACTATATTCCCTACTTTTCACATGCAGAGACGCATGGGCCTACTGCAGAAGAAGAGGGAGAAGGAGAAGGAGAGGCAGAAGGAGAAGAAGAAGAATAAGAACAAGAAGAGGTGAATGATAGAACGAGGTTGGTGGAGTCACTGTTGACAGAATTCAATGGCTGGCTTCGTTCTTCTGCTGATCGTACAGACAGATTGATGTGCTTGACGGGAGTCGTCCCACCATCTACCACTGGTGTTCCGTTTAGATCTGACGGGCCTTCGAGCAATTGGGTGGTTTCCCTTGCTGACTGGGACATTGCGGGCCCACTATCTTGGGATGAGGGACCAGCACCAGAAACAGATACACTGCACCAGGGAGCTATTTTTCAGACGAAGGATGATCTCGCCCTGGCGGTCGGTATCTATCACATGCAGAATCGAGTGGAGTATGCCGTGTATCGCTCGAATAGGTCACGATTGGGCTATGTTTGCAAGCATGGAGGTGATTTCCCGTTCAAGTGCTTTGCGGTTGCTGATGGGCATATGTGGAGAATATACAAGTTCAACGGCACTCACACGTGCCATCTTGATATGGGTCGAATTGCTCCACGACAGGTACCTGCACGAGTGCTCGGAAAATACTTTGCTCGTAGATTGGTGGACGAGCGGGTTGTTCTGAAGCCGAAGGAGATGATGACGGAGCTTTGCGTGAGTTTGGCATCCATATCGACTGCAGCTTCGCTCTGCGCACGAGGAACATTGCCATTCACATGGTATATGGAGACTTTGACAAGTCCTACGCACAGTTGCCCGCTTTCCTTCACATTCTGCAATTGATGAATCCGGGAACTGTAGTAGACATGGAGATCACGAGTGATGGTCGGTTCAAGCATTCATTCCTTGCTCTCGGTGCGTGTGTCAATGCATTTCTCTCGTCCAGTGCTTGTGATCGATGGGACCCACCTGAAGGGAAAGAACAAGGGGGTTCTCTTTGTTGCTGTGACGAAGGACGGCAACGAACAGATCTTACCTGTTGCAGTTGGGCTCGGACCGATAGAGAATGATGAATCTTAGATATGGTTTCTGGCCCACGTGCACATGGCTCTGGGTGATATAGATGATCTTCTCATCGTTTCGGATCAGCATCAAAGCATTAAAAATGCTGTGGAGGCCGTTTTCCCAAGAGCGACGCACGGACTGTGCTACTACCATTTGAAGAATAAGATGACGAAGAGAGAGAAACACGTGACGACGCTATTTCAGGAGGCTGCCTACGCATATCGGAGAGAGACCTTCCAGGAGAGTATGTCGACGTTGGAGCAGGTCTGTCCAAATGCATATCAGAAGCTGTGTAATATTGGCCCAGTGCATTGGGCTCGTTCACACTGTCCCGTATGGCGCTACGGGTTCATGACATCTAATGCGGCGGAGAGTCTCAATGCTCGTCTGTTGTGGGCGAGGAAGTTACCTGTTTGCTCATTGTTCGAGATGTTTAGATCAATTATTGAGCAGTGGTTCATCGAGAGACGTGCGGCAGCAGTGGGCTCGAATCATGTGTTGACTGATGGCATCACACTGAAGCTTTCGGGTAACGTCGATAAGGGACGCTGCTATGCTGTGCGGCCCACTACATTAGTAACTTTATGGAAAGTCGAGGTTGGGAGGGAGGTCTACATGGTCGATCTTCAGAACCGGACCTGTGACTGTCGTGAGTTCGAGCTGGACTTGATCCCCTGCTCTCACGCGGCAGCGGTCATCTGGTACGACATTTAAATCTCTATTTGTTCTTATTTTTTTACATGTACCTAATTGAGTGTGTTTATTTTCCCTTTCGCAGTTGTACCGGGGAGGCTATATATGATTATGTGGACAGGTGTTACAAGGTGGAGAGCTTGGTCGGCATGTATAACTCGGTCATCAGGGGTCTGCCTCATCCAGAACAATGGATTATGCCCGATGCGTTTGGATCACGAGTGATTTTGGCGCCAGAGATCAGACGACGTGCTGGGCGTTCATCTACATCCAGAGCTCGAGCCCCGTTTGAGGCCTCATCCAGTGCACGGAGACAGTTTTGCACTATATGCCATGGACAGGGGCACAACAAGCGTGTATGCACAGCCCATTTACCCATTGGCGGTGTTGATCTGAATTCACCGCCCGAAGATGTTCCACGTACCGGTACTGATCTAGGCACAGAATCATCCGGTATACGAACAATATGTTCGCAACCTTCACATAATCTGCAGCGTCTCTGGCCATCCCCTGCTCTTTGAACCTGTCCTCCATCTGTTTGATTGTCGTACGCTTCCCTTCGAATAAACGGTGGTAGACAGATCTCGACGGAACAATATGATCGCCATGAGGATCGAATGTCGATTTGCCGAATCGTAAACCTGACACCAAGGCGTACTCACTCGGACCGAACCGCAGCTGGGAGTGATGAATGTGAAAACATGCCTCCCGCCCACACGTGCACGATCCGGCGCGTGTACCTCGAACGTCATCAGCGCGTGTATGACCCTCTTCTGGACGTCACCACCTCTGTAGTCCAGAAAATATCCGAAACAGCCCGATCTAAATAGTCAGACGACGTCACCACCAATCGCGAGCAGTGTGTCTCTAATCGTGTCAATAACACCTGGGATGGCGTACACGACGACCGAGGTCTTCCGGCTCCGTAACGGCAGTCTAACCCAATCAATCTAACAACATTTTCAAAATTAAAACTAATAAAGTAAATTCTTTTAATATTTCATATAAATTGGAATTTCTTAAAATTTAATTTTAGGCTTTTTTATTTTTTTAAATTATTAATCGATTATTATTTTTTTAAATTATTAATTGATTAGTTTTAATTAAACTATTAATCGATTAGTTTTTTTTAAAATTATTAATCGATTAGTTTGTTTTTAATTAAAGTACTAATCGATTAGTCTTTTTTAAAACTATTAATCGATTAGTTTGTTTTTTATTAAATTACTAATCGATTAGTTTTTTTTAAATTATTAATCGATTAGTTTTTTTTAATTATTAATCGATTAGTTTTAATTAAACTATTAATCGATTAGAATTTTTAAAATTATTAATCGATTAGTTTATTTTTAATTAAAGTACTAATCGATTAGTCTTTTTTAAAACTATTAATCGATTAGTTTGTTTTTTATTAAACTACTAATCGATTAGTTTTTTTTTAATTAAAGTACTAATCGATTAGTCTTTTTTAAAACTATTAATCGATTAGTTTGATTTTTATTAAATTACTAATCGATTAGTTTTTTTTTTAAATTATTAATCGATTAGTTTTTTTAATTATTAATCGATTAGTTTTAATTAAACTATTAACCGATTAGTTTTTTTTTTAAATTATTAATCTATTAGTTTGTTTTTAATTAAAGTACTAATCGATTAGTCTTTTTTAAAACTATTAATTGATTAGTTTATTTTTTATTAAACTACTAATCGATTAGTTTTTTTTAAATTATTAATCGATTAGTTTTTTTTTAATTAAAGTACTAATCGATTAGTCTTTTTTAAAACTATTAATCGATTAGTTTGTTTTTTATTAAATTACTAATCGATTAGTTTTTTTTTAAATTATTAATCGATTAGTTTTTTTTTAATTATTAATCGATTAGTTTTAATTAAACTATTAATCGATTAGTTTTTTTTAAAATTATTAATCGATTAGTTTGTTTTTAATTAAAGTACTAATCGATTAGTCTTTTTTAAAACTATTAATCGATTAGTTTATTTTTTTATTAAACTACTAATCGATTAGTTTTTTTTAAAATTATTAATCGATTAGTTTTTTTTTAATTATTAATCGATTAGTTTTAATTAAACTATTAATCGATTAGTTTTTTTTAAAAAAAAATTTAATCGATTAGTTTATTTTTAATTAAAGTACTAATCTATTAGTTTTTAAAAAAAATATTATTCGATTAGTTTGTTTTTTATTAAACTACTAATCGATTAGTTTTTTTTTAATTATTAATCGATTAGTTTTTTAATTATTAATCGATTAGTTTTAATTAAACTATTAATCAATTAGTTTTTTTTAAAATTATTAATCGATTAGTTTGTTTTTAATTAAAGTATTAACCGATTAGTTTTTTTAAAAATTATTAATCGATTAGTTTGTTTTTAATTAAAGTACTAATCGATTAGTTCTTTTTTAAAACTATTAATTGATTAGTTTGTTTTTAATTAAACTACTAATCGATTAGTTTTTTTTTAAATTATTAATCGATTAGTTTTAATTAAACTATTAATCGATTAGTTTTTTTTAAAAAAAATTAATCGATTAGTTTGTTTTTAATTAAAGTACTAATCGATTAGTTTTTTTAAAAAATATTAAGCGATTAGTTTGTTTTTAATTAAAGTACTAATCGATTAGTTTTTTTTAAAACTATTAATCGATTAGTTTATTTTTAATTAGAGTACTAATCGATTAGTTTTTTTTTAATTATTAATCGATTAGTTTTTTTTAATTAAACTATTAATCGATTAATTCCTCGATTGGTTTTTTGTTTTACTAAATCGATTAATGCCACAATGAATTTTTTAATTAATCGATTAGTGCCTTGATTAATTTTTCTTAATTAATAAATTAGTGCCTCGATTAATTTTTTTTAATTAATCGATTAGTGACTCGATTTAGTTTTTGATTCTAAAATTAATCAATTAGTGACTCGATTAATTTTTTTAACTAATCGATTAGTTTTTATTTTTCAAATTAATTGAGGAAGGCCTCGATTAGTTTTTGTTTTTCTAATTTAATCGAGGAAGGCCTCGATTAGTTTTTTATGCTCCTCGATTAATTTTAAGCTTCTCAATTAGTTTAATTAGATAATTATCGACTAGTCAAGATCAACAACAAATAATTCACAACTAACAACGAATAACCCACAATGAATATCAAATAATCAATCAATAGTTAATCTACCTAGCCTTGATTAATATCAAAATAAACATCCTAATTCCGAAAAAAACATTAAGTTAAATTATCCACCATTAAGTTGCAAAATCCATGATTATTTTCAAAATCCACGATCTATTTCAAAATCGACTATTATTTTCAAAATCCAACATTAATCAACCAACTAAAAACAAATTTTAAATACAAATCGAAGACATACATGTGCTGCTGAAGACGTCGCCGGCGATGATTCCCGTCGTTGCTCCATTGTCGGCCGATGATTCACTATGAGCAATCGGTCCGTTAGTTACAGAGAGAGAGAGAACCTGGGTTGCTATCCTAATCACGTTTGAGATCGGCGGTATTCCGGCGTGCGTGCGATATTTCTTCCTTCCAAGTTTTGAGTTTTGTTTAATGGAGTATATAAGAGAGAGAGAGAGAGAGAGAGAGAGAGAGAGAGAGAGAGAGAGAGAGAGAGAATAGGGTTTGGAAGAAGAACTGGGCGTTAGAACAATTTTAATTCAAATCTCTCTCCATTAATAAGTGGGCGGTTGGAACAATTTAATTCGATTCAATTAATATTCTTATTTGGGCAGTTACTTTTTCAGAAAGAAGTACAATATTCTGTGTAAAAATTCAGATTTTGTGGGCCCATCCTTTGCATGTTGTGTAAAGTAGTCAAGATTGTCGAAATAACTACAATATTTTAAAAGCTGTCTTTTTTTCCTCTCTTTTATTTACTTTTGTCGAGAAATCCCACCAGCCCTTCTCAAGACAAAGATTACTGCCATACAAAACTGTTGTGAGTTCAGCTCCGAGTAAGTACAGACTTTCAAAATAAATTTGAAAAAAAGAGGGGAAAATATGTGCATTACCTTCATAATTCAAGCCCCAGACCCAACATACTTTTCTAATAAAGCATAACATTCTCTATCCAATAGCAGAAATGGTGCAATTCTCGATTCATTCACAGTCCAAGTTGATAATTAAATATGTACTTATTTTTTAAATAAAATGTAATTTAATTAATCCGTATATAACTATAAATCAGGTATACAGAAGCAGTAAATCTAAAATATACGGACCTCATTGTTTCGCTCATGTCAAATGTCATCCATATTTGACAGTAGAATTTATTGTCATCTGGTTTCAATTTTTTCAAAAAATTTAATATTGCATGTGATGTAGCTAGGCCCAAAGCTCCAATTGTTTCAATGCAAAAAAAAAAAAAAATGGTACCACAAACCCAAAAATATATGACCACTATAAACCAAAATGTGAAATAAAACTGCATATTCATCTCCACATGAGCAATTTTTTTGTAAAAAAAAAAAAAGAAATCATCAAGGTTAACAAATCTGGAGTACTTCATTTAAAAAAAAAGTATTAGAAATCGATTAATTAATAAATAAAAAACCTGGATTATCAAGGCTGTGATTTGTCTCCAGTGTAAAGCTAAGCATCCAAGAATTCATCTCTCAAATTTCTCGAACCAAGATCAATTTCCTTCTTTAACACGCCATAGCCGCTTTCTATACTCATTCACTGCAACTTATTCAATTTCCGAATGTGAAAAATCTGCACACACAGAAAATGGAGAAATCTGCATGAATATACGCAAGAGAAAGACTAATTGAATTGAAGTATTGGTGAATTATCCATTATTCTTCTAAAAATAGTACTATAATAATATTAATTACCTATTTGTAATATCGTCAATTAGAGAAGATGAAGTACGCTTACGCAGCAAAAGGGAATCCTGCTTCAAGGGCCTGTTTCCTTTCAATTTCTCAATTTATTCACTTCATAAAGAGAGATCGAGGGGGAGTGAGAGAAGATAATAGATTTGCACGGTTTTGTTGAATGAAAATAGATTTGCAATTTCGCACCACTTATAAACTCCTAAACTCCTAATAGATAACCGCTTTGGAAGTTGATTGGAACTGCAGTACCTTACCCCCACTATCATTAATTGCAATATTTTTTTAATTATAAAACTAATATCGCATTTGAATCTGAAATTTAAATGGCCACAATTCACAATTAAATTTTCCAAATTGCCATAAAATTGGAGGTAAAATTAGATTTATTTTGCTTTTATATATACAGTAAAACCTCTATACAGTAATATTGTTGGGACCAGAGAAAAATATTACTATAGGGAGGTTATTCTTATATAGAGTTTACATATAAAATTATTTTTTAAAAAAATAATATGTATTATACAACACTTCGAAATGCCCCTTCATATTTTAAAACACATGAATATAAAATGTATATAAGATTCGTTCATGTGCTTGAACCGAAGAAGACATCATTATAAGAATTAGGTAAGAAGCGCAAGATGATACTCTAGATGATGATATATAGAAATAGAAAATGTCTCGTGTCAGGAAGCTTAAAGCATGTTGGACAAGCTAGAAATGTTTTGGATTCAACAAATATGTGACTGTGTAGATGATCGAATTACTTAGAACGCGTAAGTTAAAAAAAATTAAAACATTGTCACAGGTAATTTTAAATAAATATCTCATATAATCTTAAGTTTGACGTAACACATGTAGTTAAATAGTTCTAGATATTTTATATAGATATTTAACTAAATGTGAAATTTAATGTCATTTTATTACAATATGGAGGTAAATTTTTAAAGGATGGTCCTAAAAAATATTGAAATATTACAATGTAGAGGTTATTCTTATTTGTAATTGATTCCGAGTTGGGACCATTATTTTTTATTACTATAAAGAGATTATTCTTATATAGAGTATTCTTATATGGAGACTTTACTGTAATACAGATAAGGAAGCAAAAGGGAGTAATTGGGAACACTCAACATGCACTTAATTCCAATCAAAAGGTCAAAATTATTGTTTTAAACGTTTGCAAACTTCTCCCACAGTGAACAATCTGCAGTTCCAGGTGGGAAGCAACTCATTTTGAGGAGGTGATCCACACTTGGGCTCGAAGGATCGCGAACTTTCGAAGCATGCTATTAATAATCTTATGTTTTCCTCTTATATCAGTGTTGTCCTGAATAATATTATGTCAAAATTTTCATCTGATGAACGGTTTTTAATTTAATATAACCGTCTTTCTCTAAAAAAACATATATTATGTGCCATATGCATTTTTTCTTGTTTAATTATAGATGTTATTTTTAGCAGATCCAAAATGGGATATAAAATTGGCCCAAAGCAGTCTGGGTCGGGTTCCGACCTTGCTTATGGTCAAACAATTAGAAGTAGCTATAGAAGACTAGCTCATCTAGGGTTGACTGTCACAAGTAGCGGCAAATAGAGTCAAACCCTTGAAAGATAAGGATATATTGAGTCAGTTGAAAGCGACCCCGAAAATGAAAAGGAAGCCCGACTTGAGATGGACTTGACCGCCACAACAGCCTGTGCAAGCACAAAGACTTCGAATGAGCAAATGAATGCGGTAGTAGTTCTTGAAAGTAAAAGAAATACCCCACAAGTCCGCCTCTACTAGCAAAACCAGACACCATAGAGGTATTTTTAGGGCCATTTTCTACTGAATCAATCACATTAATTCTTCAAGGGTTTGACTTTATGTCTTTATCTACTTCCCCTTGTGGCAGTGCCTCCTTAGATGAGGTCGTCTTCTGTAGCCACCAACTGTTCGACCATAAGCCAATCTTATATCTCATTTTGGGCCTTTTAAAAATGACATCTGCACTAATCATATCTATGTTATTATTATATAATTACTTTTATACAAAGACATGTGAGATCATTTTATGATAAAAAAAAACTTTGTAATATGGATTAAGATGCAAATTCAAATTCATATTTAATAGCACCTTTATAATTTTATTGGAACTTGATAAATACTACATCAAATCTCTAACTCCATGGTTAACATAGAGTTTGGTAAATATTACATCGAGTAAATAATTGCTAAACTAGTAATTTATTTATTTATTTAAAGGGAGAAACTCACAAGTCATACCGCTAATTTATCTGTCATTTTTTTCTGGATATCCCAAATGTCCCACTCTATAATCTAGATAAAAAAAAAGTAATTTTTACTCCCTCCTATTCAAAATAAATGTCATTTTGAGCTCAAGCACACAAATTAATAATAAAAAAAAACTTCCCATATTAACCTCATTTATGATAATTAATTAGCCAAAAAAAAAAGAAAACAAAAAATATGAAAGGTTGGGGGGGAGAAATGAGTGGTCAAGTGTAGATGAAATGTACATGGAAGTAATTAATATAAAAGAAGTAATTAAGGTTAAATTGGGTATTAAAAGTCAAAATGACATTTATTTTGCAAATTATTAGAAAACCTAAAGTGACATTTATTTTGAATAGGAGGGAGTATAATTTTTATCTATTTAATAAAAAAATCATTGCTAAAAATAGTTTTTCCTACTTTTCGAATTTTGAGTGATACTTTTTAATTGCGGGTTGACCCGCGTTGATTCGGGTCAAAGCGGGTTGACCCACGAATTTGATCCGCCTGTCTGAAATAAGTCTTATATGCACCTTGTGCATGCAAGTATTTGCCAAAAATAAATTCTCCAATCAAGAAATCTTAAAATACAATTAATTATGTACGATTTTTCAGTTGTAAAATTGATCAAATGTTAGATTTGTAATTTTTTGAAAAAGTTGATACTATTTTATTAATTTTAAAAAGTGAGCTATTTTTAAAAAATAACCCAAAATGTAGGTATTAAAGTGTAATTTACCCTTAATTTTGATAATAATAGGACAAAACAAATCCGGAAAATTTTAATTAAATCTCAGTCTCTACTCTCTATCTCTGAAATTAAATTCGGTCTTTTTTTTGTTGGCTTTACTGAAACCGATAGCAAGTTTTTATTTGTTACATCCAATTTTTTTATCATTGTCGATTTTTCATTACATAAAAAGCTGGAAAAAAAAAATCTTTAAATGAACTACTTCTGACCTTTTTGTTAATTGAAAAATAAAGCTGCAACTAAAAACATAGTAAAATAAAATAAAATAAAAAGCTGGAAAATGAAGTTACACTCTTTAACACGCAATTCACTGGCTATATGGACAGACAAAAAACACAAAAAATAGGTCAAAAATAAGTTCAGCGTGGTAATCCTCACAAATTCTCTCCACTTAGTGTTTAGGCTCAGTGTATACATTCAAATCAATGCAATTATGTATTTAATTGTCCCATAGGTTTGCTAAAGTTTTATCATCAATCTCCATAAACCATAGATGCATAAGTATCAATAGAGCTTTTTAGGCTATAGTGGACATTTCATGTAGGTGAGACTTTATTTCTGTACAGGTCCCCCATTTTTTTAAGTACATTACCCTTCTGTGCCCCGTTCAGACAACAAATTATTTATTTACTCTTGGGCACTCTGAACACTTAAGACTAGGAGAATTTATTTCTCTTCTTCTTCTTTTTTCCTTTTTTCTTTTATTTATCATTTTTTTCTTTTATTTATTTATTTATTTATTCCCCATCATTGCTAATTTTGGAATAATTTTTTGTTATTACTGACAATCTACTAGATAATATTTTATTATTAATTGAATCACTTTAACAAATGCTCCACATGTATGTTTTGAAATTAAAGATAATGTTACATGGTGTACTAATTCATACATTTTCTTCGTAATTTGAACCTATTTTGAATTTCAAAATTAGATTTAAATAATCATTCTCATTTTTTTATTGGACTTCATCTCAATGACCATAAAAAATTTATAATTCACAATAGTTGTAAATTAATTTAATTTTGTTATCACAATTTTATGAATTTTTTCATAATCATAATTCCTAACAAATAAAATTATGCATATCTCTCATTCGTGCATCGCACGGGAAATACTCTAATTATCTTCGATATTTAAATATTAAGACAAAAAGGGATGAACCCATATGTAGTACAAATATTGATACTAATCTTGAGAGATAAAAAAAAATGTTTAGTGCCCAATTTGAACCCAATAAATTAAGTGTAGTGTTCATATTGATTAAAATAAATGGAGAAAAAATTATATAACAAAATGCAAGTTGCAAATTTTTTTGCCTTGTACACTTACGAGTCGTTTTTTAGTGAAATAAAAGAGTGACCAATACGCTTATTTATTTTTTAGACTTGTTTTCCCTCATAATCCCCACTATTTTAAAACACGAGCAAACTAAAGTACATCCCCCACTATTTAAAAACTATAGCAAACTAAAATACAACCCTCAATATATAACCCCCACCTTAAATATTACAAAGAAAAAAGCTTGAAACGTGCACCCCCCATCTTATGTCAAATATTTAAATTAACATCATTTTTTGTTAAATTGGTATCAATACCAAACTATATATATTATTAAATAGTTTGTTTCAATTATTCGCTATGATCTCTAATTTAATCACAAAAGAATTATCATGAACACTTTAATTACTCGGATATTTGTTAACAACACATGGAAACTTCAAACACTGAATAGCTACGCCTACAAAAATAATTTTATTTTTTTTATTTTCATTAATTTGATATTGACAATTTTGTTCCTAATATCGATAATTATTTTAGAACCTTCAACCACACAATAAATTATATTTTTAAAATAAACATAAGATGAATTTTATATAATCATGTTTTATTTGATAGCATATACATGAATAAATGTTAATTCTGATAACCAATAACTCAATTTGTAACAATTAGTAATGATAATTTTTTATTATTAAAAATCTATTTTTATATAAGTAGACAATTAATACTAACAATGATAACAAATGCATTTGCTTGAATGTTAAATAAACAATGACAAAGACGGTTTTTTACATTGTAAATTAATTAATAAGAATGGTAGATCGATCATATCTCATAAGAAATATAAATAATCCAAATTGGAGATTATAGGAGGCGTTAATATTACTTAATCTCGTTTAAAAATCAACTATAACATTAATTTTATTTCACGACGGGTTCTAAGTAGTGGAGATTATATAATGGGGGGTTGTATTTTATTTAGGGGTGGTTTTAAATTAATTGAGAGTTATAAGGGTAAAAAGGTCTAAAAATAAATATTTATATTTTAATTATTTTGGGGTTGTAAGGAAAAAATGAGGACTGTGAATAGAATCAAGCTTTAAATGAATATAAATCAATAAAATAATAGGTAACCCAATATTCATACTAATTCCAAACTATTGACCCAAATAAATATAAATAAACAAAATGATAACTAAAAAAATAAAAAATAAAGGAAACGTGTAACAGATACACATTTCCTTCATCTTATCTTTATTATTTTTGTTTATTAATTAATTAATTTATTAAAATTCTAAATAACAAATAAAAAAAAAGAAAAATATATATATTATAAGGAAACATGTGATATGTTCAAAGAACGACTGACATGTTTTCTCATTTTTTTTTAAATACTAAATAACAAATAGAAAAATAAAAGAAAAATATTATAATAAGAAAATATATCACACAATTAAGCATGTGTCCTTTATTTTAGTGCATACGTGTAGAGTGATTATGTGCGTGTAATGTAGTGTTTGTACATGTAGAGTTTGTACGTGTGCGCGTGTTTCTGTAGTTTTTTTTTTTTTTTGGACAAATTCCACTTCCCGCATTTCATTAACGATTTTTTTTTTTTTACAATTAAAAAAAGTTTGATTAGAAAACAACTTTCTACAGTCTTTAGTTAAAAAAGAAATTTACAACTTCATCTTGGTTACCAAGATATGTTCACTCTAAAATAAATGTCCAATATTCACTTTGAAACAACTAAAATAAGTTTAGTTCTAATTTTGAAGCATAATTTACAGTTTAGTAACTGTTTATGCAATTAACCCCCGTGACGAATTCATTTCAGTTAAGCCCAATATAAATATGGGTTCCGATTCAAGCTATTTTTGAGAAATTTTAAACACAACCCTCATTTTATTCTTTATAATTTCAAAAAATTAAAAATAATAAGATATATTTTAGATATTCTATTATACCCTTGTTGCCTTTTTTTTTCAATTTATATTTCCATTGTTAAGACTTGAATTCCAAATTCCGCCTTCTTCATCGATTAAAAGGAAAACAGAACAAAATTATCAATCTTTGGAACCATTCTTCACAAATCATTCATACAGAATATAATAAGAGAGTAACTCAAAGAATTAACATGAAATAAAATCTAACAAGACATGCAAGTGCAAAACACAAATTTTCAAGTCCCGTAGAAACGTGATTCTTGATATGGCGATCAAATTATGAATAAGAAATCTAGATGTCATGATTGGGGAGTGAGTATAAATTGAAAAATACGTGCGATAGATATGCATGAGCAATGAGAAGTTACATAGAAAATTAGGTAGAAATTAAATTTCTTTGAAGTTGTTTCTTTTTATTTTTTATTTTTTGGTTGGGAGCTATAAAGAACTGAGATCTAGACTTTGAAAAATAAAGTTGCAGATAGAAATTGATTTTTATTTTTATTTTTTGGTTGGGACTATAAAGAATTGAGACTTTGAAAAAAAAGCACGCGCATAAGATGCAGATAGAAATTGAATCTTTTGGTTGGGGACTATGAAGAACTGTGACATTGAAAGAAAAAAAAAAGTGATAACCTACAATGGAAAAATGGGACTACAGTATAAATGTATGATGAAATATTTATTCATTATTTTTATTTTATTCATTTATGGAGCTACAAAAAGAGGAAAATTGGTATGTGCATGGAATTTCCTCTATTTTAAGGGGAATTCTAAATAGAGCCTCCGTTTTACTCTTCGTAGCCCCCACTATTTTATAAAATAAAAATATTAATATGAAGAGACTTTTTTATCCAATACACTTAAAAATTTAGCATAATCCCTTCATAGCCCGCATTCCTATTGTATAACTACAACACTTAAAAACTTAACATAGCCCATACTTATGTTCTATAACTAAAATTAAAATACATAAAGAACAAAATAAAACATGATTATCATAACATGTGTTCTATAACAAAAGTCTGTAGATATATTTTTTCACCACTTCAAAAATACACGAGTGGTATACCATCATACGAGGGAGATCCTAAAGTTCGTGGACAAAGGAATCCATCGAAGCTTATCATTTCGGTTAAAACAAAATTTAATCATTAGTATATATAGAATAAGTCACACTTGGGATGAAAATAATGTTTGCATTTAATTTTCTTTAAATTTTCCTTTTCCTTTTACCATTGAACTCTTGATATAATCTTTGTTACTAGGGAAAAAAATCATCTGGATTGCTTGTGGATGGCGACATACAATATCTATTTTCTCTTTGGGAGTTTATTCACTTATGAACGGAGCAAATACATGTATATTTTAGAGTGGTGTAAAAAAAATCTACAGATTTTGGTTATAGAACACATGTTATGATAATCGTGTTTCTGTCTTGTTCTCTTTCTATTTTAATTTTAGTTATATAATATGAGTGGGGGCTATGTTAGATTTTAAGTGTTGTAGTTATATAATAGGAATGGGGGTTATGAAGGGATTATGCTAATTTTTTTTAAGTGTAGGGGATAAAAAAGTCTATTCATATTAATAATTTTATTTTATAAAATAGTGAGACCTACGGAAAGTAAAATCGGGTTGTGTTTAGAATTTTCTCAATTTTAATTAGGCAACATTTGATGTAATCCACTCCTAATTGGGCCAGCCCAAATTAGTGAACAATAATTTTTTTTTATCTCTTGTGCTTGAAATAAACTCGGCCGAATTACTTTAATTTTTCAGTTGGGAGGGAGAAAATTGGAGATCGAATTCCGGCAACTGAATCTTATAAATATGAAAATACTAATAAATTTTAATTAAATAACTGCAGTAAATATTAGTTTTGGGTTTAAATGAAGTAATTAGACTTCCTAAAACATCAACTAAATAGGACCTTAATACATATCATCATAAATGAATATTTAATCAAGGATCAAAGCCCACAAAGATGATCCGCGATTAAGCCCAAGTATCAATCCTCTAGACCAATTTGACCGTGTAAAATATCCAAAATGCCCTCCAATGTACACAAATATGGTGAGGACCATGTACAAAAAAAGCCCTCTAATTACATAACATGGATTTCTTAAATATATCATTAGTAAATAAAAGGAAAAGTAAAAAAAAAAAAAACTAATGTTTATCGGGCGAATCTCCTCTTATTTTTTTTAGCTAATATCACTTTAATGTTATCACAAGGTACAAATCCCCCTCCAAAAAAATAGTTTGTTGGTACAACATTACAATTCCCCCCCCCCCCCCCATCTTTTTCATTCCTAAAAAATAGTTATTTTTCTATAATTTTCATTTAATTATATGGATCAAGACCAAAATCAAGACCACATCTAATGGCTTCACACAAGACTATCTTTCTTCTTTTTTATGTGTCGAAATTCTATACTGAGTTTCAAATAATTTTAATTCATAAAAGACGTGTGAAATTGATTTACGTGTAAAATTAATACGATCGGTCATTGTATGATCTAAACTCATGTCTAATGATATATTTATAATTTTATTGATGTTTAGATTTGAATTTTAACTCGAAAACGATCTCAACTAAGAACCTTTTTTCTTATATGTATGTGAATATTTATATTGTTCATAATCATAATTCAAATGATAATTGTTTTTCACCTACAATTAAAAGGTACACCACAGCTTGTTGATTCTTGTCGTACAATAAAAATAGTACCTCAGAATTTGCCAACCAAACAAATTAAAATTCAAAAAAAGAAAAAGAAAAGAGAAAGTCGTATCATCATGATCTAGTAGCGTGGAATTAACGCAGGAATGTAGAGAGAGAATCTGTGGTGGACCTACTCCCCCGCTTGCATTATTATATTCTTATCCGTTCTTTTAATTACAGCAACAATTTTTATTTTTATTTTCCAAATTAATACAACAATTTTAGAGGCCCTAATAAGATCGATTCCTAATTTTTTCCTCAACTTTTTTTTAATAATTTTTTTAAGAGAATAATCAATATTAGAGGACCGATGGTCCAATACCATGCCGTTTCAAAAATTTTGTAAAATATCACTCAAAAAAAAAAAAAATTGTAAAATAAATACTTCATAATATGTACTTAAAAAAGTTTGCACCTATACCATGGCATATACAAAGATCCAACTCAAATGAATTTGTCACCCGATAAATTACAATATTATCACATGGATATGTTAAATGGCATTCAATACAAATAATATTTAATATTTATTTGAATAGATTAAGACATTACATGTTACAATATTATCACTTGAATACAAACTAAGTAATCAGTATTATTATATTTATATTTCATTTGATTACAATATTCTCTATACAAACTATTTCACCAGTTATTGTGCACATTGCATGCAGTAATAATAATAAAATGAAAACTGAAATCAAATTTCAATTAAGATAAATTTACCAAAGGGATGACGACTCTTATCACGACAAACGAAACTACAACAACAACAAAGACGAATTATAAATTAATCACACTATAAGGGCGTGATACAAACACAATTAACATGAATAAGATGCCAAAATAAAAACTTCAAAAAATTTAATAAAAGTTATACTTCATTTTGTTTGTGATAAAATAAACAGAATAAAATAATGATGTTATAAGACACCACGACACTGAGACAAAATCATAGCTCCTAAAGAATATCTGAATTTGCACTCCGTTGACGAACAAAATTACCAGATTGTAGACTTAGTGGCTGAGTTCACAAGCCAAGCCATTATTTTCATCAATATTTTTGCAAAATAATATAAGCAATTACCTTTTAGAAGCTTGTATCCAATTATAATTATGAATTATCTATCCCCTAACATCAAAAATTCAGAATGTTGCTATATGTCCGAATTTTTTTATAGAATTAACTAGGGTAACCTATTGTTCTTATACCGAACTAATTTTGTTTTTAAATATGTTCCAAATTATAATTTTATGTAAATTAAATTACTAAACTATTTAAAAACTAATAAAATTTAACATCGAATGTATTTTCCGGCCAAAACCAAGTTTGAAAATGTAGAAAGATATTAGAGTATAAATTTCATACCGCAAACATGGTCGATTTTTTGCTACAATATAGGAACGAGTGAGGAAAAAATTCCAAGTATCCAACCAAAGTATAGGGTATTTTTGGCTGGAAATGCATTCAATATTATATTTAGTTTTTAAATAATTTATGCATTTTATTGAAAAATTAAAAAATGTCAGTTTTTGATAAATTTGAAAAAAGAAGAGCGAAATAATTTGAGATATAAAATATAAATGTATTGAAAACAAACACAAATATGGTGTCTTATTTTCTTAATTATTTTATAGTTTTTACGTTGACTTCATCTCTAAAATCCCACTTATTAATTGAATCTGGTCATGAATAGTCTCTAATTGACTACATTGAATAAAATTGATCGAATTTATTGATTAAACTTCCTTACTATTATGTGTCCATGCATAGCCTAATTTTATAAATTGTGATGTTAATGGATTAACAATAACAGTTAAATTGGTCAAACTGTAACAAAATTTGTGGATATCTTAAATTTTTTGAGCTAAATACGATTCGTCCGATACCAAATGACAAAATGTTATAGACAAAATATTGAATCTCGAATAATTTAAAGTCGACGAATGTTTGTAAAATTGAGCCAGCCAGCCAGCCGCGAGTGAAGCCGAAGCGGACGCGGTGTCACGCAACCGCTTTAATCTGGTTTAACACGGCAGTAAAAACCCTACCGCAACCACTCAATAAAGAGCGCTCAAATAGCTCGCACGTTATCGCAGGGTCTCTCACATTCTCTCTCTCTAAAAATTCCTCTCCTTTTCTTCCTACATATTCCTGAGTTGGTCGTCGTGTTCTCTGCTTGAAACTTAAGCACGATCGAAAATGGTGAGTCTCCGCCTCTCAATTTCTCCAGATTTGCTATTGCATTGCTTTCGATTCCACTGTTTACATGTGGTTCGAATGCTTGCTTGATCTGATTTTTGTTGCTTTGAAGTCATTGTTTGTCGAATTTTTTTTGGCAAGTTGTTAATTTTAGTTGACTGATAATCTTTAGTGATCCGTGATTGATCTGGTTTCTGTTGGATGCTTCTATCTGGAGTTGATTGAGTTCACTGGGATTTGGAATTATTGTCCAATTGTTTTGATAATTGAGTTAAGTTTGCAAATTGCAATTCGCGTTGCAGGCTTGCAGCATAATTTTGCTGGGGGAGTTGGTACCTGATGTTTGATTGATCTGACATTAGTTGTAATCCATTTCTTTGATTTTGGTTAATTGAAGATTTATCGTCCAGTTTTTTTTTTTTTTTTTTAATTTTCTGCAAACCATCCGCGATGCTTAATAATTTATAGGCAGATAAATGAGAATATGATTCGAGCAGTCGTTATAAGGAGTTAATTACGTGATGTATTCTTGTAATTAGTTTCTGGATTCTGTAAGAATGTAAGGGCGTAATTGTAGTGGCGATCTAGTTTGATTCATTTGTCATCATCATGGGTTTTTGTTGCTCTGGGTGAATATAATATATATGATAAAATAGACAGCTAATCTTTAGGTGTTGAGATATGATTCTATTTCAAAGGCTCGATGCCTGAAATTATATTTGAATTCGACTTATGTTCTTAGCGGGTTGGGGTGAAACATTGCAAAGTTCTTTGTTTGGTTTCATTTGTCGTTTGTTTTTGAGTTGCAGATTGTTGACTATCATGCTTATGAAGTTTATTTATAGCTGTAATTCTTTGGTTTTTTGTGCAAGCATTGTATTCTCTCTGATTATTTCCCTGCTAGTACGATGTTTTTTGTTATTTGAATGACATTTTTGTAATCATATTTCAGGCAAATGCAGCGTCTGGAATGGCCGTTCACGATGATTGCAAGTTGAAATTCTTAGAACTGAAGGCGAAAAGGACTTTTCGCTACATTATCTTTAAGATAGAGGAGAAACAGAAGCAGGTAGTTGTTGAAAAATTTGGTGAGCCAACTGAAACCTATGACGACTTCGCAGCTAGTCTCCCTGCTGATGAATGTCGCTATACTGTCTTCGATTTTGACTTCGTGACCGCAGAGAATTGTCAGAAAAGCAAGATTTTCTTTATTGCTTGGTATTGCCAGCATTTTATAGCTTTCATATCACTCTATTTAATAAATTGTGATACTAACTGAAAATGCGTTGTACTAGCTGAATGTGGTTTATTTATGCTCGACTGCTTTTGGTATGTAAGGTCTCCTGACACTGCAAGAATCAGAACCAAGATGATCTATGCCAGTTCAAAGGACAGATTCAAGAGGGAGCTGGATGGAATTCAAGTTGAACTGCAAGCAACTGATCCGACTGAAATGGGGCTCGATGTTATCAAGAGCCGTGCTTACTAAATGAAAGTTTGTAGGCAGCTGCTCCATGCAGTTACCCTTTACTTGTAAAGGAATGATGCCTATAGTTTGTTGGACGGTAAGCTTTGGTATAAGTAGTCGCCAAGTACTTGGTATACTGTTTCTTATATTTTTGATGCAATTTATGCGTGTTTGGTATATGATGTTTTCAAGTGTTTCGGTTGTAGTTAATCTACAAGCTGATGATATGTAACAATCTTGGAGGAGTAACCTGTTTTGGTATGATATCATATGGATACATTTGACCCCTGGGTTTCATTTTTGAGTGAAACTAATGATGTTTTTACCTTCGTGTTATCATTTCAACTGGTTTGTGGATATGAATAGGTTGCAATGTTCATTTCTTCGTGTCTTGTCTGACGTTTTCTTCTCAGTTCTCAGTTAACTATGCTAAATGTTAGATGTTCTTGTTAGCTTGATGACTGTCTGCAGAAGATCTTATTTTGCTGGCTGTATTCTGCATTTTATTCTATTGAGCTTAAAATGATGCAGCTTTGTATCTGTAGTTGTATGTTAAATATAAGTCTGTAGGTTGTGTGGCTGTTTGAGTCCTATTCTGAATCTGCGAACACCTCACAGTTTCTTTTGTACTCTCTCTCTCTCTCTCTCTCGTTTAATACGACTGCACTACTGCAGTGATTTTTATTAGGTCTTAGAAACACCCTAAAGTGGTGTACTTTTCCATAAAATCCACTAAACACGGAAGAGTGCAAATGCATTATTCTCCATTTTTTTAAATCTTATGCTTTATAGATGTAATTTTTGGAGCATTTTAGTGGGTAGTAATATTTTTATTGTTTACGAACCAAATATGAATTGATTATTAATTCATTAACTGCTCCAGAATGCAAATTTACTCATTATTTAATTTTATTTTATTTTTAATATTAAGGGTGATTTAATATTCTCCTAAACTTTAATCTTAATTATTCAATCAAAATAAAATATTAATAATTTATCATACATCATTAAAATTGTAGTAAATCAATCAAAACACAAAATTTAAATATAATCCGAACAATGCAGTTATACTCTATCTTTATCCAATTAATATATATATATATAGTTTGCGCTAAAACCAAACGACCCTTAATTGTTTATTTAGACCATCTCCAAGGAACACCAAAATCCATTTTACAGTAGAAGAATTGCTCCAATGGAGCTGCAAATCCAAATGCAATTTGTGTTTTGCTTCCCTTTCTCTCTCCTGAAATTGCAAATTTGCGTATTCACTGTTCAAGAAACGCAAATCAGATCTGAAATGATTTAATTGATATTCAGTCCTTTTTTTTATTTATATGCAGGCCCTTGTTAAAAATTAATATTTATCATTTATGTTTTACTTTTATGTATTTAC
Organism: Perilla frutescens; assembly: GCA_026008535.1. NCBI lineage: Eukaryota > Viridiplantae > Streptophyta > Magnoliopsida > Lamiales > Lamiaceae > Perilla > Perilla frutescens. The sequence continues at coordinate 8,717,853 of BRKX01000018.1, read as the reverse complement.
TTACTTATCAATTTCTGGTTTATATATTTAGTGATTTTTATTTTATTTTTATACTTATTGCTCAATTATTTAAATATATATTTTTAATCCTTTTATAATTTCAATCTTTTTGTTGATATGTAGTAAAATTATAATCATAGATATTAGAGAAACAACATTATTTAAATTCTAAAATTTATAAAATGAACATAAAAATTTAAAATAATAATAACAACATTAAAATAAATAACATATTTCATAAATTGAAAATTGAAATACATTACACACAATAAAATTTATACTAATCGACAAACTACAAAATTAAATAAATGCACGTTAAAGATGTATGACTTTGACACATTTGTTTTAGAGCACATCTCAAATCTGTCAAAATAATATTATATAATGTAAAGATATTATTATGTCAAACTCAATTCTATCTTCATTATTGCCTTCTCAGTGGAATCATTGAGGAACATCTCATTGTGCAACCTAGTATATGATTGTATTCAGATGATCGGATAATATAGAAATTACTGTATATATCATAACTGATCATTCAAGCTAATTATCCTCCGCAGAAATACACTTGTATGATTATGATTGCTTTTTGAGTAATTTAATATTTAATTATATTTTGTGTAAAAGGTCATTTATGTCATACTAGATTAATTAATATCCTAACAAATTCTAATTCCCGTGAATCAAGATTCTTACCATGTTTGCAACCGTTTTTTTTTTCTTTAGGAAAATCTACTTACGAGTTGAATAATGATTAGGATAAGTTTTTTATTTTGTTTAATTAAACTAGAAAATAAAATTTTAGTGTGATTTCATTTTCTACCGTGAATGTTATTGTTACTTTCATAATTAACTTTTTAAATTCACAAATAACTTCATAATTGGTATACATCACGTCAATGTAACCACTACAATATTATGATGAGTAATTAATTGTTAGATTGACATTCACAAGTCTCCAATGAGATTTATTTACATATTGAGTAATTATTAGCACTCACAAATATAATGAAAATATATGTATAAAGAAACGATACTTTTTAAATTTCTTTTTATTAATAATTTAAAATTCATATTAAATATTATGTTAATTATATAGAATTGACACTAGTCCTATTAGTGTGTAATGCATTTTTACAATAAAACATGTTCATATTTTATAAAAGCATTCACATAAACAAAAATTAAAACTCCTGCTACTATGAAAATATAGTAGCTTTAGTATAATGCAATAAAGCATATACAATTTCAATAGAAACATCTCCATTGAATACAATGTATTATAATATAACAACATCATTTTAATAACATATAAGCACACATAAGATCATTAGAATCATATTCATATAAATTAAATACAAATAATAATGAATACATTATTTTATCAAATATAAGCATCATTTTACTAAAATAAAAATATTTACAAAATCAGTAAAAGCATAGTCGTTATTCCACCTTTCTTTTCCTCTCTATATTATGTGTATAGCTACATCATGGACAACTGGGGTTAGCAAAATTCGCCCGGCCTGATGGGCCGGCCCGAAAAAGCCCATTTTAAGGTCGGGCTAGGCTTCAAAAATAGTGGCCCGATAGGATTTCGGGCCTAAATGGCCCGGCCCGTCGGGCCACGGGCCAGAAAAGCTCGAAAATTCCGGGCAAAAAAAAAGCCCGAATCTATATTTTTTTAAACTGATTTTATATTTTAAGTTTGAAGTTATTAACTTATTCTCCAGCCCTAAAAAATTGGGAACGAAACTCACGCAGTCACGCCGCTTCTCTCAATCACAATTTCACACCACTCCGCGTCTCCGCCTCTGCCGGACGTCGACCGATCGCTAGCCCACCGGCCACCACACAGTCACCTTCAACGTCAATAGCCACGAGACCACGACCACCACACAGTCACTGCCGCCACCCTGCCCTTGTTCATTGTCGACGAGGACGTCTCGACGCTGACATCGATGAGGATGACACCCACGCTTAGACCGCCGCCACCCTGCCCTTGAGAAATGTCGACTCCGACTCACCCAGGTAATTAAGAGAAAAGAAATAAAAATTATATATATACCTTCAGATTTTGAAGAAAAGAAAGAAAATTACTCAATTATTTATTTGTACTCAATTGCGATTGGAAATCCTGATTAGTATCATTTGTTGAGACTTCAAAGATCTTTGTTGAGAGTTGATTAATTAGCCTGACTTTTTATAATATGATGTGTATATGTAATTATGTATATATTTAATTCTATAAAATTTAGCTATATATATATATATTATATACATACAGTATTGTGATCAGAGGTTATACCCTTCTCCATTTTACAGTCGATCAATATATATATATATATATATATATATATATATATATATATATATATATGTATGTATTAATTCAGATGATATGATGATGAATTGATGACGATTCATTCTATCCTCTTTAATTACTAATATGCCTGCAAAAAGATGGTTACCAGTATATTAAATTCTTTTGAAAATGTATGAAATTTGAGAAAATTAAAAAATATGAAAAAAATTGGGCCAAAAAAGCCCGAAAGCACGGACATCAAAATATTCAAAAGTTATCTTTTGATAATAAATCAAGTCACATTAATTAGCATGTGACATCAAAATTATTGTTGGGTTGAAAAAAAAATGTATCATTATTCAATATTATGAATTATTAACGAATTCAAATTTACATTTAACTAGCATTATCAAATATCAATTAAAGAATCACATAATGTCAAATTAGCATCCACAAAAAATTATTTTGTATAAAATATAAATAATAGTAATCGATATGTCATGTATACATATAGAAAATTATATAAGTAAATATAATTCAATGATCGAAGGCAGAAGCACCACGGGAGATTGTAGGTTTTCGATTTCGAGAAGCAATTCAATGGTGCTCGGACGATCGTTGGGATTCAGGGACAGTAGCCTGGCCAAAACAATGCCATAGAGGCCCTTCTTCCACATGTCAGGCATCCCACTCTCAGACCTTTTTTAGAGTAAACCATCTGGGCCAAGATCGCTCCAAGGCTAAATATGTCATCCTCGATCTCGATTTTCACATACTTAGATTCTGGCTAGGATTCATTGTCCACTTCCCATGTTTTGTACACACATTTATAAACGCGGTAAATCTCGTGGCCAAAAGAGTTTGAGAGCATCGCACACCCCATCATCGTCTAACCACCATGCTACATATATATACATAGCAAAGTTTAAATAAAATTGAATCAAATATTTATTTTTTTTGCTAAGTTTTCATTTACCGAGCCTGAAATTGCCGACCTTAACAATAATATCAGATCCCAAAAATATGTTGGTCGTAAATCGCTATGGAGGTTTTTTTTGAGTGGATATGACAAACAACACTCCCGCACTCCCTTGGATAGTGGGAGAACAGGGCACATCATCAACATATTTTTGAATTATTTTTCTCTTCAATAAATTTCTTCAATGATCTATAAATTTTTGAAATCTTTTTTCTCTTCCATAAATTTCTTGAATGATCTGGAGAATGGAGTATTAATATGTAATGTGTTACTTTACGAAAAGAATATATATAGAGAGAGTCGTACTTGTTATAACACTCCATTAAAATGTTATACTAGTCATTTTTTGTTTTATATATACATTGTCACCAACTCGTTTTGACAGCTCTAGTCTGATATATATGAAAATTGACGTTTTTTCATACTATCTATCTCATCAATATTTTTCATTTTCCAATATTTCTTTGATTTACAATTTTTCATACAAACTATTTGTTGTTAATTAATTCGGATTATAATTAATAACTTATGACTTTATGAATACTCAAGTTCCCAAGATTGATTGATTGAAGATGGGTTAAGAGTATAAGACCAAAGTCAACTTCTTAAATAATCAATCTACTTACATCATTATAGTTCATGTATATATAATCAAAATATCAAATACTAATGTATATTAAATTTCGTAGGAGACTTGAGACCACACTAATATTAGTCACGCTCCAATCCATCTCAAAGATCATACCATTACCACTATCATCTCTGCATCATATATGATGCCATATATTTTCGTGCTCGTATAAGTTGAGGAGGAGGCAGACCACTGCACAGTCATCAACCTTTGAACTTGGATACCTGCACCTCCATGTTCTAACTGCTAAATCCACCATTGTTTCTTAATAATCCAATATTAATCATTATATTTTTAGATCCGGTAAGCTTTTTTTTAGTTACGGTAAGAAAATTTCATGGGATTCTGCTCGGGATTCCTTGTCCCCATCCCATGTTTTGTATCCATATTTAGGAGCACGGTAAATCTCGTGATCAAAAGAATTTGAGAGCATCATGCACACATCCTCGTCTAGCCATCATTCTACATATATACAAATCAAAACTTAAATAAAAACAAATCAAATAAAATTTTTTATACTAAATTTCACTTACCGAACCCGAAATAGCCAACCTTGGAAGTATTATTAGATTCCGAAAATATGTTGGTCGTTCATAAATCGCCGTGGATGTATTTTTTGAGTGAATGTGACAAACAACACTCATGCACTCCTTGAATGGTTGGAGAACAACACTCACACAGTCTTTGAATGGTTGGAGAACATGGGCCTCGACAATAAATTTTTGAAAATCTTTTTTCTCTTTAATAAATTTATTTTAATGATATGGAGAATAGAGTTATAATATATAATACTACAAAAGGGGTAAATTTATTTCTCGACAAAAGTTTTAAAAAGTAGTAGTTATTTCGACAATTTGTACTTCTTCAGTACAAGAAATATGACCGAGTCCCACAAAATCAATTTTTGATTTTAAAAAACTAACACACCACACTGCAAAGGAATAAATTCTCTACTTTTGAATTTAAGCCCCCCACCAACCCGACACTCTCTCTCCTCCTCACTCTTCTTCTTCACAGCTGCGATTAAATAAAAAACCCTAGCCATAGCCCACACAACGATTATTAACAAAGCAAAAAAAAAAACGTTGAACCCACCTCGATTAAAAAGTGGCCACAAGTATATACGCCCTAATTCTAAAACTTGCCGTCGCTCGAAAACCTTAAATCTAAAACTCACCGCCGCCGTCTTGAAGTAAGCCACCGCCGACAATGGAGAATCTGACGGGAGCACAGCCGGGCCAGTCATCATCTTCATCACATGTAAGTATCTGTTTTTTTTCGTTTCAATTCATATAAGTTTTAGTTTTAAAAATTGGTTGATTATGTTGAAATCGTGGCTTAGTCGATGCTTAAATTTTGTTAATTGTGGTTAATGATAATAATCGAGGCTAGTTAAATGCTAATCGAGGATAATTGTGATAATCGAGGCTCTATAATATTGATGATAATCGAGGCTCTATAATCAATCGAGGCTCATAATCGAGACTCTATAAATTAATCGATGCTTAAATTTTGTTAATTATGGTTGATGATAATCGAGGCTAGTTAAATGCTAATCAAGGATAATTGTGATAATCGAGGCTCTATAATATTGATGATAATCGAGGTTCTATAATCAATCAAGGCTCATAATCGAGACTCTATAAATTAATTGATGCTTATTTTGTTAATTGTGATAATCGAGGCTCATAAAGCTCATAATCGATGCTCATAAAGCTCATCTCTGCGTCATACGACACGACGCCATCATATATTTTCGTGCTCGTATAAGTTGAGGAGGAGGCAGAACACTACAAAGTCATCAACCTTTGAACTTGGATACCTGCACCTCCATGTTCTAACTACTAAATCCACCATTGTTTCTTAATAATCCAATATTAATCATTATATTTTTAGATTCGACAAGATTTTTTTTAGTTACGGTAAGAAAATTTCATGGGATTCTGCTCGGGATTTCTTGTCCTCATTCCATGTTTTGTACCTACATTTAGGAGCATGGTAAATCTCATGACCAAAAGAATTTGAGAGCATCATGCACACATCCTCATCTAGCCATCGTTCTACATATATACAAATCAAAATTTAAATAAAAACAAATCAAATAAATTTTTTTATACTAAGTTTCACTTCCCGAACCCGAAATAGCCAACCTTGGAAGTATTATTAGATTCTGAAAATATGTTGGTCGTTGATAAATCGCCGTGGAGGTATTTTTTGAGTGAATGTGACAAACAACACTCACGCACTCTTTGAATGGTTGGAGAACATGGCCCTCGGCAATAAATTTTTGAAAATATTTTTTCTCTTCAATAAATTTATTTTAATGATATGTAGAATAGAGTTATAATATATAATACTACAAAAATAATATATAGAGAGAAAGTTGCAGTACTTATTATAACACTCCATCAAAATATAGACATATTCCGTTAACTCAGACTTGTAGATGATGTGCAATTCATTTTTTTCTAGATGTTTGAGACTCCATCCATATGTGATAGACTCGATCTGCAAATTTCATATATAACATCTATACATTTAGTTTAGTTAGCATTAATGTATATGTGTGTGTATATGGAAATGAAAGTTTGAACCTGAGCACTCTATCGACGTCCCAACAAAATCTTCTTGACAGTGTACAACCCTTCCAAATCCACCATTGGCTATGTGCACACCTTCTTTAAACTCCGAAAAATACTTGGAGTAATCTCAATTTCACAGATAAAGAGGACGTATTCCACTACTCAATTTTTGTATTGTATACAATGTCACTAACTAATGCAGCGCTGGGATGAAAAGAAGTTAGGAACGAAAAGGAAGAATATTGACAAAGCTAAGAGAGAATAGAACATCACACTATTCTAGTTTCTCATACCGATATATATATACTGTAGTGGTTGGTTGGTAGTATTACTGCATTCTCCTCCTAGTTCGGCATTTGACAATGCAAATGTCTGAGAGAGAGGTGAGACAATTACAATTTTAACCTTAACACAAAAAGTGCAGAGGGAGAGAAGTGTAATTAAAGAAGATCATCTTTTTTCTGATCATCGATCTCCCCGCTTTTTTGAGAAATTACAATTTTAACCCTTTGAATTATATTACATATCTCATTCGTCTCAATTATATAGCCTCTTTTCTTTTCGCACCTAATTTAAAAATGTTTTTGAAAACAATATATTAAAGCTCAATTTTTAATATTATCCTTATTTAATATTTATGACTTCAAAAATTTAAGTAGTTAGTTTTTTAATTTTCAAGACCTAACAAGAGTATATTTGTACATTACTATGAATATTAATGATACTTATAGTAATGAGACTATATAATTGGGATGGAGGGAGTATATAACACCTCTTAATTAACTAAAATCTTCCCTAATCACAGTGTAGTATATTTGGAAACTTTCAAGCAATTCCAATAGTCCCATTTCAAGACCGTTCAATTTGAAATGGTTCTGGATGATGATGAAGAAGAAACATACGTGGTTTTGGACGTATAGTCATCAGCCCGAGAGAGTTGGACTCAACACTCGGTAGTAGTAGACCTTGAATTTCGTAAAAATCCATGTATCAGGGTTGCCATATATTTTGACGGCGCATTATTTCGCCTAACGCACTATTACCGTATCTTACGCTTTCAAATTCATGAGGAAGACAAGGCAGAAGAAGAAGTAGTCACTAGTGTTAATGTTGGAAAGATTAAACTCCCCCTGCATTTTGGCGAATGCAACGACACCATCGGATGCCTTGGGGGGCTGATGAGTAGACTCTGCTATGGTCTTGGATATGGCGGTATTATTCAAATATGGTTGCATCATCATTCATACCCGAGATCCTGGAAGTTGAGGCACACCGTAACTATCTACGAGCCCATCATTTTCTACCCCTCTAATAATATTGTCTACATTTGGAAGACCAGGAATTTCAAGTCCTGTTTAAAAATCAAGACAAATACCACTTTCTTCCTGCATCCTATTATCCACCCTCATTTTATGTTCATCGGCTTGGCCCTCTTCCAACACCAACACTAGCTCCAGTCCAGATATGTACATATATATACCATCATCATCATCTTAATAATAATAATAATAATAATAATAATAATAATAATAATAATAATAATTTCCATGTTACAAATGAAATAGCTCTTTTGTTTTTGCAACTGTTGTTTATTTTGCAATTCATTTGATTATATACTCATTGGATGATACAATATTTACAACATCTCAAGGAGAGGAAGAGGAAGATGGTTATTATTATTATTATTATTATTATTATTATTATTATTATTATTATTATTATTATTATTATTATTATTATGATGATGATGATGATGATGATGATGATGATGATGATTATTTGTCGTGCCTCACAAAAAAGGAATATTCAGATTTTAATTGGTTGTTGTATAAAAATCAAACACACTATGAAATAATAACTAAAGGTGAAATTCATTTAGTAATCCCCTAAATTAGAACTAGCTCGATCCTCCAATATTATCAAAAAAGTGGCCTATTGAATTGATTGCAAAAGAATATTGCGGATCATCTTGTTGAGCTCTTTTTTGTAAAATATGGAGTTGGTCTGCTTCAAGCAGTGCACGAATGCGTGGATCTTTTATGGAACTCGCGTCTCGCATAGAATTTCATTTTCTTCCTTCATCAGTTTAATTTCATTACTCTTATTTTTGAGTTCTAAATGGTGGGCAAGTTGTACGTGTGACGTTTTCATCTCCTCCCTAAGTAGCTTATTTTTTTCTTGCATAGAATTAAAAAAGAAGGCATTTCTCCATCTTGTTTTCTTTTTAGTTTTGCTTTCTTCACCCCAATAGGTTGTTCAGATGGAGAACCACCAAAAAACCACCAAAAACCATCATCATCATCATCATCATCATCATCTAAATTTAGAGAGAATGGGGACAGACTTGGAGAGTTTGGATTATCAGGAATAGAACGTTCCGACTCAGAAGAATACAACATATAATGAAAATCTTCACAGTCCGATACTACATCAATTATCATTTCATTTTTCGCTCTAACTTGACCACTACATAATTTATATACTTATGTAAACATGCGGGCAATGCCAAACATTTGTTACAAAGAAAAAAAACATCATTTTCAGCTTTTCTCATGAACCAAAAAAGAACGGCAATTCAACGTCTGTACTTGTTCTTTTTTTTTTTTAATAAACTTTGAAGTCATTCAAAAAAAAAAACCTTGCTATTTAACACGATACATAGTTGTTAAAGAAATTAGATTTACTAAAATAAAGTAAAGGTTGTAGATTAAGGAGCAAAAAGTAATAAAAGCGAAAATTCCATCGAGGTTTTAACTCATTTTAACACGGGACAAAAAGTAATTAGTGAAAACTAATATATCAATTAACAAACAACTTTTGATGCCTTTGAGGACTAATGTTGTCTTGTCTTCCTAAAAATCGCAATAAATCAAAATAAGCTTTAAGTGTCCAATGATACTTCTTGCTTTTCATAATTACTTCAATTTAATTAATTTAATATAAGTATGTATCAACGATTTAGTTTCCTTTGAACACCATTCAAGAGGGCTTTATTGTTTCATTCATATAGCCTAATAGAGACGGTAAATAAAGACACGTGTTTTAATGTTTCAGTCGATGCGTGTTGAACGATTTAATTAGTTACTCGATCATCATGATGAAATTTGCAACATGTTTACTTTGGCAAGGGTGTCAAATTAATTAGAAACACTATACGCTTGTGAAACATTTACTTGGTGATAATTAATTAATTAAAGTTGTGATCAAAACTCTATTAAACTTTTGTTGTTCATGCTTTGGTACGGGGGCGAATGGGAAACAAGTCCAAAAAGCCTAATTCCGATGTGCATTATTCTGTCTGTAATCTATATATATATTTTTGGTTTGATCAAGGACTCTGATTGGGGTGAAATAAATTAAACCCTAATTTACAATTATAAATTAAAGGCAATCACAAAAAATTTTGTAGGAAGAAAACATAAATTAATAAAATACAAAATGAGACACCAATTGTGCCACGTAAAGTGAACTATAGGATATCCTTCATTAAATTTTAGATAAAAAAGTACATAATAAATAAAATATAATAATAAACTCTAATCATGTAAAGATCAACCCTATTAGCAAGGATTAACAAAAATTACTTAAAAAAGAAAAATCCACAATTAAATTAACAGTAAAAAAAGTGGAAAAATCAATTAAACGACCGCGTTTGATTGCACTGCATGCTCTGCTGTGCCAAAGTGCATAGGCGGCAGCATAGCAGAGGATCCAGTTCCCTTAGCTTTAATTAGCATCTTTTCCAAAATAAAATATCATAGATTTGTTTTGTGTAAAGTGTCTTTCAAGATTTGTTTTGTGGGGGCTTCTTAATTGGTAATTATTAGTTAGTCAACCTAGTTCTTTCTTTATTTTATTCCTTTCAATTTCGTCAACTGCAACCAAATCAAATTCTTCATATGAGTGAAATAATATAATCAAGATGAAAGGATAAAGCTCGCTGCATTTACACATGCTACTTAGGTTGTACAAACTTGACAACACACTTAATTATACAATTTTAAGCTTGAACATAACCATATATTTATGCAAATTGAAGAACTTTCATTCACATTTTTTCAATTATTTCAACTTATCACAACCGCATGACATACTAACGGTTTCTTCATTTCAAGAGAGAGCTTTAGACATTCTCCAAGATCAACGGGCCGGGCCGGGAGCCATTTGAACTTTTGCAGAATCCTGGCAAGCCAAAGATGAACCGTAGCCAGCCCGAGTGCCTTACCGGGACAGGCCCGCCGGCCCGACCCGAAAGGAGCAAGCCTTAAATCCGATCCCATAATGGAGAAGTCTCCTAATTCCATAAACCTTTCGGGCCGGAAGGCCCATGGGTTGGGCCATATCGCGGGATCATGAGCTATGGCCCACATATTGACCATAGCGGTCGTGCCACTTGGAATGAAGCATTTGTCGAGGTGGATGTCGTGGACCGCGAGACGGGCCCACGAGAGTAGGGGCCCGGGTGGGTGGAGCCTGAGGACCTCCTTGACAATGGCTTGAAGATAAGGGAGATTGGGAATGTCCGAATCCTCAACATGTTTGTTGTGACCAACCTTAATCTCGATTTCACGTCGTACCTTTGCTTGAATGTCTTGGTGTAGAACCATTCTTGCCATAATCCATTCGAGGAGGATATAAATATTATCTACTCCTCTAAATACCATCTCCTGTACACAATATAATTATTTTAATTATATGTTTGGCAAATCACTAGTAACAATTTAATTACTTAATAGCCTTTCATCTCCTACGGTCATTTTTACATTTAACTCGATCATGTACAAATAATTTAGATACGAATAAGACAAGACGACTACGCACATGCATACAATCCATAAGCAATTAAAAAATTATTAGTTCATATTGCAAGATATTTCGTTACTATCGGTACGTTAGGTAAAAAGTAGTATATAATTAAGACGATGTACACAAATTAAAAATAAAATTGAAACAAATAGGTATCAATAATACTTTTTATTTTTTCCTCGAAAAAGAGAAAGGAAAAGAAAAGGAGTGTGTTTTAATTTTATTAATACGTTTTCATTTAAATTGACCTGAACTCCGATCCAAATATAGAGCTCAGTTTTCAACTTCATGATAATTAATGCGATAAGTTACAACAGTTAATTAATGATGCATGACAGAGTAAATGCATATTTAATCTGGCTTAATTAGTAAATGGAGGGCCGGGTTGATATTTTTAGTACCATAAACACAAAAAATGCATGCCAATTTGAGTTCCAAAAAAATATAAATTTTAATTCTGAACAAGTTACGTACAATTTAATTAATTATCATCACCAAATTACATGCTAGCTAGCTACGAGTAATTTTTAAATTCCAAATGCTAATTAGTTGATAAATGAGACAAGTTAATTTAAATTCCTAAAAAAAAATTAATGAAACTTAGAGTGAGATAAAATTGATACGTACCCATAGCACAGCCACCATATCTGCATCAGAAAGTAAATCCTCTTGAGGCAGAGAAAGCAAAGCACTAAGAAAATCATTCCTCATTTTAAAATCTCCATCTTTTCTCCTTTGTTCTATAATCTGAGTCACAACTTCACTAACTCTACCTGCCAATTCATGGCATCTTCTCCTCACCCCAAAAAAGTCCAAAAACCCTAATTGAAAATAATCAGCCCAATTGAACTCTCCCAACAGCTCATACCCTTGTTTAACCATCACTCCCAAATCACCCCCAAATTCACCATCACCACCACTAATCCCAAACACACTCTCCAACACATTGTCCAAAGACCCCTTCTGCAAAACCCCCCTCAACTCCACAAACCCTCTCCCGGCCATCTCCTGTTCCACCCGTTGGATCATGCTGCACGCGACGGCTTGCCTTAAACCCTCGAGGCCCGCCACCCTCTTAGGAGAGAACATGTGAGTGGACGCGATTCTACGGAGGTGGCGCCAGTAGTTCCCCGACGACGGGGCAAACCCCATGGCCCGGTCGAACATGAGCAGCCGCGTACACTCTCTTATGGGGCGATCAACGAAGGCGCTCCCACAAAGGATATCCTTTGCAGTTTCGGGGCTGCTGCTGATGACCACGCGCATCGAGCCGAGGCTGATGGCCATGAGCCGCGTGGCGCGCATTGAGGAAGCCATGGACGCTAGCTTCCGGTGAGCTAGAGGCCCCATGAAATTGCAGGAGAATTTAGGGCCTTTTAGTTGGTTTTTAGGGTTTTGGTGGTAGTTTTTCCATGCAAAACCACCCGGTACGGAGCTTAGGTTTAAGAGGAATGAGATGAAGATGTAGTAAGAGAGTAGAAGAAGAGAGAGAGAGCATGCAGTTTGGTAAGAAGTTGGGAAACATGGGATCAAGAAACCAAACCAAAATAGCTCCATATTATAATTGATGGAAATTTTAATTGGAATGTATGGAGATGAATGATGTGGTTATCGTGCGGGGGGAGTTTATATATAGGATATTGGAAAGCGATGATTCGGATTAATTAATCATTATGGATGGATTGTCATATATATATATATTTTGCATGATCTGTGTATAATGCTTTTAATTAATAATTAATTAAGAGGGAGTTTTTGTGTGAGACTATCTTTCAGGTCAAAATTCATATTAATTAGAAGGGTTAAGATTTGGATCTAAAGATCAATAAAATTATAAATACGTCATTGAACTTTAATCTGGATTATCACCCATCTTACGAATTTAAACTCGTTAGACGATTTTACGTAAATTTTTGCTATTAATTATGTGTATTGCCTAATAGGCGGCTAGGACCTGAAAACTACAAAAAAAGAGAGATATTTTGGCGGTCCATCAGACCTGTTGGACCCAAGTCTTTAATTTCTCGTCCAAAAGATATATAACTATATATACAATTATACATATGAATGTGTGAGTGCACGCGCCTTTTTTCCTAACAGTCGTTGGTTGCAGTTGAATCTATGATTTTTAAGGGAAGATTCAATGCTACCTAGTGCTTTGATTTTGTAAAAAAAAAAAACAAAATACTGAAGAAATGTTCGTGACCTTCAGTTCTGGCTTATGCTTGATGCATGCATATGCATGCTTGGTTCAATGAACATTTCTTTAAATAACCATCCATGCAATGTTTTTAAGTGATATTTTATATGCAATCTCTATATATTGTCATATTAAGATGATATTAATTACGTGTGATGTAATATTATTATTACCTAATGTTATGCTAACAACATTAGTATTTTAAACAATATTGTCGCACACATAATGAATCTCATTTTGTGTGCAATCTCTATTGCCATATTAAAGAATGCATTGAATCTTCAAACTTTTAAGTTATGCAATTGTCGCTTCACCGACTACTAGACTACTCCAATGGACAACTTCATCAAAAATTTATAGAAATTTGTAATCCAACGAATATGACAATAAATGAACATAAAATGAAGATTGTAACGAAACACAACTCTATGTATATTAATTGGACCAAAGAAAGAGCACATAAAAAAACTACTGGATATAGATATAGGGAAGAATAATGTTTTGGGCCAAATGAGAAAAAGGCCTTTTAATCTACATATCTCGGCCCTTACTCCTATAACACTAGATGCATAGATAAACGATTCAGATTCCATATTATATTTACAAACTATTCTCTCTCATCACCAAATATCTGCATAGTTCTTGTTCTCGAATATAAATCAGCAACCAGCAATAGCAATGGCGATCACGGAGAGACGAACTATGAACTTGGTGATTTTTTTAATTTTTTTTTTACCCAAAACCAATTACGGCATTTGACTATCTTTGATTGGAATTTAGAACGACATCGTTTTGAGCTTGTATATAGGTATAAAAAATGATTGCCATGCCACCTCAGTTTTCCGGTCGTCGGAATTTACGGGTGATAACACTAAATAAGTTGATGAAATTAATGATTCTTATAATGAATTGAATGTCCTAAAAAATAGACAAAAAAGGGGAGGGCAAAACTCAAAAGTAATGTTGTTTTAAAAAAGAGAGATTCCTTTTTGAACAATATTGCCAAATGCAGTAAAGCATTGATTAGTTTGATAATTATTGAGGGTTAGCCTCCTATATCAAATATTTAATACTCCTGATTAAGTGTTGTTTTGAATGAATGCACACAGATTAATAAATTAATTGAGTTACCTAATACACTCTTGTGTGAATACATTGAATGGGTTAAATATAAATGTATGAATGCATTAAATGAGGGCAAATATGTGAAAAATGAGAATGTTATGTCTCTAATTTGTAGAATAATACTTTTTTTAAACAAAATTAAAATGTTAAAATGACACTTATACAGAAACGGGGGGAGTACAAGACTTTGCAAGTCTCAATCTGTTACCCTAATTAATTAATTAGATCGTAATATTAATTATATTATAAATTAGGCTTTAGGTAGGAATGGAAGACGCGCGATGATTACACCAACTCTACACAAAGTTCTTTTCATATACATACAATTAACTTGAATCTAAAATAATTTCATCTATTTAAAATCTAATTAATATAATTATGTTAGTTCACGCAAATTTTTATTTTTATTTATAGTGTCGGGTTTCATGATTTTTGGTCCTTTATACAAATAAATAAATAAAAACCACAAATAAAACTAAAATATCAGAGTTGATCCAGCCTTGTTGCCATTTGTGTTACATTTAGTGTTAAATAACTTTTTTTTTACTTTTTTTAATATACCCTAATTGGGAATGATAAACTCTAAATAAAAAAATTAAATTAAAATAGATCATAATAAATTAAAAAATAAAAAAAATAAAAAAATATCGAAGAGTTGCAACAGGTGATCTCATTTCCTAAAATATGGTACTATATAAGTACATAGTAATTAACGATATATTCGATACAACTGAAAGAACATTATTTAACTTATAGTAAATATTTTAGTCGATAGGTTAATTTGATAGAACGAATATTGAAATTAAGTAAACAAAGCTAAATTTAAAATTATCTCGATGGGGATGGCCAAGTGGTAGAATGCGATTGTTTGAATACCAAAGGTCACATGTTCGAATTTCATCAATACCAATCAGGTCGGGTGTGTGAGTAAAAAAAAAACTAAATCTAAAATTTAGTTAAAACAACATTGTAATATCTAGTTGAACTTTTAAAGGCGCATATATGAATCTAATTTTGATTTAATTAGCTTATAAGAATACGGAGAGAAACAAGAAATTAAAGCGGTAATATCTTTTTTTTTCTGTAATATGAAAGTAACTTTGTAAAATAATTTATTTATAATTTTTAATGTTAAGGATAAAAAAAGTTGTGTAAATGGATACAACTATTCACAATCCAAATAACAACTTTTTTTTAGCCCACTTTTTTAACTCATTCTTTTTTATTCAAAGTATTTCACATTCTCTAAAATATCCTTACTAAATGTGGGCCCAGTCAACAATTCCTTTTTGACCCATTTTAGAATTTGAACAAAAATAAAATCGTGATAATTATTTTCACGGGCAAAGTAAGAAAATCTGTGAGCATATTTACACGAGCCATTGATTCAAAATATTCATTTGATTGGAAAACATACACACGACTAGTTTAAGAAAAAACAAAATACAATAAAAAAACAAAACTCACTGTTGTGAGAATTTTTGTCACGGTTATCATCCAAATTTTCCTCATGATCCCCATCCAAATTTTCCTCACGAGGCAGCAGATCCACATTCAAAGTTTCATCACGAATACAGTCGCTCTTTCTTGCAATTTTTTCCACGAAACCATTCGCTTCTCCTCTTAATTTTCTGCACGAAAACAACAACAAACTCACGAAATCTCCTCCGTTCAAATTTCTGCACGAAAACAACAACAAACTCACGAGATCTTGAGCAATGGAGAATTTGGAGCCTTGGACTATCGAATTTCAACAGGTTAGGCTTCTAAACTCGAACTCGAACGATTTCATGTCGAATTTTCGTCAATTTAAATATGTGGAATTGAATGTGTTTTTTTTTTGCCAATTTAAATGAGATAATATGTTCGAATTTTAGGGTATTCGTTATGAGAATATGTCTGAATGTTGGGAAGTTTTGAAATATGTTGAATTTTGTGGATTTTGAATCGTGTTTTGCCCTGTGAATTCTGGAATTTATGCAGATATTGTGAGAAAATTTACTCACCAGAACAATCTCATGACAATATATACACACGAGATCTGTTTTCGTGATAATAATTATCACCAATTCTGTTTTTCGTGTTAAAAAAATCGTGGATATATATTTACACAAAATCTGTTCTCGTGTAAATATATTCTCACGAGAAGACATGTCGTGATAATATATTTACACGAGAACGGAATTCGTGTAAATATATTCTCACGGTTGTTTTTTTTTTTGTATAATCGGTTGTGCTTGCATTTTTTATGTCATAATTAATGCGTATTCTCAATCTTTGGTAAATTTTCAGCATGTAGATATCTATATCATGTCAAATTAGTTTTAATTTAATTATATTTGTTTTATTTTTTTCATTATTTATTGATAATTTTTTGTTTATTCTTTAAAAAATAGCGCGAATGGGTGTGGAGAAGAGAGACTTTACAGAACATCACATGCGGGATCAATTTATACTCGCAATGCAACACCATACTCAACCTCAATGCCATACTCTCTCAATAGCTCAGCAATCATTGCTCTCGGCCTCAGGATAGAACCCTCATCTAGGATTCTTTTCTTAAAGAAATCAGCAATAACCTGAGAGAATAACTTCTGTGGTGCATTACGTGTCAGGTCCAACCGACATGCATGATTATCCCATAATTTAGTCACTATCTACAAGCCACTTTTAGCACTTGCCACTAATTTAAAAGAGCAAGTCTCATTCTGTTTGCAAATAACTATTAGTCAACTTTTGCTTGAACGTGACACCGAATATTCCACTTGACGCTGCATATGCCACTTTCCCACAACAATTACCAAATCTTTCTTCTCCAAGAAAGTCTTTCCCACTGCTAGTGCATCAGTATCAGTCGAGCATGGGTCATCTTCTACCACTGCTAGTGCATCGTCAACATGGGCCACATGAATCGACCAATGTCCGAGGGGAGGAAACTCTACAAGTCATCAAGACTATCATCTCCAATTGGGTCATCGTTATCGTCATTTGACGGTATTACTATTAGAGTTTGCTGAATTAATTTCTCGGTAACGTATACAATGGGCTCATCTTGCTTTTGGACTAAACGAGCTAAGTCAACATCCACATACTCCGATCTCTCCTATCTATCACTATGTCGGACAACAATACGTTGCCAAGACATCTGCAAATCACCAATAAAGAGTGATTAAAGTTATTTAAAAAATAAATAATATCGTGAGAATATTGTCACAGAAGCAGAGAATTTGTGACAATACTGTCACGGTTCAATGATCTCGTGACAATTATTATCATGGTTAAGTTTTCTCGTGACAATTATTGTCACGGTTCATTCCTTTTCGTGACAATAATTAAAATTTATTTTAATTAAATTGTTCTCACGAAAAGAAGGCATTTCGTGAGAATATATTCTAACGAAAGGCTGTAATTCATGACAATATTCTCGAGAACATATTATAGTCACGAGACAAGAAATTCGTGTAAATATTGTCACGAATTCATGTCATCTCATGTCAATTATTGTCACGAAAAGGCTTGAATTGTGATAATATTGTCACGAAATTACTGAATTTCTAAAATATTACACGTTTATGCTAATCTTCAAAAATCATCCAAATATACAAATTTATGTTAATCTACTACAAAATAGCAAATCTACAACCATCGATGCATATATAATCTTTCAAACATTACAAAAAATATTTTCTTACAACTTCAATAACTATTAATTGTGTGAAATTATCCTAAATTAAGATTATTATTACTTAAAATTTTATAAAAGCATTTAAACCCAACAATTTCGAACAATTTCATGGTGAGAAAAATAAAAAAAACGCACCTCAAACAAATTTGCGGGGGCTTGATGTTAGTTTCTCAAAAAAATTTGCAGGGCTCGACGTTAGAAATGTGTGTTTGTCAATGGCTTAAGTTTTTTTTTAACATGTGTATTCAAAACTTTTAATGCAAGCAACTACCAATTTCAACCCCCTCCCCCAGCATTCAATCGGCACTAATTTTGCCATTAAAAAAAAATAAACATGCCACAACATTCAATCGGTCCCCAAATTCAATCGGTCCCATCATTTTTTATTTTTTAAAAACAAACAAATAAGACAAAACAAAAGGGATTGACTTTTCATAAAAATAAGAGTATAGGAGTTTTTTACACCATTTTTTGAATGAAAAAAAATTAATTATAAAAATTAATTAGAAAAGAAGTTGTTATTCTAAATTTGAATACTTTAATTTTTCTCCAAAAAAGTTCGCAGACTAAATTATTAGTCTATTATTCAACTAAAAAAACAAAAACAAACTATTACTCTATTTTTTAGTCAATTTAATTATGTTGAAATTGATGGGACATCAAACATCTGATCAAATATTTGTGGGTATGTGTCCTACGTTAACTAAAGAGGTATCTAATCTAGGTTTAAATTAATATACTTTACATACATAAGAGAATTCAACTAAAACTGAGTAAATTAAATAGAAATAATAAAAAAGGCAACAAATACAAATAAACTGAAAAGTGAACAGAAAACAAGTCAGTTTTTCTCTCTTTCGTACTGCAAGTGAAAAATCTGTCCCGGTTCAATATTTCTAATTGGAGTATCAAACGCCAATAAAATAAAATAAAATAAACTTAGATAAATTAATGAAAAGTGTTGTTTCATAAATTATAAATTAGTCCAGTGGGAAGTTTTTAATATTATCCAGACTAACTGCCGTACTACTACTTTCGTTGCTTAAAGTGCAGGATCCAATTTATATATATGTGGATATCGAATTATGTTACTTGTGTTTTTAAATATTATATTATTTATTTATTTATTTATTTATTTTTGCCAAATTGAATGTGGATAGATCGAGTTTATATTTTTATTTAAATAAATAACTAAAAGCAGATGAACTTACGTGCACAGCTACTGTCCGCGAATTCTCACAGTACTGTGACCTTTATTTATTTATTTGTTTATTTTATCTATTATTATAGATAATTAATTAGTAATTAATTAGACATACTTTACAAAAGGGGATGGCTACAATTTAGTTATTTAAAAGCCTTCCACTAGCTACAATTTACTTGCTAGATTGAGTAGCTTGATGACTATGCATATATTAAAGCACCAACTAATTAATCATACTTATGTAATGATTATTTCAGAATCACCAATCAAAGAGTTGGGATTAGTCATTTAACCCTTATTGGATTGATGTTGCATCTCATGACTCAGTGTGCATCACAACTCACCACATTTTTTTCCATGACAATTATAGGTATGTATATATATCATATTTCATCATTATATTCATTTGGTGTATATTATTGACACTATCATGATGCAAGACATGATGTGTGTCATCATTATATAATATGATCTGCATAGTAAAATATCAAATAAGTGGAGAATTTAAAATCATCATAGACATTTATAATAAAAAATAATAGAGTAATTGCATGAATAAACTATAATCAAATATTTTAAGCTAATATATACGTGGATCTTTATATATAAGAGTAAATAAATATAATGATCAAGCGTAACAAATTTAATCTAATTTTTATTTTATAACTACTCGTTAGTCGTGACCATTAGTCCATTATTAACCAAAATGGTTAAGGAAATCAAAATAATTTAAGTCGAAGAGACAAATTAACTAACCAAAATGGTCAAGCTTTAGGTGACCAATATTCGTGGTAATATTTTAATTACTCCAACTGCTCGAACAAAGCAGCTTGTGAGCAATTCAGAGTTCACCTCGAAAAAAGCTCATTCGAAGTTTGTTTATTTTCTAAACGAGTCGAGCTCGAGCCTTGAATCGAGCTCAATAAAATTATCGAGTCGAGCTCGAACATATCTATATTCGGTTCGGGCAATTCGCGAACATGTTCGAGCTCAAACTTAATCGAACATGTTCATGAATATTATAAATATTTTAAATGGATAAATTAAATAAAGTATTTTTTTCGAACTCGAGCTTGAATATGTACATTGAACAAGCTTTTTTTTTAGCAATCAAGCTCATGCTAGTTTAGTAAATTATCGAGCATTTCACGAGTCAAGCTCGAACCGAATTCGAACATGATAAATATTTATCGAGTCAAGCTTGAACAAGAGAAAAAAAGCTCGAATCGAGCTCAAGCTTGAATATTCCTTAACGAGCAGAGCTCAAGCATCAGGGTGTTTAGCACAATTCGATTCGTTTACAGTCCTAATTACTCCAAGTCTCCATCTGTTTCATTTTGATAGACTAATTGAGATTTTTCACGAGGATTATGAAAAATATTGGGAAATATAATTAATCTAGAAACTTTCTGATATGTCCCTATTTATTTTTATTTGACAGTGAATTAATATTTAATATAAACATATTAAATAGGGGTGCATATTAGTAAATTAGCTAAATATATATATAGAAACATGTCTATATATTGGAACATCTCAAAAGGACAAACAAACCTATTATAATGGGACGGATGTAGTATATACGAATGTAACATTTATAGAATGCATCCACAACAGACACTTGCAAGATTCAGCATCAAAGTGATTGATTATTCCAAAAATATATACCAAAAAATACCAAAACTTTCGACAATGTTTTTGCAAAAAGATCATACGATCCAATTTTTGTTGTGGAAATGCTAACAAGACATATTGGAGTTCAACATTTAAAATGACGTGAAAATTTGTGTTTTTTTTATCTCAACATTCAATATGATTTTTCACATCATTTTAAACATAGAACTCGTAGGTGCTTTGTCAGCAATCTAATAACGAAAATTAAATCCGAGGACATATTTGTACAAATGGGGAAATATTGAGTATTCTATGGCATCTTTTTAAAGTTTCTGACATTTTTGCAAAGCAAACTAAAATTCAAAATATAAGTATATATTAGCATATGAGATCCTCTAGTCTAAAGTTGTGTGTATCAACCGTGTACCAAATATTAAAATTATTAATTTTTCTTCCATTTTAATTTATTTTGGTTAAGCATAATTTTACAGTATTATTTAGTAGAGGGTTTATTCCACCCAATTAGAGTTTAATTATAATTATTTTTGAGTATTTAATTTTAATTTTTTAGTTAATATAATTGATTTTTAGGATTGATTATTCTAAACTTAGGGTATATAATTTATTAAAATTTTAATTTTTAACAATAAATACTAATCAGAATTAGTTATAATATAATAAATTTTATTTCTATGAAAAAATTATTAAAACTATACAATTTTAATATTGGTATACGGATAGGACACACAATTTGAATTAGAAAATCTCATCCGATATATCGGGCCTCTAATAGTAATAAACATATTTCACGCATTCCATGTCATTTTCCTTTAATTTAATTTGTACGGATTAAGAACGCCCTTGGAAAGTTGAAATATGAAAGAAAAAAAAGTTTGAATATGTTCATTTGAAACCATTAATTATCAACTCCGAGAAATGATTACGTCCATCCATTTCGTTTTGATTGTTGTTTTAATTTTTCTTATCTAGAATTTTCAATTAATTTTATGAATTAATATACATATCCATTATATATAACATCAAATCTTATTCACTTATATTTTAATAAAAATAAGACAAACATTTTCTCTCTCTCTCTATATATATATTTTTAGGATTGATTTGGGATGGAGGAGAGGGTATGAAAATATATAATACAATAAGCATTTTGACATAAAATAAAAAAAATTAAAACAACAATCAAAACGAACGGAAAGAGGATGTAGCGACAAGCTCCGAGTCGAAATGGAATAGAAAAAATAAAATAAAAATGTGAGCCCCAAAGTTTTGGAGGAAATATAATCGAACACCTAGCTCAATAATTACAATCTGATTAGCCTAATAACGCGTTTTATATTATTTAAATCTTAAAAAGCAATCATTCTTTTTCGGCGGATTTATAATTTTCTAACATGATTCTTCTGGCAACATCTTCGGGGACAACGACAAAAGTAAAGTTTAATTAGTGGAGGATTTTGCCATCATCTTCTAATGCTTTAATCACACAAACCAATTTTATTTTTATTTCTGAAAGCAATTAAATAAACTAAATTTAAACATATCCCATAAAAATAACGCATAAAATATCACGGCTCGAAAAGATAGATATTCCATCTCATATTCTGTCTGATACGGCCAACAAACATCTTGTAGCCATACGCATCATTACATATATAGAAATAATGACAATAATGTTTTTGGGAATGACCTAGTGATGGAGTGGTGTTATTTTGAGGCTAAAGATTTCAAATTCGAATCCTACCATCAATATCACCAGGTATGAGTCTGTCACACTTGACAGACCAAGTGACAGTAGCGGTTGCGGGTTACCCTCGACATAAAAAAAACGACAATAATGACGATGAAATAAGAGATAAAATAGGTTAATTCGTGAGGACTGCGGACAATCGTTGTAGATAAGTTTTATACCATATTGATATTTTTCAATATTAGAAGTGAAACGCGTTTAATATTATAAATGATATTTTTTGAATTCAAAAAATATAGTAATAATTATAAAATTGTCATCGCAAAAAGAAGCAATATTTTCTGATAAAATGAACACGATACTTGTTAATATGAGAATTAATACATTTTCTGTTTCATATAAGATTTATATACAACTAGTGTACACAGGGTTGGTCATTGCTCGAGGCAAGTAAATCGGTAGCCTCGAAAAAAATGAAAAAATTAGGGATCTCAAATTAATTCACAGTATTATCTATATATAGTTGTAAAAATATTTTTAATGTGGAGTTAACCCGGTGAAAAGAGTTTTTGAAATCAACAAAGAGGGCAAGAGATTGAATCCTACTACCTCAATGTTACAAGGTTTATTTATTTATTTATTATTTAATCCTAAATCTGAATCCATGTTAAACATCACTCACTTTTTTTTTTCTAATCCTAAATCTAAATATATATTACAATATTAAAATACAACATCCAAAAATAAAATAGAAAGAAAACTATTGGAATAAAAAAAATAGAAAGGAAAATACAACGTGTGTCTATTGTTCAATTTATTTATTACTCTCTCCGTCCCACTTTGATAGATTTGTTTTCCTTTTTTATATGTCCTGATATATATACATGTTTTTATATATATGTAGCTAATTTACTAATATATACCCCTATTTAATATGTTCACATTAGACATTAATTCAATATCAAAGAAATAAATAAGGACATATTAGGAAGTTTCTTGATTAATTATCTTTCCCAATACTTTTCTTAATCATCATGAAAAACCCCAATCAACCTATTAAAATGGGACGGAGGGAGTAAATCATAAAAATAAAAACAGAGGACGCGTTCTTTTATCTCTATCTCTTGACTCAGACTACCAAATCATTATGATTGATTCCGGGTGTACGTAAAACCAGTCCAATAAAATTAATATTATTTGGATTGACTATTGACTATTGAGTGAAGGAGGCACCAATGAGATTACCAAGATTGGGAAACCACATAAGTGAATATTCATTCTCCACAAATTTTAATAACATTGGATTTGTTTGGCACTAATCGTGTAAAGTTGAGATACCCCATGAATCTGCCAGCCTGACACCCATTAAAAGAAAGTTGCTTCTATGTGGGACTACTTCACCACAAATTGATCCCATTTCTCTTTTAAAAAATATCATGCCTAAAAGGATGTTGGGTTCTAGCTAGATGACTCACCATAAATTCGGAATTCCTAATAAATTAATTAACCTCGTAAAATTGTGTTATGGTAAAAAATCTTAATATGGGCTTTATATATACTCCATCACTTTCATGATGTTTGTTATTTTATAATTTTAATCTAAAATTAATAATTAATTTTTTGGACTAATATATCTCTTCCTACTATATCAAATAAAATCTTATTCCTTTATATTTTCCTAAAATGTTGGCAAAATTTTATCTCTCTATATATTTGTAGGGTTAAAATCGGGAGAAAGTATGTAAAAATATATAAAACAATAAATATTTTAACACAAAATAAAATTTCTAAAACAACCATTAAAATGAAACGGAGAGAATACACACACACACACAAGCAAATTCCGCTCGTGCGATGCACGGGTTTCATATTTTTTTTTTTTTAATATTGATTAATTTAATGTGAATAAATGATTTATACTATGAGACAATATATAATTGCTAAAATATTTTATGTTTGGACAAAAACATTATGGCAAAGAAAGTAAAACTTAATAGGTCACAAATTTTGGAATACTTCTATTTTTTAGTTCGGTCCTGAAAGGAGAGTAGTGAATTTTGAACTCGAAACATCTCCCTTCGCAAAACAGATCTCTACCATTTGGGTGTCTCTAATGACACTTTGATTATTTATTTTTGCACATCATTCATCATTAATTTATAATTGAAATCATCATTGTCAAATTCTATAAGTTACGCGAACCATTTATAATATCGGTCAAATTCCATTTTCATACCTAAATTTTGGACTCTTTTTAAAAAATAACATATCATTTTAAAATTAACAAAACAACAACCACTTCTCCAAAAAAAAAAATACAAATATAACATTTTATCAAATTTTCGGCCAAAAATTATATGTATTGGATTGTATTTTAAGATTTCTTTATTGGAGAATTTTACGTCGTTGGAGAAAATAAATATTAACAATCAAATGCGTACGATTTTTGGGCCAGAAAATTGATCAAATTTCAGATTTGCAAAATTATTGTAAAAATAGATATTGATTTTTAGTTTTGAAAAAGGTATGTTATTTTTATAAAAAGAGCCCAAAATATTGTATCAAAGTGTAATTTAAGAAAGTATAGTTTAGTCCTTTTTTTTACTAATTGGATCCTTGTTCTTTTTTAGTACAATAAAATCAAATCTTTGTACTTTTTATTTTTGTAAAATTAGATCATTTTGTAACTCACTATTTGCACGTTATTTAGTTACATGCACTTGTAGTTGAGAGTGAAAATAAAAATAAACTTGACACAAATATTATATTTGTTGTAAATAATTATCTTAATCGAAAAGTCTGTCATCTCTCAACTGGGGAAAAAATGAAATTATCTAATATGTTGTTGATAACTTTCAGAAATCACGAGAGCATTGATGATTATATATACCCAAATTGTCTATATCATTAATTGAAATAGTTTATCGAAAATCATGGGATCTAATTAAAGAATCATTATAATTAAATGATAATTACCATAGTTATATAAATATATATGGTATTATAATATTCTAATAATATATTATGGATATTGTGTATAAATATATAACACAATTAAATGGTGAAGGCCACAATATATATATATATATAGCATTCTAAAATATTCTAATATATTATACAATTAAATTTTGATTGGATAACTTTATTTATATATTGATGATTGCTTCTATATAGCCATTAACGTAACTATATCTATATAATATAATATGATTATTAAATGTTAAGAAGATATAAAATTTAATTTTAAATTTATTTATAACATATTTAGATATATAAAGGGTATTATAATATATATATATATATATATATATATATATAAAGAATAATACATTTCTTGTGCTTATTACTTTCATAGTTGATTGATTCGATTATCCTAAAACAGTCATAATTGGTTGATATATAGGGATGATTCATATACATACAATATATACATAAATATGCATATGTATAATATATACACTATATATAATTGATACTTTTATTCATATGTGTGTGTATATATACCATAATTAATAGTGGAACGCAATATATATTATAGATTTGTATCATATAAA
Organism: Perilla frutescens; assembly: GCA_026008535.1. Lineage (NCBI taxonomy): Eukaryota > Viridiplantae > Streptophyta > Magnoliopsida > Lamiales > Lamiaceae > Perilla > Perilla frutescens. Next base: position 8,691,460 of record BRKX01000018.1, on the reverse strand, counting down.
ATTGTTATATTTATGGAAATATATTGATATTTAATCATTTACAAATAAAAAAATATTTTTTCTTTTTTGGAAAGGTGCAAAAAGGCTGGAAATTTATATTTTTCTATTTTCAGTTCCGGAGTCGTTATTATATACATATATATATATATATATATAGGGAAAGGATCAAATGAGAATCCTTCCCCTAGGTGGGAACTAGGAACCAATCATAGCCCTTGTTTGACTCAATCTGGACGGTCCAGATTAAATCAGATTTAAGTGGATGGGCGGTGGCATTCCTGTAATTTTCGGCAACTTGTGGGAGAAGGGGTAATATAGTAATTCAATAATTCTTCCCTTTTGCTCTGAGGCTAAAATGAGAATCGCATGAGGCTAAAATGATCGAAGTAGGAGGCTAAAATTGATGTGACATTTTCCACCAGGGTTCACCGTTCCCAATTAGGGTTTATTACGTTCCGATTATGGCTCATCTGATCCCAACTAGTAATTATGAGATTCCCATTAGGGTTCACTGTCCCCAAATAGGGTGTATTGCATTTCATTCTAATGAAATCATCGTTCCATTTTTGTTTATCAGCACATGCTAAAATGAGAAATTCATGAAGCTAAAATGAGCGAAGTAGGAGGCTAAAATTGAATCTGGACAATTTCTGAGTTCACTTCCGATTTTGCCCTTAATGAGACGCGCAAATTGAAGATTTTCATTTTAATTATAAAATTGCCACCGAAAATCTGAATTAATCTGGATCGTTCAGATTTTGAAATGGAGGGATGAGATTGATTCCTAGTTCCCACCTGGTGACTGGTTCTTAACAGATCACATTCCTATACATATACACACACACACACATGTATCTGGATCCCGATTTTAATATGATCCATATACCCATTCAATTCTATATAAAATATAAAATGGATTCAATTATAGGTACTATCTAACATATTATGATCCATCCAGTTTGACACACCTTTTTATATTCATGATTTTATCTTATTTCTAAATCTTGATGCTGCTCGAATTTTTTTTTTTTATCATAATCAAATTGCGGCCAGTTAAATATGCCGCTTTTTTAACTTCTAAGAAAATTTACTAATTATAGCCACTCAAATATCCATTTAAGCTTCTTATATCCCAATTAAATCTCAACATATATACTCTCTTTGTATAAAATTAATTGTCATTTTACAATCTTTAACTTGTAACAAATGAAATGTCGTTACATATTTGCACCTATTCTCTTCAAAATTTAACCATGCATTATTAGGGAAAAGACAAGTGTGCATTTATTAGGTAAATATATCTTAATTAATTAGCAACTTTCACTTTGAATTACACTATTATGCATAATGTATTATAAACCCAAAAAAATGGCATTCTACGCCAACTATTATGTATAATGTATCCTAAAAAAATGGCATTCTACGTCGTTCCAAGTAATATAGTCATTGTTCTTTTTATAAAAAATAAAATAAAAATTAATATAGTCATTGCATCTTGGCACTCTTCAACACTTTTTGGTGGTCTTTTCCAACTAAAATAATATTGATGAGATCAATTAAAATTGAGATATTTTGGTCTGACACATCATTTGTATTCATCTCTTTCTCTCTCTCTAGTGTTTTTTTGCTGCACAACTCATTATTTTTTATAATCAATTATCTTCCACTGTCTGTATGATTGCTTTCATTTGCAAAAAATGATGTATTTATTGACAAGTAAAAACATTTATTAACTTCGGATATAGTAATTTTAACGGTATTATTAAAAAAGTATAAAATACTTTAATATAAAATTTAAGATGTTATAAAAAAACAAAGAATTAAATTAATATAAATTGAAACTTGACATCCTGAATGTACATAAAAATAAGGCAAAATACATTCTTAGGTCTTTATACTTTTGTATTTTATTTCACTAAGTCCCTGTATAATTTTACATTTTCATAGGTCCTTATACTTTGTCAAAATGCATCTTTAGATCCGTGTATAATTAAATTTTATCTTAATAGGTCCTTGTACTATTATTTGTTTCAGTAAATCCCTTTACTTCTATATTTGAACCCAATAGACCCTTTTTTCAACAAATTTATCTAAACCACCAGTTAAAATTATTATTAAAAAAACTTATTTAATTAAACATCTAAAATATGTTTTGAAGTAAAAAAGTTAAAGTAAATATTCGTTATTTCAAATTCAAAAAATATATAAAAAAGTATATAGAATTTGTGAGTTGGAGAATAAATAAAATCATTCCATTAACATTTTCACATAATCAAATTAATTCATGTATTACTGGAAAATGCCACCAATTTTAACTAAATTTTTAATTTAATTTGAATTTTCTAATTATATAATATTATAGCTCTAAAAAAAATTCGACGCATTTATTATGGTGATTTTGTGAAGTTATATATATATATATATATATATATTTGTTATTACTGTATGGCATTTATATAAATTAAATTAACAATATGTATTGGTAATTTAATTAGTATTATATTAGGTGATTAGTAGGCCTTTATACTATTTACGGTTACAGTTGTATGCTTCTTGTGTTTAAACAAGTTCTCTTTTAATAATTAACAATGGTGTTTTAAATAAATATTTTTAAAATAAAGGACATTTCGAGATAAATATACAAGTATAAGGACTTATTGAATAAAAAAATAGTGCAATGGCCTATTAAAACAAAATGTAACAGTACAAGGACCAAAGATGCATTTTTTAGGGACCTATTAAAATAAAAAAATTGTGCAGGGACCTGATGAAACAAAACGTAATAATATAGGGACCTAAAAATGTATTTTGCCTAAAAATAATAACGAAGTAATCTTAAGGTTCTGTCATTTTTAGGCGACTAACATAAAATTTAACAATCTATTTTTTATTTTTATTTTTTTGAGAAGTACAATCTATTTTTTGTATTAGAAGTTGTGGGAATAAATTGCTGTTTTACTTTGATCCAATTAATTTTCAGTTGAGAAACCATCATAAATTCCAACAATATAATTTTCTTGTATTAAAAATTAGGGGAAGAAATTAGTGTTGTTTTAATGTGATCCGATTAATTTTCAAGTTGAAGCAATATCATAAATTGTTTGAGGTTCAACTTGCAATGAAAATCTAATTAGATGGCGTGGCGTGATATATCATTTTTTTTTTAATATATTGTGCAAAAGTAGTATAATTCAAGGTGCACCTTGTCAATTGCTATTTCCAATCACCTAAAGCCAAATGAAATATAATGGTCTTTGAAAAGAAACATATTCTGAACTTAACTATAGACGAAAATATATACACTCCCTCTCTCTCTCTCGCTCTCACACACACACACACACACACAGAAAACTAGAAAAGAGATTTCCCCCAAGAAAAAGGAGGGAGAGAAGAGATTAATTAGCAAGCCAAAAATTGACACGCATAGAAGTAAAAGTAAAAGAAAAAAAGGGGGGGGGGGGGAGAAAAAAAAGGTCGAACTGTAGAGAATATAGGAGTGGAATTGACAGAGTGGCCATTGAAGATCTAAAGTGAAAGCTGCAGATGCATTTTGCATTTTTGCTTTAAGAGGAAAAGTAACCCCCACTTCTTTTGGCATATCTTTCCAGAATTAGATATGCTCTTACCTCTCCCTTTCAAAACTAAATAAAATAAAATGATATCAAATAACAATGATTATTTTTCCTCACATTCCATTTCCATTACCAAGAAAGTTCCTACCTTTGAAAGCTATTTGCATTGATATTCAACATAAATGAGCCAATGTCATGCTGTTTATGTGCTACAACTATCTTTCATCAACAAATTTTAAACTCCTCATTAGCTGAGAGGATTTGTTGCTTCCCGATATCATCACCCTTAACGACAAGTTAATAACATCCAATAACATGCAAAGAAAGCTACAGCCCACAACTAATAACAACTGTTTATTCACTAATGATGAAAATAATCATTATTTCTACAAACAGCCCAATCGATCATCAACAGCTCAATTCATCATCAACAAAGCTAATGTCAGTTTAGGTGACATACCATCTGAGTGACACTGACAGATATAATGGAGAAATATATCTCAACTTTCAGCCAGCAATTAATAACAGCCATTAATCCTCCATCAAGTTTCTATCAACCGCGGTCCCAACAGTGCTCATCCGATTCCAGAGGGCATAATGCGTGTAGCAACTACGCGTCTCCTTTCAATCACAAAACACTTGCTTGTACAAGTTTTTTTTCACATCAAGTAGTGGTTGATGCAAGAAATGAGCGAATCCGCTGAAACATTTCTGCTTTTACTGAATCAGGGACAGAACCTGGATACAAAAAGGTCAAATGTCATAAGATGAAAGCAGGAAACAAGTTGATAAAAAATGATAAGATATCATAAAGAAGCGCTTGAATCATAGCAGGGAGGAGATTTGATGCATCTAACTCCATGCATTCTTAATAGATATGCTAGTGATGTGGTACCTTGACATATGTGGTCTACATGCATAAAAATTTCACAACAAAAGATACTTTGAGCATTTATTGTGCCTACCCTAGCTGATATTTTGCTAGTTTCATGAATTTGCTTCTGTTGTAATGCTGAAATATATTGATATCCTGTTAACTATCCCAGGAAAAACAGAACTTTGCAACTAAGGTTTGTATAAATTTACTATGATTCCAATTTCCAATTGAAGGTCTCAATTAATTTGTAGTAGTGATGTTAGGGATGGCAAACAAAGTATGTTTGGCCACACCCGACTGCTGTCGTGGCATTCCAATTGAATGTCTCAATTAACTTATAGCAACAAAGTTAGGGATAGCAGCAATGCAAGTTTAGCCAAACACAAGGCTCACCCCATTAAGAACAACTTGGAACTTGATCCTAGACCTAACCTGCTGCATTCTTAGAGACAGATCCAAACAGCACACTCATTTAGATATTGTTTTACTGTTGTCTATTAAAATCAATTTCTATAAATTTCAAATATAATGTTTATAATTTGAAAGCATACCAATCTAGAACGGGAAAAATAAGACTATAGGAACTGAAAATTAAATTAGTCCCAAATAAATATATTTAATTTCAATTTAACAGTATATAAAAAAATTTAATGTGAATATTCTATATACAGGATGGTCCAGAACGGGTATATTAAGTGCTGAATGTTGTTATCAACACTTCTCTTGAGAACAACATCAACCAATTTGCTATGTTTTTCTTTACTCGTCATCCATGCCTTTTCCCATTGTGGTGGTAACTAACGCATAATAAGCAAATTAGAAATGCTGCACCATCAGCGAGAAGTAGGATGTGGTGCTAAATAAATCAGACAAAAAAGCCATGAACTATTGGTAGCAGGCTGCTGTTAGCACTATATTAGCATGCCTTGGAGCATATTTGAAGTAAAATATAGGTGCAGGGATATAGCAACTGCTGGAGCCTTGATGTTAGGTGATTGTGAAAGCTTGAACTTGCAGGCAATATCCTTTAAACATGAAAGCAGAGAAGCAGCAAAGGGTATCACACCTAATGCTTGCTAGTTAAATCGGATCCATGGTAAAAAAGAGAGGAGTAAGTGGTCCCAGAAAAGGAATTTTTATATGAATTTTATGCCCCATAACGCACAGGTCTCTACAGAAACTGATGCTCATAGCACGTTTACTTATGGGACAGAGTAGTCATAATGATAGCTAGGTGTGGCATGTTGCATTCTTAACTTTCCAAGTAGAAAGGGTAAGAACTTATAAGAAACAAAATGATCCTTCCAAGATTCATGATCAAACCTTTCATTCAACAAGATTCCTGAAAAAACTCTCAGAAAATGAAAATTCACCAGTAATGCATGGTACTATTAACACATTTAGTTTGATATCTTGATGAGAAAATATTGCAAGAAATTTGATTCTGAGAAGCACTGTACACATAAACAAAAGAACATAACTTTTTACATTGTCTTTGCATGCAGGAAAAATATCCGGAATGGTGAATTTAACAAAGCAATCAACAGCAGATAAAAAGACCAAGAAGTTTTGGGTGAGCATTGTTTCTCTACTTTTAAGATAAGACATCTCGCCCCATATGAAGGCCTATACATGAACAAATAAATGAGTTCTATAATTTAGACTCAAGTCAACCAATAACTATTCAATCCAGTAACCATACACTTGATACTTAGAACCTTCATTGCAAAGAATCTGTCAGTCTACCCCCGACATATCTTAAGACATCACTGATGCATCCTAACTTCCCTGCAGATCTTTAATAAGATGACAATAGTTGAAATGTTTCTGACCATGTTCAAGCTGTCCACATGCGACATGCCTGCTATGTACTGTGGACCCTGAGGTTTGTTAGTGCTTCTTAGGTCATAACCAACATCAGGGGTAAATCAATGCAGTTGCAGCCTTGCAGGTAATTTTTATTTATACGCAACTGCACTGGATATATAATAAGATGATTACCAAGTACCAATATTTTCCAGAATTACACTTTATAATACATATTATGAAAAATGTTGCATAATGTTTACTGTTTTTTCACATCCCTCGAGCTGCATAACTTAGATGGATTCAGTTGAAAGAAGAGACACGTGGCATTTAGTTTATTTTTTCTTGCTGTGCGCCTGTGCCCGATATTTATTATTTTGCTCACCCTTTAAATAATACTAATTATTACTATTACATGAGCGAACAAAAAATAATAATGGATAATTCCCTGCTAAGAAAAGACATTTAGTGGGTCCACTGAGTTATTAATATTTGAATTTATAGAAAATACCAGATAAATAACATCAAGGCAAACAACTTTTTGAACCCTCTCCCATTTGTTGTTCTGGGTTGAGGTGTGTTAATGAGGTCCATTAGATTTTGCTGCCTCCAGCTTTTAAATTTGAGTAGATAACCAGAATCTAGAATGTCCTGTGTATATTATATTGGTGATAAGATAAATGCAATGAGATATTTGAAACGCATTTGACCAAAATGTTCAAACAGACACTACTGATTCAAACCCTATCGATATGTGTCCTACTGTCCTCTACTAACAAATCATAAAATATATGCACTATTAGCAATCAAATTAAAAAAGAAGGAATAAATAGTAAAAAGAAGCAACAAGAAAACCAAAGATAATAACACAATCCATGAAATTTAAGAAACAAATCAATAATCCTTAAGAATACGAACGAATGTGGAAGAAACCCACCTCTTCCTCTTGGAGTCATGACATTGATAAGTTCGTCAACAGTTACATCATTCCTTCCCTTCTTCCTTGTAAACTCCCTGTCAAATAAATAGCATAAGTTTTTCCACACAATTAATGCATCAACACAACAAAAGAATCTAGAATCCGTGATAGAACAAGGGCTGGGTAAAATCTTCCATGTGCCTACATGAATCGTTGCGCAATGCATAAAAATGGTAGATATTTTAATTACAAATAAGGTTAGTACATGTAATCAATCTTTAATTTTTTTTCTCTCACCTGCATAGGGATTTCATCTCATCACTCCATCCACATTCTACAAGCCTCTCTCTTAACAGTTCCTTCAATCGCTCCTTCTCCACCAGCTAAGAAACCACAAATCGATCAGCAAATAAATACCTAAATCTCCAAAAAAAAAAAAAAAAAAGACCTAGAACTTATATCCGCATAAGGAAAATTCACTGGCTAATTTGAACGAAACAAATTTATCATAAGAAGAAAAAAAAACCTTTACATCAACTATTTGTTGAACAGTGGGCTCGATACCCTTCTCAGTTTCTGCATCCTGAGTCGGTGGCCGTTTAATTGGCGCCTTCCTTTTTCCGAGCATGTGAAAGAAACACAGCGAAAGCAATTGAGCATACGTCGAAACAAACTTGATTGGATTCAGCCTAATCTTAAAACTTACATTGTGCTGCGGAGAAGTTGAGCAGATAAAATCCGAGTCAGTTTTGAGTCTTCAAAGGTTCGTTTTGCTCTATTCTATCCTCACATTTGTATAATTGTATTGTTCTCACAGTTAAATTTATTTCAAAATTACATGTTTTAATTTAATTTTATATTTTTTTTAATTGGGATACAAAAGTCTCGCCATCCCTTATAATGGGGAGGGTAGCTAAGTTACATAAACATTTGTTAAATAGTATTTCTTCACTTTATTAGGATGAAAGATCTAAGTACCAATTTTAATTTCATATTCCTATTAAATGATTTCATCCGCCCGGAACATACCAATGATTATATTCAAAGCCCCATTTTTATATTCATACTTAATATAAATTTAAACATAGATATAACTAAAATTTGATGTCCGACGTTTTAATTTTTCTAACAAAAATATCGGGACCTTCAAATATTTGTAGTTTGATATCCAATTTAGTAGATTTTTTTTTTTTTATCAAATCTATCCATTGTCAATTTATTCAATACATTGTAGCATACCTTGAAGTTAGATATGGGATTCTCCCATTTTCTATTATAGTCATGAGCTAGCTTGACCCTTCTAAAACTATAAAAATTAAACCTCACATTTAAAATAAAAATAAATATATAAGTAACTTATTATATTTTATAAATTATTAAAATTAAAAGCTTAGGAGTATATATATATATATATATATTATATACTATAATTATTTATATAACAACCACATTGAATATATTATATATAAATACACATATTATGTAAATATAAATTGTATTATTATAATAAAGGTTAATTTGTTTAAATATTACGATTGTACACGAATTCTGATTTTCAACACGAACTTTAAAATAATGTCCCTACAACACAAACTTACACTCTTTTGCAATTATAGCATCACTTTCAAATGAGGTCAATTAAATTAACGTGACATCCACGTGTACAAGTGCAATGCACACATGTACATTCACAGATTCATCTCTTCAATCTTTAATCAATAAATGTTCAATCAATTAAGTATTATGCATAATTTTCATCATTGTAATTGCACCAATTTTGAATTAATGTTGTAATTACAAATAAAAATGTAAGTTTATGTTATATGAGTAACACTTTAGAGATTATGTTGAAAAATGAAATTCATGTATAGTTCGTGATATTTAAACCAAATATCCTTAAAATAATTAGGCCGGCCTATTACAAATAAACTTCTAAAAATATATATTTTATGATCTATTTGTTAAATAGGTCACACATAGGTAGACCTAACATAGGCTATAAATCGTAGGCCCTTATTGTATAGTGTGACCTATTTTCATTTAACTAGGCTTCTTAAATGATGGTCAATCAATTATGATTAATTGCCATATAATTATTTTTAGTATTTAATTTAATTAATATTAAGTTATTATATAAGCTAATTAAAATTTAAGGATAGGGTCCAATTTGGTCCCTAAACTATTTCCCAAGGAGCATTCTGACCCTTAAATTAAAGAGAGAAATACTATTTTAGTCACTTAAACTTTTAAAAAACTTATTTTAGCCAGTAAGGTTTAAACATATTTTTTAACCACTTTGGACAAAAATGCCCTTCTGGCCTATTTTTCCTATGAAAATATATATATATATATACTAATATAATTAAATTTTTTAAATGAAATTTCCCCAAATCTGAAAATATTCCCTCCCTCCATCTCTTTCCCCAAAACTTTCAATCTGCATTTTGAACGAGGCAAGACGAAGACGAAGATGAAGACGAACGGAAGTTTGAAAGATTTTCCCCCTCTATTGAAGACGAACGCAAGTTTGAGCGATTTTTCCCCTCTGTGTGGATCTCTCTCTCTCTCTTACTGACACAGTGAAAGACGCAAGAAGAAGGCGAAGCTGAATTGCAAAGTGTGAAACGTGAACTTCAATTTTCTGACGTGTAATCTGAAAGGTATTGTTCTCACCTCATTCAAATTTTCGTACTAAATTGAAGCCCTGAAAAAAAATAATGTTCTTAATTGCGCGCCGATTTGTTCTTAATTGTGCGATAAGCACAACGATACCGCGTAGTCTCTGTGTATTCGGCCCAAGGTTATCAGCAGATATATGTGCAACATCACCATTGCATCGGTTTAAATATAATGTGTATCGGTATCTACATATAGCCATTTAAAATTTGTAAACATATCAAAAATCAAATTTTAACAACTAATTTATGCGTGCATTCTCACCTCTTTGATTCTTTAATTGACATCGGCAATCGCGCGGAACATTAGAGGGAGGCCGTGCGCGCAATGTGATTCTCGACTGTTTACGTGCATTGTTTCTGTGTTCGGCCAACATTATTGGCATATGTGTGTACAACATCGCCATTGCTTCGGTTCGAATATAATGTGTATCGACATTAATATGAAACCAAGCTTCTTGTTAAACATACCTAAAAATAATTTTTTCGACTGTTGAATTGACATTTGCAAACATAGAGACCACATTTTTACGTTAAATTGATTGAGGAATATTTATATATATTTGTATTTGTTCTCGTACAGATAAGCGACAGAAACATTTATATTTGTATTTGTTCTCGTGCAGATGAGCGACAGAAACATTGTTTTGCATCATGGAGGGTTTTGGAGAGACAACACTTACATAAATGGGATTGAAGAATACGTCCACGTTCCATCGGGTGGTATGATGTACTCTCACTTATTTGACGAAGCTGTTGGAATTGTCAGTGAAGATCCAAACCTGTATAAGTATGCTATTTCTACTCTGATGTTATTTGCTGATGGTAAAATGATTCGATTTAGGATAAAAATGATTCAGACTTGGATCATGCTAACAGTGTTCTTCCGTTTTTGAGATTATACATTGAGACCTTTGATAAGGCAGCACCTACACAAGCTCAGCACCGATTTACTATTGCAGCCCATAATAGTTTTGTGGGTTTATTAAATTCTCAAAATGTTTATCCACAAACATACGTACATAATAATCCATTTGATAGACGATCTAAGGCTGATATAGTTCACCGAGTTGAAAATTTTGGTAATGCTGATGATATTATTCGTGTTGAAGAAGATAATATGACACTTGATGATGATGGTGATTGTAGAGGTCACAAAATCCCTACAATTAATCGTACTTCGAGTTCGGGCTCCGGTGATCTACAAGACAAAAAACACGTGAAGCTGAAGGACCGTCGGAGGGTTAACAATCGAACGGACTCCGACGCTCAAATCAGAATCGAATTAATTAAAGATAAAATGATTAAATTGCGAAATTATAAGAGCTATTTAGTAAAAGAAAATGGGGGGGGTCGAGCTCCGCTGTTATGGAGCCTTGTGTAAATGTTGCTTGCGGAGCTGTGTGATGAAAACTTATGATTTGGCTGAAGTGCGAGCGTTATGTGTATTATGTGAATCATCTCCCTCCCCCCGTGAGGCGTATATATATATATATATATATATATATATATATATATATATATATATATATATATATATATATATATATATATAAAGGAGGGTTTAACCAATTTCCACTTTTTAAGGGATCCTTTCTATCCTTTTTATGGTTTTGACAGGGTCTCACTTATCTTCAACGGATATGTTTGACTTGGTCTTCTTAAGAATCCGTTCAAGCTTGGTTTCTTCTTTTTTAGGCCCCTGGACCTCGAGGTCAGAGGCCTCTGGACCTTGAGGTCGACCTCGAGGTCGGGGCCTCTCGACCTCGAGGTGTCGACCTCTTCGATTCTTTAGACTTTTAAAAATGGCCATGGGCCTGGTCTCTGGGCTTATATAGAAATAGGGCCTCTACAAGCCTCTAACCACCTTCCGAGATTCTTGGGATATCCATATCTCTAATAAGGTTTTTGACGGGGTCATGGCTATCTTCAACGGATACTTTGACCCAATCTTCTCCTTGAGTCTGTTCGATCGTGGACTCTCGCTTTTAGACCTCTGGACTTCGAGGAATAAGGTATTGACCTTGAGGCATGGACCTCGAGAGGTGGACTTTGAGGTGTGGACCTCGAGACATTTTATCATGAGGCGTCGATCTTGTTTGGTTCTTTAAACCTTCAAATAGGCGTGTGCCTAGTTTTTGGGCCTATGCAGATATATGGCCTCTACAATGATGATGATGTGAATGATGAGACGAGTGTCCACATCAATGATGATTTCAGCGCTGAGGAGCATTGCAGAACGTATGATTAGGGAAATGATGAAACATATTTTGATGATGATGGGGAAGAAATACATGCTGGTGATGAAGCTCTGAGAGCAAGCCTCTAATGAAGCTGAGGCTCTGAGAGGAAGCCTCTAATGAAGTTGAGGCTCTGAGAGGAAGCCTCTAATGAAGGCCATGAGAGCAGACCTGTACTGATGTTGAAGCTCTAAACCTGAGTACAGATCCTGATGGAGCTGATAAGGTCGTGAGAGCAGACCTCGTGAAGCTCCAGACCTGAAGTCAGGTCTTAGGAGAGCTGATGAGGTCGTGAGAGCAGATCTCGTGAAGCTCCAGACCTGAAGGCAGGCCCTGGGGGAGCTAATGATGAAGCTCCAGAACTGAGTACAGATCCTGGGGGAGCTGATGATGAAGTTGGGAGCTGATGAGGTCGTGAGAGTAGACCTCGTGAATAGGCTGAAAATCAAACTAAATAGCTCGATACTCAGCCCGTGTTTGTTCGTTAAAAGCTCGTTCGAGCTCGGTTCAATAAGCATATCAAACAAGCTTGAACATAATTTTATGTTCGATAAAATTTAAAGCTCAGCTCGAACTCGAGCTCGATATGTAAAAAATGAGCAAACATGTGTAAAAATATCAAACTACTCGAGCTTGACTCGTGTTCGGCTCGATTAAAGCTCGTTTGAGCTCGACTCGATAGATAATCAAACAAACTCAAACATAAAATGTAAAACTCGATATCATTTCAAACAAGCTTGAACATATGTGTGTTCGGGCTCGGCTCGACTCATTTACACCCCTACTCGTGAAGCTCCAGACCTGGAGTCAGGTCCTAGTGGAGCTGATGAGGTCGTGAGAGCAGACCTCGTGAAGCTCCAGACCTGAAGTCAAGCCCTAGGTGAGCTAATGATGAAGCTCCAGACCTGAGTATAGAACCTAGGAGAGCTGATGAGGTTGTGAGAGCAGACCTCGTGAATCTTTCATATAAATCTCTTTCGTGATTCTTGCCAACCATCCCACTTATTTCGCGTTTTAAACTTGCTTGAGGACTCTGCTTCAAACACCGTCGATTTCTTGGAAACTATTTAGGCTGCATTTTCAGGTAGTTTTCTCGTTCCCCTCTTTTTATCTTTTAAGTTGATTTACTCTTGTTTGTTTTGTCGCTTATGTGCCTTTATGTTGCATACTTTGCTTTATTCTGGTTGTTTTGTTGTGAGATGAGCTCTCCGTGTTGGAGTACCTACAAAGATGGGATTAAATGAGATAAATAGTGCATGTTTAGGAGATACCTTTCAAAGTTATAGTTGAGGTTTGAGGGCCGTCCTGCACTTGAGTTTACTACCTTGAGGGTCGGGACCCTTGCGGTTGGTTTGGAAGTCGGGATCGTTCCTGAACTCGAGCTCTCTATTTTAAGGGTCAGGACCCCTGTGCTTGGGGTTTCTTTGGTCATAAGACTGAATTCCGGGTCGGAACTCCATTATCTTCTTGAGAGTCGAGACCCCTGTGCTTGGGGTTCTGTTAGTTACTCCGATGCTCAAGTCAGTAAACAAAGCTAAAGAATAAATCAAAATAATTTAGAGTGAGTTCAAAAATTCTAGAGATGGTACTATTTTAGGTGTAGTGCGTTCCGATTTTTGGTTATGGGTCGGTCCTCCGCCGTTTGGGTCTTTCATGCTCCGTTGTTGATGATTCTTGTGACCTGGTTTGGGATCAGAAAAAAAATTTCTTCATCTTCTTCCCACTTAATTTAGCCCAAGCATTTGCTAGGACATCATCCATTGTCTTGTACGGGTATTTCATCAGTTTCTTGTAGAGGTCTAAGCCATTTTTTAGGCTTTTTCTAAAAGCTGAAATCGCGGTGTCGATGTTGCAGTTGGGGATCGATACTTTTTCTCTGTTAAATCTTCTGATGAAGCTTAATAGGGGCTCTTCCATCCTTTGTACGACCGTGTAGAGGTCGTCAACGCATTTTTCAATCTTGTGGCTACTGACGAATTGCTCGACGAAGAGATCATTAAGCTGGGCGAATGACGAGATTGTTGAGTTGGGAAGGTTGATGAACTATTGGAGTGTTGGCCCAACGAGGCTGGAACCGAAGCCTTTACACATGTTGGCTTCTCGGACATGTCGAGGTATCATAGTTGTGAACATTCTTTATTTGTATTGGGTGACATGATCATCGAGATCGGATACACCGTCAAACAGCTTCATGCTCGGGAAGGTGAACTTCGGAAGCATCTTTACGAGGCTGATCTCGTTGGTGAATGATGAATCTACAAAACTCATTGGTGCAGTTTTTCGAATAGGAGTGGGAATCCCTAGGATTCGGGTTAATATGTCTTCCAATCGCTGAATCTTCTTTTCAATCTCAGATTTTGATCCAGGCTCATAGTCTTCGAACCCAGAAGGGGGTCCTACAGGGAAATCATCATTTTCCTTGCCCTTGAATATGGGTTCATTGCTTGTACATACGGTGAGATGATTAGTTAATTCATGAGTTGAGTTCAGAAATACCTACTCTCGGAGTTCGTTTGATATTCGGGTTCGTGAGAGCGGGGACAGTTGAGTTTGAGCAGATCCATTCGGAAAAAGGTTTGGTTGTGAAATGGCTTCTACTCTGGCCTTCAAGGCTGAGTTTTCTGTGCGGATCGTTGTGAGTTCAACCATGGTGATATCCAATTGACGCTGGATCGAACGCAGAAGCCATGCAATATCACCATCGCCTTCAGGTGAGGGGGTCGCAGTTGCCCCATCTTTTCAGGCTTCATGAGGGACGGTTATTGTGTCCATTTGGTTGTTGTTCGTCATCTTAAAGTGATCGATCGGAGCCCCACGGTGGGCGCCAAATTGTAGAGGTCAAAAAATCCCTACAATTAATTGTACTTCGAGTTCGGGCTCCGGCGATCTACAAGATAAAAAACACGTGAAGCCGAAGGACCGTCGGGGGGTTGACGATCGAATGGACTCCGACGCTCAAGTCAGAATCGAATTAATTAAAGATAAAATGATTAAATTGCGAAATTATAAGAGCTATTTAGTAAAAGAAAAGGGGGGGTCGAGCTCCGCTGTTATGGAGCCTCGTGTAAATGTTGCTTACAGAGCTGTGTGATGAAAGCTTATAATTTGGTTGAAGTGCGAGCGTTATGTGTATTATGTGAACCATCTCCCTCCCCCCGTGGGGCATATATATATATACATATACATATATATATATATATTTATAAATCATAGTTCAAATAGGAACACAAATCCTGTGTAGGAAATAGGAATGAATACCAGCCATAGGATCCAATTAATTGGATGCTCAAGATCCGTTTTTGTAGTAGGAATCATATTGCAATTATTTAGCAATTTAATTAAGTGAGGGTTATACTTGTAATTTATCTTATTATGGGTGAAATCTAATCCCACATTTTAGGGAAATTTCCATAATCCATGCAATTTTGGATTCTATTTCGATTTATTATGAGAATAAGTATTCATCTGTTTTTTTCCTCAGACGCGACGGTTTTTTTTCTTAAACACGCAGTATTATTCTAGAAACTATTCATTGCAAGTTGAAAAAATTAAATAAATTCTGCATTATTCGATAAATTTTTCAAAGCTTTTTGGAACGGGAGAATTATTCGTTGTTTGTGCAAGATAAACTAAAGATCGCAACATTGATGGAAAATTTAGGTATTGGATGTGTAATTATCGTGTTCATATTAATTTTGTTTGTCGATTTAGTGGTTTGTTAAAAAAATTTATATGTTTGTATATATGTGTGAGTTTTAGTCTAACTTTGTATATTAATCGATTTACGGTTGTGTAAACAGAAAAAACAAATTTAAAATTTTGTGTCTAAACATTGTAGGAGAAGTTGGAGAGTAGTGATGTATGTTATATTATAAGTCAGTGTAAAAAAAATACGTCAATTCATATTTTATTTTTCTTCTAGGTAGAGTTTTATAGTTCTGTTTGTGTTTCAGTTAACTGTCAGAATATTGCTATCAACGATAGACAATTTGCTATCTAACGTAAAAATGTTTGCTATTTAAGACCCTCTATTGATGCATTGGTTGTAGTGGTTTATTATGCATGGGTGTAACGACATACATTTTTCAATTAAATGTCAGAATATTGCTATCAACAACATACGATTTGCTATTGCGTTGAAAATAATTTTGTAGTTAAATGTCAGAATATTGCTATTGAGTTAAATGTCAGAATATTGCGTTGAAAATAATTCTGTAGTTGATGTTTGTGTATGTTTATTTAATTTCTATAATTTTATATATGATGGGGTTTTAGGATAGTTTAGTATGTTAATCGAGTGAGGAATGTGTAAAAATAAAGAATACATTAAGAAGATTGAGTCAAAATATTGTAGGCGAAGTTGCACAGTGTTCATCTATGATATATTATGCGTTCATGACAAAATATGCATGAATGCATATTTTTGATCTTATATTTAGGGTTTTCGAGTTGTCTTTATGTGTTCTGTTAACTGTTAGAATGTTGCTAACTACGATGTATGATTTGCAAATTAGTTTATCATTGTTTGCTAATTCAGAACTTTCATGTAGTTGATTTACGAGGACGGTTATTAATTTGCATGATTTATATATGAATGTGTTAAAACGTTGTAGGCGAAGTTGCAGAGTATTCATCTATGTTATATATTGGACGTTCATGACAAAAAATACGTGAGTTGATATTTTTGATCTTATATGTAGGGGTTTTTGGAGTTGTGTTTGTCTGTTATGTTAACGATCAGAATGTTGCTAGATACAATATATGATTGCTAACTAGTTTATCATTGTTTGTTAATTCAGAACTTACACGTAGTTCATGTACGTTGACGATTTTTAATTTGTATGATTTATATAAGTTGTGTTAACTGTCAGAATGTTGCTATATGCGACATATGATTTGCTAACTAATTTAGAAATGTTTGCTAATTCAGAACCTTAATATAAACATACATGTTTATGTTGTTTGTGTGATTTAATTATATCGACATATTTTCTATTATAAAATTTATTATTATGGTTATTATTTTTATTTTTTATTCTTAATATATATAGCTTAATGAATTATAATTTTACTAAAATGACAGGTAGTAATTTGTCTCAAGATAATCATGCAATTGAGGATTATATATCAAAGTGTGAAAAATCGTTAAAACGATTTGTTGGTCAGAAGTTCAAAAGTGTAGAGAATGGTATTATTTTTTATAGAAATTATGGTGCAGCTGCTGGCTTTGACATTCATCGTGGTACAGCTAGAAGGTCTAATAATGGTGTTATTATATGGAAGTACGTGTTATGCAGTCGTGAAGGTGAAAAGAATTCAGTTGAGGATAAAGTTGGCGATGATGTAGAGAAGAAACGACGTAGAGTATCAAAGAGGGTCAACTGCATGGCTCGACTAATGTTTGCAAATTTATTGGATTGCGTTAGCAAATAAAAGATTTGTTGTTAGCAAATATTCAACCGTCTGTTAGCCAAAAATGTTTAATTTAGTTTATCATATTTTGTTGGTTTGGATATTAGCTAACAATATCATTATGCTAATGTTGTTTATTTCAAAAGTTGAGATTGTATCCGGATTTTCCATTTTTTTGTAATATAATATTTGCTAAATAATACAGTTAGTTTTGCTAATTCAATACTTTTTACAAACAAACGAAATTTGTTTATGCTATTGTATTGTATTCGCAAGGTAATGATATTATATTTAAAAAAATCAAATGCATCAACATGACACTAACCTACGTACAGTTGTGTTTGTTTTACACTTAGTTGTGAGGTAATTGCTACCCGTAAAATAATATTTTGCTATCTAATGCAATACGATTTGCTAATTTATAAGATTTTAAGGTTTATTGATTCAAAAGGTGAGATTGTATCCGCCATTTTCATTTTTGTTGCAATATAATTTTTGAACTGAAGATTACAATAAGGTTTGCTAATACAATACTTTTTACAGAATCATGACTAACTATTGCAGGCTGTGTTTGTTTTATAGTTATTGTCAGACAATTGCTATCTGGAAAATAATATTTGTTAACTATTGCAATATGGTTTGCTAATACAATACTTTTTCCGTTGCTTGCTCCTCAAGCCGTGATCACCTTGATGGCTCCCACCTAAATAAATAAACATCCAACAAAAGGAAACAGAAATTAACAAATTAACTAATATCCAAACAAGCAAAATATGATAAACTGAATTAAACATTTTTAGCTAACAGGCGGCCGAATATTTGCTAACAACAAATCTTTTATTCGCTAACGCAATCTAATAAATTTACAAACATTACACTTTTGGTTTCTATAATAATAAATAAACAGGAGTTCACCACCAATAGAAAATTCAAGGTAAGAAAAAACACCTTTCACAAACCTACCAAGAGCCAAACGGAAAAAAAAACCAAAGAATTGAGACCATTCAACTATTTTTTTGCCAAGACACAAATATGAATCTGCTACTAATCGCGTCATTCAGAAATGCTAACATATTCATTTTTATTTGCTATAATCAGCTATGTATTTGCTAATTGGTTCATAAATATCTAGCTAATAATGTACACTAAATTGATATCAGATTCACATAATTGCTTATACAAACATACATAATCACTAACAGTAACATACAAAATTAGAATGCCATTCTTAAAAAAAAATTATACCTGTTACATCTTTCCGTTGCTTGCTCTTCAAGCCGTGATCACCTTGAGGGCTCCCACCTAAATAAACAAACATACAACAAAAGAAAACAGAAATTAACAAATTAACTAATATCCAAACCAACATAATATGATAAACTGAAATAAACATTTTTTTGCTAACAAGCGGCTGAATATTTGCTAACAACAAATCTTTTATTTGCTAACGCAATCCAATAAATTTGCAAACATTATACTTTTAGTTTCTATAACAATAAATAAATAGGAGTTCACCACCAATAGAAAATCCAATGTAAGAAAAAAACACCTTCCACAAACCTACCAAGAGCCAAACGGAAAAAAAAACCCAAAGAATTGATACCATTAAACTATTTTTTGCCAAGAAACAAATATGAATCTGCTACTAATCGCGTCATTCAGAAATGCTAACATATTCATTTTTATTTGCTATAATCAACTATGTATTTGCTAACTGGTTCATAAATATCTAGTTACTACAAATTTGCAAATGAAATAAACAAACATTTAATCCACAACTGAAACCAATGACAAATTCCATCCATTTCAAATAAAATAATTTTTTTATTTAATTTTCATCATAATTAGGAAGTAATAACTTGGACAATTATATATACTATATCCACCTTATATAAAATCATATATTTGCTATCAGACGCCTAAATATTTTCTAACAACAAATCATTATTTGCTAACGCAATCTAATATATTTGCAAACATTATACTTTTGGATTCTCTAACAATAAAGAAACATGAGACCAATAGAAAATTCAAGATAACAAAAAAAAAACCTTCCTCAAACCAACCAAGAGCCAAACGAAAAAAAAAGGAAAACTGCTACAATTAAAATATTTTTTGCCAGAAACAAATATGAATATGTTACGACAAATTTGAAAACGAAATATACAATCCAATACACAGTGTTAAAATCAAACATAATAAGATTGCTATCACCTTCTTAAATTTTTGCTATTATCATAACTAAATTTGCTACTAATAACGACCGTACATGGTATACATATTTAATTACAGAAAAGTTTTAAAAAAAGATACAAACATTTAATCCACAACTGAAGCTACTGACAAATTCCATCTATTTCAAATAAAATAATTTTTTTTTTAATTTTCAACATAATTAGGAAGTAATAACTTGGACAGTAATATATACTCTCTCCACATCATATAAAATCATATATTTGCTAACATGCTCCTAAATATTTGCTAACAACAAATCTGTATTTGCTAACTCAATCCAATATATTTGCAAACATTATACTTTTGGATTCGCTAACAATAAAGAAACAGGGGTTTACCACAATTAGAAAATTTGCTAATTATCATGACTAAATTTGCTATTATTATAACTAAATTTGCTAATAAAAACTCCAACAAACAGAAAATCACACCCATCAACATCCAAATATTTATTTATCACCCATTTCAACGAGAATTTTTACATTACCGATTTTCATTACAAATCCAGAAATGTCGAACTTACTGTAAACCCCCTAAAAAAACCAATAAATCGATAGAACCCAAAATTTAAACACTAGTAAGCAAAAAAAAAATCAACAATGAAGTACACCATGGTAGTTATTTGCCCAAAAATTGCAAATTCTACCAAAGAAACCAACTTAAACTGAGGAAAAAAATGGCTTCAAAAATACCTGGAGTAGTTCTTGTTGAACGCCTTCCCGTCATTTACTGCTATAATCGTCCTTCAATCTGCAGTCGAATGAAATCGCGCCGCCAGTGAAGTAAAGAAACTGGATTCTGGAAAAAATGGCTGGAGGAGGTCGTCGCGTAATTAATTTTTCAAAGAACTAAGCCCTAGAATACATTTTGCAGAATGATATGAAATCTAATGAATTTTCGAGATTTTGGTTGGGTTAGTTGCCATAATTACACGGCTACAAATCAGGTTCGTGATTTAGTATTATTTTTACCACCATTTTTTACCCCTAAATATTCAGATATATTAATAAAAAGGCAAACAATTGCAAATTGATCCCTATATATAAAGTTTAATCTTAGCCGCTGATTTGGAGGAAATCTATGGTTAATATTTATTCCTATTTCCTACATAGGGGGGTGGTAAACACTTTAACCCACCCCTATATATATATAAAGGAGGGTTTAACCAATTTCCGCTTTTTGAGGGATCCTTTCTATCTCTTTTAGGATTTTGACAGAGTCTCACTTATCTTCAACGGATATGTTTGACTTGGTCTTCTTAAGAATCCGTTCAAGCTTGGCTTCTTCTTTTTTAAGCCTCCGGACCTCGAGAACTGGGGCCTCTGGACCTTGAGGTCGACCTCGAGGTTGGGGCCTCTGGATCTCGAGGTGTCGACCTCTTCGATTTTTTAGACTTTCAGAAATGGCCATGGGCCTGGCCTCTAAGCCTATATAGAAATAGGGCTTCTACAAGCCTCCAACCACCTTCCGAGATTCTTGGGATATTTATATCTTTAATAGGGTTTTTGACGGGGTCATGGCTATCTTCAACGAATACTTTGATCCAGTCTTCTCCTTGAGTCTGTTCGATCATGGACTATCGCTTTTAGACCTCTGGACTTCGAGGAATAAGGTATCGACCTTGAGGCATGGACCTCGAGAGGTGGACCTCGAGACATTTTATCATGAGGCGTCGATCTTGTTCGGTTCTTTAAACCTTCAAATAGGCGTGGGCCTAGTTTTTGGGCCTATGCAGAAATATGGCCTCTACAATGATGATGATATGAATGATGAGACGAGTGTCCACATCAACGATGACAATTTCAGCACTGGGGAGCATTGCAGAACGTATGATTAGGGAAATGATGAAATATATTTTGATGATGATGGGGAAGAAATACATGCTGATGATAAGACTGATGACCTTGATGCTTGTTGTGGAATGCATCGTATGTCCGCACCACCACATGTTTCCAGATGTGAAATAGATGATATGCAAGATGATACTTTTGAAGTATCGTACGGACATGGACGGTAATGGATCATTCCAGGGGCATTTGATCAAGCAGCGCTCCTTTTAAATGATTTGGGTATTGATTCGAGTGTTAATACTCGTGATTCGTTGTGTTTTGGCGCTACCTGTTCCAGTAAAGATTCAATTATCACTTCTTTGAGATTGTATCATCCTATGAATCGTGTGGATTACAGGATCGAGCGTTTCTCGAATACTCAGTTTTCTGTTAATTGCAAGCACAAAGAACGTTGTACATTCTCAATGCATGCTTCAACTCAAGGTGAACAATGGAGGGTTTTCCAATGGGACATTTCTCATTCACGCCAGGAGGATTTCTGCGACAATGGACAACATACGATTGCATCCAAAATTATTGGAGCATACTTTGCTCCGGATTTACTGGATGAGAGAAAAGTCCTAAAACCGAATGAAATGCAGATGAAATTGCAGAGGGAGTTCCGTGTTCGGGTGGATTATGGTCGAGCTCTAGCAGGGAGAAATCATGCAATAAGAATGATATACGGTGATAGTGATAAGTCTTTCCAGCTACTGCCATCATACTTGTATATGCTGCAACAGTCCAATCCCGGTTCAATTGTAGAGTTGCAAATAGATACAGCGGGTCAATTTGAGTACCTGGCCATTGCTGCTTCAATAAATGGCTTCATTTTTTTTGGCCGTCTTGTGATTGTTGTAGATGGTACTCATTTGAAAAGGAAGTGCAAATGGATTATGTTTGTCGCTGCAACAAATGATGGAAACGAACAGATTTATCCGCTTGCAGTTGGTATTGGAGACAAAGAGAATGATGCAACTTGGAGTTGGTTTTTGCGACATTTTAGGAGGACATATGGATGCCCTGACGACCTGTTGTTCGTTTCATATAAGCATAAGAGCATAAAGAATGCTGTTGCAGAGGTGTATCCAGGAATAACATATGGAATTTGTGTATACCATTTACAGAACAACATAAAGAGGTGGGGCGCCAATGTAGTAGCCATGTTCCAGAAAGCAGTCAATTGTTATCATACTCAAGAATTTGATAAACACATGAGGAATATTTCGATTGCCTCTGAGAAAGGAGCATATGAGAGGTTATTGAATGCAGATTTAATCCGATGGGCATGTAAGTCCCCGGTCCATCGTTATGAATTTATGACCTGTAATTGTGCTGAGTGTTTGAATGGGCGACTTCATTGGGCCATAAGGTTGCCGGTATGCACTTTCTTAGAGTGCGTATGCACATTGATTGGTTGTTGGTTTTACGAGCGTCGTAAACATGCTATAGGGAGGACACATCTATTGACGCAGTACACCGTTGGTGAGATTTCGAAACAGACCATCATCTACAGAGGTGTCCGTAAACGGAACATCATTATGTGTAGAGAGGGTTGCCGGACGAGGGAGGATTGCCGGACCAGACAGGCTTGCCGGATCAGGGAGGGTTGCCTGAGCCGCTTCATGTGATTGGGTTTTACCTGCACAGCGTGGAGGAGCATGTTGCCACAAAAATGGACATTGTTCTATGTTATTCCAATACACAGAGGCACTTTCAAGGTCGGAAGGTTTCAACTTGCGGAACATCTACATTCAAAAAACATTTCAAGACATTAAGTAGTAGTTTTTAAAATTAAATATTGATGGAACGTTAAACGAAACACATAGAATTCTTCACACCTGGCCTCTGATGACTTTCAAATCACAATTTTTAAATTTATACAAATATCGTAAAACTCTCAGCGTAGCATCTGCTGATGCAACAACACCACAAGTCTCACCCAATAGTGGGACATCACCATAAATCCATGTATGCATCAAGATAGTGTATAAAAAAAATTCTATGGTTATATTAATTTAACCGATATTGCAAGAGTTCAAATAATTAGCGTGAAATTACAATTATTAAAGGAATTTATTTCAGCATACCTTGAATGCTAGTGAGAAACCGTATATATGATAGGAATCTCTTTTTGCAGATTCCTTCCGTGTCGTCGGGATATTGGTCAGGTAATGCAGCAGTCTTTGGTAGGAGTAGCTACCCCATGGAAATGATTCCCATTTTTCTTCATCCTCGACCAACACCCACAACCAATCAGGAATATGATTCACGGAGTCTAGTCCAAACAACACAACATTCACAAACAACACTTTCGCAACTTTCAAATAATCCTGGGGGTCATCCCCAAGATACTTTTTCTTCATGAACTTTTTTCTCAATTCAGTTGGTGTTATCTGCTTTTTGCGTAGGACCCGACTATAGAAGTGGGACGATCTAATCTTGTGGACTTTATGCCGATCAAAATTTGAAGACCCGAAATTCAAACCACACAATAGAGCATATTCAAACCGACTGAATCTTAGCATTTTCTTTCCTATTTGAAACCACATCTCGGTCTTATCCCCTCCATCATTCACTATCTCATGTGTGAAGAAATGGTGAACTGCATTATTGCATCTTTCTATCTTGCTTAGAATTTCTAACACCTTACCAAAGCTTGAATTTCGCAATTGGCCATATATATCATCATCATAACCCGTCAATACAACTTTGATATCACCAATATAGGGCGTGCGATCATGGTTACTGATTGTGTACTGCGTATTTTTCATTTCCTTTATTTTCCATTCCCACCCATCCTACATATAAGATAAAAAAATCAACACATTAACGAAACAAAAATTATGCGAAAATCATATATGTGTGTGTAAGATTAAAGAAAACTTTGTGCCAATGCAATGGAATGCTGAGCAAGTGGCTGCCGATAATCAAAAGGCGCATGTCGATGCTTGCCATTACTGCGCGCAAAGATGCTGCACGCCATGCCCCAGCGCGCATAACTGCTGCGCGCAAACAAAAAGTATGCGAATGAATAGATGAACAAAAAGATATGTAATAAACCCATAGCGAAAATTGTATATGTGTGTGTGAGATTAAAGAAAACTTTGTGCCGATGCAATGGAATACTGGGCAAGTGGCTGCCGATAATCAAAAGGCACATGCCGATGCTTGCCATTACTGCGCGCATCGGCTGCGCGCTAACCTCAGCGCGCACCAATGCTGCGCGCCATGCCTCTGCGCGGCTGCGCCCACAACTGCTGTGCGCAAGAGCCGTGCGCGCACAACTATTGGCTGCTGCCCGCAAGACCCATGTGTGCGCAAAACGACTGCGCGCAGAAATTGACCGCGCACCTAAGAACCGCAAATCTATAGATTTATATCTACTTCCAAAATACCACAAATTATTCCATTTTTTCACAGACCCATTTCAATATGTATATGAAGATACATCTAACGCCGTTGCACGTCGTCTCTTACGCGGAGGAGCCTCTTCGTGACGTTCTTCAGTACTAAAATCGAACTTTAAGACAGAACAATAGCAATAATATGTATCTATTAGATATAGCAAAATCCACAACATAATACAGTAAGAAATTAGATCCAAAATCCTAAAACCCATTAAGCAGTGTAAATCCCCAATCCATTAAAATACACGAACCATACGCAAACTCAATTTTCGACTCAAATCTCACCTTTGGTCAACAATAATGTGCGACGAGGATGTAGCAGTCGCCGGATTTTATGAGTCGCCAGAGTTCACAGTTGAAGTTTGCGGCGACGGGGAGAGACAAAAGATACTGCTTGGAATTTTGGGAGAGAAGAGAGAGATTGAATTGAAACTCCGAATTTTTGGAGGGAAGAAATAGAGAGAGAGAGAGATTCAGTTGAAAAGTTTGTGAATTTTTCTTTTTTTAGGCTGATTAATTAATATAGGGGCAATATAGTAATTCCGGCCAAATAAAATATATTTAAAAGTTATTGGTTAAATTAAGTTTTTTAAAACTTTGACCGGGTAGTTTGATATATTTCCAATAAATTAAATTTGGTCCCGATTAGCCCCTTGAACTTTCAAACGCAGCTCAATTAGCCCCTTGAATTTTTGAATTTGACTCAGTTAGCAACTTAAAGATAAAAAAGTTTTGTTTTTGTTATTTTAAATAAAACAAAATAAAAAAATAAAGGAAAATCCGTAAATATTATTCCCCGAAAAAATATGAATATACGGGAATTTATCATTCAACATGCTCAAATAAATATAAGCTAGCATAATTTGAAGAAAAATATAAATTAATGAATTAATTGAAATCACATTATCATAAATTAATTAACTATGAATACAATTCGGAAAATATTTCATTTCTTATATATGTATGTATGTATGAAATTATACTATATGGATTCCGAGAATGAAAGTCTATATATTCTAATAAATATATTATATTAAATAAATTATGTATAATATACATATAATGTTGATTATATCATAATAGATTATTAACGTCTATAATTAATCAATTTAATATAGACCATAATTATATATATATAATCATAATTATTGTCAATTCTACGTTGATATTTTCAATTTTAGTGGTTTAATGTTTTAATGTGTGATAAGTATAATGAAAATTTATGTACCTTTAAAATTATTTATAAGAAAATATTTCATTTTTTATTACTATTATGTATATATTTATTTTTTTCATATTTTTTTATTAATTTAGAAATAAGTGAAATAAAATTATTTATATTAACTGCACCTTATCCCTAAAATTTATAATTTTAAATTCAAATTTTTATGATAAATATTAATCATATTATAATTAATTTCTATTTTTATATTAACTATTATTAAACTTATAATTTAACAGTGAAACCCAGAATGCAACAAGAATCCAAACTGGGATAACAAGATTAGAAGAGTGTGTGATTGTAAGAAATTGGAATATTACCCAAAAAAAAGTAAAAAATTATATAAAACCTGAAAAGTGAAAACTATTAAACTAGCTGCTGCTCCTCCTCCCTCCATTTTCCCCCAATCGTCCGATGAATTTTCTAGTTTTTCCCGCCAAATTCCAAACCCCAAAATAAAACTATATAAATATTACCGTAAACAGAAGACGACGAAAACCTCCCCCCGCACCTGCAAAGCAAAATGGCAGAGCAAGAAGGAGAAAACCCTATCGCCATTGACGAGCCGCGCAAGCTCGAGATCCCGACTCGCCGAGTCAAGAACATCATGAAACTCGACAAGGACATCAACAAGGTTAACTCGGAAGCCTTATTTCTCGTCGCCTCCTCCACCGAGCTCTTCCTCCAGTTCCTCGCCGAGAAATCGGCGCACGTCACTGCTGAGAAGAAGAGGAAAACTATAACTATCGACCACATTCGAGTTGCGGCCAAACGACACCGTCCGACAGCTGATTTTCTGCTCGATTCTCTCCCGATGCCTCCTCGGCCGATCGAGCAGAATCCTACCATAGATCGCGCTAAATCACGGCCAGATAAGAAACCGGTTCCTTTCGCCACTCGTTCAATTGATGCTTTCTTTCAAAAGTTTAGTTAGACTTTCTGCTGGTGTTAGGTTTTTATCTCAGAGTATGTAAAATAGTTGAAAAATCATCTCATTATCGTGCTTGGGGATGCTGTTGTGATACATTACTCTATTCATTCTGTTTCAATTATGCGGCTTATGTTGTGATAAAATCATGGAAGTAGTTTACTGTGGTGCCTACTTTGATTTACAAATAATGTGCAATTGTGTCGATAATGATATTAGACTTTAGGTTCTGTGGAATCTAGAAATATTTATTTTCGTTCTTGGAGATGTCATTTTCCCGTTCCAATTATTAGAATCCAGAAACTGACTATACAACTGACTTAATTTTTTTCAACACTCTAATATCATAGGGTGAGAATGACGTGAGAAGGTGAACAAATCCCTATCACAGGGTGGCTGTTTCTTGTGAATTGTGATAAACCAGTTCAATTTGTTGATTCATTATATTAAATTACACTACACATGAAGATGTTTAATCAGTACCGTAAGTTTGTACTTATTCTGTTTTTCGAATGCTGCAAAAGATGTGCTGATGTATGCTTTAGATTCTGTGAAATAATCCGTTTATTTATCTCTGGCCTCAACTCTTCACACTAAATATAAGAGATCGGAAACTGATGATACAACTGAATGAATTCTCGACTGACACCCAATATCCTAGGGTGAGAAGGGGCCAGAGAATGATGAGACAACTGAAATTGTATCCTCCCTAAGATGATAAGCAAAGCCTTTCTGGGTGTACGCCCTTTGTCCGTTTACTTTCTTCCCTCCTTTTATGAAAGGTATGCCCTGACTAGGTGAGTTAATGCTGTTTGCTCCCATGGGCTGTAAGCCCAGGGAAGATTTTCTCCTTTGAGGGCTTGCACTTCCGAAGCCTCCGTTTAAGCTTTTATCAGAAAGACGTCGACTGCTGGTGCCTGGCCTTGGTCCAAATGGGCTATCATGCTCAGTTACTACTTTAATTTGTGCCTTCTTCTCTTCCTGCATGAAAAGATCATCCATGTATGTTAAAATATCCTCTAAAAATGTTATGAGCTGAGTGTGTACTACAATGAAGGGAAGGAGGTCTGACGACATTGAAGTATATTTGTTACTAGTGAATGAGAATGGAAAAGGTGCTGAAGATAATCACCCGTTGTCTCTGTTTCTCCTCTTCCCGTTCCTTCCTCAACATATTGTACTCTTCAAGCATTGCTAGTAGAGGAACCTGAAATCCAAAATTTTATTTTTGAGGATGAACCGCAACATATTACTAGCAGAATGGTCTATTGATATTCAGAAACATTGCAAAGCTGAATAATGAGGCACAAAAGGGTTTGGGATTTTGTGAATGAGATCAAACATTTTGCTCTTAGAACTTAGAAGACTGAAAAAACGTGCGACTTTGGAGGAAAAAATTAACTCAAGTGAGTGCAAGCTATCATGAGAGTTTTTGTCTGCTGAAATAGTAATCTAACTATCAATCTGATGCTAGAATTTCATCAGTTTCTACGAATTTTATATCTATCATAGATCTCTAAGAATTGATCTTCACTGCCCCTAATTTTCTTTTAGATAGTTCTTGTTATATCCCCATGATCACATGCGAAAATATATATTCATAGTGCTTACAATAATTATTCGTTCAAGTAGCTTTTCAAAATAGCATACCTCATCATACAAGAAGACTTTCTTTCTTTCATCTTCCCAGTCTTTGGTCTCGGATATCAGCAACTCCACCAAAGCTGCCAAGAGAATGAAGCAGACAAAGTGCATATGTTGATTATTGATCTCGTTAAACTCATTTATTTGGTTTAGTAATTCATCATAGTACGGTGTGATTCATCATTAAAATCTGCTTGAAAGTAAATCATGGAGACAACTGTTAACCTTGTATCTTGTTGACCATCACTCTGGCCCGCTCTGCTCTCTTAAGGTTCTTATGAGCACCTCTGCTAACTGAATAGCGATTTTCATCCTGAATCAGCAAATTAATTGCTAAGATTTCCATGATGAAAATGCTTAATGTATTTATTATTTAGATGAACAATAGAAGAATCTGACCCTGCTGTACTCTTCCAACCAACGCTCCTCATCACGTGCCAATATCCACTTCTCAACCTTCTCCATGATCACCTTCCTGCTAGCAGCTTCTTCTTCGGCTCTTGATATCTGTTCATCCATGCTTGTGAGGAGATCGGCATGGTCAATCTCCCCTTTTGTATATTGCCACGGGTCAAAAATTCTGATACATAAGCAGTATCTAAAAGTTCTTCCAAAAGATTCAGTCTAACCTGAGTATATTTGGTTGATTATTTTTTCCATCTCTGATCTTGATGGTATTTCCATGTGTGATCTTCTGCATATATCCTCAAGCTCTATTTGTTTCTTGAAGAAAAATTCTTTCATCTTGCTTGCTTTTAGCTGATCCAGTCTCTTGACTTCAGTCTCAGCCTTGAAAAACAATTCGGTCAAATTAAATCATGTTTGGCATAACTTTCTAGAGAAGTGTTTGATGGCATACCTGCTGCACTTTGTCAAGAGTAAGGCTTCCAGGAGTGGATATCTCAGCTGATTCCATTGATGATAGATTGGCAACATGGATAAATTCTTGACAGTCTTCATAGGGCGTATCCATGAGACTCCACAAATTAGACAATGCTTTACCAAGTTGTTGCAGCTGATTCAATTAGGTTAACTAAACAGAGTTAATATGCAAGGTGTTTACAGTGAATCCTGTCTAACAATGTCCATAGTCTTCATGTGTTGTGTTCATTCCATAATTGTCACATATTGTGATATACTGATATTGTCAAAACCAGTTCCTACTTGAATGAAATTGCACGAGATAGCAAGAACTTACCTTGTCAAGCCGTGTTTGTTTTTCTGATTGAAGGGACTTCACTGTGTTGTCAAGCTTGTCCAGGATATCGTCACTGATGTTCTTTGACAATCCTGATAATTCATTCAGGCTTGGATGCACTTTTGTTATGATCTGTGAAGAATCTATCCCTAAAGTGGCGGACAAATTTTTGATTGTGCTTATGTAGGTTTCCATCCTCTGAAGTCTGTTATTCTTTGTTATGGATATGAGCATGCAAATGAACGATTAAAAGTTAAAACAATTAGTTTCTCAATTTTATTTGGCCTCCAACAAGTCAACAACAAACTTATTTATAGTACCTTCTCACTGTGAAGTCTCTGAAGCTCATTTTGGAACTCCTCGAGTTTTTTAAGTGAGAGATCATTCTCATTGACACAAACAGCGGGTGTTGAATCATTGTACTCTGTCCGACCTGCAATCTCTGAAGAAATTTTATGAATTTGCCCTTGTACTACTCGGAATTGCTTTACTCGTTCTTCTTTCCTTAACTGCATCTCTCTTAGTGCTGGGGCTATAGAA
Source organism: Perilla frutescens (assembly GCA_026008535.1). Classification (NCBI taxonomy): domain Eukaryota; kingdom Viridiplantae; phylum Streptophyta; class Magnoliopsida; order Lamiales; family Lamiaceae; genus Perilla; species Perilla frutescens. The sequence continues at coordinate 8,660,953 of BRKX01000018.1, read as the reverse complement.
TTTAGCTGCTCTTTCAGTGTTCCTGCCATTTTCTCTGGCTGTCATGAATGAAAATGCACTTGAATCAAAACAAAACAGTACATATTTAAAATATGATACTTTAAAGCATTTCTCCTGCTAAGATCCGTAATAATTGTTTGCTGTAATATAACAATATTAAAATTTCAAGTTTCATCCCAGTGAACTTGTAGGAATAGATGTTTTAACTCTATTTACATCATTGCACACAACATTTTCAAGTTTGTTCTTAGTGCAGAAAACACACAGTATTTTTCATGTTTTAAATTTTATTGCTACGTTATTTCCCCTTGAAGTTTGAAGGTTTGCAATGTCTGTCTGCAACAGCTTGCAGGTTGGCTCTTCTAGGATGCTGAATAAGATGCTTATACATTAGTTTTGTGCTAACAAATTTGCAGTATTTTCAGACACTTTTATATATTTACCCGTCCTGGCAGTGATCTTTCTCCGAGTGACAGGAGGAGATGAGTAAACTCAGCCTCAGACTCTGCAAGTTGCTGATGTAGTCGAGCTCGTGAAATGTTGGCTGTGTCTACTTTTCTTCTATAAACCTCGAGGCACTCCTGTTCAAGTTCCAGCAGAACCTTTTCCCGTTCAAATTTGTCTTCTCCAACTTCATCCCATATGATCTGCAAGCCATATCAGAAGTATACATTATAACAGTCAGGTAAACCGGTTATTCATCACATTGTAACACGTCACTACTTGAAAAGACTTACCTGTAATTCTTGTAGCAAATAGCCACACGATGTCTCCAACAATGCTGAACTTCCCATCCCATTTGATTTCTGCAAAGATCCCATCAAAGCAAAAAAGATCCTTTCCTGAGATGGAAAATGAGAGGGAGAAGAAGCCCGACCAGAGATGGCAGTCGTTTCCTAGAAGCGACTAGTGTTGTCTTGTATGGCAAGAGCAGTTTTAAAACTAGAGAGATGGAGGGACCATAGTGAGGTGGGACTTCTTTTTTTTTTTTTTTTTGGAGTGAATATTTGCTTGAAAGATAAGGTTTCACTGGTGGGTGACAGTGAAACTTTAGGTTCAAGAATTCTCTGTTGCTTTTGATATTCAGGTTTCTCTTTCTACTTTTCTTACAAGGTTAATTCTAACATGCAACGTGTTTATGTATTTGTGTCAGCAGGTAAGGCCTTGATTCTCTGATCAGAGTTCAGCTGCTAATGATGTGAGATTTGATCACTCTTTATTGCTTTAAGCAGGACTTGATTCTCAAGCAAAGCTCTCAAGGAAAAAACAATGAGGAAAGAAATGGTAAGGCATCATATTTGCTGTGAGATCGTATCTTTGTTAGTATGTTATCATATGGGAATAATTACTAGATTATGATCTCATGTTTTTCACCTTTATTGTCTAATCATATTTAGTTCTTGTAATTGACCCACTATTATATTTTTGGAAAATTTGCTAAAGCTAATTAGCAAGCGTTGGTCACTTTTCTCAAGTATGTATGATCGTATGACAAATGCTATAAACCATTATTATTCAATCAAATTTGTTCATTTTGGCAAAATGAGGAGGAATATGGGTGTATAAAACTACCAATATCTCTAGTAGACCGATGCACTTTGAAAAATAAAATAAATTTGGGGGTCTTGATTACCATAAATTTTCCCTAATTCTGTAAACATCATGATGAGAGTAAGATTAGTGATGCCTTGTCCATAAAAGGACATTTTACCTTGTCCACCTTGGGTTTTGGGATTTTATCTGAAAGGAAATTAGTACATTTTTTTTAATAATTTAGAAGTCCATTTAATGTAGATTAATTTGTCGAATGCTTGGTAGCATTTCCTCATCACTACGCTTTTGTTAGGTGGCGCAGGTAAAGGACAACGATGCTACATCGTGGGTTATTTGATTACCCCCAGATTCAGCATGTTTGGCAAATATCAACATAATCACAGATTCACAGCCCAATTAGCATGTGTTATCTGTAAGTTTACAATATAACTAATATTATGTGTCTTTTTATAAAGTATAGCGTCAACATAACCTAAATTATGTCCTAATTTTAAAACTAGTACTTAGCTCGTGTGTTGCATAGTTTGAATGATACAGTAATTATGATAATAAAATTTTAATTGGTCCCTCCATAAATTAGAATTGTAGACGGAACATATATTTATTCAAGCTCACGATTTTCAGGCGCTATTTTTAGCGATTAAATACTTCAAATTGCACCATTATTAAATTTATGATGTACTCACATATATAATTTTGTTTCTCGTTTGATGGGATCGGCTAATAATACCGTTGAAATTCTCTATTGCACAACTAGTGTTGCATTTCCTAGTACATTCATAGTTTTTTTTTCAATTTTTTTTTTCGATTTCAATATTTTATGATTTAGTTTAATTTTACGTTTATTATTTAAGATTCATCGTACCTAATTAGAATGCATTATCATTTTTTATTATTTAATTTTAAATTTTTAGTTATTAATTAATTATGTAGCGCCCCGAACCCGAGGCCTGTGATGCTGACGAAAACACACGAGAAAAAAAAATCACAATAAATTTTGGCAAACTAATATAAATTATTTCCTCGAAATATAAAAATTTGGACAATATTCTGTTTAAAATATTAATAAATTCATGCCCAACTTTTACCATTCAACAACCAGTCACACAAGACAAGACTTTTCAACCAACCTATCATATTAAAATAATATCTTTCGAACAATCAATTGGAACATATTCAATCATGATTAGTCAAAAAATCACTAGTCAACAATCAAAATATGTCAACAAGGTTACGACGCTCACACGCATTCATAAAATATTCAAATAATTCATAAGCATACAACAAAAGTATACATAATTGTATTTGTTGATCACAACTAAACAGAATCAATATTTCAAAATTTATAATATGGTCAACTATACAAGATGTTGCCATTAATCCACGTCCGCCACTTGTTGTTATCAATTACTTGAAAATATTTTTAAATAATGGGATTGAGTGCTAGAAAATATTCCGTGGGCATACGCATACATTTGTTTAATAATTTGCAATACGAATATTCATAAATTCACATTTGACATGTCATAATTCATACATAGTGGAGACCGACTCTAATGTGATTAGATATCATATCATATTCGTACATAACACATGTTCATAACTAATTGTACCAAAGTGCCATAGTACGAATTCTTACATGAGTCATATCAAATCCACATTAAGCAATATAAGTATAAAACATTTTTCATAAATGAACAGAAGTTCAAATATATTTTCGAAATAGTTTAATAAACTCACCTTATAGCTAAATTAGATGTAGCTTTATTTACGACTTCTCGTCTTAAGCCTACTATCGCAGATTAGAATCTTATGCTTAAATATAGGTATGACCTCAATCATCTGTTGCTCGTCCTAAATGTGTATCAGGTTAGGACCTATACTTAAGAACTATGTCTTAGTAACATATTAATATTCTAAACATATGCTATAACTAAGGATGAAAATATCGCTATCGCAACATATATCGCAATTTCAATTTTATGGATATATCGCCGGATATATCGATATCGCAGAAAATTGACAAAAATGACGGAAATCATATTAAAATCTTGGAAATTTAGCAAGAAATTTTAGGAACTATTATGACATATTATTATGCACACATTTCACTAAATTTTTTGATAGAATTGTATTTTGAAAACAAACATATGAATAATACATTATATAAATATACAGTCTGAAACAATACATTTGACAAAATAATATATAATACAACATAAAATAACTAAATAAACATTATAAAATACAATTAATACCAAAATGAGGATCTATGAGGTTCAAATATAGTAGATGAAATATCATCTTGTTCTAAACAATATTGGTACCAACTCATAACATTAGAATAATTGACAAAAATGACGGAAATCATATTAAAATCTTGGAAATTTAGCAAGAAATTTTAGGAACTATTATGACATATTATTATGCACATATTTCACTAAATTTTTTGATAGAATTGTATTTTGAAAACAAACATATGAATAATACATTATATAAATATACCGTCTGAAACAATACATTTGACAAACTAATATATAATACAACATAAAATAACTAAATAAACATTATAAAGTACAGTTAATACCAAAATGAGGATCTATGAGGTTCAAATATAATAGATGGAATGCCATCTTGTTCTAAACAATATTGGTACCAACTCATAATATTAGAATAATTATGTACATAATTATGCACATGCGCCTGATATGTTTCTCGATTTCTTAGATTTCAATTTTGTATGATATATGGGGAGAAAAACTTTAGTGGTTTGTCCATCATGTCCCCTAACTGAAAAAATAAAGCCGGTGCATCTCACTTTTCTTTCTAAGACATCCGTTGGTTTCCCAGTCTTCTTTCTCTTATAATTTTTTTGCAAAGTGAGTGTCTTTATAAAACAAAGAATATTGCAATTCAAATAATTACATTGAAGACCTAAAAAAGACCACAAAAATATATAGTATTAAATAAAAATCAAAATATATTATAAAAATATAAAAAAATCGTGATATTTTGCGATATATTGCGATATTTCACCGATACTCGGGAAAAAAGATATTCACCCTAATATCCGTATCGCAATGTCAATATCTGCGATATATCCGCGATATTTCGCAATATTTCAATCCTTGGCTATAACTTAAATAAGGATTTAGGGAACGTGTCCTTAAAATAAGAGCATAACTTGACATCATTTAAAGGTCGAACGGATGATCCAAACTTAAAAATATAACGGTCTAATACATTGAATCTGATCAAAAAATTCTAAAAATTATCACTTTGATTACTCGTAATTGTGCCTAATGAGCTAGGGAGGGGTGGCAATTGATATATGTGAGTATTAATTTTTTATAGTATCGCTTCATATTCTACACAATACAAAATTCATTATAGATTAATACGTTATAGCAGCTATATGAAAACTTTTAATTTTTAAATTATAATTATATTCTATAAAATCCTCAATTCAAAATACGAACTTAAACCCTAATTTAAGCACAAATATTTAAAGAATATAAATTAAACTCAAACAACCAAACTAGATTTAATAACACGATACATCTAACAAATTCTAAACAATAAAACAGTAAATTGACCTCAAATAAGTTGAATGGAATGATGTGCACCACAATCCACAAATATTGAACTTTTAAAATTTTAAAATTTTGGGAAAAAGTTGCAAAAAATTAACAAAAATATTAATATTATAAACATAGAAAAAAAAATATAATTGAAAAGAACAAAAATACATGTGAGAAATTTAGAACTTGAAAGAGAAGCTCAACTGGCGAGACAGCAACAAAATACAAACAAAGAAAATTAAACTTCAAAAGTTCGGAAATGAATTTTTTTATATTTCAAATGTGACTTTTAATCTTTTTTTTTTTTAAAGAAAGGCTGCTTCTTTCTTTAAAAAAAGGTGTTTTTGAAACAACACTTTTCAGTTATGGGGGGCCTGGATCACCCACGCTCCCATCCTGAGATCCGCGTCTTCCGAACGGGAACAACTGCCGAAGCCGATCCATAAACGATCTATTACTATTATTCTTTTGATCTTCCGAACCAGTAAGAAATATGTGGTCAAGAACAGGGCCGCACATCAAACCATCCCTCGTTCGCGTCTCATTGACACTATAAAACATTATAGACGGCGTCAATCTATCACTTAATAATGCTTCATCAAGTTTAAACACCAACGCTTTCTTGAACGCTGATCCCATTCCATTGCTCTGCATTGTGACGTTGTACCTTGTGGATCCTACTTGTACGTAGAGAGTGAAATCTCCCACACAAGAATCACCAGCATCCCCCACAGTGAAGCTCAGTGTGTAGGTATATCATATATGTCTTTGGAAGGTCGAACAAGGTTGCCTTGATCCCACATGGATCCCCGGAGAGTAGCTCCACCGCTGCCCCGCCTGAGTAACTCGACTCGATGTATTTCAGGGTTCCTATTATATACCAATTTAGGAGTGGAGAGTGGAACTCATCTTGTCCTTGACTTAGTATATATAATTCCATCGGCAGAGCTCCTCAAGAATGCTGATCCGGCCTCAAAATCCCCATTTACCAGCATGTTGCCTGTAAGATTGATTGGTCAAGATGATAACAAAATTACAAACACATGTGAGTTTTATCATACCATTGTCCTCGTTAGGCATTTGATTCCTGTTGACGGCAAATTCATCCACGAGAGGCCAACATGTGACGTTGTTATGTTGGGAATTTGTTGTCACGCTTTCGATCTGGAGATGGACGACGTAGTTCCTCCCTCTCCCTCCCAATAGGCCCAAGAACAAAGCATGTCTCTCCCACAGATTTATGGTGGAGTTTTCTTGCAAGTAGATCAAATTTGATGATTTAGCATCACTACTATCGCGGAGAGTTACGTTTAGAGCAGTAAGATTATTCTTAGCACAATCTTGATTTTGTGCAGCAACGGTGAAGGTGAGAATATTGTGATACAAGGGACGAAGACCGCCGGTGGCTTTGATTGTTTGACTGATCTTCCCATTTGGGCCCAACTGCAGTGCGTGGCCCGAAGACCACGGCACGTACCAGACCGTGCCGTCGATCGACCAACCGGGAATGGAGTTTGCTCCGGCGGTGGCGTTTGCTGTTGTTAAATTGGCTGGAGGGATTTCGAAATCCGGGTTTTGTACGAAATTGTCTGCTGGAATTGAAACATGATGTATGTGTATTTGCTTTAGGAATTAATTAATTAATGTTGGACAAGATACATAAATGTGACAAATTAAATTGATCGAAACATACCTGATGCATATGATGAGGTTGCAATGTAGATGAAGAAGAAAAGGAGAAGCTGGAAATGGAATACATACTCCATAATTGTGCATGTGTGAATTATATTGAATGGTATAATATATATATAGAGAGAGAATTGAGTTTGGATTATTTGAATATTATTGATTAATCTATGAGGACATGCAACTCATACATTTGGTCTAAGCAAGCTGTCATGCTCATTTCACACGCACGTGTATATACAAACACACACACACACACGTGAATCTAAAGTCTAATGCTTTTGCCTGGTTGGATTTTTCCTGAAAATCTGCTGAAGATTTAGAAATAAATAAATTTCCGCAAACACTCCTGTACATAAGATGTGCATCAGACGATCAACGCGTTGACCGGGTTAACGCGCGTTGACTCGGTCAACACGTTGACCAAAAAAATCGTGAAAACGAGTGATACTGTTTAGGGATACAATTGATACTTTTTTTTAATTTTGAATGATACTTTTTAGTGTTTCAATTGATACTGATCTTAACAGTTTTTTCTTTATTTTTTATTCTGGCCAATACTTTTCATTGATACAAATGATACTTTTGAGCCTTTGAAATGATACTTTTCAGTATTATGAATGATACTAATTTTGACGGATTTTTTTGGTCAAAGCATTGATCGGGTCAACACGTTGACCGTCTGATGTACATCTTATGTACAGGAGACTTGCCCATAAATTTCTAAAGTTTTTGCTCAAGTCAACTCCACAATAATGAAAGTTGTAAGATAAGATCAATCAATTAATGGGATCCAGTATTCATGTTAAATTATTATATATCATTCTCAACACAAAATCATTCTTTTTTCTATTTAAAATCGCAATCTAACAATCCAAATACGTGACTATTTTTGTTTTGTCCTACGCCAACAGTGCAATCCCACTACAAGAAATTCGCTATTTAGCGACGGATATTAACGACGGACCAATTCCGTCGGCGATAACGACGAACTAGCGACGACATGTCCGTCGCTAGAGTTTCAATTAGCGGGAATGTTTCGCGCCTATATTTGACGACGGACTAACCACGGTCGTACTGTCGTTACTCTTAACGACGGCCCGTATCCGTCATTAGATTGTTTTTATTTTTAAATTATTTTAAAAATTAAATTTAATGACGGACAGTATCCATCGTTAGAGTTTTCCGATTTGAAATAATTAAATTTAACGATGAAAAGTGTCCATCGTTACTATTTTATGAATTAAAATAATTAAATTAATTAAGATTAACGACGGACCACGGTTTCCGAAAAGAAATAATTAAATTAATTACAGTTAACGACGGACACGTCGTTAGTGTTTTTCAGAAAAAATAATTAAATTAATTTAATTTAATGACGGAACGTGTCCGTCGTTACTATTTTCTGAATAAAAAATAATTAAATTAATTAAATCTAACGACGGAGAGTGTCTATTGTTAAGATTTTCCGGATAAAAAATTATATAAATTAAATCTAACGACGGATTGTGTATGTCGTTAATTTGTTGTTAATCCCGATATACGGGTCTCCCTCTTCCCTCTTTCATTTCACTCCACAGCCCTAATTTCTCTCGTTAAATTGCCGATTTCCCTTCCCCGCCGTGCCGACGCCGTCCTCCCTCCCCAGCCGTGCCCACCGCCGCCCCCCTCTCTCTCTCGCCCCCTCCGCGATTGGAACCGCGAGCGCCTCCCGCCGCCGCCTGCCGCCGACTGTAAGTCCTCTCTCCCTCTCTCTGCTCTCCCATTCTCTCTCGAACTGTCACACACACACACACACGTACGCAGAGTCGGGGGTTGATTTCATGTGCAACTTTTGCTGTTTGGTTTTCCTCTGCTTTAGGTGTGATTTCCTCTCATGCTGCAGAGCACAACATTGAGTAATAATTGGTATATGGTTGTGGAATTGTTTCTATGAGTTTAAATGGATAATGTTGATTTGTTAAACATGCTATTTGAGAAATTGTTCTCTCTTTTTTTATATGGTGTTTGATACTTTATTTTGTCACAAACATATACATATTGGTAATAGGTGAAATGTATTATCTCTATAAAGTTCTTGGATCAGTTCTGTACTATTCCCAGAAAAGTTACTATTCTAGAAAAATAACAAAAGCTAAGCTCATGTGTGTAAATCAAAAGCAATAAAGAAGTTGAAAACCAGCAGAATCCCATTACCGATACAGCGCCGCACCCTTTCTCCATACGAACTAGCAAGAGATATGTTGATTATTGATCTCTTTAAACTCATTTATTTGGTTTCATTCTGGATCATCAAATAAATTGCTAAGATTTCAATGGCGAAAATGCTTAATGTATTTATTATTTAGATGAACAATGGAAGAATCTGTTATCTGACCCTGCTGTACTCTTCCGAACAACGCTTCTCATCACGTGCCAATATCCACTTCTCAACCTTCTCCATGACCACCTTCCTACTAGCAGCTTCTTCTTCGCCTCTTGAAATCTGTTCATCCATGCTTGTGAGGAGGTTGGTGTCTGTTCATCCATGCTTGTGAGGAGGTTGGTGTAGATGAATGAATTTTTAATGGCTTATTAAATTGTACTATGTGAATAATATTAATTAAATAATACTCCATCCGCTTCCTTTTGATTGTTTATTGTGTCAAAATGTTGGTTGTTTTATAAATTTTCACACTGTCTTCAATTATAACCATATCCCAAATCTTAAAAATATATGTAGAGAGAAAATATTGTCTTATTTTTAGGAAAATATAAGTGAATAATATTTTATATTATATATAAGGGATGGATATATTAGTCCATAAAATTAATTGTTAACTCTGGATAAAAAAAACTAAAACAACAATCAAAATGAAACGAAGGGAGTATCAAATTATATCATTTACTTATATTTTAGGAATTTAAATAAATTAATTCTTAAATTAAATAAATCGATATTGATATTTAATATATGGAGATAAATATTTAAATATCAAAGTATATCATTTGTTTATATTTTAGAGATTTATTCAAATTGATTCCTAAATTAAATAAATAAGTATTGATATTTAAATATGAGGATATTCTCGCCCAATCATGAGTTGACACATGTCAAATCTTTGCAGAAAATCAAAGATTTGATAAAGATAAAAATCTAAATATTCAGTAGCCAATGATATCGCGCCCTTAGTACTAACTCTTTAAAATTCTCCTCTCTTTGATAATCGGGATTTTTGTGCTTCTTTTGACTGCAACTTGGAGCTATTTAAATACCATTTTATAAACCAATTGTATATTTTTGATGTCCAAACCCATATTTAATCGAAGTACAAATTCCAGGTGTGTTATAGAAGAAAACCAAGAATTCGAGACGCAGACACGAGCTAGGGCGCGACCCGAGTGCCACGGGCCCGAACCGGTGTATTTAGTGCCGCAGGCGCGAGCTACAGCCTGAGAGTAGGTGCGAGTTCGGTCGCGCCCCGAGGCGTGACCGAGCCCTCTCGTGCCCGCGATCTTTTCACCATTGAGTTGGCGCGAGCTACAGCGCGACAGGTGGCGCGACCGATCCGCTCGCGCTCGTGCCCGCGCCCGTTTCCACCGTTGGCTTAACGCGACCTACAATGCGAGTGAGGGCGTGACCGAGCCCGTGTCGCGCCCTGGTGCTCTGTTTTGTGGACCCTATCCTTTCCTCTTCCCTCAATTATTTTTGGACGATTTTTAATCCATCTTTGAATATGGATATATCTACCTAACTTTCCTAATAGAGAGGAGAGCTCCCATTCCCTTTGAAACCTTTTCCCAAAATGTAAAAAAAACTAGAAAATAGCCAAGGTAGGAAGGAGAGAAGGAAGAGAAGGGTTTGGTGGATATTGTTCTTGAAGAGTTGAAGTGGAAGGATCTTGTGGATACTTTGTACACTCTATTGGTTTAATCTAATCTCTATCTATGTTTTATTTTCAAGTTTGTGATTTCAATATCAATAGCATGAGTAGCTAATATCTTAAGGTTTTGGGGTGTTAGATCCTTTGATGATGGGTGTTTGAGATGAATGTGCGATGAATGTACCTTCTCCTCTTTATTTCTTATGGATCAAGGTGTTGATTTGTGAATGTATTTAGGTGGCCTCCATTTAGATTCATTTTTGTACCTAATGTGAAATGAGAATTACCATTGGGTATGTGTGTTTGATTTATGAGACCATTTACTTGTATTTAGAGATATTGATGAGTATTTGGATTATTGATGGTGATTTGGGACCTAAGAATGCTTGTGTGAAATGTTTACTAGAATTATTGCTTTTTTCATTTGTCCACATGTTGAGTTGCTTGAGAAAGTACTTAGATGTTTTAATGCCCCAAATCATGTCAAGAGAGGAGAGTTATGTGATACATATAGTTGTTGAGAATATCTTCATCAAGGATTTAGCACCTTAGAACCCCCTTTTATTACCATTTAAATCTTTCATTTGAAGTTTTTGGCATTCTACACTTAAGAATACAACTTGTGTTATTTGTTGAATTTGGAACAAAACCTTTCTTTGAAATGTTATTTGTTTAAATAGTGATTGTAACTTGGGCTAACATTATTTGCATTGCTGAAACTATAACTCTTATTTCTTGAGGTTCGACTCGTATCATTGTTTGCTACATTCGTGTACACTTGCACTTGGCACGATTATTATTTAAGCTAAATACCGCATCAATTTTTTGGTGCCTTTGTTGGGGAATAGATTGTTATGTTTTAAAGTTTATGCAATATTATTCAAAAGGTTACTTTGCTAATTTAGACGTTTTGATTTTTATTTTTATTTGAAGTGGCTCACCTCTTATCTTTTGATAGGTAGTGTATGTACACTCGGTTTCAAGGAGAGCCACCTATCAATCTTGACTTGGAAATTGAAGCCACGGTTCGCCACAACAACGCTCGTAAACGGAGGAGAATGGCGAACAATCCTCCACCGGTTCAAGATCCTCTAATTGCCCAACTTCAAAGGCAATTAGAGGTGATGCAACGATAGTTAAGGGCCCAAGAAGAAGTACGACATGCTGCAGAAGAGGCCCCGATCCGAAATCCTTTCCAATCCGTTGTGAATCAAGAGGTAGTGAATGGTCCAGCCATTCAAGCAAATAATTTTGAGCTCAAGACATCGCTCATCCTCATGCTCCAACAACATCCATTTAAAGGAACGACGATAGAGGATCATAATGAACATATACGCAAATTTCTTGAGTATAGTGGGACCATGAAGGTGAATGAAGTCCCGAAAGATGCAATTCGACTTAGGCTCTTTCCATTCTCCTTGAGCGACAAGGTGGAAACATGGTGGTTGAGCCAAACCCAAGGATCTTTCCAAACATGGGAAGCATTGGTGACGAAATTCCTCCACAAGTTTTTCCCACCCAGAAAAACTCTCAAGTTAAAAGGTGACATCACCATTTTCAAGCAATGGGATGATGAGAGCATGTACGAAGGGTGAGAACGCTTTAGAGAAATATTGAGAAAATGTCCCGGACATGGATTTGGAACCGACCACTAAGTATGCATTTTCTATACCGGGTGTAAACCCGAGGTGAGGACACTCATGGATGCTGATGCAGGAGGTTCTTTACTAGCACAAGGTCCGGAAAGGGCCATGCGAATCATTGAAGAAATGACCTCTAATTCGTTCCAATGGCATGTGGTAAGAGAGAACATGCAAATCATGAAGAAAGTTGCATCTACTTCTAGTTCGGATGTACTAGGATTATTGGCGGCTCAAATGTCAACTTTGAACTCAAAGATTGAAGCTTTCACCGCTCCAAAACCCGAAACTTCTTAAGCCCCATTCGAAGAAGTGAATTATGTCAACCAAGGGGGTTACCAAAACCAACAAAGGACCAAGGGTACAAGCCGCAGAATGGAAATCAATATGGAGGAAACTAAAATTTTCAAAATAGGGCGCAACACCTTAATCTCTCTTATAGAAAACTGAACATCGGTATTGTTCTACTTCCTGATTTCTCTATGACCAATGGTGTGATTGATGAAGAAAAGAAACCGAAGATGGATGATTTGTTGATGACATTTATGAGCAAGACAGAAAAGTACATGGCTGATTCACAAGTCCGTGTGGGAAAGTTAGAAAACAATGTCGGAGCCATTGACATTCAAGTAAATCAACTGGAGAAGCAGATGAGCCAGTTAGCAACGATCATTGGTGGTCAATACCAACAAGGAAAGTTTCTGAGCAACACAGCCGTCAACCTAAAAGATCAATGCAAGGCTATCACTTTGAGAAGTGGAACCGCCTATGAAGGCCTAGAAATGCCTAAAGATGATGAAAATGTTGGTGAATGAAGCTCAAGTCAAAAAACAAAACAAGATGAACAAAATGAAGAAATTGAAGAGATCGAGCACTCCAAAGAAAAAGAGGCCTCGACAAAAGAAAAGTTGGAATCAACACCTAAAGGAAATGAAGTGCCAAGAGTGCATGTACCTTATCCCCAACGTCTACAAAAGAAGAAGAATGAGGAACAATTTTCAAGATTCCTCGACATTTTTCGGAAGGTTCGAGTTAATATTTTATTGGTGGAAGATTTGCAACAAATACCCAATTACGCAAAGTTTCTCAAAGATGTGATTTCAAAGAAAAGAAGGTTGGGAGATTTTGAGACAGTAAATCTCATGGAAGAATGTAGTGCACTCATACAAAGAAAGCTCCCCGCTAAGTTGAAAGACCCCGAAAGTTTCACCATCATGGTTACTATTGAGGATAGCCACATGAGAAAGGCGCTATGCGATTTGGGAGCAAGCATTAACCTAATGCCGCTCTTCTTTTTCTTGAAGTTGAATATTGGAGAAATCAAGCCGACTACCATTTGTTTACAATGGCCAGTCAATCCATGACCTATCCTAAAGGAGTGGTAGAAGATGTGTTGGTTAAAGTCAATGACTTTATCTTCCCGGTCGACTTTGTGGTTTTAGATATGGAGGAGGACAAAGATGTTCCTCTTATTCTTGGGTGACCATTCTTGAATACGGGGAAAGCTTTGATTAATGTCGAAAAAGGGGAGTTAACATTGAGAGTTAATGACGAGAAGGTGATTTTTTCTCTCCAAAAGGCTATAAGACACAAGGAAGAAGGGATGCAGTGCGAAGAAGAGTGCAAGATGCTCGAAATGGTGAACTCTTGCATGGAGTTGGAGCACACCTTGAAACACATCTTGGGCATACGCGATCCACTAGAGATTTGCAATTGTTGATACTGTATCTTTGATAAATTCTTTGCAGGGAGAGTATTTAAGGAAGTCTAAGTTTCTTCCATTGAAGAACGAGGAACAAACATCAACTGTGGATGAGCCAAAGAACGACAAGATGGAGTTAAAGCCACTTCCACCTCACTTAAGGTATGCGTACCTTGAAGATGGTGATAGCAAGTCGGTAATAGTTTCTTCTTTCCTAAATGATGAGCAACTTGATAAATTGCTAAGGGTTGTGAGAATTTACAAAAGCACGATAGGTTGGTCTATCTCAGATCTAAAAGGGATTAGCCCCTCGATTTGCATGCATAGAATCCTTTTCGAAGAAGATTACAAACCGAAAGTACAATATAAAAAACGATTGAACCTAATTATGCAAGAAGTTGTTAGGAAGGAAGTGTTAAAACTATTAGATGCTGGTATAATTTTTACAATTTCTGATAGCGAGTGGGTGAGTCCTACTCAAGTTGTAGCAAAGAAGGGGGGTACGACCCTAGTGAAAAATGAAAATAATGAGATAAGAGCTACTAGGTTGGTTACGGGGTGGAGAATGTGCATTGATTATAGGACTTTGAATGTCTATACTAGGAAAGACCATTTTCCCATACCCTTTATCGATCAAATACTTGATAGGTTAGCAGGGCATGAATTCTATTAATTTTTGGATGGATACTCGGGGTACAATCAGATAATGATTGCCCCCGAAGATAAAAAAAAACGACTTTTACTTGTCCATACGACATTTTTACATATAGATGGATGTCTTTCGGGTTGTGTAATGCACCCACCACCTTTCAAAGGTATATGATGTCTATTTTTCATGGTTTGATTGAAAACATAATGGAAGTGTTCATGAATGATTTCTCCGTTTTTGGTGATTCATTTGATAATTGCCTTGATAACTTGTCTCAAGTATTGTAAAGGTGTTAAGACACCAACTTAGTGCTAAATTGGAAAATATGCCACTTCATGGTGCGAGATGGTATTGTGTTGGGACAAAGGGTATCCGGAGGAGGCCTTGAAGTGGATCGAGCCAAGATCGTAGCCATTGAGAAGCTACTGCCCCCGACTAATGAAAAGGGAGTTAGAAGTTTTCTAGGACATGCTGGGTTTTATAGGTGTTTCATTAAGGATTTTTCAAAAATCTCAAAAATCTCTAAACCTTTGTGTCGCCTTCTAGAAAAATCATCGTATTTTAATTTTGATAATGATTGTTTGCATGCCTTCGAGACCCTGAAGACGACCTTGATCACGACACTCATGCTCATTACACTAGACTGGAGCCAGCTATTTGAAGTAATGTGCGATGCAAGTGAAGTAGCAGTGGGAGCCGCTTTGGGCCAAAAGTGGGATAAACTTTTCAGAGTCATCTACTACGGGAGTAAAACATTAGATCCGGCTCAAACAAATTACACCACCATGGAGAGGGAGCTACTTGCCGTGGTATATGCATTTAATAAATTCAGGCCTTATCTCATTGGGGCCCGGGCTATCATGTATACCGATCATGCCGCTCTAAGACATCTTTTTGCTAAGAAGGATGCAAAGCCATGGCTCATCAGATGGATCTTACTGCTCCAGGAGTTTGATGTACAGATTCGGGACAGAAAGGGATGTGAGAACGTGGTGGCAGACCACCTTTCGTGCCTTGAGCATGTGAACAATGAAATGGGGTCGACAAGGCCTATTAATGAGCTCTTTTCCGATAAAAGGATTCTAGCAATCAAGTCTCATGTGCCTTGGTTTTCCGACATTGTGAATTTCTTGGTGGCAAAAGTGAAACCATTGGAGTCGGAAGCTTATCAAAAGAAGAAGTTCTTCCACAAGTTAAAATACTATGTGTGGGATGGACCGTACCTTTTCAAAAGATGTGCAGATTTGGTGCTTAGGCGATGCATGCCGGAAGAAGAGTGGGAAGAAATCCTAGAAGCATGCCACACTTCTCCCACTGGAGGACATTTTGCCTCAATTAGAACCGCAAGGAAAGTGTTACAAAGCGAATTCTATTGGCCATCGATATTCAAAGATTGTGTTGAATACGTGAAGAGATGCGAAAGGTGTCAAAGGATGGGTTCCATTAAAAAAGGGACGAGATGCCAATGAAGAACATAATCGAGGTTGAACTATTTGATGTGTGGGGCATCGATTTCATGGGCCCTTTTGTGACTTCAAATGGTTTTCAATATATCTTATTGGCCGTTGATTATGTCTCAAGGTAGATTGAAGCTGTGCCTACCGCCACCAATAATGCAAATGTAGTGTTGAAATTCTTGAAAAAGAATGTGTTAACACGATTTGGGGCCCCGAGAGCTCTAATCAGTGATGGTGGTCGACACTTTTGCAACAAGTGGTTAGCCGCATTGCTTGCAAAGTATGGAGTTCGGCATAACATCACCACGGCCTATCACTCTCAAGTAAATGGCCAAGCCAAGCTGGTCAATCGAGAAGTGAAGCAGATTTTACAAAAGGTGGTGAGAACAAACGGAAAGGATTGAGCCAACCTTTTGGACGATGCACTATGGGGTTATAGGACGACATACAAGACCCCTCTGGGCATGTCTCCCTATCAATTGGTTTTCAGGAAATCATGTCATCTTCCCATCGAGCTCTCACACAAGGCTTATTGGGCCACGAAAAAGCTCAATATGGATTTTATAATGTCAGGAGGAGAACGAATTTTCCGGTTGAATGAATTGGATGAATTTAGACTTGAAGCTTTTAAGAATTCATCCATTTACAAAATGCGAACAAAACTATATCATGACAAGCTGTTGAGAAAAAAAGAGCTATCACCGGATGATGCTGTTCTTTTGTTTAACTCACGCTTGAAACTTTTTTTCGGGAAACTGAAAACCAAGTGGAGTGTCCCCTTTGATATCACAAAAGTCTTTGATGGTGGTGCAATCGTGCTAAGAGGAAGGGATGGAAATCAATTTGTTGTAAATGGACAAAGAGTCAAACATTTCTATACACCGGAGGTGAAGGATGACAACAGTTCTACCCAACCAAATCTTTGTTGAGAAGAGACTCCGTCGAGCTATCGACAGTAAACGAAGCACTTGTTGGGAGGCAACCCAACCTCTTTACCTTTGTGAATTTTGTTTATTTATTTTCAAGTCTTTTAATTTACGTTTTTCTCTTTATTAGATTTAATCTTATGTTTTGAGTGTTTGTGTAGTTTTGGAATTAGAAAACAGGGTACATGGAGAAAAAGAGCTAAAAATGTCAAAACGACTGGGCCCTGGCGTGACTCACAACGCGACCCATGGCGCGAGTACTGGTCGCGCCCCAGAGCACGAGCTACAGCGTGAGTGACCCCGCTCGTGCCCACGACACTTTTTCACGCAGGGATGGCGTGACCTACAGCGTGAGCGAGGGCACCTGACCCCACTCGCGCCCGACCTAGGAATAATCTGAACGGGTTTTTAAACCCTCCCCTTTCATTTTTCACTCATTTTTCACACACCTTTTCTCTCATCTCCCTCAAAACACACGCACACACTCTAAATTTCACACTCCAACTATGAACTCAAGGTAAAAATCCTCCCCCATCTTCTATATTTTTATTTTGCCCATGATTTAATCTACAAATTGTATGTAATTTTTGCACATTATGGTTGAAATTGTAGAAATCTCAAATTAGGTTTCATATTGGGAAAATTTACTTGGAATGATTTTGTGGATGGTTTTGTTGCTTCTAATTTATTCCTTGAGCATGATTTGTCATTATCTTAAATGATTGAAGAAGATTAGAGGTTTATGTTCATGAATTTGTATGGAGTGAGAGCTAGGGCTTAGTAAATTTTGGATATTTCCATTTCTTTGCTTACTATAATTTGTGAACTTCTTTTGGTGAATTTTGCAAGTGTGGAGAAGGGTGACAATGTACATGTTGGTTTTGTGTGTGGATGAAAGATGAAGTTTGGAGTTGATTTGGAGTTGTTGGTTGAAATGTTGAATAATGGTGAAATGCTATTGTTGGGATGTTGCTAGATGTTTTTGTTGCTTATGCCTCCATGTTGACTAAATGTAGTTGGATTTTTGTGAATTGGGGGGGGGGTAGTTATATGTGCAATCCCGACCCTATTTTATGATTCTTTTTTAAGATTGTAGTGCCTAGACATGGAAATGCTCTTTGCTTTTGTTTAAATTATGCTAAGGCCTGCAAGTTGTGAATAGTTTTGTTATATATTTCTTTGAATGGGCTACAAATTCTAGATGTTTGTTTGGTATGTTGTTTTACAATTGAGCCCTCACTTTTTGGTTGTTTTTGTTCTTTGCAAGGTTTTGTGCTTATAAAAGAAAACCATATATTAGTGATGGCAAGACCAAGCAGGGGATACGCTTCTAGGAGACATGTTGTTGAGGAATCAGAGGAGGAAGAATCAAGTATTGATCTCTCAGAAACAGAAGAGGAAGAAGATGAACAAGAAGAGGAGGAACAATGAGAGGAAGAACAAGAAAAGGAGGAAGAAAAGGACTATGTGCAACCAGAAATGCCTTTGCCGGAGTTTTCAGATATTGGAGTGGATGACCCCGCAAGAGTGGGTGTTTTCTTTCACACAGAGGAGGAATGAGACAACTAGGTGAAGTTGTCCAGAACTTTCAATATTGTGCCGACCAAATACTCGTGTGACTCGTGCACCCAAGCCATGATGATCCATGATGATGTCTGGAGAATGTTTACTGGCATTGGGTGGGAGAATGCTATGCAAGGAAGGTGGCTCACATATTCTGTGATGGTTAAGGAGTTCCTCTCGTCACTCCAAGTTCAAAGACTCCCAAGTAGAGGGTCGATTGGATGCACTTTCTGTTTGGGAAACTGAGATCATAAGCTCACAGCGGCTTAGCTTAACCAAATCTTTCAAACTCCGGTAAATGGCTACTTCCACTACCATACCAACTATAGAACTGAGCCATTTTAGAGGTTGATTCTTGATCCCGATGAGAGGATGGTGCAGTATGACTCAGGGTTAGCCAATGCTTCTCAGATTCAGAATCCAGTTTTCCGCTACCTCCACAGAATTATCGCATCCACTGTCCTGGCTTGACATGAAAACAGTGGACTTCGAAACGATGAGCTTCACATGCTGTGGAGTATCTACGTGGAATTTTTTACCTTCCTTCTGGATCAATGTAAACGGCAGGTACAACCCAACAAGGGTACCGTGGCCATTGGAGGCATGATCACCCCTATTGCCATGGCCTTGGACATCGATTTGTCCACCTATGAACCACTTCCAGGACCTCGAGCCCTCAATTTGGCACACCTTTGTAATGTCCGGATGATTAGCCCCAATGCCGCCCCGATTGAGTTCATCATGAAGGATGGACGGATGTTCCCACTGCCTAATCCAGCGCTCACCTCGATAACTAATTTTGAGGATCAAAGAAATTGGATGATGAACACCCCGGAGCACAATGCTCTAATGATAGCGCCTCAGGGAGTGTGGGTCCGTGAGAGAGAACCAAGGGCACCATGTGGGTAAAAAAGGAACCGAGGGGACGTGGCAGATGAGCGATTGAACTCGCTTGAACGTATGATGACAACCATGAATCAAAATTTTACTAACTTTCAAGAAAATGGTTTACTCAGTTCACGGATATGCGGACGGATTTGGATACACGACTTGTGGACATGCGGAAGAATGTTGATAATTGATTCAATGACATGCGGGTGGACTTTGACTCATGATTCACGGGCCTGCAGACTCACATTGATAACCGGTTCACCGGTATGAGGACGGAGTTCCAAGGGCTGCAGAGCAACTATGCAAATTTGCAAGGGGATTTCTCGCACTTAAGGTCTGACGTCTCCGACATTGCCACCATGATGAGACAGTGGGGTGGCATCGGGTCTTCATCGCAGAATCCTGCCCAGACCTTCACACCCCTTTTCCAGCCCTTCCAGCAGTACCCATATCTATACCCGGGGCCATTCCAGTTTCCGAACCCGCAGAATCCCCGTCCTCGCCCGTGCCCCAAATGCTGATGCCTGATGCTATGTTAGTCGATCAACGATACCACTAACCTGTCCCCCTAAACTTATTCTTGCTTCAGTATTGAATAAGTTTGGAGAAGGGGGTGAACATTTGTGTGTATCGTTGATCTCTTTTGATTTATACTAATTTTTTAAATGCTTTTATTTAGAATTGTTAAAACTTAATTTGGTTGGATGTTTTTATTTATTTAGTATTGTTGTGGGATTTTCTACTTGATGTTTGGATAATTAATGATTTCATAGGTTTTGTGATATTTTATAGTTTTGTATTTATTTTTGTTAATACGTATGATTGGTTTAATGGTAGGTAATAGCCTTGATGTTAAGCAGGTTTAGCCATGATTTTGTGATTCAACTCCTCTTTTGCTTGTGAGTTAATGTTTGTCATGCTCAGTTTTGGGGAAATCTTGACTTGCCTATGATGTTGTCTTTTGTAAAAATGTTTGCATGCATAAGGACACGAGTTGATATACACTTGATTTGGATTGTGAAAATATTGGTTTAACTTGTAGCCATCCCGTGAGAATTGGGCCTTGATCTTGTTTTTCATGTGTGAACCATCAATGATATTAGTATCTCTAGAACTTGCCCGATGAACTCTCTTGATTTTACAAGTGCTTAGAACATGGAGATGACCTAAGGCATTCTTTGTCAAGTTTGTGCCTAAATTTTTTTTCCCTACAAATACAACCATTGTTAGCCCCTTTGTGCTTTTTATTGATTTTTATTTGAAACCAAGGATAGAAGGAATGTGGGAATCAAGTAAGCTTGAAATAAAAAAAAACAATGGGAGTTATTTATGGATTGAAAAAATTTTGTTTTGTTGAATAGCCTTATTTTTTATCATAAGCAAATTGCGAGCCTCACAAATTGAAAGAAAAATAAATTGTAAATTGTCAAAGAACAATCAAGAAAATCAAAATAAATAGAGGAGCAATTAATGTTTTGTTGGCTATAGGAAGTCCTAAATCCATTTATATTCCCAAGCAATGCCAAGGGTAGAAGAAAACTAGAAATAGTTTTGCTTGCTTTGAAAAATGAAATAGGTTCCGGGGATTGATTTTGAAGTCACTTTTAACATATATCTTTCCTATCCCGTCCAAACAGCCTAACGTTGCAACTCTTAAGACTTATGTGATCCATATTTTGAGCACACTTGTGAAAAGAGATGAGTTATTTTGCAAGCTTATGGTAATATACTAACATCATTCGATGCCGAGCGTATACACGTCCTTTTTCTCATTGAGAGGATGAGTTTGAGTGTTGATATTCCTAAAAACAAAGGAAAGTCGTGTTTTTACATATTCATTTCTTGTGTATTGAAGCTTCATACCCTTATGTATAATCACATGCCTTTAGTTCTTCTTCTGAGGCATTCTTAATCTTAATTCCCTTTTTCTCTTTTGCTTGCAATCTTGTTTGGGGACAAACAAGAACTTAAGTTTGGGGGAGTTGATAATCGGGATTTTTGTGCTTCTTTTGACTGCAACTTGGGGCTATTTCAATACCATTTTATAAACCAATTGTATATTTTTGATGTCCAAACCCATATTTAATCCAAGTAAAAATTCCAGGTGTGTTATAGAAGAAAACCAAGAATTCGAGGCGCAGGTGCCAGCCACAGAGCGAGCTACGACGTGACCCGAGTGCCACAGGCCTGAACCGGTATATTCAGTGCCGCAGGCACGAGCTACAGCCTGAGAGTAGGCGCGAGTCCAGTCGCACCATGGATTGGTGGCGTGACCGAGCCCTCTCGCGCCTGCGACCCTTTTCACCGTTGAGTTGGTGCGATAGGCGGCGTGACCGACCCGTTCGCGCCCGTGCCCGTGCCTGTTTCCACCGTTGGCTCGGCGCGACTCACAGCTCGAGCGAGGGTGCGACCGAGCCTGTGTCGCGCCCTAGTGCTTTGTTTAGCGGACCCTATCCTTTCCTCTTCCCTGAATTATTTTTGGACGATTTTTGATCCATCTTTAAATATGGATATATCTACCTAACTTTCTTAATAGAGAGGAGAGCTCCCATTCCCTTTGAAACCTTTTCCCCAAATGTAAAAAAAAACTAGAAAATAGCTAAGGTAGAAAGGAGAGAAGGAAGAGAAGGGTTTGGTGGATATTGTTCTTGAAGAGTTGAAGTGGAAGGATCTTGTGGATACTTTGTACACTCTATTGGTTTAATCTAATCTCTATCTATGTTTTATTTTCAAGTTTGTGATTTCAATATCAATAGCATGAGTAATTAATATCTTAAGGTTTTAGGGTGTTGGATCCTTTGATGATGGGTGTTTGAGATGAATGTGTGATGAATGTACCTTCCCCTCTTTTTTTTTTCTTATGGATCAAGGTGTTGATTTGTGAATGTATTTGGGTGGCCTCCATTTATATTCATTTTTGTATCTAATATGAGATGAGAATTACCATTGGGTATGTGTGTTTGATTTATGAGACCATTTATTTGTGTTTAGAGATATTGATGAGTATTTGGATTATTGATGGTGATTTGGGACCTAAGAATGCTTGTGTGAAATGTTTACTAGAGATAGTGCTTTTTTCATTTGTCCACATGTTGAGTTGCTTGAGAAAGTACTTAGATGTTCTAATGCCCCAAATCATATCAAGAGAGGAGGGTTATGTGATTCATATGGTTGTTGAGAATATCTTCATCAAGGATTTATCACCCTAGAACCCCCTTTTATTACCATTTAAATCTTTCATTTGAAGTTTTTGGCATTCTGCACTTAAGAATACAACTTGTGTTATTTGTTGAATTTGGAACAAAACTTTTCTTTGAAATGTTGTTTGTTTAAATAGTGATTGTAACTTGGGCTAGCATTATTTGCATTGTTGAAACTATAACTCTTATACCTTGAGGTTCGACTCGTATCATTACTTGCTACATTCGTGTACATTTACACTTGGCATGATTATTATTTAAGGTATTAAATACCGCATCACTCTTGCACCTGTAAAAGAAGAAATTATGTAGTGAAATTTCTCAAATATTCAAGACATTCTTGTGGTATTCTAACGCGGGGTCATTTCGCGCTCAAAAATAATTTATAACTCCTGTGCCCACAACGAGCGTAGCCAGCTAATGAGTACTGGTCGATCCCACAGAGAGCTGTTGTGATTCCACCTTCAAGTAACCAATCATAAAAGATGTTTTGGTTTGTTGTCACTACTGGAAATTAAATCTGCAAAAGAAACTAAAGAAAATATCAAATAACAAAGGTTCTGGCATTTGAACTTGAATTTGGTCTAAATATATATCAACTCGATCATGGGCACATTGATTTTCATACATGATAAATCATCTAGTTATGGAGACCGGATTCCTCTCTGCGTCTCCTCATTCATCCTTTCATTATAGACTTAAAAGTAATTCCTCGTCAATTAAATCCCTAATCAGTCACCCACCCCCTGTTCCCCAAAGAAATGTAAGTGAACAAACAACAATGTGCCCTAGACAAACCCAAATATGCTGTGTTTACCGATTTCTCGTGTGCCCACAACAACCCATTGATTTCCTTATTACTATATGAACCAACATACAGTCACGATTCGCCAATTCAATTAATAATGGTATGCCCTCTTTACCTAACGAGTGATCAGCCACATTGGGCATTCAGACACACACTCACGTGGAACAAAGCACAAGAATCAACAGAAACCTATCATGCATTACTATGCCCATTTTGGCCTCACGAGTCCAGATTTATATTCAAACCATTTTCATTGTTCAAACACCAGAATTAAGAGCCTAGCCAAGCATGCTAGACATAATTAAAATTGCAGAAATGGAATACATAATTGTAAAGGAAACTTACTGAATTTAATACGCAAAAATACTCAACATAAACGTTGAGTTTGATATCATAATCCTAAGTCCCAAAGGCTTAAGGCCAATGAATTGTTTCTTGCTGCGAAGCAGCGTACGGAAATGAAAGTGCAGGAAAATAAAAGTGTAGCAATGTTTCTTACTGCCAAAACTATTGTTTCCAGAATTAAAAGAAGCTTAAATAGTTACATTTCCGAATCAGAGATCCCCAACAAGCTGGGGTCTTCACTGGATTTCCGGAACTGGTGTGCCCTCTCTGATCTGACTGGATAAGTATGAGTTGACCAAATCCCTATTTTTTAGGGATTGTGCTTATCTCTTCTTTGCAACGCCTCTAAGAGTCCAGTCCACCTCTAACTCTTCTTCGGATAATGTAGCTATCCTTCTCGTCTCTTTCTTCAAACTGATCCCGGGTTTCTCGCAATCGCCCTAGCCCAGCCCATTGTTGTCAAGTCTACACGAGCAAAGTGGGCACGGCATCTTACAGTCAGCCTCATCCATCTTTGATATGTCCATTCTGCCACCCGAATATAGGATGAGTGCTGAAAGAAGTCCCTTGTGCCTCTGACTGAAAATTTAGCTTGGATTTTGCTTGAATAACTGGGCATAAAATGCCCCTTTCACCAGACTTGACCTCCGCAATGCCCTATGACCTCATCCTGGTTCTTTTTGACTCAAAACACACTAAAAAGGACATTTATAATGAACAAAATGCCTGTTTGGTATTTATTTGTGTTGTTTTATTGTATAATTTTACATGTTTTATAAGTTATTTTCGAGTACTTATAGTAGTTTATTTGTAGATTTCGTGTGATTATCTTCACTCGTTGCTCTCATGGTGGAATATGCCAAGTTATGAAAAACTTGAGCTTTTGTTGGCATAATTTTGATTTTTAGGTATTAAGGTGGCGAAGCGCAAAGATGAGTCTGAAAAAGATGAACCCGGAGGGAGCAGCCATGAAGCCACGCAACCGCGCAAACTGAGCGGCCGCGCAACAAGGCCCCGCGGCCGCACGAGCCCTGCGACCGCGTGAGAGAGCTCTGGGCGCAAGTTCCCTGCGAGCGTGCGCACACCCTGTATCCCGCGGGCGCGCAGTTTCGCCGGATGGTTCCTATCTTGCACTCGACTCTCGCCTTTTTTTCACCAACTTGCACAAGGGGACACTTCCTTCAACCTCTCTCTTTATGCATATTGGAAATTAGACTTTTGGCTACCCTAATCTAAGTAATAGATCATAGGGATCAATTTTTCCTAAGTTTGCTTTTGGACTTTTTGGCCTCCAATCCCTCACCAAATCTCCCAAAAATCCCTCACAATTAATGCACACATCTCATCACCTTTCCTCTCTCTAAAAAACCCATACCTCTCACCATACTCATCCCCATCTTCCTCTCTCTATCACTCACCTCTCTCTCGATTCTCTCCATATAGAATCCCCATTTTGATTTTTGGGGATTCATCACTCTTCATCATACACACCACTCACTCACTTCATCTTCTTCACCTCTCCATCTCCATTTTCTCTACACACACACACACACACACACCATCATCTCTACCCTTTTCCTTCACCATTTTCACCATCATCACCACCACTCAAGGAAGGAGGAGAAAAGGAAGAAAAGGAACAAGCCAAGGAAGAAGAAGATGAGACGAGAAGAAACCAACTTCGAGCTATCCGTGGAAGTTAAGCTCGTTAGGAGATTTACTTTTGGTATTTTCTTTCCATTTCTTGGATGATTTGTGGGGGGTTTGTCCCAACTCTTGAAGCATAACTAATATTGTAGAAGTTTTATGTTAATTACATTTGATTATGAGATGACGATCTTCTATAATATTTCTGTTGTTTTGAGCATGTTTAGTGGCTAATCTCTCTATTAGGAGGTAAATGATCGATTTGGTTCTTAATCTATGCTTGTTATTGTTGGTTGTTGTTGTTGGAATTGTGCTTATCATGTTAGAGTGATTGATCACTACTCGAGCATTGCTAGGATTTAGATGAAACTGGAAGGTAATTCTAAATCCCGAAATTGGTTCCTTCGACGTTAGGTGGATGGGGTTCCTAAGCCTAATATGTTCTTCTTGCTCATTTGATATAGCTAAAAGGGGCTTAGTTGATAGACGGTGACAGTAATTGATATTAAGCCTTTTGAGAGGGTCTATTGGATGTGTGAGATTAACATTACCAACCTTAATCAAGCATAGAGATAAACCATTGAGAGAATCTACACCCTAATACCTTTATCATTCTATTTTCCTCAAATCCTGATTTTATTGTTGTCATTTGCATTATCTTGTTTACTTGCATATTTCAATTCTTAGTTTTAAATCATCTTCAATCCCATGTTTAGAATGTTTAGGTTTATTTTCGTCGTTTTAGCACATTGCATGCATAGCCCTTAAGATAGTAGCTCATACTAAGCCTTCCTTGTGAGATCATCTCGGGTTAGCTCATCGCGTCTACAATTGACCCCGTCCAATTGCGGGTGTGGTCCCAAGTAGTTTGTTGTGTTGAGCTTAAACTGGAAATATAAATTCAAATTTGGACCATCGAAATAAATTTTGGCGTCGTTGCTGGGGAAGGCTTTAAAGTTATTGTCTTTTTGGTGCTATAATTCCTTTTGTGTATTTTGTGATCGTGAAATTGTCCTTGTTGAAGTGTTTGTGATTTTGTGATTGTAGTGTTTAATTTTTCTTTTGTGTTTATGTTCTTGTGTTTGGCTTTCATATCTTTTTCCGCAAGTTACTTGTGATCTCCGTTTTGTTTGTGGTTGGGTATGCTTGGGAGGTGAAGCCTCAATCGGAGACTAGCCCCCGTATTCGACAACATCCATCAACCAAGAAGATTCAACGTGTTTGAGTGGGAAAGAGAGATGGACGCTAATCCCCTAAACAACCCCGACAATGCCAATGCTAATGCCAATGCGGCTAGGAATATAAGAGACTTTGCTCGTCCCGTGATTGGGGCGTCGACTTCTTGCATAGTTCTTGGTGAAGCCGCAAGGATCTATGAGTTGAAGAACATCCATTTTAGCCAACTTTCCTCATTCTATGGGATGCCGGCCGAAGATGCTTTGAACTTCATCCTGGAGTTCTATGCCGTTGTTCAAACCTTTCCTCTACAAGGTTTGAATGAAGATCAATTGAAGATCAGGTGTTTTCCTTACACCTTGAAAGATCGAGCCAAGACATGGTTCATGTCACTACCGGCCAACTCATTGGCCAATTAGAATGCCGTCTACGAGAAGTTCATGGCCAAGTACTACTCAAATAAAAAGACCCAAGACTTGAGACCCGGGTGAAGCATTTCATGAAGCTTGGGATCGATTTCGAGGTCTCCAACAACAATGCCCGCACCACCACCTCGCACCCGAGTTGCTCAACCAATTCTTCTACGACGGCCTTTCTCAAAATTTTCAATACATGGTGGATAATGCCTCGGGAGGAGACATTGGAGGTCGGACCGCCGAAGAAGTCTCAAACATCTATGAGACGATGGCCACGACTTCTCAACAAAAAAGTGCTAAGGGGAAGAGAGTTTCTGTCAATGAAGCCAACCCTAGTTATGATGTGACCAAACAACTTGCCGAGTTGACAAGGCAAGTAGAGATGCTTCGAACCTTCGAGAGACCACCCCAACAAGCAATGACCGTTGAGACTTGTGGGATTTGTGGAGAGTATGGCCATGGGGCCAACTTGTGCCAAAAGTCGATCGAGTCGGAATTAAGTGAAGAAGCTCATTTCCATGCTCTTCAAGAGCAAGTGCATGCCCTTCAAGGATTCCAACCTCGCCAACCTTACAACCCGTACTCTCAAGCATACAATTTGGGGTGGAGAAATCATCCAAATTTCTCTTGGAAACAAACTTAACAACTGTCTCTACCACCACAACAACCACCTCCACCTCAACAAGCCGGAGGAAGCCAAGCTCCACCTTATCCAAGGCCGCAACAATATCCGGCCCAACCAAACTAACCGCCTAGGCCGACATTACAAGACACCTTGCAATCTTTCATTCAAGCCACCCAACAAAGATTCGAATCCATTGAAGCTTTCGTAAAGAGGATTGAAACCCAAGTGGGATAAATAGCCGAGACAGTTGGAGAGTTGGCCAAGCAAGCCAAGCCGGGCAAGTTGCCAAGCCAACCGGAGCGAGCTCAAGCCATCATCGTCCTTAGAGGAGGCAATGTGATTGACAACAAGGTTGGAGAGTCAAGCCCAACCGAAGAGGTTGAGAAAGAAGAGGAGGCTCCTCAACAACAACAAAAGGAGCCCGAAAAAGAATATGAAGAAGTGAAGAAGCCCACACTCCACAAGGCCACCAATCCCTACAATCCTCCAATTCTATTTCCAAGCCGGTTGAGGAATGAGAAGCAAGACACCCAATTTCAAGAGTTCTACAAGCTCCTATCAAAGGTGAATGTCAATCTTCCACTCCTTGATGTCATTCGCAATGTACCGGCCTATGTCAAGTTCTTCAAAGAACTAGCTTCCAAGAAGAGGAAGTTTGTGGAGGATGAGAAGATTGTGGTGTCCGAAGTGGCGAGTGCAATCCTACAACATCAACTACCACCCAAGCTCTATGATCTAGGTAGTTTTAATCTTAAAATTGCCTTGGGAAATGGTAAAGAAGCATGCGGTATGTTAGATCTAGGAACCGGAATTAACTTGATGCCTTACTCAATTTATAAGCAATTGGAGTTAGGTGATTTGAAACCAACTAGAATGTGTCTACAATTGGTGGACAGGTCCGTGAGATACCCTAGAGGAATAATTGAAGACATTCTAGTTAAGGTGGGTGGATTAATCATTCCGGTTGATTTTGTTGTGTTGGATGTGGGAGATGTCAAAGAAACGGGTAAGGAGCACACACTTCTCTTAGGTAGACCTTTCATGGCTACAACAAACACCTTGATTGGTGTAAAAAATGGAACTCTTAAAATGTTGGTGTTAGGAGAAATCGTGTCCTTTTCCGTCCATGAAAACAAAGCTATTCCCGTCTCCTCATTTGAGGAAAATTGTTCTTTCATTGATACTATTGATGCCTTGGCCGAGGAGGTTTTCTTGCAGGAAATAGGCTCCCATTGGAGGAGTGAAGCCTTGTCCGAGGAATGTGCTATGGAAGAAGCCTACCTCAAGTGTGGAGGAGACGAATTAGATGCCGAAGAGATGGAGATTTTGCTAGGAGAATGAGTAAGCTTGATGGAAATTCTTGCCTTGACCGAAGAGAAAGTAAAATCTACTCCCGAGCTTGAGCTCAAAGAGCTCCCATCTCATCTCAAGTATGTCTATCTCGATGACGAGGAAAAGAAGCCCGTGATTATCTTTTCCGGGCTAGAGAAAGAATAAGAAGATCTCTTGGTAGCCGTACTCAAGAGAAACAAGCAAGCTATTGGATGGAACCTTTCCGACATCAAAGGCATTAGCCCCTCGACATGCATGCATCGCATCATTCTTGAGGAAAGGGCCAAACAGGTTCGAGAAGGACAAATGCGGCTCAATCCCGTGTTGATGGAGGTCATAAAAAAGGAGATTGTCAAGCTTCTTGCGGAGGGGATTATCTATCCCATAGCCGATAGTGAATGGGTGAGCCCGGTCCACGTGGTGCCCAAGAGAGGAGGAATCACGGTGGTGGAGAACGACAAAGGAGAGCATGTGGCTACTCGGACCACCACCGGATGGAGAATGTGTATTGATTACCGAAAGCTCAATGCCGCCACTAGAAAAGACCATTTTTCCCTTCCTTTTATTGATCAAATTCTTGATAAATTGACCGGGCATAGTTTTTATTATTTCCTTGACGGTTTATCGGGTTATTTTCAGGTAGCCATAGCTCCCAAGGACCAAGCCAAAACCGCCTTCACGTGCCCGTTTGGCACATTTGCTTGTAGAAGGATGCCGTTTGGACTATGCAATGCACCGGGCACATTTCAAAGATGTATGTTTTCTATCTTCTCCGAAATGATTGGAGACTTCATTGAGGTATTCATGGATGATTTTTCGGTCTTTGGATCTTCATTTCCCAATTGTTTAGAGAAGTTAGAACTTGTTTTAAAAAGATGCATAGAGAGTAGCCTTACTCTTAGTTGGGAAAAGAGTCATTTCATGGTTACTAGTGGCATAGTCCTTGGGCATGTTGTTTCTAAGGAAGGAATGAATGTAGACAAGGATAAGGTAGATGTGATTGAAAAATTGCCTCCACCTGTTAATGTGAAAGGTGTTACAAGTTTTCGAGGCCATGCCGATTTTTATCGTCGGTTTATTAAAGACTTCTCCAAAATTAGCCAACCTCTATGCCATTTACTTGCTCAAGATGTTCCTTTTAAGTTTGATGAAAAATACTTGCATGCTTTTAATACTCTTAAGGAGAAATTGATCACCGCACCCATTGTTGTTTTCCCTGATTGGTCTTTACCTTTTGAAATCATGTGTGATGCATCAAATTTCGCCGCGGGTGCCGTTTTGGGCCAACGTATTGATAAAATTCTTCATGTAATTTATCATGCTAGCCTCACATTGAATAGTGCTCAAGTAAATTACACCACTACCAAAAAAAAATTGCTTGCCGTTGTGTTTTCATTAGATAAATTTAGATCCTACATCTTAGGTTCTAAAGTGATTATGCATAGTGATCATGCGGCTTTAAGGCATTTGTTGACCAAACCCCAAGCCAAACCTAGACTCATTAGGTGGATTTTGTTTGTATAAGAATTTGATGTTGAAATCAAGGATAGAAAGGGGTGTGAAAATGTGGTAGCGGACCATTTATCTCGCCTTCCCGTTGATGAACATTTTGATTTATCTCATGAAAAAGGAGTTGATTGTGATTTATTTCCATATGAGCATGTTCTTGAGCTTAATTCCTCTCCTTAGTATGCCGACATTGTTAACTATCTTGCTTGTAATAAAATGAGGCCTAACCTTACCTTTCAAGAAAGGAAAAGATTTTTGGCAATGTGTAGGTATTACTTTTGGGACGATCCATACCTTTTCCACTTGGGAAAAGACGAAGTGATCCAAAGATGTGTCCCGGAGGAGGAGCAAACCGATGTTTTGGTCTTTTGCCACGCCTCACATTGTGGTGGACACTTTGGTGGGCAAAAGACGGCCCGAAAATTTTTACAATCCGGTTTGTATTGGCTTTCCATTTTTAAAGATGCTCGTGCTTTTTACCTATCATGTGATAAGTGCCAAAGGCTTGGCAACATTGGGAGAAGAAATGAAATGCCTTTAAATATCAATCTTGTTGTTGAAATTTTTGATGTTTGGGGTATTGATTTTATGGGACCATTTCCTAACTCATTTGGCTTCGAATATATCCCGTTAGCGGTCGATTATGTGTCAAAGTGGGTTGAAGCAATCCCCACTAGGTCTTGTGACACTAATGTGGTTATCAAGTTTGTGCAGGAGCATATTTTGAGTAGGTTTGGATTCCCTCGGCCTATCATAAGTGACGGTGGAACGCATTTCACCAACAAGCTCTTCAAAAGATTGATGAAGAAGAATGGAGTGACTCACAAAGTGGCTACCCCCTATCATCCTCAAACTTCTGGTCAAGTGGAGACGAGCAACAAGCAAATCCAAAACATTTTGAAGAAGATTGTGAATGTGACAAGGAAGGATTGGTCTACAAAGCTAACGGATGCTCTTTGGGCATACCGAACGGCTTACAAGACAATTCTAGGAATGAGCCCTTACCACCTCGTGTATGGAAAAGCATGCCATCTTCCCGTTGAAATCGAGCACAAGACTTATTGAGCCCTAAAGGCGGTAAATTTTGATTTAACTTATGCAAGAAAGGAATGAACCCTACAATTGACCGAGCTCGATGAGTTGAGGAATGAAGCATACGACAATGCGAAAATTTACAAGGATGAGGTGAAGAAGCTTCACGATAGACGCATTGTCAAGAATGAGCTCGTTCCGGGCATGAAGGTTCTCCTTTTCAACACTCGTTTGCGGCTCTTCCCTGGAAAACTCAAGTCACGATGGAGTGGCCCGTTCATCATAGAAGAGGTGTTCCCATACAGGGTTGTCACATTGAAAAATCCGGAAACCAACAATACATTCCAAGTTAATGGGCACCGAGTCAAGCCATATCTTGAAGGTTTTTCCCAAGAAGCCGATGTCGAGGATTTTAAGCTCATCGATTTCATCTAACTTTCCAAAGGACTTCGTCTAGCTCGAGACATTAAAATGAGCGCTGCATGGGAGGCAACCCATGATTTTCTTGTTTTTACGTGTTTGTCATTTAATCTTTATAGACTTTTATGTGTTTGAGTTTTTCGCATTTTTGGTGTTTGTTTTGCAGGGGTAAAGTCGGAGTGATGCTGGGGTGAAAAAGGCAAAATTTGGCTAAGAGCCAGGCTGCGGCTGCACACCCCGCGCGACCGCGCGACACCACTCTCAGCGGATGAGCTCCGCGAGCGCGCAGCCCCCGCGGGCACGCGACTTTTTTTGGCAGAAATTAAGCTCCGCGAGCACGCAAGTCTCTGCGGGCGCGCGCGCCACCTAGTCCCGTGGCCGCGCGAGGCCCCGCGGTTGCGCACCCTCCTCCCTATATAAAGAGAACACTCGTGGGAGCCCTAATTCCACTCCACCCTTGCGCTGCTTTTGAGACTCTTTCTCCCATTTCATTCGTCCCAAAGCTCCTTCCTCTTCTTCCACCACTCAAATCCCAACAAATTACAGTTGAAGAGACCCCCTCTCCACCTCACGCACATACGTCACCATTCTCATCATCACGACCATGTCGACCTTCCGCGCCCGTGCGTAGCCTCCTCCTAACCTCCTCGCCGCTCACCGCAGCTGAGCAAGCCCCCACCTCGCACCGCCGCCCGGCCACCGCAGAAGTTCTCTTTTTCCGCCACCGGGACCCTCGACGGCGTACTGTCCCGCGGCCGCGCTCTCCTGTCCCCGCACACTCCCGCGACCGTGTAATGTCCCGCGGCCACGCACTCTCTGCCCGCACCCGTTTCTCACGCAATCGTTTGCACGGCTCTCCATTCCGTGCATCTTCTCGCCTATAGCCTTGCTGCACTTTTCTCCACCATCCACTATGCCACCATGGACAAAGAATGTGTCTTCTTCTCACCAAGATGGCGACGAGAATCTACAAGAGCTTTACAGTTGCCCGTTTCTAGTGCGTACCACGCCGAAGGTAACCGCTATCAAGCTTACAATGCATATGAGATTACTTCCCCCCGTTATCTTGATTGGAATTTGCTGAAGTCATTGAAAATTGATAGTAAAGTGGAGAAATATTTGAAAGTGTTGACTTTGGATAAATTTGCAAAATTGAAGTATGTGGGCTTTAATCCATTGTGCCTTGAGTTTTTGGTCACCTTCAAGCTTGATTCTGTGAATTTCAAGATTACTTTTCATATGTTTAGAGAAGAATTTGAAGTGACATTAGCCAGAATGAAATCATATTTCGGATTTTCACCAAATGGGCCACGTGATAGGCCGACTGACTTCAACACAGCTACCGCCTGGCAAGAGCTCACCGGCTTCAACAATTGGGACCCTCAGGGGACACCCACCGGCTTCATACGGGACCCTGCCCTTGCCATTATGCACAAGTTCCTAGCATACTCTATTTCTAGGAAGGAACAAGCCAACAAGGTCAATGCCACAGAGGTGTATCTTCTTTGGTGTGCCCTTCACAACACCAAGGTCTACCCGTCTTACTTCATCTGGACCGCCATCCAGCAGATGACTAGGTGCACAAAGCAAAATCCATCATTTTGTGTTTTCATCACCGCTCTTGCTGTTAAGCTTGGATTGATTCCAGACAAAGGTCCACTTCTTTGATGCGAGGAGACTGGTTCCTCACACTGATCGGCCCTGTGTCTCCAAGCTTATGAATGCTCAGCTTGTGGCCCTCAGACGTGCCAGGCAAGCCAGCTCATCTTCAGCTCCACGTGATGATGATGATGATGATGAGCAGGATGAGGAAGAGAACAAGGACGAGAATGAGGAAGAGCAGGAGGAAGATCAAGACGAAGAAAAGAATGAGCAAGAAGGTCAAGCCCGCTACCAACCGCCGCCTTATCCCTCGACGATGCCCCAGCATGGGTATCAAATGCCGCAGGCTGATTGGAGGTCCTTCCAAGACCACTTTGACACCACCATGGGGCAGTTCCAGCAGAGCTTCCAGCAGAATTATGCCGACTCCATGGGCCACTTTCAGTAGCATTTTGATACGTCCATGGGCCAATTCCAGTAGACCTACAGTAGCACTATGGGGCAATTCCAGAAGCGATTTGATGTCTTGATGGACGAGTTTCGCCAAGAGTTGGGATCCCTCCGCCAGGATGTTGGGGATATGAGGCAGGATATCTATGGTCTCCTCGATAGGCATAACGAGAGGATGACGGCCCTCGAAGAAAGCTGGAACAACTGGACGATCTCCTATCCGTACCCGCAGCCTCCTCCACCACCTTATGATCCACCGCAGCAGTGAAGTTCTTTTGTGGTTTTTCTTGTGTATTTTTTGTTTGTGTGCGTGTTTTATGTTTTCAGTTCACTCTTTTTGTTGTTCGTTGGTTGTATTTGTCGTGTTGTTTTGTAGGAACCAGCGCCTGTTGCCGGTCTTCTACGCTTTGTGATGTGTTTCTCTTCCCTTTTACTCTTATTGCATATTGTTTTTCATTCATTGAGGACAATGCATGCTTTAAGTGTGGGGAGAGAGCTTGTTATGTTTATATTTTATTTGTGGATTTTGTTGTTTATGTGAAGTTTTTGTTATAATTTATGGTGTTGAATTATTTTGAATTGGTGTTGATGATTAGTTGTTTTAGTTATATATGTATGTTGTGATTCTCCCACTTAGTATCTTGTTTTACCTGATTGTCAAATTTGAACAATTTTAGATATGAATCTTTAAGGAATTATTTTCAAGTCGATCGTGATGAATGAATTGTTTTGTGGTTTTACTCTTGAACATGAATTATCTTTGAATGTGATCTCAATTTGATGATTGGTGTTGAAGGGTCTTGTCCTTGAAAGATTGGGAAGCATGGTTAGCCTTGTTCATGAAAACTACTCCCCTTAATCATTTATCCTTATATTTATGATATAAAAAAACAAATGAAAAGAAAATGAGAAAAGGGGCAATAAGGATCTCTACTCATCTAGTTGATTTATTCAACTATGAGTATGAGAAACCACATAAGGACACTAGGGATTTCCTCCCTATGGTTTTACCTTGTGAATTTTGATCCACACCCCAACTATTTTGTTTAAATAAATGGGATTGAATTCCAGATTCTACTCCTCTCATGTGTTGTCAATCCGTCACTTGTTGCATGATGAGTATGGAAAACCACATTAGGAAGCTCGGTTAAGCTCGATGATTAGACCTAATGACCCTCGTCCTATGTTTGCAATCTCTTATGTGATTGTGAGTTCGTTTCTTAAATAAATGTGGAGGTGATTTGTGGGGAAGTGATTGAATTGAGTTAGGGCTCACGTGTTTTTCTTACTCTTGAGAGGGTAAGTGTCTCACTCGATTGTATCTTGTGCTCACCTTCTTTGATGATGAATGTCTTTGTGGGAACCATGCAAATTGTCAATTACATGATCGGCTTGCGAGTATTTCCTTCTTGGTTCATATTTTTAATTTCTTGTTTGCTTGAGGACAAGCAAAGAGCTAAGTGTGGGGAGTTGTTTGGTATTTATTTGTGTTGTTTTATTGTATAATTTTGTATGTTTTATAAGTTATTTTCGAGTACTTCTAGTAGTTTATTTGTAGATTTCGTGTGATTATCTTCACTCATTGCTCTCATGGTGGAATATGCCAAGTTATGAAAAACTTGAGCTTTTGTTTGCATAATCTTGATTTTTAGGTATTAAGGTGGTGAGGAGCAAAGATGAATCTAAAAAAGATGAACCCGGAGGGAGCAGTCATGAAGCCACGCGACCATGCAACAAGGCCCCGCGGCCGCGCGAGCCCTGCGACCGTGCGAGAGGGCTCTCGGCGCAAGCTCCCCACAAGCGCGCAATGCTCCGCGAGCGCACGCACACCCTGCACCCCGCGGGCACACGGGGCGTGCAGTTTCGCCTGATCGTTCCTATCTTGCACTCGACTCCCGCCTTTTCTTCACCAACTTGCACAAGGGGACACTTCTTTCAACCTCTCTCTTTATGCATGTTGGAAATTAGACTTTTGGCTAGCCTAATCTAAGTAATAGATCATAGGGATAAATTTTCACTAAGTTTGCTTTTGGACTTTTTGGCCTCCAATCCCTCACCAAATCTCCCAAAAATCCCTCACAATTAATGCACACATCTCATCACCTTTCCTCTCTCCAAAAAAACCCATACCTCTCACCATACTCATCCCCATCTCCCTCTCTCTATCACTCACCTCTTTCTCGATTATCTCCATATAGAATCCCCATTTTGATTTTTAGGGATTCATCACTCTTCATCATACACACCACTCACTCACTTCATCTTCTTCACCTCTCCATCTCCATTTTCTCTACACACACACACCATCATCTCTACCATTTTCCTTCACCATTTTCACCATCATCACCACCACTCAAGGAAGGAGGAGAAAAGGAAGAAAAAGGAACAAGCCAAGGAAGAAGAAGAGGAGACGAGAAGAAACCAACTTCGAGCCATTCGCGGAAGCTAAGCTCGTTAGGAGGTTTACTTTTGGTATTTTCTTTCCATTTCTTGGATGATTGTGGGGGTTTGTCCCAACTCTTGAATGATAACTAATATTGTAGAAGTTTTATGTTATTTACATTTGATTATGAGATGACAATCTTCTATAATATTTGTGTTGTTTTGAGCATGTTTAGTGGCTAATCTCTCTATTAGGGGGTAGAGGATCGATTTGGTTATTGATCTATGCTTGTTATTGTTGGTTGTTGTTGTTGGAATTGTGCTTATCATGTTAGAGTAATTGATCACTACTCAAGCATTGCTAGGATTTAGATGAAACTGGAAGGTGATTCTAAATCCCGAAATTGGTTCCTTCAATGTTAAGTGGATGGGGTTCCTAAGCCTAATATGTTCTTCTTGCTCATTTGATATAGCTAAAAGGGGCTTAGTTGATAGACGGTGACAGTAATTGATATTAAGCCTTTTGAGAGGGTCTATTGGATGTGTGAGATTAACATTACCAACCTTAATCAAGCATAGAGATAAACCATTGAGAGAATCTACACCCTAATACCTTTATCATTCTATTTTCCTCAAATCTTGATTTTATTGTTGTCATTTGCATTATCTTGTTTACTTGCATATTTCAATTCTTAGTTTTTAATCATCTTTAATCCCATGTTTTGAATGTTTAGGTTTATTTTCGTCGTTTTAGCACGTTGCATGCATAACCCTTAAGATAGTAGCTCACACTAAGCCTTCCTTGTGAGATCGACTCGGGTTAGCTCATTGCGTCTACAATTGACCCCGTCCAATTGCGGGTGTGGTCCCAAGTAGTTTGTTATGTTGAGCTTAAACTGGAAATATAAATTCAAATTTGGACCATTGAAACAATGCCCATAAAAACACGAAATAAATGGATTTATCATATTCAAAGAAGTTTCTTCACCAAATTCATCCTGAAGTCGCCTTTTGATTCACAAGCAAGACAGTCAAAGACGTTCTCCATCCTGAAGTTGGAGTCTGATCCAGAATCATTGTTGTCAGACCTCCAGACGGCGTAATAAAGTCTAAAATACCCAAAGTGTTCTAGTATAAGATTCAAATTATTTTTCATGGAAGCAACACGTTTTTTTATCAGAATCACCTCAAATCCAGCGTTCAATCTGAAATCAAGGTCGTCGGCCTCCGGTTAATGTTATCAAAGTTCAAACAACAAATCCAAGAATATTAAAGAGACAAATTTAACTCTGAAGATTTCAAACACTGCTTCAAGATCAAGTTTTGAAGAGAAGAATCAGAGAAATAACAGAGATTGGATCCGTAAAAAATATTTTGATCCAAAAATTATTTTATTTGTACACATTTTGTTTTTTACTAAATTAAAAAAAATGTTTTACAAATTTCGGCCTGTCCACTGGGACAATTTCTACCTATCATCTCTTTTTTTTCGCCAATTTCCTAAAATATCAAGATATCTGCATTTCTGGAAGATCAAATTACAACTTTTTTTTAGAAAATAATCAATTATTAATTAAAAATAAAATTAAATATTGAAAAAATAATCATATACCCTAATTAGGAAGTGTAAAATTAAACTAGAGCACAATCAATTGAAATCGAAGAGAAAAACGGGATAAAAACTAATATTTTTAAATGTGTAGCATAAAGTGTTGCACAGAATGTAGCAAATGATTTATCCGCTATGTTTGAAACATAAACTAGCAAAATATATACGGATGAAATCATCTACTACACTTTG
The DNA here is from genome assembly GCA_026008535.1 of Perilla frutescens. Classification (NCBI taxonomy): domain Eukaryota; kingdom Viridiplantae; phylum Streptophyta; class Magnoliopsida; order Lamiales; family Lamiaceae; genus Perilla; species Perilla frutescens. Next base: position 8,622,696 of record BRKX01000018.1, on the reverse strand, counting down.
TGCAACACTCGATTAATTAAATTTATTAATTTTTTCTTTTATTTATTATTCAATTTCAATTTATTGTACTTTATTTTAATTTTACACTTATTATTTACAGTTCATCCTACCCAATTATAGTATATAATTAATTTTTCAATATTAAATTTTATTTTCTATTAAACAATTGATTATTTCATAAAAAATCATATAATTAACAATTAGAATATATATATATATGATTAATTTTACACTTATTAATTAGGGTTTATCCTATCCAATTAGGATGTATAATTATATACAGTAATTAATAAATGTAAAATTAAACTAAAACACAATAAATTATAATTGAATGAAAAAATAAAATAAAAAATTATAATATTTTAACATTAAGTGCAGAAGAAGATTTCATCCAAAATATATAGACCATTATACATTCCATTTTAATAAATCTATAATGAGAAACGAGTTTATTCAACTCGTTTGTATGTCAAGTTGTCAACAAATAATTTAATAATTAATATTTCTCTCAATCCTCATTGCCTTTCCAACTTGTACAAGAAGAAGTCGATGACGACGTGACATTTGGATTTTGTTTTCCATGACGTAGATTAGAGCCGGATGAAATCTTCAATTCTGTTATTGTGCAATATATATTGATCATACACAGTTAATTTTATTAATTTTTGTTGGATTTTTTAATTCAGTTTTAAATTATTATGCTTTAATTTAATATTACACTTATAAATTATGGTTTATTGGTGCGTCGTTTTCACCAAAAATAATCCGACACGCAGTCGGTATGCCCACACTACCCAAAATAGTGGCAAGCAAGATCGTCTCCCAAAGGACCGGCGAGAATTATCCAACACTTTAGTCTGCAAGTAACCAAATCTTCCAATCTTGGTATAATGTAAAAACGAAAATAAAAGCAATTAATGAAAAGTAGATTTCCTCACAGATTAAAAGGTATTCCGCCTTCCAATTAATTCCATCCTAACTTAATTATTCCGATCATCGATGCAATAATATTTTCAATTAATATTCCGATCACAGATTAAAAGACACTTCTGACGCGGCCTAATTTCTCCTTAATTTCTCGATAATCAGAAAGATACTTCACCAATTATTTCCCTAATCGACTGACAACTGTAAGAGACACTTTATAGATTTAATGAGCCGACAACATTAGACACTAGAGAAACCCGATTCAAAACCAACAGACTCTGACACAGGACTATCGAATTAAGACTGCTTTTTCCTCGATTCTGAAGAATCGTTGTCCCACTAATTAAACCTAAACCACAATTACGGATGACCGATTTAATTGTTTATTAGTTAATTCCGATCTACTAAATATTTGCAACTACCTAGCAGAGCCGAAATAATTTACAACTTTAAACACAGAGAATCACAGATGCATGCAATTAATTAAAATATAAGAACAGATTAGATCTCACAGAATAATTATGCCAGGGCATCGTTAATCTTCACCAGAATAAAACACGCTTAGCTCGAATTCATAATTGGATTCGCACTTCAGAAATTAATTGAAAAGAAGAACGGTGAAAAAAATGAAATTGTATAGTGAAAAATCTGCAGAGAATCTTTTTGGCGTTCAAAACTCTGTACTGGAATAGATAGAGTCCTACTCTATCTAGAAGTCTTTTTATACAAATCCTTAATTAATTAATTAAAAAGCATCCTAATCCTAATCCAACTAGGAAAATAATAAAAATAGAGTCCAACAGTAATAAAAACTGCATAATTTTCGTCCAGCCCAATAATTGGTGCAGATCCACTATCTCCAGCCCAATAGTAGCATAATCCATCGGTCAGTATGCCCATACCGACTGCTTCCAGACTCTTCAGCTTTTCTTCAATCAAATTGCATCCAAAACCTCTAAAACAATGCCATTATCTCCACTTCCATGTCAACCACCTGAAATTAACCACAAGACACGAATTCTTCCACAAAACTTGATAAGGGGGTGGGTAACACTGCAAAAATATACCAAAAATGACCCAAAATATATATGAAATAATAACCTAATCAAACCCCCCCCCCACACTTAGACAATGCTCGTCCTCGAGCATAACTAAACAAAAGACAGACTCAAGAATGACTCAAAGACGACAAGACAATCATTGGCAACCTTCAACAGGAAACAATCAAAGTCAGAGGCAAGATACAATCATCCACAAACCACAAACCAATCTCTTGTTTTATAAAGATGTACACATGCTCTTCATTCAAGTCAAAAACATGCAAAACAAATCCCACCTCACCAAGATTCGCTCAAGTTCTCTCAAAAGACAATAAGGACAGAATTTAATTCACACAAATCGTAACTTGATGCTTTCAAACATAAATTTGCACATATGTCAAAATCTCTACCATGCAAATGAGATCTATACACAAATCAAAAGGTCTTTTTGCACTGGTTGTAGCGGAGCTATGGTGCATAGATAGGATAAAAAGGATGAAATGGCTAAAATAATTGAAAACATGTAAGCATATCAGAACACATTTACCATATTCATCTGCAATTTCTCAACTACTCAACAAAACCAAATTGCATGCTGGTTTCCAATAATACAGGGGAACAGAATAAATGATCTCGATTTAGCACAACCCCTTTTATTCCATGCTCGTTATATTCCTTATTTTTTGTTCTCATTTTTTACTTTTTTTTTCTTTTTTTTAATAATTTTCTTTTTGGAATAGAACAGAGACGTATACACATTCGTCAACTCTCCAACACCAATATCTTCAAGCAGAATTTAAACTCATTTTAACACAAAATACACTTACATATTTTCAGGGGACAAGAGCAGGCCAAACGACTAATGCTTAATTATTTAGTGGCTATTTATATGAAAAAGAAATGGATTAGGCACAACGGGCTAACTAATGGACAATGAAGGGCATGGATAATTTTTTTAAGCCAAAGTAATGGGTAATCTTAAATATCTTAATCATTTTCATGCAAAGAAACTCAAAAGCAGTGTGATTATGGCAACTGGGCAAATCAGAAATCAAGCACTCAAGTACGATACACTCAGCAAGAAAATAAATTGAGCTTTCTCATATATAATGCTCATCAGGCTCAAATCTCGCAATTTAGAAAGCTTCAAAATTTTTGATTAAGTTTTGCATATTTCCTCATTCAAGAATACATACAAGCATGTGCACATTTTAATCATAAGAGATAAATCATCCACTCAAGACCAATCCCATATCATGCTCCTTCTTCTCATGCAATCCATATCAGGTATGCTAATGACTCAACAAAATAAAACCAAATTTTTTTAATTATTAGAAATTGCAAAAAACTAATAACTCTCCCCCCACACTTAGACAACATAGTGTCCTTACTGTGCAAAGGAGAAGGCACACAAAAGATGAAAAGCACAATAGAAAATAATAAAAAAAAACTTATAAATAAGTTCTCGGGTTGCCTCCCAAGAAGCGCCCTTGTTTAACGTCCGAGGCTCGACACAATCAGAACTCAATCATGTGATAAATTCGAGGGTAGCCAGATCTACCCCGTCGAGAGTAGTCATCTCCATCCCCATACTTTTATGTTTCTTCATAAGCTCGACCAACCTTGATTCTTGCTCTTTGCAGAGAGCATTGCTCATGATGACAGACAACATGTCTTGCTCTCCTAGAAAAACATATTTCAGATGCTCCGGAAGCACTTTCAATTCCAACATTGGAGCTTTCACAATAGATGGCAAAATCGGCTCTGAGTTGGTCAGTATGGGCATACTGTTTGACAGATGCCAAGTGGGAAACTCACTGGTAGAATACAGCTGCATGATGACATCTCGAATCTTCTCATCTTCTTCTGTTATTGTAGCAGTTTCAGTCAGCCCACCAAAAAGTACCTTCTTGAACAACTCGAGGATCTCCTTTTCATCATCCTCTTTCTTATTTCGAGCCAACCTGGATGGAAAAGGTGCTACAACTAGATATTGAGAGTTAGAAATTTCGGGTTCAACGCTTACCTTGGATGGAAGAGGCTCGGCAGGTTGCTCTTTCTCAGCTCTAGACTCTTTTTTCGGCATTTCAACATGTTCTTCCATCTCTGTTTCTTTCTTCTTAGTCTCAAATTCGACTAAATTATTCTCATTTCTTAAAGTTACAGCGCAAACATGCACTCTTGGATTCATTTCAGTTTGAGATGGGAGTTTGCTCTGATTCGCTTGCATCTTGTTGATTTGAGTGGCGAGTTGGGTGATTTGAGTGCCCATACTTCCCAAGGCAACTTGTGTCTCTTCCTGAAAGGCCTTTTGACTCTGCATCAGACTATTAACAAGTGCACTACTCTACTGCAAACACTTCATGATATCGTTCATGCTTGGTGCAGCACGATTGGTATGGGCATACTGACCACCATGCAGCTGCCTCTGAGGCAAAACTCCCGGCATCTTCTGATCGGGCTACCTCCAATCGAATTTAGGATGATCCCTCCAGCCTGGGTTATATGTGTATGAGTACGGATCATAATTCCTCCGTCTTAGGGCATCTTGTTGTGCATCTCCAGATCCATAGCATGCTTGTTCGGTTGACGGATCTTGCAAAGTAGGACAAGCATCCGTAAAGTGGCCATTTTCCGAGCACACTCCACAGTGGACGTTTTGCGTCTGTGCCACAGCTAGATCTCGCACCAAAGAAGTTAGGGCATCGATCTTCTCATTGACACCGGAGTTGTCTGCTTATTCAACTCCCTTCATAGGTCGGTATCGGTTATCGTCCTCATCCTCATACTGCTGAGCTCCAGAAACCATGTCGATGATGAGTTGCTTTGCCTCGGCTAGAGTCTTGTTAGTGAGAGATCCTCCATTGGCAGCATCGACTATTTTCCTGTCAAAAGTTGACATACCACGATAAAAATAGTTAGTGAGCAAATGATATTCAGAAAAACCGTGGTCTGGACATTTACGACACAATTGTTGGAATCTCTCCTAGTAGTCGGCTAGAATTTCATTATGCTTCTGCTTGATGCTGTTGATCGCCATCCTCAAATTTGTAGCCCTGGACTCCGGAAAAAACTTGCGCAGGAATTGTTCCTCCAACTCATTCTAGGTATTAATCGAGCTAGATGGAAGATCAAATAGCCAATCTCTAGCTCTGCCTTGCAAAGTATGAGAAAAAGTTAGTAACCTCAAGTTATCGAAAGAAAAACCTTGAGGACGAAGAGTAGAGCAGACTAGATCAAACTCGGCTAAGTGCTTATGTGCACTCTCTCCAGGCAAATCAGCGAACTTAGGTAAAACCTGAATGAAACCAGGTCGTATCTCAGAGTTATCCGCAATCATAGGAAGCATGATACAAATAGGTCGATTGTTTCTGTGGCGACCCAGCTCTTTGATTTGAAGCTCATGTTTAGGTACTTAATTGAGAGCCATGTCTTCTCCAAAAAGTTGATCGATATCAAATGTTCCTGGATCAGATGCGGAAGCCTCCTTAGACTCCCTAGCAGACTTCATCAACCTTCATAAAGTTCTCTCTAGTTCTGGATCAAACACTAGACTTTCTTTTTGTGATGATCGAGTCATGCACTGAAAAAATAAAACAAAATAAAAAGAAGCGACAAACTGAAAATATTAGAATAATCACTGCTTAAAAACCGATCCCTGGCAACGGCACCAAAATTTAGTGTGTCGTTTTTCATCAAAAATAATCCAACACACAGTCGGTATGCCCACATTACCCAGAATAGTGGCAAGCAAGATCGTCTCCTAAAGGACCGACGAGAATTATCCAACACTTTAGTCTGCAAGTAACCAAATCTTCCAACGAGTATCTTGGTATAATGTAAAAATGAAAATAAAAGCAATTAAATGAAAAATAGATTTCCTCACAGATTAAAAGGTATTCCGACTTCCAATTAACTCCACTTATTCCGATCCTCGATGCAATGATATTTTCAATTAATGCATGCAAACCAGTTATAGCCACCGAAGACACTTCTGACGTGGCCTAATTTCTCCTTAATTTCTCAATAATCAGGAAGACACTTCACCAATTATTTCCCTAATCGACTGACAACCGTAAGAGACACTCTATAGATTTAATGAGCCGACAACATTAGACACTAGAGAAACCCGATTCAAAACCAACAGACTCTGACACAGGACTATCGAATTAAGACTGTTCTTCCCTCGATTCTGAAGAATCGTTGTACCACTAATTAAACCTAAACCACAATTACGGATGGCCGATTTAATTGGCTACTAATTAATTCCGATCTACTAAATATTTACAACTACCTAGCAGAGCCGAAACAATTAACAGCTTTAAATACAGAGAATCACAGATGCATGCAATTAATTAAAGTATAAGAACAGATTAGATCTCACAGAATAATTATGTCAGGGCTTCATTAATCTTCACCGGAATAAAACGCGCTTAGCTCGAATTCATAATTGGATTCGCACTTCAGAAATTAACTGAAAAGAAGAACGATGAAAAAAATGAAATTGTATAGTGAAAAATCTACAGAGAATCGTTTTTGGCATTCAAAACTCTGTACTGGAATAGATAGAGTCCTACTCTATCTAGAAGTATTTTTATACAAACCCTTAATTAATTAATTAAAAAGCATCCTAATCCTAATCCAACTAGGAAAATAATAAAAATAGAGTCCAACAGTAATAAAAACTGCATAATTTTCATCCAGCCCAATAATTGGTGCAGATCCACTATCTCCAGCCCAATAATCGCATAATCCATCAGTCAGTATGCTCATACCGACTTTTGCAATGATTTTTTCTTTTGGGGTCAAAAGTGAGAGTATCGGGACCATTTCCCAGTCGAGGCATGTCCTATGGGACCATAAATGCAATTTTCTCGCAAATTGCACAATTGTGTTAGATTATTGTCATGTTTCAAAATTTGTATCTAAATTGTAAATTTAGTCAAAGTCCGTTAACTTTTTTTTTTAAAATAATTATCCAGTACGCCCGTAAACATCAGATCCATGCATGCCACAATCCCAAGGGATAAAATCATCTAGTCACTTTTCATGTCCCACTATTGTGTTCCATTATGAAATTTAATATTTTAAAAATGTTTATTACAAAAATAAATTTTATTATAGTATTACAAATCAGAATCAACAAAATTTATACTCTACTTTTGGAATAATTAAGAATATTAATCAATTATATTAACTAAAAAATAAGAAATAAATATTAAAAAATAAATATAAACCCTAATTAATTGAGTGGAATGAACCTTAAATAATAATTATAAAATTAAACTAAGTCATAACAAATTAAAATTGAAGAAAAAAATTGATGAAAATCGAATAAAAATCAAAGTGAGGTACTAAATGAGATATAAAAAAGTGGGATAGAGGATTTCATTTGCCTAAAATAGTATCATCACCACAAAAGCTAGAAACAAGCTCAAAACCAAAACCCCTTTGCACACTTGTTTCCTTTCTCCATGCGAAGCTGCAGCATTATTATTATGATGATTGCTTTGATCTCCATCCGAACCAGTAAGAAATATGTCGTCAAGAACAGGACCGCACATCAAACCATCCTTCGTTCGCATCTGGTCGACACTATAAAAGATTACAGACGTCGTGGTTTCACTTGATGATGCTTCGTCAACTTTAAACTCCAACGTTTTCTTGAACGCCGATCCCGTTCCATTGCTCTGCATTGTGACGTTGTACCTTGTGGATCCTACTTGTACGTACACAGTGAAATCTCCCACGCAAGAATCATTAGCATCCCCCACAGTGAAGCTCAGTGTGTAGGTATATGTCGATGAAAGGTTGATCAAGTCTCTCTGGACCCCGCATGGATCCCCGGAGAGTAGCTCCACCGCTGCCCCGCCTCGAGGCACTCTGTAGTGCCTCGAGTCGATGTATTTCACGGTTCCGATTATATACCATTCTTGGAGTGGAGAGTGGAACACATCTTGTACTTCATTCAGTATAATTCCATCGGCAGAGAAGAATCCCATTGCAGATGCAGGGCCGCACCCTGTCTCCATACGAACCAGCAAGAAATATACTGTCAAGGACAGGACCGCACAACAAGCCAGCCCTCGTTTGCCCCTCGTCGAAACTATAAAATGTTATAGACGTCTCTCTAGACGATGATGGTTGTTCATCAACTTTAAACTTCAAACTCTGTTTGAAGGCTGATCCTGTTCCATTGCTATGCATTGTGAAGTTGTACACTGCGCTCGATCCCACTTGTACGTGCACCGTGAAATCTCCCACACAAGAATCATTAGCATCCCCAACAGTGAAGTTCAATGTGTAGGTGTACTTGGTTGGAAGGTTAGTAAAGTCTGCCCGGACCCCGGATGGATCTCCGGAGAGCAGCTCCACTGCTGCCTCGCCTCGAGGAACTCTTTAGTGCCTCGAGTCGATGTATCTTATGGTCCCCAGTATAGACCACTGTTGGAGTGGAGACTCCAACATTTCTTCTTCCGAGGTTAATATGATTCCGTCTGCTGAGTTCTTCAAGAATGCTGGCCCTACTTCAAACCCTCCATTTGACATCCAGTTTCCTGCTTATTAATTATATTCATGATGAGAAACATGGTAAAAGCAGGTAACAAAATTCTTTTCTAGCAAAAAAAAAAATGACCCAAACTCGTCCAAAAAACCCACCCAAAGCCGTGCAAAAACAGCTCAGGTGCGTGCGCTTCACGCGCCTGGGCACTTCCCCCTTTTTTTTTAGTTTTTTCAAAAAAAATTTAAATATTTATATTGTATCGAGCGCAGTGCACGAGCCCACATGTTAGCGTCTGGCGAGTGCACTGCGCGAGACGCCGGATAAAAAAATTCAATTTAATTTTAGAACTAATTCCATTTTAGAGTATATTTTTATTTCAAAAAAATTAATTATTGAGAGCAGGGTAAGAGCTCACGCGTTAGGCGTCGGGCGGGTGCACTGCGCGAGACGTTGGATAAAAAAATTAAAAAGAAATTATGAATTAGAACAAAAAGGGAAAGGAGAGGGGGACACTGAAAAGAAAAATAAAAAAGAAGGGACCACCTCCTGGGTCAAATAAGATCCGTCTACCGTGAGAGATCCTTAGAGGATCTCACACAAGAGTCCCCCTTATATTTACATTCATGTTGAGAAAAATGTTAAAAGCAGATAACAAAATTCTTTTCTAGCAAAAGCAGATAAAGACATGCTTTTTGAGCCACATGAAAATTCAAGAGTTTTAACACAAATTAACATACCCTACGTACCATTGTACCATCTGGGCAGGAAATTCGTGTTAACGGTAAATGCATCTACGAGAGGCCAACATGTGACATTGTTATGTTCGGAATTTGTTGTCACGCTTTCGATTTGGAGATGGACATAGTCACCACCTCCCAATTGGCCCAAGAACAAAGCATGTCTCTCCCACAGATTTCTGGTGGAATTTTTTTGCATGTAGATCAGTTTTGATGCATAAACATCCCAACTATCGTGGAGAGTTAGGTTTAGAGCAGTGAGATTGTTAGCACAATCTTGATTTTGTGCAGCAACTGTGAAGCTGAGAACGTAATGCAGCACATCATCACCACCGTTGGCTTTGATTGTTTGACTGATCTTGCCATTGGGGCCCAACTGGACTGCGTGGCCGCCGCCTGAAGATGACGTCAACGGCACGTACCAGACCGTGCCGTTGACGGACCAACCGGGGATGGAGTTTGCTCCGGCGGTGGCGTTTGCTGTTGTTAAATTGGCTGGAGGGATTTCGAAATCCGGGTTTTGAACAAATTCTGTATATTTCATTTAGGATTTAATATGAATCAAGATTAAAATGTGACAAAATTAATTGAAACATATATATGTACCTACCTGCTGCATATGATGAGATTGTAATGTAGATGAAGAAAAGAAGCTGGAATACATACTCCATATATAATTGTGTGGGTGTGTGAGAGAGAGAGAGAGAATACAATGGTACTGTTATGAAGCAGCTATATATATACATAGTAATATAATATAGTTGATTTAATGGAATAATTTGAACGAATAACATTGCTTAATCTAGCTACGAGGTCAGCTCATGAATTTGGTCCAAATACATTTTCGTAAAAGCAAGCTTCCATGCCCATTTCGCAATTCAAAGACATATATGTACATTTACACGTGAATTTAAGGATAAATTAATGCTTTTGCCACGAAGAAATAGAGATTACTATATATACGTAACAACTTGCTAGAGAGTTTTTGCACAAGTCAACTCCATAATGATGAAAGTCACGTTGTAAGATAAAACCAATCAATTGGGAGACAAGACTTCACATTGCATATTTAAGTATCTAAAATTTTCTTTAATTTTGAACCGAAAAGTAAGAAAAAATCTTGAAAGGGTTAGGTATCACCTTATATTATGGTAAGAATTCTATAAAAAATGTAGAGATAGTTATAGTTAGAGATTATACTATATATCCTATTACAGTGATCATGGAATATCAGCAGAATGTTTTCTCAATGTTGCAAAATATTGTTAATAGTATATTGTGATCGCTGCGTTGGGATGTAAAACCTCCTACATACGTTATATGATTTTCCTCCACATTATGATCAGTAGTGGTAAGTTAACATATAGATTAATTTTATAAAGTAGCCAAAGTTCGTTTTATAATTAAAATTGGTATTTTAATTTTCCATTTTATTAAAAAAGATGGGTTTAATCAGGTCATTTGTATTCATGCATTCATTATTTATTATTTAAAGCCCCAATAATTTTACTGTGTCCGTGATATTTTGACTCAAAATTATTCCACCACTCGCTCCAAACTTTTTCATTTTTTAAGGTCGACACTAAGGGACTGTATTCAATTAAGATTTTGATGGATTTTTTTGGAATTTAAAATGTCCATGGATTTCTATGGATTTTTAAATCCATAGACTCCACATGGAGTCTCCCAAAACTCCATATGGAGTCTCCCAACTCCACGCAGAGTCTGGCAGATTTCGTGTATGGATTTCAGACGATTTTGAACGATTTCAATGGATTTCAAATCCATCTCGCCAACGCTCGTTGGAACACAACGATCGGTGTATCCGAAAAAAAAATTAAACCCAGCGGCCGCTGGCTGGAGTGCCATCATCGGCAAGGCCAGCGGCCGCTGGGGTCGGGTGACGGTTGGGGTGCCCGATTTCAACTCCTCACCGGCCGCTGGGACACAGCGCTCGCCGGGTTTTCCAAATCCATCGAAATCTCATGTCTGGAGGTCGGATTTCATCATTTGTAATTTTCACGTGAAATCCAGCTGAAATCCAACGAAATCAATGACTTTTTAAAGTCCGTGGATTGTTGAATACCGCATAATTTTAAAGGACTTTTAAAAGTCTGGATTGAATATACCAAGATTTCTTTGGACTTTTAAAAGTTTGGATTGAATACACCAGAATTTCGTTGGACTTTTAAAAGTCTGGATTAAATACACCCGGATTTTAAAAGTCCAACGAAATCCAACGAAATCTCAATCCAATACACCCCTAAATGAAAAAAAAAAATAGTAGTAGTAGTAAAAATAGACATGTTAGTGAAACGAAACCACGTCTATGACTATGGTAGAAATGTATATGAAGAAAAGAAATTAAGTTAATTTCTGTGACTGTAAGGTCAGATCTATGCATGCCACAATAGTAGTAGAGTAGTGTCAGCAACACAAAAAGAATAATTAAATTAATAAACAAGCTCAAAATTAACTACCATGCCCGAAGTCAACTGAATTTTACAATTTACAGAATTAGATATTAATATAAATATATAAATTCAAATAAAGGCAATTAACCAGTTGCAGAGAGTTTTTGCACAAGCCAACTCCCTCATGTGATAAAATTAACTTAATAGAATAAGATCATTAATCTATTTAGATCCTATACTTTTATCACATTGCAGAATTAATCAACATGTCCTTGGATTTCAAAGTCAACAATGTTTAAATATTTATTCACGTTAAAATTAAATTATTGTTATTACAGTATAATTAGTACATAATAATTATATTATGAACGCAGTGTTTTGATATGATGCCCGCCTGAGCAACACTCCTGGGCGCCGCTAATGTGGCAGCCACACGAGTTTCATTTATTTTTTTTTTATTTTTTTTTCTTTACTTAGACGACTTTAGCTTAGCTGGCATAAATAACTTTGACACAATTTACCAGAAATAAACTTTAGAAGTTTATAATTAAAACACAAAGTTGCATCTTTTTGTAAAATGGACATCTTTAATTTTTTTCAGTAAACGAAAATTGATGTAGCATAGAAATCATGTCATTTCATAATAATATGAAAATATTTTCCACTTCATCACAAAACGACATCGTGTAGTTTTCCATTTGGCGGAAAAAAAATTGGAGATGCCCTATTTTGCAAAAAAAAAATAAAAAATTGCAATTGTGTTTCAATTGTAAATTTTTAAAATTTGTGTTTAATTGTAAATTGTGTCTAATTAATCATAATTAACCCTATAAATAGGCTTAGGTGAAATTAGCCAAGCTCTCTACTCTCATGCATTGTCATCATTTCCCATAGCATAATAATTCCTTTATATAGAGACTAATTATGCAGAGTATAAAATATTTTATTGGATATTTTATTTTATTTTATCATGCTTCTAGAGCTCATTTTATTGGATATTTCATTTTGCCCACGTTTCCAGAGCTCATTAGCTCAAATCATATGTGAGTATACTATTACCACCTCAATCACGGTCCCGGAAGCGGAACAACGATCTAAATTTCATTTCCTGGGTTCCTCTGGGGCTTAGCTTGTCCAACAAAAGTCGATTATTGACTTATCGATCTAGTCGAAAATGTTAGAGCCAAAAATAATTTAAACGAGATTTATCCCTTCCTTGACTACAACTCAACTATAAAATGCACAACTTTAGATACTTCTACTTGACCGGATTCGGATGAAGCTAATTCCAATCTCGTGATTTGGTCCTTTGTTTTTCTACTTGACCGGCCAAACCGTCGGCTCCGCATTATGTATATGTGCATCTGTATTGTCTTTCTTTGTATGCAATATCAATTTGTGCATTAGTTAATTCTTGAGTATTTTATTTTATGGTGAGGTTAATTAAGTTCAACAAATATCACACCCAGCTAGTTTACTAGTGTTTATTCAATAATTCTTTCTTTCTTTTTTTATATTAGATTTTCATCTCGTGTATGTTCAATTTCCTGTAAGCAAAATGGTGACGATAGACTTGGCTATTCTCACCCACAAAACCAGTTAAATCAAGAACCAACTACAGCGTAAATCGCAAATACAGATTACTTACTCCTCAGATTGCGCAGAACTTCAAAATCTTTCTAACCTGCTGTCACTTGAAAATCAATATTGGTGCAGCCTGCAATAATAAATAAATAAAAACAATAACTTCTTGATATGAAACATGAAGCCAACTATGCATACCTTCATTATTTGAACACGCATCTTCTGGAAGGAGAAAGCTATCAACTGTACAAGCTCATTTGCACGCAGAGTTCCTGAGATCTTACATGCAACTAAGAATACATTGGAGAAAATGGTTGACTACGCGTTTTCTGTTTAGTGTTTCCAATGATGGTCGTGACCATCTGTTACATGTTATTACATTCCGGAGGCAGTTCAAAGAATGAATATGGATGTACAAGATACAAAAAAGCAAGCTTCTCGACATTATCTCCACCAATCTGGTATTTTCAGCCTCCTACTCCGATGATCAGCTAGCTTAACTGCAGGAACCTTCTGCTTCACCTGTCTCCAAATCATATTTACTGCATCTTCCTTCTTAGGGGGATACTGGAATTCGAAATGGTGTGAAATGTTTTTAAGTCGCGACCACATGTTAATCCATTTCTCTTTTGAGACCCTCCTCAGCTCATTTACCAAGTAGCCAGGTTTAAGCACTTCATTCACCGAGAAGAAAATGGAGAACTCCATGTAGTCTATTTCACTTTCGAAAGGTAGCTCAATTCTGTCACTCACAATAACAGGAACACAGTGGCTCACAATAGCATCAAATAGACGGCATGAAGATGGCGTATCACCCGCAGGATGGAGACAAAACTTTGACGAACGCATGTGTTCAGCAGACTGGTAAATGCAAGAGAGATTAAATGTGAGATTTTTTTTTTAGCATGACTGTGAAGCTCCAACCATATAAGCAAGCTAGAAAACCTATCGAGAAAGGACCCTTCAAGAGAACAGTATCACTATTCCTAGTTTGATCTCAATGGGTCACCATAAATTTTCTTAATAAAGGCTGCGAACATTGAAAGTATAAAACCAGAAAAGGAATTGAAAAGGGCAAAAGTTGGGATTATAAATAAAATTCTGAATACAAAACTTAAAACTTGTTGACTCAAAATGGTTCCATCCCAAACTGAAGAACGAAAACTTTAGAGCCCAATTGCACGTCTGTGTCCTCTTTAACTAATAAAATTACTATCCTGTCACTAATAACTTTCTCTGAGACAAAAGTAACAGCTAAAACACTTACAGTTTTGAAGCCTTCTTCCGATGCATGAGCCTCCTCATAAATGATATCTTTCGTTCCATTCAACATCTTGAGTAGTTGAGCACGAATTATTCCTTCCTGCCACATTACCCTGTTTAATACATGTGCTTGATTAACCAAACCATAAAAACATGACAAGGGCCTGTTTGAATTGCATACATCTTTTCTCTGGGTCCTCCCACGGAAGAAAAGAAGTGTTTTACGAGAATTGTATGGATCCTGATGGTCTTCACTACTATATGATTCTATCATGTGTGGATAGGGCGCAACAACATCTTTGGCCAGAGTAGAAATGCTCATTATGCGGCCAAAATCAGCAACTATGAATATGGAAGCATTGATCTGATCACGATAATGTCTGAAAGCATTTGGATGATGCATTGGAATTATATGGTCTCGTCCATCAGACCTCTTCCAGTATTCTGATGCTCTTAATATATTTACCATCTCCAGCTACAATTAAAACTAATGGCATCAGCTTTACAGAATAAGAAGAAAATTTGTGTTTGTAGCCATAAAGAAAAATGATATCCGTCTGAGCTATCAAATAAAATATAGATGGGAGATGAGTTGAAGCGACAAGTGAGGAACTACTTATAGTGTGCATTTCCCATATAGCTTGGGGCTAACTACTCACTCACAGACTCCCCCCCCCCCCAATTTCCAGTACACTGCAGAGAGAAGGATGGTACAGAGAGAAAATTTGTATCATACAGATTCTATGGAAGATAAGCTAAGGTGTTAATCAGGTGCATAAAATTCAAGGACTCCTCAAGCAAGAGCGAAAATTTCCCAGCAAAACCAGGCCACAGTATGTCCCACACTCCCTGTTAGGCATATAAGATAGGGAGTCCTAACTTAACCCAAAATCATGGTCAAAGGTAAAGGGTTGACCCCCAATTATATACCCTTCCACACTTTCATGTGGAATCGATATAGGATATCGTAACAATCCATCCCCCCGGACGTCCACGGACGGCACACTCCGGGTGGCAACCCACACCAAGGCCCACTTCCGGGTGGCAACCCCCTTTGGGCCCACCATTGGGCAGCCCCTTTCCACAGCCCGCCCAGATCCGGCAGGTCGGACCAAATTGTTAGGCATATAAGATAGGGAGTCCTAACTTAACCCAAAACCATGGTCAAAGGTAAAGGGTTGACCCCCACTTATATACCCTTCCACACTTTCATGTGGAATCGATATAGGATATCGTAACACTCCCACTGCTGGGTGACTGAGCTTTGGATGCATTTGACAAATTTCATTTATTGCCAACTACTCAGAGAACAGCTATTTCTTTATAATTAGGATTAATTCAAAACACAAGACGTTAAGTATCATGCCCAATCAATGCTTAAACACACAACAAGCACTGCAATACTAAAAAAAATACAATTCACATGCATGTCATTATTAGGTTCTGCAAGGGATTCACCAGTTAGCAAATCGAACGGCAACAAATGCTCAAACAGGTAAATTGATCCAAGAGAGACTGTAATATGATGTTAGCTAGGCCCCTAGAAATCCCTATTAGTTATCAAAACATTGACAGACCAGATTAAACAATCAAAATCATATGTGAACCAGATATACTTTTTACAAGGAAAATGAACAAAACTTTCAATCATGCACTCAAGAGTATAATATTGGAACACAATTACAGAAAAAAAAAAAAAGGAAAGAAAACTCCGCACATCAATAACTAAAAATGCCTTTAGCATCAAATTCACAAATGACAGGCCCAATAACATTGAAGATCAGCTCCTCTCTATAGACACTATTCGAAAAGTAGTTTCTCACATTAAGTAAAAGGAACATTTTGTTAAATACCATGCAATTGCAAACCATTCACAAAAAAGCTGAATGTTTAATTTGAAGATCCGAAAAATTAAGACAAAAAAAGTTCCCTGATTTTACTGATCTAGCCAATATCCTATTCAATGAAACAAACGTCATTGCCTGTCCCAGATTGATCTGATTACTTCATTCCAGATTTAAGAACTAAAATGACTCAATTAAACTCCAAAACAAACATAAAAAAGGGGACAAAACAATAATCCAACTCTAGTCTCCACACTCCATTGCTATAAGCTCAAAATAAATTAAGCACTAACAAACAAAATCATTTGTCTCTATACATCAAAAACATTAACCCTGTCACTAAATAATTCAATCAGCAGCAAAACAAAAGCGTTAACAAATACTTAAAAAAAGGAACAGAACAGAAAACGCACCTGCAATTTCTCATCAACAGTATTGGTCTCCGCCATATTCCGAACATGAACATTGAAACTAAGAGACGAAAAAAACGGCACGAAGAAGACGTCAGCCGAATCCGGATCCGCGACCCGAACGGCCTCACGGGTCGACCCGGACTCATCATTCCCCTCGTAGAGAAGCGACGCCATCATCCAGTACTCCACGCTGTGCTGCTTCCGGAGGCCGTCGTTCCACCTCCATGAGGGGATGTTCTGCGCCGTCACTGGAGTGGCGTCGGGGAAGTTAGGATCCAGCAATCCGACGTTGAGACGCGGCGGCAGGTCGTACATGTAGACTCGGAGGGGCGGCGGCGGTCCAGTGCGGCACGGCGCGGCATTGCTGAGCTGAGGGATGAAGTTGAGGAATTGGGATTTGTAATCGAGGGTTCCGGCCAGCAGCAGTGAGCCGAAGAGTAGAGGGGTGCATAGTGACAAGCAGACGAGAGTTCTGCTTATGGATTTTTGCATTTAACTTGAGTGTGAGTGTGTGTGTGTGTGTGTGTGTGTGTGTGAGAGAGAGAGAGAGAGAGAGAGTTGGGCAAAAGGAAAGCGGAAGAGTGGATCGAGACGAAAGGAATGAGTGAGATTTTGGCGATTTTGACGGAGAGTGGATAGCAAGAAGGAATTGTGTGAGATCGATTTTCGTAATTTTATAATTCTGCATTTATATAGCTTTTGGAAATTGGAAAACTAAATTAAATAACAAGATCCGCCCATGCCATACACGAAATCATTCGTACTTTAATTATTAGATAAAAATTTGTACGAGACGATTTAACGAATGCCATACACGAAATCATTCGTACTTTAATTATTAGATAAAAATTTGTACGAGACGATTTAACGAATTCCCTTATGTTAAACGGGTCAAAATCCGCCCAAACCCGCCCCCTACGCGCAGGCGTGTGAACTGCACGTGCCCGAACGCGTTTAGCTCACGTGCCTGGACAATTTTTTTTCTTTCTTCTTTCTTCCTGTTTCGGTTGCTGTTGGGCTAATAGCCCACTTTCTTCTTTCTTCTACCTTTTTTCTTTCTGTCTTCTTATTTCTTGTTCGTTTTTTTTTTCTTTTTCTTTTAATAATTATTGTATAGTAAGCGCAATACACAAATTCACGTGTTAGTGTCGTGCAATACGTCGAATAAAAAATAATAAATTAATTCAATTTAATTTTAGGGCTCACTAATTCCAAGCTATTGACTAATTATTAGCCAAAAAAAGAAGGATAATTAATTATAAGGTAAAGTATCATTAACTATAAGTGGAGTATGTCATTAATTCAAGTATCATTATTTATGAGGTGGAGTATTATTAACTCACATATGAGTATCGTTATTTATGGGGTGAAGTATCATTACATGTGGAGTGGAGTCTCATTACTATGGAAAAAAGTATCACTAATTGCAGAAGAAAATATCACTAATTAGAAAGAAAAGTATCACTAATTGCAGAAGAAAGTACCACTAATTAGAAAGAAAAGTATCACTAATTGCAGAAGAAAGTACCACTAATTAGAAAGAAAAGTATCACTAATTGCAGAAGAAAGTACCACTAATTAGAAAGAAAAGTATCACTAATTGCAGAAGAAAGTATCACTAATTAGAAAAAAAAAATCACTAATTGCATACGAAAGTATCACTAATTAGAAGAAAAGTATCACTAATTGCAGAAGAAAGTATCACTAATTAGAAAGAAAAGTATCACTAATTGCAGAAGAAAAGTATAACTAATTGCAGAAGAAAGTATCACTAATTAGAAAGAAAAATATCAGTACAAACATATTGCAATTCAAAAATTGAATCATTAGCTACATAAAAGAAAATGTTGCAATTCAAAAATTGAACATGATAGTGAGTAGTAACTACTCATTATATTAGTGATGCTTCATTTTTTATTACGAGTGATACTTACTTCATAATTAATGATACTTCTCTATTGTTAATTTAATAATTAATGCTTAATTATCGGTAATTTTCATTTTAATGAAAATATAACTTTTATGTTGTGAAGTAACATTGATGTGAAGTATCATTAATTATGGATGAAGTATCATTAATAAAATCATTGCAAAAAAAACACACAACTTCTAACTCTTCGTAGTGAAGCGTAAATTGGAGCAAAAAAAAACTGCAAAAAAAATAAAAAAAAAAGTGTATAGATGTGCTGCCAAAAAAAAAAGAAAAAAAAAAGAAAAAAGGGTCCAGAGCTTACGTGTTAGAGAGAGGGGGTGGGGTTGGGGTGGGGCTGCCGAAAAAAAAAGGCCCAGCTTGCGTGTTAGTGAGAGGGAGTGGAGGTGGGCGGGGTGGGGCTGCCGAAAAAAAAAAGGAAAAAGTTAAATCCGGATCGAGTTAGGATCCGTCTAACGGAAGCGACCCGTTAGACCGTCCTACAGGAGTGTGCCCCTAATTATTATATTTTTAATATAAATATTACATATTCACACTTTATAGAAAATATCCTAATTAGTACTATATTTGATTCTTATTTGGAATTTAAAAAGAGGGAAGTTGGCAATTGTAAGTATAAGTAATTGCTAGGATATAAACACATGCATGTCTGTACTTACATATTATATAATAATTATAATATGAGAATATATATATAATGTATTTTTGAATAATTGCATAAATAATCAATAAAGTACAACAACTAGAATATTATATCATATATTTGCCGCACTTCTATATACAACATTCGTACTAATGACTACTAACGTTGTTCTATATATGATGTACATCAAATGTACATACATATTTATGTATTTACAATGGATTCTCAACGATACATAATTTTAAAATAATAATTATTCATTTTAAAAATGTGAAGAATTCGAGATTTCTAAATAGCCTCTAAATAGGTTAGGGATTATTAATTTTTTAGGGATACAATGACATATATATTTGCATAAAAGAAACATACAACAAAATACACAATACGATCGTGTCAAAGCATAATACATAACAATTTTACGATCGTGTCAAGCATAATACATAGCAATATTAGAACAAACAAATACCATACGCAAGTATGAGAAGTATCTAGAAAAATACAAAAACATGAAGAAAATGAGAGATGAATAATGACACAAATACGAGCAATAGTCTTTTTTATAGAGTTAAAAAAAAAGGGGAAATGGCTCCGCATTTTTTTGTTGGACTTTCAAATTTTTTTCATAATTTGTTACACAAGAAATAAAAGTAGCTTTCTTTGCAAGCTACAAAATATTGGTAAGAAAAAAAAAAGTATAATAAAAAATAGCTATTGATGGGACATTTATGGTAAATTCTAATGCAAGGGATGCATTCCCTGCTATTTACAACTCATTTCTATTTTCAATATTTATGGGTCACTCGATAAAATAATTTCAATTTCGCATTGTTATAATAAATAATCGAAGTGTCACAATATATATTAGTTGAAATATCACGATAAATTTTTTCAATCGATCGAAATTTTTGACTAAAACTTTCATTTTTGTAGACAAACAGAAGGGCTGCAAATATCTAAAAAAATTAGTGGGGCCAGAACACATATCCGCAGCAGAAGGTGGAGATGCAATGATAGAATTTACCGACTTGGGTGGGAAATTTTTTGGATAGACAACTCCATTCTATTATAGTATATAGATAGATATTATACTTTTTTATTGAGTTGTGTTATTTTTTACCTGCTTATCCTCAAAATATATGTTATTTTAGAATTTTTAATTAAAATTAAGGCTTAATTGATTTAAATATCACAAACTATTTTAAAATGTTATCTTCAGTGGCGGATCCAGAAATAAATATTTGGGGCCGATATTGTAATCTACAATAAAAACAAAAAAATCCACGCAATCAAATAAATATACATTAATAACATAATATAAAAAAATCACAAATTTAAGTAAGAGGGAATTGTATAGCAATCATCTCCAAAATATCTATTATAAACATCATATTTAGTTTTCTGATACTTATGACTGACTGGTTGGCAATGACCCATAATCAAAAACTCCATCCGTACTTAATCTCGAATAGAAACATCAAATTTCTCAATCGATTTTCTCAACTCCGAATCACTAATAGTATCAATTGAGTTTAGTTTTATTTGTACCCGAGTGATGGGTGTCGAAACCAATAAAAATAAACGTACTTTTCAAAATCAAATAAATTAGAATTAAACTCTCTTTATCTAATAAACTAAAACTAAAATGGGGGGTTTTGAAGATTTGAATTTTATCAACTAAATTAAACTGAAATTATGCAGAAAAACAAATAGAAAATGAAAATAAATTAGACGAAAATCTAGCTCGAAAATAACTTCAACAATGATCTACACTAATTGATCACAGATGCAAATATATAACTTTTATTATCTCCCTAAATTGGCTATAGTTGTTGGTACGACCTAACAACCTTGTCTCTCCTTAGTGTATCGGCAATCAAGGTACGACTGTTGACTACTTCCCTAATTAGCAAACAACCCTAGGTATGACCATATGATTTATTCTACCAACATCTTTAATAACTAAAGAAACACCAATTCTAACCAACAAAGGTCATACGATGATCCGTTCAAATTAGATTATATATCTCCAAAACGTAAACGGGGGTGTTTACCCACAACCTACCCAACCGTGCTACTTGCGCAGACAATCTAAACAATTACGAATTTAGACTATCTAACTAGCAATATATCATTCCAATAATCATACAACGTGCGCCAATTGCATAATCATCAAAACAATAATAGAATTCACAAGCAGAAGATATATAAATAAAGAGAGAATTAAAATTATCATAAAATCAATTCGATCTCAAAGTCATGTAAAATCAAAGTCTCGATTATCCTCTCGCTAGAAAGTAGTTTAGAAACTCATACTAAAATAACAAAACAAAAGTCATCTAAAAATTAATCTCTCAATCCCTATGCGCCCCCTCTGAAGAACAATAATCCAATATATATATATATATATATATATATATATATATATATATATGGCAGAATCTCTCTCTCTCTCTCTCTCTCTCTCTCTCTCTCTATATGGTAAGTTCCCCACTCTTCTTAGGACTCCTTTCCTTTTTCTTTTAATTCGCCCAGTAAGGAAATCAAAGTAGTCCACAGAGTAATTGTAATGGGCCTCCACTTGGATTTTATCTTTAAATTTCCGTCCGCAAGCTCCAGACTGAGGCATGGGCATGTCTTATTTGCAACAGCTCCTGTAGCATGAGCTTTAAATCTCCTTCATCCAAACTCGATCTAATACTTGTATTTTGGCCTTCTTTTCTACAAACCATCAATATTCCCTGGCAAAACACAAAATATCATTAATTCTTACAATTCATACATCAAAGCTTAACAATATGAGGTCAAATCACCCAAATAAGGGTGCAAATATGCAACCTATCACCAAGGTCATTTTTCTGAAAATTCATTAGCATTGGGTATAGGTTCGGAGGAGGAAGCACCCAAACTAATTTAAAAAAAAAAAAATCTCCGTATTCTATATCAAAAGAAAATTGATAAAAAAAAAAATAATGACATTCAATCACAATTTATAATATCAATTTCATACTATAAAGATTGTCATAACCTCTTAACTCATATAATCATATTCAAATCCTTAATTCAAATTCCTGATTCATAAAGACTATATTTCAAAATTCTAATCCAATATCCAACATTCCAACCCTAAGTTAGATAATCTCAATTCTCAAAGACAAAACACTAGTCTAAACAATAATACAATACAACTATATAAGTATATACTAATACAAGTATAAAATACAAATTATATAATTATATAAGCGATTGAAAAAAAATGAAATAAATATTTACCTATTCGCTATTCCAATGCTAATTGATATTGAAAGTCCATTTTGAAAAAGTTGAGTGAATAACAGTTCTTTTCAAATTTCAACTCAACTTTTAAGCCCATTAATAAATAAATAAATAATGTTGGAGGGCAGTTGCCCCTGCCCCGGCGTGCATTTCCACTAGTTATTCCTACAATATAAATGTATTTTTTTTTTTTTTTGCAATTATAGCAACGATTTGAATTTCGGTTAATTAAAATTGACGTGGCACGCATGTGTACTAATGTTGATGTGCATGCGGACATTAATAAATTCGTCTCTTCAATTTTTACTTAAAAATTATTCAGCTAATTAAGTATTTTACATATTTTTTGTGCTTGTAATTGCACCCAATTTCGAACTAATATTTTTATTGAGAAAAAAAATGTGAATTTGTGTCGTGGACTAACATTTTAAACTTTGTGTTGAAAATCAAAATTAATATATAGTTCATTATATTTAAACAAATTAACTATAAAATTAATATGAAAATATTTTGACTAACACCCCATATCATATTATATTAAAATATATTTATTATGTAATGCATGTTTCTTTCTCTCCTTAATAAAAGCGTAGTTAAAATTGGGAGAGAGCGTAAAAATATATTCCCTCTGTTTCCAAATATAGATGTATAATACATTAAATTAGGGTAAATGTGTGAAAAATGTGAATTTTCTGTCTCGAATTTGTAGAATGATACTTTTTTTAAAATAAAATTTAAATGCTAGAATGACATTTATTCAGAAATGAATGAAGTATTAAACTACGTACATTTTGAAAATTCAACAAAAACTTAAAAAACTAATTAATATGTAATTAAATTTTGTGAACACAACATCAATTGAAGAATGTGGACTGATGGTGAGAGAAGAAATGAGGGATGATGGAGATGAGAGAAGCAAAATATAACACTAATTTAGTACCCGCAATCTAATTTTTGTTTTAAGGGTGAAATTTAAAAGTAGCCAATTTTAGAATACAAACTTCTTTTCTAATCAAGAATTCTAAAATCTTCTTTTCTAATCAAACATAAGGCTAAATGACTAGTATGCCCTTAAATGATTTTCTTTACTATTCATCTTAATATGTCACTTTCATAATTAAATGAAAATAGTACATTACGACCATATCAGGCCCATCATGCTTCCGTAAACCGAATACATTGAACTATAAACCAAATTCATACCTTTTTGACCGGAATGTTGCCGGATAATCCGTCGGATTTTTAAAGGCCTCGCCAAACCACACGATTGCAACCTATGGTTTCCAGACACGAACTCCTTCAGCAACACACATCACAACTCTCGTTTGTTTCCTACACATGGTGTAGAGTACTCCTTTGGTTTATAGAAAAATATATATGTGGTAAACACAAGAGATGAGCAAAAGCCTTGATTTTATTTAGGAATAATAAAACATTTATTATAATAAGTAAATCTCCTTTAGGGAGGAGACAAACTCGTTCAGCTACTCATAGTAGCTGGGCTCGCAACTCTCTTACAAACTAAAACTTATTTTCGCTATTACAATTTATTGGAAGAAAGCTAAGAAAATGATCGATGCTCTTTGCTTCCTTCTTACCTTGTTTTATAGAGGGAAGTCCCTCTATGATTCCCCACTACATTATTCTTCACCTATTTTCACATGGATGGACCATTTTGCTGACACTCCTTATTAAAGGTGGTCGGTCTCAGTTCCTTTATCTTCACGTGAAGGTGCTTATGGGTGGAGGTTCCCACAATAAGTAGCACCATGTGCCTTTTCTATTGAACCACTTAGCTTTTGTTTTTTAGCTTTAGTGGCCAGCCTCTTCCCTTGAGTCACATGATTACTCTTGCAATCACATGCCTTTCTTTTCCCTTGTTGGAAATCTACTTTTTTGGTGGCGCTCTTGGCATCCTTGCTTTTGGCTTCCAATGCTCATTTTCCCCAACTCTCTTTCGTTCCATCTTGGGACGGAACCCCTTGCCAAACTCTGGCTCTTTTTGGTTATGGCAGTCTGAGCATATTCGATTGTCCCACTGCCTGAAATGACCCATGTTGCAATACTTACGATGAGTCTCTTTGCTCATAGCAAGCTTGCTTTCCCATATCAAGGACCTCTTCTTCTCGAACAGATCCTCTGCAAATCTCGTAGTTTTTCCTGTCATGGTATTCAACAGGAATGACTCGTTCACTGAATTATGGAAAAACTTAAACGGGAACTTGACTTTGTCCATCTCTGTAAGACAGACCCACAATCCCCATGCTCACCCGGTGGTGATTTGATCCTCAGTTATCGAGGCGATCAATGGGGTGTCCTTTGGTGAGGCTTTAATACTGTCCCATGCTCTAGAATCTAGCCTTTGAAGTCTGATATAGTGGAAGGCCTCATGATTTCCTTTTCCTGCTGGTTCTGGTGCTGCACTGATAAAATATAGCTCTAGAACGTCTCCTCGGCTAAGCCTATCATTGTTAGCCCATGATTCATGCACGGCTTCCTGTATCCACTTGGGTAGACACTTGATTTCTGAGAACACCGGTGACATGGTTTGAATTGAAGCTAAGGCCCCAAAATCATACCATTGCTTGACCTCGTGTGGATTGGTTCTTGGTAACATCCACACTCTTGGATACTTTCCAGAGATATCAATCTTGGTTCTGGATAGATTGATTCTCTGTCTGGTATAAAGCTTCTCTCAATTAGCCTGATAAACCTGCCAAGAAGAAACTTCTAACTTGTTAATATTAACCTTAGAGGTACCAATCATTGGCCTAAGGTTAATATCTCCCTCTTTTACCCCAGAGGTGCTGGGTTGACTTGATGGTTTAGAGTGTAATTCTTGACCCTCAATTTTCTCTTGGGCCTGTGTTTCCGTAGAAAGCACTGGCTTAGAACTCGTACTAGGGGTATTTGAATCCCCTGCTTCCATTTTACAGGCCGGTACTGCAATCTCTCCTTTAATAAATGGTGAATTGATGGCCCGGAGGAGTGGCTCGTGCATAGCTGACCAGAGTTATCCTTTGGTCTTTATATACGCTCGTAATCTCTCATCGACCTTATTTTGGTCAGCTCGTTGTATTCTCCATGCTTGTTTAGCATGAAGAATAAGTTCGTTCCACTCACGCTGAAGCAACTTCATATTTTCATTGAAGTGCCTCTGCGCAGTCATGATGGCATCGACCTCAATCGCTTCCATCTCTCTTTAGAAAACCTGTAAGAATATTTTCATGAGATTTTATCACAATAATGTCAAAGAGAAGTTTGGATGATTTCTCCATCCCGAATTATATGATTGGGAGTACGGATTGTAAGGTTGGCGAGGTTGGAATCCTTGAAGAGCATGGAAATGAGATTCTTCACTTGATTCCGGCTCGATTGACTTTTGACACACATTGGCCCCATGGCCATACTCTCCACATATTCCACAAGTCTTAATGGTCATGGCTTGTTGAGGGAGTCTCTCGAAAGTCCGAAGCATCTCTACTTGCCTCGTTAACTCGGCAAGCTGTCTTGTCACATCATAACTAGAGTTGGCTTCATTCACAGAAGCTCTCTTCCCCCTAGCACTCTTTTTTTGAGAAGTCGTGGCCATCGTCTCATAAATGTTTGAGACTTCTTCGGTGGTCCGGCCTCCAATATCTCCTCCCACGGCATTGCCCACCATGTATTGAAAATTTTGAGAAAGCCCGTCGTAGAAGAATTGGTTGAGCAATTCGGGTGCGAGGTGGTGGTGTGGGCATTGTTATTGGAGACCTCTAAATTGATCCCAAGCTTCATGGAACGCTTCACCCGGAGATTGGGCAAAGGTGACGATTTGGGCTCTCAAGTCTTGGGTCTGTTGATTGAAATAGTACTTGGCCATGAACTTCTCATTTACGGCATTCCAATTAGCCAATGAGTTGGCCGGGAGTGACATGAATGATGTCTTGGTATGATACTTCAAGGTGTAAGGAAAACACCTCATCTTCAATTGGTCCTCGTTCAAACCTTGTAGAGGAAAGGTCTGAACCACGGCATAGAACTCTCGAATGAAGTTCAAAGCATCTTCGGTCGACATCCCGTAAAAGGATGGTAGTTGGCTAAAATGGATGTTCTTCAACTGGTAGTTCCTTGCGGCCTCTCCAAGAACTATGCATGATGTCGACGCCCCTATCACGGGATGAGTGAAATCCCTCATATTCCTAGTCGCATTAGCATTGGCGCTGTCGGGGTTGAGTTGGTGGGCCTCCATCTCTTCTTCCCAAGAAAATACGTCAAATCTCCTTGGTCTATAGATGTTGTCAAACACGGGAGCTAATCTCCGATTGAGACTTCGTTTCCCTAGCATACACAACCAATAACACAAAAGGGATCACACACACCTGTGGAACGAGAGGTGAAACGTAACAAACACAAGAAAATAAAAACAAATACCAAACTACACAAAATAACATAAAAAGGCACAAACACTAGACAAACACAAAATTACGATTACAAAATCAAACACAAAGCAATTATAGCATGCAAAGACAATAAGCCTAAAGCCTTCCCCGACAACGGCGCCAAAATTTGTTACGTCCAAATTTGTATGTACCGGTTTAGACTCAACACGGTAAACTACTTTAAACCAAATCCGCAATTGGACAGGGTCAATTGTAGACGTGACGAGCTAACCCGAGTCGATCTCTCAAGGATGACTTCGTGTGGGCAATTACCTTTAGGCTATGCATACAACATGTTTACAAACAAAATAAAACCTAAACACTCTAATCGTGGATTTGAAGGATGATTTAAACTAAGAAAGTTAAATACACAATTCAACTAACAAAATTCAAATAACGATGAGATCAAGATCGAGAAAAAAAGTATGATACGAGCATTAGGGTGTAGATTCTCTCATTGGCTTCTCATTTAGCTTGTTTCAAGTTGGTTATATTAATCTCAAACACACAATAGACCCCTCAAGTGGTTTAACTTCAATTACTGTCACCGTCTATCCATTAAACCCCCATCGACTATATCGTACGAGCAAGATCAATATTTAGGCTTATGAACTCAGTCCACCTAACATTGAAGGAACCTAGGTCGGGGTTTAGAATCTTCTTTTGGTCTCATCTAAAATCTAGCAATGTTTAAGTAGTGATCAATTAGTTCAACATAATAGTCACAATTCCAACAACAAATAACCAACCATCACAAGCAAATATCAAAACCAAATCGATCATCTACCCCCTAATTGAGAGATTAGCCCATAATCATGCTCAAAACAACACAAATATCATAAGAGTTCATCATCTCATAATCAAATGAAAATGCATACACTTCTACAATATTCAATGTTCTTCAAGAGTTTAGGACAAATCCTCACAAATCATCTAAGTTAAAGAAAGAAAATACTAAAAGAAAGGCCTTATAACGAGCCTAGCTTCCGCGGATAGCTCAGAGTCGGGACTTCTTCTCGTTTCTCTCTCTTCAACCTTAACTTTCTTGCCTCTTTTCTTTCCCTTCTCCTCTTCTCTTGAATGTTGGTGATGATGGTGAAAATGGTGTAGAAAGGGGTGAAGATGGTAGTGGAGTGTAGAGAGAAAGATGGAGAGAAAATGAAGAATGGAGAAGATGAAGTGGTGAGAGAATGGTGGATGATGATTGATGAAATTGGTGTAGAAAGAGGTGAAGGTGGTAGTGGAGTATAGAGAGAAAGATGGAGAGAAAATGAAGAATGGAGAAGATGAAGTGGTGAGAGAATGGTGGATGATGATTGATGAAAATGGTGTAGAAAGGGGTGAAGGTGGTAGTGGAGTGTAGAGAGAAAGATGGAGAGAAAATGAAGAATGGAGAAGATGAAGTGGTGAGAGAATGGTGGATGATGATTGATATCCCCATAGATATCCTGCCTCATGTCCCCAACATCCTGGCGTAGGGATCCCAGCTCTTGGTGAAACTCGGCCATCGAGGCATCAAACCGTTCTTGGAATTGTCCTATTGTGTTGGTGTAGTTCTGCTGGAATTATTCCATTGACGTATCAAAATGCTGCTAAAATTGGTCCATAGAGTCAGCATAATTATGCTGGAAGCTCTGCTGGAACTGCCCCATGGAAGTATCAAAGTGATCCTGAAAGGACCTCCAATCGGCTTGCGGCATTTGATACCCATGCGGGGGCATCATCGAGGGATAAGGCGGCGGCTGGTAGTAGGCTTGCCCTTCTTGCTCATTTTCTTCTTCTCCTTCCTGGTCTTCTTCTTGCTCCTCGTTATTCTCTTCCTTATCCTGCTTGTCATCATCGTCATCCCCCTGTGGAGCCGAAGATGAGCCAGCTTCCCTATTACGTCTAAAGGCCGCAAACTGAGCATTCATAAGCTTTGAGACACAGGGCCGATCAGTGTGGGGAACCAGTCTCTTCTCATCAAGTACCAGCTAGGCTCGTTTGAGCTCATCCACGGTGATCATAAATTTCTTGACCTTGCTCTGTCTTTCAGGGAGAGGACCTATATCAGGAATCAATCCAAGCTTAACAGCAAGAGCGGTGATGAAAGCACAGAAGGATGGGTGCTGCTTTGTACGCCTCATCATCTGCTGAATGGTTGTCCAAATGAAAGAAGACGGGCAGATCTTGGTGTTGTGAAGGGCACACCAGAGAAGATACACCTCCGTGGAGTTAACTTTGTTGGCTTGTTCCTTCCAGAAATGGAGTATGCAAGGAACTTGTGCATGATGGCAAGGGCAGGGTCCCTTATGAAGCCGCAAGGTGTCCCCTGAGGGTTCCAATTATTGAAGCCGGTAAGTTCTTTCCAGGCCGCATCTGTGTTGAAATCGGTTGGCCTATCTCGTGGCCCATTTGTCGAAAACCCGAAATAGGACTTCATTCTGGCCAATGTCACTTCAAATTCCTCTCCAAGCATGCGAAATGTGATCTTCAAATTTTGGGAATCAAGCTTGAATGTCACCAAGAACTCAAGGCACAAAGGGTTAAAGCCAACATATTTCAATCTTACAAATTTATCCAAGGTCAACACCTTCAAATACTTCTCCACCTTACTTTCAATTTTCAATGACTTCAACAAATTCCAATCAAGGTAACGAGGGGAAGTAATTTCATACGCATTGAAAGCTTGGTAGCGGTTACCTTCTTCGTGGTTATGGATCCAGAATAGGCAATTATAGAGCTCTTGAAAGTTCTCATCGCCATCGTGGTGGGGGGAAGATGCATACTTTGTCCTTGGTGGCATGGTGGATGGTGGAGCAGGTTGAAGTAGGCTGGAGTCGAGGAAGAGAGCTCGGGACAAAGACACGGGCGTGAGTGGGAGCAATAGCGCGCAGAAGGCGAGCGAGAAAGCAGGGCGCGGCCGCGGAGAGCTGCGCGGTCACGGGAGCTGTGCGGGCGAGAGGGTGCGTGGCCGTGGGGAGCTGCGCGGTCACGGGACCTGGTGTGCATTGGAGAGAAGGCGGCTGCGGCGGCGTGAGGTGGTGGCTTGAGGACGATGGTGGCGAGCGGTGAAGAGGCTGGAAGGAGACAGGCACGCGGACGCGGAGGAGATACGCAGTCATAGTGATGAGGGTGGTGATGTGTGCGTGTGACGTGGGGAGTAGAGGATGATGAGCTTTTCTCGGCTGGAATTTCTTGTTGTGGAGCAAGGGAAAGAAAAACAGGTTGAGAGGTGAATTTGGAGAAGGAGCGGCACGGATGGGGAGTGAAAATAGGGTTTCAAAAGTGGTCCCCTCTTATAAGGGAGGAGCCCGCACGGTCGCAGGGCTGGGCGAGTCGCGCACTCGCGGGGTCCTATTTTCTTCATGAAATGGTCGCGCGCCCGCGCGGAGCTTCCGCCGAGAGGGGTGTCGCGCGACCACTCGGGGCGTGCGGCCGCGGGCCTGAACTTAGCCAAATTTTCGCCATTTAGCCCCAGCAACACTCCAACTTTGCCCTTGCGAAACAAAAAACCAAAAACACAAAAAGAAACGTAACACACAAAATATACAAAAGTTAAATGACACACCTAAAAACAAGAAAATCATAGGTTGTCTCCCATGCAGCGCTCATTTTACTGTCTCGAGCTATACATAGCCTCTGGGATAGCTAGGTGGAATTGCCAAGCTTAAAAACATCGATGTCGGCTTCTCGGGGTTTTCTGTATGTCGAGCTAGACATACAGTACGGCTTGACTCGATTCCCATTAACTTGAAACGTGGCGTTGGTCACCGGATTTTTCAATATTACCACACCATACGGAAACACTTCTTCAATAATGAATGGTCCACTCCATCTAGACTTGAGTTTTCCAGGAAAGGGCCACAAATGAGTGTTGAAAATGAGGACATTCATGCCCAGAGTGAGTTCCTTCTTGACAATGCACTTGTCATGAAGCTTCTTCACCTTGTCCTTGTAGATCTTCGCATTGTCATATGCTTCATTCCTCAACTCATCAAGCTCGATCAATTGCAAGGCTTGCTCCTTTCCTGCACAAGTTAGATCAAAATTCACCGTCTTAAGGGCCCAATAGGCCTTGTGCTCAATCTCAACCGGGAGATTGCACGTCTTCCCATACACGAGGCGGTAAGGGCTCATTCTCAGGATCGTCTTGTAAGCCGTCCGGTATGCCCAAAGAGCATCGGTTAGCTTTGTAGACCAATCCTTCCTCGTCACATTCACGGTCTTCCTCAAAATGTTTTGAATTTGCTTGTTGCTCGTCTCCACTTGACCGGAAGTTTGAGGGTGGTACGGAGTAGCCACCTTATGAGTCACACCATTCTTTTTCATCAACTTTTGAAAAGTTTATTGGTGAAGTGTGTTCCACCATCACTTATAATGGCTCGGGGGAATCCAAACCTACTCAAAATGTGCTCCTGCACAAACTTGATAACCACATTAGCATCACAAGACCTAGTGGGGATTGCTTCAACCGACTTTGACACATAATCGACCACTAATAGGATATATTCAAAGCCAAATGAGTTAGGGAATGGTCCCATAAAATCAATATCCCAAACATC
The DNA here is from genome assembly GCA_026008535.1 of Perilla frutescens. NCBI lineage: Eukaryota > Viridiplantae > Streptophyta > Magnoliopsida > Lamiales > Lamiaceae > Perilla > Perilla frutescens. The sequence goes on along the minus strand of BRKX01000018.1, from coordinate 8,591,158 downwards.
AAAAATTTCAACCATAAGGTTGACATTCAAAGGCATTTCATTTCTTCTCCCAATATTGCCAAGTCTTTGGCATTTATCACATGAAAGGCAATAGGTATGAGCATCTTTAAAAATAGAAGGCCAATACAGATCGGATTGCAAAAAATTTCGGACCGTCTTTTGCCCTCCAAAGTGGCCACCACAAGGTGAAGCGTGGAAAAAGGCCAAAACATTGGTTTGCTCATCCTCCAGGACACATCTTCGAAGCACCTCATCTTTTCCCAAGTGGAAAAGGTATGGATCGTCCCAAAAGTAATACCTACACATTGTTAAGAATCTTTTCCTCTCTTAAAATGTAAGGTTAGGCCTCATTTTATCACAAGCAAGATAATTAACAATGTCGGCATACCTTGGAGAGGAATTAAGCTCTAAAGCATGCTCATATGAAAATGAATCACAAACAACTCCCTTCTCATGCGATAAATTAAAATTTTCATCAACAGAAAGGTGAGATAGATGGTCCGCCACCACATTTTCACACTCCTTCCTATCCTTGAGTTCAACTTCTTGCACAAGAAAAATCCACCTAATGAGTCTAGGTTTAGCTTGGGGTTTGGTCAACAAATGCCTTAGAGCCGCATGATCACTATGCACAATCACTTTAGAGCCTAAGATGTAGGATCTAAATTTATCCAATGAAAACACAACGGCAAGCAATTCCTTTTCTATTGTGGTGTAATTTACTTGAGCACTATTCAAGGTGAGGCTAGCATAGTAAATTACATGAAGAATTTTATTAACTCGTTGACCTAAAACAGCACCCACAGCAGAATTTGATACATCACATATGATTTCAAAAGGCAATGACCTATTAGGAAGAACGACAATGAGTGCGGTGATCAATTTTTCCTTAAGAGTGTTAAAAGCATGCAAACATTTTTCATTGAACTCAAAAGGAACATCTTGAGCAAGTAAATGGCATAGAGGTTGGCTAATCTTGGAGAAGTCTTTAATAAACTGACGTTAAAAACCGGCATGGCCTAAGAAATTTCTAACATCTTTCACATTGACGGGTGGAGGTAATTTCTCAATTACATCTACCTTAGCCTTATCTACGCTCATTCATTCTTTCGAAACAATATGCCCAAGGACTATGCCACTAATAACCATGAAATGACTCTTCTCCCAACTAAGAGTAAGGCTACTTTCAATACATCTCTTTAATATAAGTTCTAACTTATCCAAACAATCGAAAAATGAAGACCCAAAGACGAAAAAATCATCCATGAATACTTCAATGAAATCACTAATCATTTCGGAAAAGATAGAAAACATACACCTTTGAAATATGTCCGGTGCATTGCATAGTCCAAACGGCATTCTCCGACACACAAAAGTGATAAATGGGCACGTAAATGCGGTCTTGGCTTGGTCCTTCGGTGCTATGGCCACCTAAAAATAACCCGATAAACCATCAAGGAAACAATAAAAACTATGCCCGGCTAATTTATCAAGGATTTGATCAATGAAAGGAAGGAGAAAATGGTCTTTTCGAGTAGCCGCATTCAAGGTTTTAAAAGGCGGTTTTAAGCCTCGAGGCGTTTGCCCGTAGCTCCGCGAGGCATAAGCCTCGAGACGGACCGAGGCGTAAGCCTCGATAATAAGAAGAAAAATATATAAAAATATATATATATAATAGTCATAAATTCATAAAAAACACACTAAAGCACACAAAATCACATAATTCAAGTCATCAATCCCATAACAAAATAACAAACAAACAATCCCACACAAAACACATAAGTGATAAGTCTTAATCTCAAATTAGTTCTCAATTCCAAGTTTCAACTTCTAAATCAACTCAAACAAAGAAATCATCTTCTTCTCCATTTCGCCTTCGTCTCCATCATAATCACCATCACCATCATCCCAATCCTCATCCACATCTTCATCCACTAAGTTTTGAAAACATTTTTCTTTTCCTACAATATAAAAAATTAACTTGTAAATATAATTATATGAATAATTGATAATTTGATATGAAAAGAAATACGATTACTTCAAAGATTCATATAAGTCTTAACCTTTGTTCGATGGAATCAATGTTTCATTTACCTTCCTCTTCTTGTTTGACGTCTCATCTTCACCCTCCATCATCTCAATTATTTTTTCGGCAACATCAATCGTCACATCTTCTTCATCATTTGGATTAGCTATCCACTCATCATCGGATAGAACTTCTTCAACAATTAACGGATCATCTTCACCTTTTCGTGACCGTCTCTTCAAAAATTTGTGCTTCAACTTTTTGTTGTACATAACGTACACCAACTTGTTCAACCTTGTTGTGGTTAGGCGATTTCTTCTTTTTGTATGCACTTGATTAAACGTACTCCAATTTCGTTCACATGCCGATGATGAACAAGTAAGCCCCAAAACTTTCATTGCAAATAACTTCAATTCGGGAACTTCATCTCCAATGTAATCCCACTAAACAACTATATAAAAATTTAAAAAAGAAACAAAACAGTTAATAACTTCAAAAATATAATAATAAAAATAAAAAATAATATAATAAATATACTTAGTTAAGTACTCACGCGGTGGATCTGTAGAGTATGATGCCAAAGCTGACTTTGAGCCAAACATTCCTTTCTTGTTTTTAAAGTCCTTAATCTGGGCATCAACCTTCATGTACAAGTCATTGTCACCCAAGATCTTTTCCATACAATTCCACAAGCCTTGTTTAATCTCTGGATGATCAGATACATTGCGACTCCATCTGAATTGGGGATTTAAAAAATATCCAACTACATGCAAGTCGCGGTGCAATTGTTTTTCTCACTTTTGATCAATAATATCCCAAATTTCCTTATATGAAGCAACATCTCCATCCAAGTTCTTTGCTATCTTTTCTTTTGCCTCATCCATAGCACTATAAATGAATCCCATTGACGGTATCTCACCATCAACCAATCTTAAAACTTGCACGAGAAGCCTTGTGGTTTTAATAGTATAAACCACACCGGACCAAAACAAGTCTTGCATAATGATCTTCTTCACAGCTTTCCCTTCATATTTCTTTGCCCATGCACATCTTGACCATTTAGGTGAAATGAACATCATTTGCAATGGTTGCTTCAATTCATACATACTCTCCAAAGTCAAAAAGGCTGTGGCGAACTATGTGGCAGCCGGTCGAAGAAGATCTTTCTTTGCATACTTTCTTGCCAAATTCAATACCCATTGATGGTTGTAGATAAAATTGGCAACTCTCTTTGCCTTCAACAAAGCATTTTTATGCTGTGGCAACTCTCCTATCTTCTCAAGCATCAAATCGATGCAATGTGCAGCACATGGAGTCCAGTATAACTTTTTTCTGTTCTCTATTAGCATACGTCCAGCTGCTTTGTAAGAACTTGCATTGTCCGTGACCACCTGGACAACAATATCTTCTCCAACTTCTTCAACAATACCATCAAGTAATTCAAATAACTTTATTGCATCTTTCACGCAATCTGATGCATCAATTGATCTAAGAAAGACAGTCCCATATGGATTGTTAACAAGAAAATTGATTAAGCTTCTATTTCTCATATCTGACCAACCATCTGATAAGATTGAAACTCATGTTCGCTTCCACGTGTCTTTTATCTCATCCACAATGGTAGTTGTAGTTTTCACTTCTTCATCTAGTATCCAAGTCCTCATCTCATACATACTTGGCAGCTTCAATCCTCGACCAAACTCTCCAATTGAACGACACATATTAATCCACGATGGACTCCTTATAACATTGAATGGAATCTCATTCTCAAAAACACATCTCCCAATATCCAAGCACACTCTATTTCTATGCACTTTAGCAATTGCAAGATTCATTTTTTGACCACCAACCACTTCATCATCTCCAACATTCACAATAAATATATCCATTGGTCCCCGAACACCTTTAGAGGAACTCTTCATCTCTTTTTTGCTATCATTGCCGCCATGATAATATGAACCAGAATCAGCTTGCTCCTTAATATTTTGTTGGACCATTTGTTTTGATCGCTCAAAGTTCTTCATGTACTTCTTTATCTCCTCTTTAACTTCTTCGGGCACTTTGAGACATGGTGATGTATTGTTGCAATTATGTGAAAAATGATCTTTAACTCTCTTCACACCTCATTTAATATATTTGCTACAGAAATTACATTTCAAATATTTGTATGGCTTGTCAACTCCTTTATCTATTTCCACACTATACTTCCAAGCAAGATCTTTACACTGTCCATTTTCTCCCTTGGTTCGGGAAGTTTGACTTCCACTCATCCTATTTAATAAAAAAACAACAATAAAATACATTAAAATATTAAATTAGACTATTGGAGTAGCATCAACTCAGCAAAACAACAATAAATCGGAGCATAAGCAGCTCTACAACAAATTAGACTAGGAGTTGCTGCTCTGCAACAATGCAGAGAGCAAAGAGCAGACATAGAACATCATATTTAAAAAAAGAAAAAAAAAAGAGTAGCAGAAGCAAAACCAAACTAAATTCGAGCATAAGTTCTGCAGCAGCTCTACAAGACTAACAACATTTGAATTAGAGATTTAGAGGAGGCTAGGAGTTGTTGCTGTTGCAGAGAGCAGAAGCATAACATATTAAAAAAAAAAGAAAAAAAAATAGCAGAAGCAGACCATAATTGATAATTCTAATGCAGAACCCATAAAAAAAAGTAGCAGTCTAGCAGAAGTAGCAGATGGCAGACCCTTAAATGTAGAGCTGAAGACCATAATATTAATCCAGACAAATCATAAAAAAAATAGAGTAGCAGACCCTCAAATGTAATATACTGCAGAACATATGTGAAAAAAAAGAGCATGCAAGCAAAAAAAAGAGCAGAGAAGCAGAGGTAGCAGGCAGACGAGAAAGAGAGAGAGAGGCTTACCCGGTCGGTGGTCTGGTTGCCTGGCCAGACATGGGGTGTGGACTGTGGAGACTAGAGATCGATGGTGGTGGAGTGACTGGAGTCGTGGAGATGGACAGTGAAGTGCGCGTGAATTTTTTTTTTTTTTGTTCGTGTGAAACTAGTCAGCGGCGGATGAGTTATGAAATTGATCAATTAATTGATCAATTTGATGTTGGGCTAGGGTTATTTTAACTTCTAGTGGGCTTGTAAATAAAGCCCATGTCCTATTGAAGCCCAAATCTAAAGAAAAAATAAAATAAAATTGAAATCATATAGGGGCTGCGAGGCGCCGCCTCGCCCAAACAGCCTCGAGGCGTCCGTCTTTTGTGCGTTCTTTCAAGAAGAGGTGTAAGCCTCACAGTTTCACCAAGAGGTGGAGCCTTGTAGGTGGTTTTTCGACGCCTCGCCTTGAGGCGCGCCTCGAGGCTTAAGCCTCGTCCACCTTTTTAAACCATGGCCGCATTGAGCTTCCAGTAGTTAATGCATATTCTCCATCCAGTGGTGGTTCGAGTAGCCACGTGCTCTCCTTTGTCATTTTCTACCATCGTTATTCCTCTCTTCTTTGGCACTACATGGACCGGGCTCACCCATTCACTATCGGCTATTGGGAGATGATTCTTTCCGCTAGGAGCTTAAGAATCTCCTCCTTGACGATCTCCATCAACACGGGGTTGAGCCGCCTTTGTCCTTCTCACACCGGCTTAGCCCCTTCTTCGAGAATGATTCGATGCATGCACGTCGTGGGGCTAATGCTTTTGATGTCAGAAAGATTCCACCTAATGGCTTGTTTGTTTCTCTTGAGTACGGCCACCAAGAGTTTTTCTTCTTCTTTTTCTAGTCCGGAAAAGATGATCACGGGCTTCTTTTCCTCTTCATCGAGGTATACATACTTGAGGTGAGATGGGAGCTCTTTTAGCTCAAGATCGGGAGAAGGTTTCTCTTCCTTTTCGGTTGAGGTTAGAATTTCCATCAAACTAATGCCTTCTCCTAGCAATATCTCCATCTCTTCGGCGTCCAACTCATCTCCCCCACACTTGAGGCTTGCTTCTTCCATTGCTATCTCATCGGACAAGGCTCCACTTCTCCATATGGAGCCGATTTCCTGCAAAAGAACTTCCTCAGCCAAGAGATCAATAGCAGCTATAAAAGAGCAATTTTTCTCAAATGAAAAGACGGGAATAACCTTATTTTCATGCACGGAAAAGGACACGGTTTCTCCTAACACCGAAATTTTCAAAGTTCCATTTTTAACATCAATCAAGGTGTTAGTTATAGCCATAAAAGGTCTACCCAAGAGAAGCGTGTGCTCCTTTCCCGTCTCTTGGACATCTCCCACATCCAACACAAAAAAATCAACCGGTATAATCAAACCTCCCACCTTAACTAGAATGTCCTCTATGATTCCCCTAGGATATCTCACGGACCTATCCGTCAATTGTAAACACATTCTAGTTAGTTTCAATTTCCCTAACTCTAGTTGTTTAAAAATAGAGTGGGGCATCAAATTAATTCCAGCTCCTAGATCTAGCATACCACATGCTTCTTTACCATTTCCCAAGGCAATTTTAAGAGTAAAACTACCTGGATCACGGAGCTTGGGCGGTAGTTGTTGTTGTAGGATTGCACTTACCACTTCGGACACAACAATCTTCTCATCCTCCGCAAACTTCCTCTTCTTGGAGGCTAGTTCCTTGAAGAACTTGACATAAGTCGGCACATTGCGGATGACATCAAAGAGTAGAAGGTTGACATTCACCTTGGATAGGAGCTTGTAAGATTCTTGGAATTGGTTGTCATGCTTTTCGTTCCTCAAACGGCTTGGATAAGGAATTGGAGGAGTGTAGGTTTGGTGGCTTTGTGGAGTGTGGGCTCCTTCTTTGGTTCACTTTCTTTCTCGGACTCCTTTTGCTCTTGTTGAAGAGCCTCTTCTTCTTTTTCAACTTCTTTGGTTGGGCTAGATTCTCCAACCTTGTTATCGATCACCTTGCCTCCTCTAAGGATGGTGATGGCTTGAGCTTGTTCCGATTGGCTCGGCAACTTGCCCGGCTTGGCTTGATTAGCTAACTCGCCAACAGTCCCGGCTATTTGCCCCACTTGGGTTTCGATCCTTTTACGGAAGCTTTCACAGATTCGATGCTTTGTTGGGTGGCTTGAATGAAGGATTGCAAGGTGTCTTGCAATGTCGGCCTAGGCGGTTGGTTTGGTTGGGCCGGATATTGTTGCGGTCTTGGATAAAGTGGAGCTTGGCCACCTCTGGCTTGTTGAGATAGAGGCGGTTGTTAAGGTGGTTGTTGAGGAGGTTGTTGAGGTTGCCTCCAAGAGAAGTTTGGATGATTTCTCCATCCCGAATTGTATGATTGAGAGTACGGGTTGTAAGGTTGGTGAGGTTGGAATCCTTGAAAAGCATAAACTTGCTCTTGAAGAGCATGAAAATGGCCTCATCACTTGATTCTGGCTCGATCGACTTTTGACACACATTGGCCTCATGGCCATACTCTCCACATATTCCACAAGTCTCAACAGTCATGGCTTGTTGAGGGAGTCTCTTGGAAGTCCGAAGCATCTCTACTTGCCTCGTCAACTTGGCAAATTGTCTTGTCACATCATAACTAGGGTTGGCTTCATTCACGGAAGCTCTCTTCCTCCTAGCACTCTTTTGTTGAGAAGTCATGGCCATCGTCTCATAAATGTTCGAGACTTCTTCGGCAGTCCAGCCTCTAATGTCTCCTCTCCTGGCATTGTCCACCATGTATTGAAAATTTTAAGAAAGCCCGTCGTAGAAGAATTGGTTGAGCAATTCGGGTGCGAGGTGGTGGTACGGGCATTGTTGTTGGAGATCTCTAAATCAATCCCAAGCTTCATGGAATGCTTCAACCGGAGATTGGGCAAAGGTGATGATTTAGGCTCTCAAGTCTTGGGTCTTTTGATTGGAATAGTACTTGGCCATAAACTTCTCGTGTACGGCATTCCAATTAGCCAATGAGTTAGCCGGGAGTGACATGAACGATGTCTTGGCACGATCCTTCAAGGTGTAAGGAAAACACCTCATCTTCAATTGGTCCTCGTTCAAACCTTGTAGAAGAAAGGTCTGAACCACGGCATAGAACTCCCGGATGAAGTTCAAAGCATCTTCGGTCGGCATCCCGTAAAAGGATGGTAGTTGGCTAAAATGGATCGGATGTTCTTCAACTGGTAGTTTCTTGCGGCCTGTCCAAGAACTATGCATGATGTCGACGCCCATATCACGGAACGAGTGAAATCCCGCATATTCCTAGCCACATTAGCATTGGCGTTGTTGGGGTTGAGTTGGTGGGCCTCCATCTCTTCTTCCCAAGCAAATCCGTCAAATCTCTTTGGTCTATGGATGTTGTCAAACACGGGGGCTAATCTCCAATTGAGACTTCGTCTCCCTAGCATACACTACCAATAACACAAAAGGGATCACACGCACCTGTGGCACAAGACGTGAAAGCGTAATAAACACAAGAAAATAAAAATAAATACCAAACTACACAAAATAACATAAAAAGGCACAAACACTAGACAAACACAAAATTACGATTACAAAATCAAACACAAAGAAATTATAGCATACAAAGACAATAAGCCTAAAGCCTTCCCCGGCAACGGCACCAAAATTTGTTACGTCCAAATTTGTATTTTCCGGTTTAGACTCAACACGATAAACTACTTTAAACCAAATCCGCAATTGGACGGGATCAATTCTAGACGTAACGAGCTAACCCGAGTCGGTCTCTCAAGGAAGACTTCGTGTGGGCAATTACCTTTAGGCTATGCATGTAACATGTTTACAAACAAAATAAAACCTAAACACTCTAATCATGGATTTGAAGGATGATTTAAACTAAGAAAGTTAAATACGCAATTCAACTAACAAAATTCAAATAACAATGAGATCAAGATCGAGAAAAAGAGTATGATACGAGCATTAGGGTGTAGATTCTCTTATTGGCTTCTCTTTTAGCTTGTTTCCAGTTGGTTATATTAATCTCAAACACATAATAGACCCCTCAAGTGGTTTAACTTCAATTAATGTCACCGTCTATCCATTAAACCCCCATCGGCTATATCGTACGAGCAAGATCAATATTTAGGCTTATGAACTCAGTCCACCTAACATTGAAGGAACCTAGGTCAGGGTTTAGAATCTCCTTTTGGTCTCATCTAAAACCTAGCAATGTTTAAGTAGTGATCAATTACTTCAACATAATAGTCACAATTCCAACAACAAATAACTAACCATCACAAGCAAAGATCAAAACCAAATCGATCCTCTACCCCCTAAGGAGAGATTAGCCCATAACCATGCTCAAAACAACACAAATATCATAAGAGTTCATTATCTCATAATCAAATGAAAATACATACACTTCTACAATATTCAATGTTCTTCAAGAGTTTGGGACAAACCCCCACAAATCATCTAAGTTAAGGAAAGAAAATACCAAAAGAAAGGCCTCCTAACGAGCCTAGCTTCCGCGGATGGCTCGGAGTCGGGACTTCTTCTCGTTTCTCCCTCTTCAACCTTAGCTTGCTTGCCTCTTTTCTTTCCCTTCTCCTCTTCTCTTGAATGGTGGTGATGATGGTGAAAATGGTGTAGAAAAGGGTGAAGGTGGTAGTGGAGTGTAGAGAGAAAGATGGAGAGAAAATGAAGAATGGAGAAGATGAAGTGGTGAGAGAATGATGGATGATGATTGATGAAAATGGTGTAGAAAGGGGTGAAGGTAGTAGTGGAGTGTAGAGAGAAAGATGGAGAGAAAATGAAGAATGGAGAAGATGAAGTGGTGAGAGAATGGTGGATGATGATTGATATCCTCAAAAATTAAAAATGGGGATATCTATAGAGAGAGAATCGAGAGTGAGGAGTGAGAGGTGAGGTGAGAGGTATGGGGGTGAGGTGAGAGAAAAGGTAATGAGATGGGTGATGATGAGAGAGCATTAAATGAGAGGGATTTTGGGAGATTTGGTGGGGGATTGGAGACCAAGAGCTAGAAGGCTAGATTAAGGGAAATTAAACCCTATGATTCTATTACTTAGATTAGGGTGGCTAAAAAGTCCCCATCCATAAGATAAAATCAAACAAGCCATGTGAAGAAAATTGAGGGAAAGAAGTCTTGTGCAAAAGATTGGTGAAAAGTCGAAAGTCGAGTGCACATTGTGGACTGATCGGGTCGGAACAGGGCGTCCCGCACACCGGCGGGGTGCCGCGCGCTCAAGGGACATGGGTGCGCGCGCTCCTGTGGGAGGTTGCGCGCTCACGGTGTGCCTTCCGCTGAGAGCACCTTCGCGCGGTCGCGAGGCTTGCACAGTCGCGTGGTGATGTTGCGCAGCCGCGGGGCTTGCGTGGCCGCGTGGTCCCGATGTTGTTCTTTCGGGCTCATCTCTTCCACAAAGGCTTGTCTCATCCTCGCCACCTTAATGCCTAAAATCGTGTTTTTGCAAATAAAAGCTCAAGTTTTTCACAACTTGGCATATTCCACCATGAAAGCAATAAATGAAAATAATCATACGAAATCCACAATAAACTACTAAAAGTACTAGAAAATAATTCACAAAACATGCAAAATTCCTAGAATAAAACAACATAAACAAATGCTAAACAGTTAATCTCTCCTTTTTTTACCCCAGAGGTGCTGGGTTGACTTGATGGTTCAGAGTGTAATTCTTGACCCTTAATTTTCTCTTGGGCCTGTGTTTTCGTAGAAAGCACCGGCTTAGAGCTCGTGTTAGGGGTATTTGAATCCCCTGCTTCCGTTTCACAGGCCGGTACTACAATCTCTCATTTCATCAATGGTGAATTGATGTCCAAGAGGAGTGGCTCGTGCATAGCTGACCAGAGTTGTTCTTTGGTCTTTATACAAGCTCGTAATCTCCCGTCGACCTTATTTTGGTCAGCTCGTTGTATTCTCCCTGCTTATTCAGCATGAAGAAAAAGCTCGTTCCACTCACGCTGAAGCAACTCCATATTTTCACAAAAGTGCCTCTGTGCAGTCATGATGGCATCGACCTCAATCACTTCCATCTCTCGTTAGAAAATCTGCAAGAATATTTTCATGAGATTTTATCACAATAATGTCAAATAAATAATATTTACATTCAGCTTGCCATTTTATTAATCTAGCTTTCTCAGGTTTAGATTCAATTTTATTTTTCAAGAAAGCTTTAATTTGTGTGTTATCAACTTTTAGAGTGAACTTCTTTGCTAAGAGGAACAAAGGCCATTTTTTAAATGCCTTCCGAACTGCAAAGAACTCCTTTTCGTTGATATGCCATTGAATGGCCTCACTATCTGAAAAGAGACCAGTGCAATATCTACAGGGCTCCTCTCCGTTGGGTGTGATCTTTGTAAGCACAGCTGCCCACCAATGATCACTTGCATCTGTATAGAGGATCAATTCATCCTTATCTTGTGGTATAGCCAGTTTTGGGAGATTTCCGCATATCTCCTTTAGCTGCCTGATTCCTTGTTGATGTTTGTTTGTCCACACAAACGAGGTATCCTTCTTTAGAAGATTACTGAACACCTTCCTGTGTTTTGCAAGATTTTTTATAAAGATTCCTGCAAAATTGACAACTCCCAGAAAACTCTGTAGTTGTTTCTTTTCTTTAAGGACATCAGGGAACTTCTGCACCTTTTCTACAATATGATTTTGTAGAATAATTCCTGATTCATCCACCTCGATTCCCAGAAACTCCATCTTCCGGATGGCTATTATTGCCTTCTTTTCTGACAGCACAAGGCTCTCTTTATGACAAACATCTGCAAAGATCTCCAGATGTTTGAGATGTTCATCTATACTCTTTGATGCAATTAGAATGTCATCAATATAGACAAACATAAAATAGAAATAATCTTTAAAAAGATTATCCATCTTTCTCTGAAATATTTGGGGTGCGTTGGCTAACCCCATTGGCATTGCATTCCAAACGTAATGCCCTTGTGGTGTTGAGGCCATAAACCTTTTGTTTTCCTCGTCCATGTGAATCTGGTAGAAACCTGACTTACAATCAAACTTAGAGAATATCCTAGCATTCCGTATGTAGTTGATAAGTTGTTCTCTACTTGGGATAAAATATTCGTCAAACTCAAGAATGTCATTAATCCCTTTGTAATTAATGACTAGCCTGAGTTTACCTCTTTTAATTTCACCATGATTCTATACTAAGAATCCGGGGCTGCTGTAAGGCGAATTCCCTAGTTCAATCAGTTTGAGATCAAGGTGTTCCTTGATGATTTGCTCGTATATCCTTTTGATCTTTGATGTTCATCAAGATAGGCTTGAATCTAATGAACTCAAACTCCTTTCCAGCCTTAACCTTCAAGGTTGCTTTGAGTTGGTTCTTTCCCCACCAAGCCAGCGGATTTTCATTATAGTTTCTAGCTATCTTTCGTTTGACATCTTCGAGGGATATCTTAGCTTCTTCCTTAATATCTTGATGTGATATTAAAGAAGACTTGAGGATTTGGATCTCCAGTTCTTCAAGATCCTTTTCCCGATAAAAACTCAGGATTGTTTCTCCGAATTTTCTTTTGTCTTGCATTTTTGGGTATCGAAGATATCCTTCATCACCACGCTTGCTGTGAAATTGTAGAGGCATTTGTCGATTGAATGCCCCTCTCAGCTGCTGGACAATGATCTTGTGATCACAAACTGTTGTAAAAACCAGTCTCCAGTTGGTATTGTCCTGCGTATACTTCTTGAACATTTGTAGGAAATTGTTTCCTAACAAAATGTCCGCCCCTGTATCCTTGGAAGCTTCCTCTTGAGGACTGAGTCCATGGCTCTGTCACAATCCTATCTCCTTGGAATGACAGTCTTTTACCTTCCAACTTGAGACTCTCATTGTATTTCAACAATGGTTTGTCTCCCACTCGAATGTTTATCTCTCTTGATAGCGGCATTTCTGATCTGTCTGGATGGATTGCATGTGCTACCTTTAAGAACACATCCGGTATCTCGATGAACTGCTTTCCCAGAAATAAATCTGTGTGGTGTGAATTGGAAAGTGCATAAGACACCTGATATGTTAAAGAAAACGGTCAATTTTCCTCGTAGCTGATATCCTTTCTTTTGAAGTCTTGGTACAGCGTCAGGGCTCGACTAAAATCTCTATCTTTCAGATTATAGGATATTATTGGATAGATTACCCCTATAATCTGCTTGGCATAGAGATTTTCCGAAATAGTTCTTAATAAGGAATCTTTGTGATTTCTGATATGCTTATCGCATATTGCAATATCAATGGGCGTATCAACACCTGCGGATAGTGTGGATTTGAGCACTATCTGGACAGTCCCGATGTGGATCCAGGATATGGTATTCTTTACCTCCGACCTCATCCTTCCCAGCTCTTCTTAAACTTCACTGTATGGAATCAGTTGTAGCTCAACTTAATTCCCTGTAAGCTCTATAGGAAGTGGCATCTCTCTTCTGGTAATCTTATAGATTACATTGTGCTTCCTGCTTTTCAGACTGAAATTGCGGAGCAATTGATCAATCTGACCAGCTGAAAAGCCTTGATATCTTTGGATATTAAGGCTCTTGTTCATGATTTTGTCAATCATGCTCTGTGAGATAGTGGTTTGACTGGAATATCTAGTTTCGTCCACTTGCTCTTGATGGAAAACCTCAGCTCCAGTCTGATTTAGAGTCTGATCTTCCATCAACACTTTCATCGCTAAAGACTTATTCTTCTTCGTATATACTCTCATCTGATGGTATATCCTCAAATTGGTAGACTTGTACCAAGTCTTGGTAGTAAACCGCTTCCTCGATGTCTGGTGCACCTTTAAAGCTTTTGACTCCTCTTTTTTTCAGACTATCTATCGAGATATGTCCTCTTGCACCGCAAGTCCAGCAGTTGCAATCTTTGAAACTTTCATTTTCCCTGTATGGGCTCTTCTGAAAGTTTTCCTCGTGGGAGTTCGACTTGATGAACTCTGTGGTGTCCTGTCTCTAGAAGGACCCCTTCTTTGTCCAAATTTGTAAAATCTGGCCTTTTGTCTGGTCCATCTGCTCCTTGATTTCTAGGTCCTTTTTCTTGAGAATCCTTCTCTAGCATAAGGATAAACTCTGTCTTTCTTGTTCTTCTGTAACCTTTGCGATTCTCCTCCAATGATGGTCGGCAGATCATTGGTTGTGCAGTCAATAGGGGAATATTTATTCATCCTCTTTAGCCTCTTGTAATTCTTTTGCAGAATGGCCTGTCCGCACCATTCAGCTAGCTTTTGTTTGACAAAAGACATCATCCTCCCAACATTGTCAGGATCTCCTGGAACGTATTCTCTAATGAATATTTCCTTACAGGGACTTGGGAACTTTGTGAAGAAAATCTCCACACAGACCTTTTCATCCACATCTGAATTCCATTGGTAGATGTGGTATAACTTGAAGAATTGGTCAATCGACTCTTTCTCCATATTGTTCAGTCTCAGGTTTAAAATAGCCTGAGAATAATTCTTCCTCTTTTCGGAATCTGCACTTCCGAAATTGTCTGCTCCCAAAAAGGTGAGCTTAAACCAGAAAGCCATTCTATCCACGATCTCCGTGTATAAGGCTGACTCTAAGGTTTCTTCTTTGACTGCTGGTGCAACTCTTGACCATAACGTTTTGGCTACACCCAACAAACTCATCTCTAGCAGCTTGATGAATCCCTCCTTTTCTAGATCCAATGTTCCTGTTGATATTCTCATCGATGATGACCAATCATCAATAATCACATCGATGTTCTTGAAGTCAATATCATTAATATTGAGCATGAGTCCATACGGGTGTATGGGATCAAAGCTCGTTCTCCCGAGAGGCGTATCTCGGAACTTAGAGATTTATTTCCTCACCTTAGTTCCCGTAAGATTGTTCATATTGGGCCTCTCTCTCCTGTGTTGATCTCCAACATGAAAGTCTTCGCGGGCTCTTATGAGAACGTCTTGTGCTGGGTCTCCTTCTTGTTGTTGTTGGGCTGGTGGCAACTGCGGCACTTGTTGTTCTGGGGGTACCTGATGGTATCCAAGAGGGATTAAAGCCCCATCTCCTGTATTTATCTTCAGATCTACCATCTTCATATTGGCAAATGACTCTGCTAATTCTTGTAGATCTTCCAATCCTATCCTTTCGAGGGACATCATTCTTTGATTTGTCTTAACAATTGTCAAATCCTTTCGTCCTTTAATTTCTTTGGTTCTTCTTTGGCCTTTGGTGTGAAATTCACTTTGCCAAAGTTGATGGGTTTCCTTCTACTAGAATATGTCTGATTTAATTCTAGTGTCTGGATTTTCTTTTGAATTTCTGACAAGATGGTTATAATTTCATCTTGTTTTACAGAAATTTGCCTTATTTCTTATGGTACTCCATACGTGTGATTTTCGTAATTTTGTACTGTCTTCTGGATCTCTCGTAAATTCTCTGAGATTTTAGATGTGTCTGCCACGATCTCTTTGAATCTGGGAGTTATCTCGTAGTTTCTTTGTTCCATCAACCGTGGTTTTGGTGTGCCCTTTGTTGATGATTCATTAAGTCGCATTGTAGCAGATTATTCACCATTAACAAGTTCATTTGAGCTTGTCTTTGGGAAATGCACTGCTCTATTTCCTCCAAGCTTGACTCCGATAGGAATCGCTCTTCGTATTGGGCTTCCTAGTATGATAGCTTCTCCTTGTGACTTTCCTCCAGTTCCTTCAAAATTTGAAGGTACCTTCTGAAATAAAAACATCTCAAACAATTGTTCGGATCCATATTTTCTGAGTGTCTCTTCTGTTAGGATATTACTTTTAATAATAAATAAAATATTATTCCCAAATAAAATTATCTAGGCTCTGATACCATTTTCATACACAAGTGGCAAACTTAGGATAAATCAAAGAAATAACAAACAAAGGCAAATAGGGCACCTTTATAAGTGCCCTATTAGATTCAAAATCAACCAAGGAAAATAGGACACTTTCACAAGTGCCCTATTAGCTTTAAAGTCAATCAAGGACAAAATGGTCATAAAAGTTTATTTTGGTTAGAAAAAAATATTCTACAATGTTTGGCTAAAAAAAAATTTATAAGTTAAAATTGACTAGAAACATACATTCACACTTGTTTTAAATCCCGGGAGAGATCAATTAATGAGAGCGAATCTCAGTCTCACCTTTAAAAAAAAGTGAGAAATACTAGTAAACTATAAGACTTGTGGTCATATGTATCCGTCAATCGTCATCTACTTGTATGCATGTATAATATATGTAAGCAAAATGGTGACCATAGACTTGGCTTTTCTCACCCACAAAAACCAGTTAAATCAAGGACCAACTACAAAGTAAATCGCAAATAAATAAAAATTACTACTGAGTTTCAAATCTTTATAACCTCACATGAAAATTAAACAATATTTGTGCAGCCTGCAAAAATAAATAAATAAAAACAACAGCATGATCTTGATATGAACATGAAGCCATCTATGCATACCTTCATTACTTAATTACATGTGTAAGTGTAACTAAGAATGGCTTGTTACATTCCGGAGGCATTTCAAAGAATGAATATGGATGTACAATATACTCCAAAAAAAAAAAAAAAAAAAAAAAAAAAGCAGACATGCAAGATCTCGACGACGTTAGTTATCTCCACCAATCTGGTATTTTGAGCCTCCTACTCCGATGCTCAGCAAGCTTAACTGCAGGAACCTTGTGCTTCACCTGCCTCCAAATCATATTTACCGCGTCTTCTTTCTTAGGGGGATACTGGAATTCGAAGTGGTGTGAAATGCTTTTGAGTCGCAACCACATGTTAATCCATTTCTCCTTTGAGACACTCCTCAGCTCATTCACCAAGTAGCCAGGTTTAAGCACTTCATTCACCGACAAGAAAATGGAGAACTCCTTGTAGTCTATTTCACTTTCGAAAGGTAGCTCAATCCTGTCACTCACAATAACAGGAACACAGTGGCTCACAATAGCATCAAATAGACGACATGAAGATGGCGTGTCACCCGCAGGACTGAGACAAAACTTCGACGAACGCATGTGTTCAGCAGACTGGTATATGCAAGAGAAAGATGAAGTGTGAGATTATTTTTTTATTTTTTTTAGCATGAATGTGGAGCTATCCTTCAAAAGAACAGTATCAATATTTCCTAGTTTGATCTCACTGTCACCATAAATTTTCTTAATTAAGGCTGCGAACATTGAAGGTATAAAACCACAAAAGAATTGATAAGGGTAAAAGTTGGGATCATAAATAAAATTCTAAATTTGAAAACTTGCTGAATCAAAATGGTTCCATCCCAGACTATTATCATGTCATTGCAGAATCACAATTGCTACTCTTTAACTAACAAAATTACTATCCCGTCACTAACAACTTTCTCTGGGACAAAAGTAACAGCTAAAAGACTTACAGTTTTGAAGCCTTGTTCCGATGCACGAGCCTCCTCATAAATGATATCTTTCGTTCCATTCAACATCTTGAGTAGTTGAGCACGAATTATTCCTTCCTGCCACATTAATTATCATGTCTAATAATAAGGCATGTGTTTGATTAACCAAATCGTAAAAATTAAAACATGACAAAGGCCTGTTTGGATTGCATACATCTTTTCTCTGAGTCCCCCCACGGAAGAAAAGAAGGGTTTTACGAGACTTGAATGGATCCTGATGATGGTCTTCACTACTACTATATGATTCTACCATGTGTGCATGGGGCGCAACAACATCTTTGGCCAGAGAAGAAACGCTCATTATGCGGCCAAAATCAGCAACTATGAATATGGAAGCATTGATCTGATCACGATAATGTCTGAAAGCATTTGGATGATGCAACGGAATTACATGGTCTCGTCCCTCAGACCTCTTCCAGTATTCTGATGCTCTTAATATATTTACCATCTCCACCTACAATTCAAAGTTCGAACTAACTAATCGCATCAGCTTTACAGAATAAGAAGAAAAATTGAGTTTGTAGCCATAAAGAAAAATATATAATATCCGTCCCAGTTATCAAATAAAATATATGTAGATGGGAGAGAAGGATGCTACAGAAGTTAAGCAAAGGTGTTAGTCAGGTACATAAAATGCAATTCGAGGACTACTTATGGCCCACTGCTGGGTGACAGCTTTGGATGCATTTGACAAATTTCATTTATTGCCAACCACTCAAAGAACAGCTATTTCTTTACAATTAACATTAATTCAAAAGATGAGACGTTAAGTATCATGCCCAATCAATATGCTTAAACACACAACAAGCGCTGCGGTACTAAAAAAAACACAATTCACATGCACGTCATTATTTGGTTTTGCAAAGGATTCACCAGTTAGCAAATCGAACGGTCGACAACAAAATGATCAAACAGGTAAATTGATCCAAGAGATACTCTAATAAGGTGTTTACTAGGCCCCTAAAAATCCCTTTTACTTAGTTATCAAAACATTGACATACCAGATAAACTATCAAAATCATAAGTGAACCAGATACACTACTTTTTTCAAGAAAAACGAACAAAACTTTCAATAATGCACTCAAGAGAAAAAAAAAAGGAAAGAAAACTCCGTACATCAATGAATGGAATGCGTTTAGCATCAAATTCACAAATGACTGGCCCAATAACATTGAAGATCACCTCCTCTCTATATAGACACTACTCGAAAAGCAAGCCGGTGTTTCTCACATCAAGTAAATGCATAGGAACATTTTGTTAACACCGTTCAAACCATTCCAAGAAAACTGAATGTTTAATTCGAAGATCTGAAAAATTAAGACAAAATACAGTGCCCTGATTTTTCTGGTGAAGCCAATATCCTATTCAATAAAACAAACGGCCCAGATTGATCTGATTACTTCCTTCCAGATTTAAGAACTAAAATGATATCAATCTCAAATAGGGTTGTTGCACCTTGCAACCATATATGATATACCCACACAAAAGCAACTCAAATATTATCACCTCAACGTGACATCAAAAGTTTAAAAGCACTACCACTTCAAAAACAACTCTATGTGCTAGGTCCACCATCCACTACTACATATCATTTGTACGTAAATATTTCATATATTATTATTTTTATTTACAATATTAATTATATATTTAATTTATATTCCTTAAAAAATTAATTTCATAATATTTGTAATTTAATTTGTTTATTTTAATTAAATAAATATTTATAATATTATATATAGATAGGGAGAAGGCGAGAGAAGAGATGAGAGAGAAAAAAGTAAGAGAGAAAATGAGAGAGAACGCAAAAATGAGAAAGAGAGAAATTAAAACAAAATGATAGGACCCATTACTTTTCTTTCGGGCTGAAAGAAGCTCCAAGCCCACTCATTTCGGATTGTGGGCAGCAGTTTCGTGGGAAAAAAAAAAGTAGGATAATTCTATACATAGCCCCTATTTTACTCTTTATAGCCCCCTAACTTAATTAAAATATATATATTATTTTATTTTACTTTTTTATCCCTCTATAGTCTCAAAATTAAAACCCTAATAAATAAAATAGAGCCTCAGTGCCTCACAATGTATAGCCCCCCTCTTTCTTCTTCGTTGAAAAATCAAAGAAAACTGCTTCGCGAACTTCCGTCCCTTCTTCTTCATTAAGACAAAATAAAAAATTGATTCATCTTTGTATGTTTTCCAATTGTTGGTTAAACAAATCATATATAATTGAGAATAAAATTGAGCACCAAAGAAATCGATGATTTGTCTAGAAAGTGTGTTATCATGACAAATGTTTGAGCAATATTTTTTACTCGGAGATGATGAAATTGATAGAAACCGACTTGATGAGGATTCTAGTAGACAAAGGAAGATTTGAAGAAGTTTTTTTCTTTTTTTAAATTAAGGTTGGTTTAAGTTCAATTCTTGCTTTTCGGCAATTCAGAATTAAGATAAATTGTTCTAACAGTTAAATTGCATTCTTCTCTAGATAAATCAAATCATAATGTGATGAACTTGGTGATGTGGTGTTAGACATAATGAGGAGGGAATTCAAAGGCCACATGAAAAGGGATAGAAAATCAAGGAAGAGATGAAAAACCCAACAAAATTGATGATGATTTTTTTTCCCTCAGCAAACAAACTTGTCCATCTCAAAGTCGTGCTCGTTGAGCATCATATCGATCAATGGCGCAATATTATTTTTCAAGTATATTTGATGAAAGAAATTTATTTTGGTGTAAGATAATTAACATTGTTTTAGTTTAGTGAACGTGAGCAATTTTTTTTTTTAACGAAGAAGAAGATTGGGGGCTCTTATACATTAGGATACTAAGTTATGCTTTTTTTTTAGTTATAGAAAAAGGGGGCTATGATGGTGTTTTAGGTGTTAGACTAAGGGATAAAAAAGTCTTATCATATATGTATTTATATTTTATAAAATAGTGGGGGTTATAAAGAGTAAAATGGGGCTGTGTTTAGAATTTCCCTCAAAAGCAGATAGTGTGAATTGAACCTGCGCCATTAGCTTGGATGGTTAGGGCCTTAGGGGCTATAGTCGACATTAAGACTCGGAATTGAATGATAATTTTATGATTGATATGTCAGTAAAATGAAAAAGAAATGAAATATCATTTTTTATATTATATAATGAATATTTTATATATTTTAATTTTTTTTTACAATTGAATGAAGTTTACGTAGTGGCTACTGGCTAATAAATATCAACATGTACTTTAATTTTTTTATATTTTTAAACATCATTTTTCCTTTTTAGTATGTGAATTTATTTATTTTATTGAAAAATTTTATTCTAAAGTATTTAATTAATCAATATATAATCATTTGTATAACTTAATAAAAATATTTTACTTAATAGAAAAATAGTTTATCATTTCAAATTTTTATTCGAATATACTAAATTATACCAAATGCATAATTATTTTATATTATATTATATTATATTTTTATATTATATTTATTTTGACATCACTTTCATTTTTCTTCTATAAAATTACAAAAACTATTGAATTTTTATTTTAACATATATTTTTAAATTATTTTTTAAAAATAAATAAATAATGTCAAAATAATTACGAAAGAGTAAACTATATTTTTGATCCCATAAAAATATGGTTCAAACACTTTTAATCCCAAAATATATAATTTTGGTCATAAGTTTAATTTTTTTAGACACTTTTGGTCCCACAATCTATATTTCAACATTTTTGGTCCTCAAAACTAACAGATTACACTTAATATCCGTTATGTATCTATTTTGGAGTCAAAACCGTACGTATTTTTTCGAACTTCGATTCCACAACTTAATTAATTGTGAAAAATAGAGGGAATGCAGTGAAAATTTCAATCGAAAATAGGTATTATTTTTAGCTCTAAAATAGGTACTTAATGGATGTCAAGTGTAATATGTTAGTTTTTGGGACCAAAAGTGTTGAAATATAAATCGTGGGACCAAAAAATTAAGTTGGGACCAAAATTGTACACTTTGGAACTAAAAATGTTTGGACCCTATTCTTACGGGACTAAAAGTGTAATTTACTCAATTACAAAATAATAATGATATATTATTTAATCTGATATTCAATTTATTTTCCTAATAAATTAATATTATAAGGCATGATCATGTATGAATAATATAGCATATGGTAATTTTTTAGGTCAATGAGAATAGCTAAATGCCTAAATTCATGGGGTGAGCCCAATGAAATTCATTTGGGAATATAATTCATTCAAGATTGATAATTTTCGATTTTAAATCATATCAATCATCATAATCATAATGGAAATAAATACAAGAACGATCATTCTATTACACCGTACTAATCACCAGCCTAAAATATTAACAAAATTATATATACTCATAAGTCATAACACCTATGTCAGCATTTTATTTGAATACAAACAAAATGAATGGCTCTCGGATCACGGAGCCAGCTTGGGACTTGGGAGGAGAAGGAAGGGCCCACCAGCTGTGCAAGGTTTCGGCCCTTACACACTTTTTCCTTTTTTTTTTAAATATGATTTCAATTATTAAATATGATTCCAAGAGGTTTCTAATTTTTTATGTTGTATTATTATTATTTTGCCTTGTATTTTTTCTTTTTACTAACTGGAATTTAATTTATATTATTTTTCTCTTATTTACTCTCATTTCTTCATATATATATATATATATATATATAGAGAGAGAGAGAGAGAGGAGAGACATTGAATATATTGTTTCAAAAACATTAAAGGCGTGATTTTGAAATAACTAATTTATAAATTTTTAAGCTAACACATTTTGAATAAATTGTGAAATATCGTGAATTTAAATTAAATAATTTTAAAATAGTATATATATATATATATAATGTGTTTGTGTTTTAGTGAGACATGTAGAAGTTGCTTTTTAGATATAGCATCGAGATGAAGGTTGGTAAAAATTAATTTGTATTAACGTTTGGCGTGGCGCTGATGTGGAAATTTAGTTAAATTAGCCATGGTCCATGGGTGGCTACCACCATAATTTTTCTCCATCTCATTCAATCACAATGTTATTAGAGCTCTCTAGGCTGTACTCAAAGTTTAGGTATAATTTGCTATCACATTGTCACGTCAAAAATTACCAAAATCCAATAAAATTGTTACCCAAACTTCTACAATGCATTCGAATACAATTATTACATTTTTGTGGTCCTACTACCATACCACCAATTTTATTTACTTTTTAATTTATTTAAAGCTTTTTATAATTTTAATTGTATAATTACATTAATAATTATGATATCTATCTATATATATGTATAGGAAAATTTGTACGGTAAATAGAATATAAATGAATGTATTGCCAAAAAAAAGGATAATTTATCTGTATACGGCTATATCCTTTGAACCGGAAAAATGGAGGAAAAGTGAAAAAAAAAAAGTGAAAATTTCATGTTCCTACTTCCTGCTATAACTACAGAATTTAAAATTTCAATTTGAAACAAAAAAAACGGAAATTACCAACCGAAAATTAGAGAAAAGGAATAAATGAAAAATGTAAGAAAAAAAAAAAAAAAAAAGGAGACCTTTAGAGGGTCAAAAAGGGATGAAATGGAATTCGGGGTTGTTACCTTGTAACATTATTTGTACCAAATTAAATTTCACCAATTGCTGCATGAATGCCCCAATGCAAATGTTACTAATGGATTTGGTAAAAATACATGTCACATGAAATTTGTACCCATTGGAGATGTCATTTATTTTTAAAAAACTACTAATTTTAAATATATATATTGTTCACATTTATTACAATGCACTTATTTTATGTTTAAATTTAAGTGAAAAGGTATATGATTAATCTTTTAAAAGACAAAGGAAAATGGTATTTTAATTCAAAGTGAATAAAATAAATATTTTTAAAAATAAGTGGCTTAAATAATTTTTTTAAGATTTTAAGTGGTTATAAAAAAAAATTGACCCAAATAATAATCCACCTCTTTACACCATTGCTGTGGGCTCAAAATAAATTAAGCACCAACAAAGAAAATTATTCATCTCTACACGTCCAATACAAAACAAAAGCGTAACAAATATTTAAAAAGAGGAAGAGAACAGAAAACGCACCTGCAATTTCTCATCAACAGTATTGCTCTTCGTCATATTCCGAGCATAAACATGGAAACTAAGAGACGAGAAAAACGGCACGAAGAAGACGTCTGCCGAATCCGGATCCGCCACCCGAATGGCCTCACGGGTCGACCCGGACTCCTCATTCCCCTCGTAGAGAAGCGACGCCATCATCCAGTACTCCACGCCGTACTGCTTCCGGAGGCCGGCGTCCCACCTCCATGAGGGGATGTTCTGCGCCGTCACCGGAGTGGCGGCGGGGAAGTTGGGGTCCATTATTCCGACGTTGAGACGCGGCGGCAGGTCGTACATGTAGACTCGGAGGGGCGGCGGCCGTCCAGTGCGGCGCGGCGCGGCATTTCTGAGCTGGGGGGTGAAGTTGAGGAATTGGGATTTGTAATCGAGGGTTCTGGCCAGCAGCAGTGAGCCGAAGAGTAGAGGGATGCATAGTGATAAGCAGACGAGACTTCTGTTTATGGATTTTTGCATTTAACAATTGTGTGTGTGTGTGTGTGTGTGTGTGAGAGAGAGAGAGAGAGAGAGAGAGAGAGAGAGAGAGAGAGAGAGTTGGGCAAAAGGAAGCGGAAGAGTAGATTGGGACGAAATGAAGGAGAGAGATTTTGGTGATTTTGGCGGAGAGTGGATCGGAAGGAATTGTGTGAGATCGATTTATGTAATTTTATGGTTCCCGGGATTTATATAGCTATTGGAAATTGGAAAACTGTTGAATTATGATTTTTTTTCGTTACTGTATAATTATGCAATATATCGAATATGTTCATTTCTTCATTCCCTTTATCCAGGACCAGCAGTAAACTGTAGTTATTTTAAATCAAATTTGTTAAAAAAAAGGTTAGTCAACCTTTTGATAAATTCGAATTTTCTGTTACACTCTCTGTATTACACTCCGTGTTACACTTTTAAATTATGAGTTTTTTTTGTATTTTTTTTCTTTAATTTTATTTTTTTGTGATTTAATTTAATTGTGTCATTGTTTTCAGGGTTCACCCCACCCAATTAGGATTTATAATTATTTTTTAATATTTAATTTTTGATTTCTAATTAATAATTCATTATTATGATTTATTTTTTAAAAAATATATTTTATAATTTTTTAATTCATTTTTTTTATTGATAAATGTTGACTATGATTATTTATGTTATAATTAATTTTTATTTTATAATAAATATTGTTAAAATCATAAATCTAATGATGAGACACGGGGTGAATAAATAAAAAAAACCCTTCACTTTCTCATTTATGTTAGAGATTTATTACACCTTTTGAAGATAATCAATTTCTTATACAATCATTATTATCGATATTGCAGTTTCAATACAATTAATCCAAAGGTGATTGTGCCATTCATGAGCCTTGTGGTCTAATTCTTCTCTCTAATGTCTCGTCTTTGCAATGTTTTAAGACTCGGATCGGACATTGAACCGATCAATTTATAGGGTCACTGAATTATTGATTTAATGGTTGAACTTGAAAAAATTGGACACACACACACACACACACACACACACAGAGCTGATATGCTGAGCGTGGGTTCTGAGCGATCTTGTGAGCGCTGATTTTTTTTCCCACTTTATCCTTTCGTCTTCCTCAAAAATTATCGTCTGCTGCAACACAAATCAATCATCATGAGAGGCACCCACCTATGATCTTTTCCCGCTTCCAAATCTATCTTCCCAATTTATCATTTCTTTTTCATCCACCTCAGAATTTATTCGGCAATAAAATTCTCTTCTACAACACAACAATCATCACGAATGTGTCCATCTCTATTCTTTTCCCTTTTCAAATCTATCATTTTTTCATCGTCTTACCAATATTTTTCATGTAATAAAATTATCTTCTCCAACTCAAATTGTTGTTTTCGTCGTTCCATTCTTTTTAAATCTAGAACTAGAATCCACATAAATTTCACTCTTGCATACCAGAATGCGACAACCATCTTCTCCGCTGAGAAAGAATACGAAGGAAATACACTAAATTCCTCCATGGACCACACTCATAAGGGCAAAATATCCATAAATAAGCACAAATATGCAAGAATTATTTCCTCTAAAAATACACTCCAAATCAATTTCACTTTTTTGTTGGGAAAATTATGAACATGAGCAATCTCGAAAAAATTGGAATCTGCTAATTTCGTTCGTAGAGCAGTTGTTTCAACATCGTGAGCATCATTTGGGTCAACTTTTTTAGCCACTTAGAATTTCAAAAAACTTATTTTAGTCACTTATGTTAATTAAAAATGTTAAATTAGATATTGTTAATATTGATTTTAATTATATGCTAAATATTGATTTTAATTAAAATGAAGATTAGTTATTTTTAATTTGTGCATTATTATTATTATTATTATAATTATTATTATTATTATTCAAATAATAACATAAAAATGTATTGACACAGTTGGTTAAGCACATATTGATCGGGTCACTTCTCGTCATTCGCGACCCATTACAGAAGAGAATTAAATTTGGACCGATTCAATCGAGTTCTGACCGGGCCACTTCTCGCCACCGGTTCAATCGGGTTTTGACGAGGGTCAGTTCTTGTCATTCGTGACCCATCTTCTCGTCATTCGCGACCCGTTACTGGAGGCCGAGAATTAAATTTGGACTGGTTCAGTCAGGTTTTGACTGGGCCACTTCTCGTCATTCGCAACCCGTTACAAAAGTGTAATGCGATTTTGATTTTGAGAGAATCAAATTTGGACCAGTTCAATCGGATTTTGATTGGGTCATTTCTCGTCATTCGCCATCCGTTACAGGATGTAAACGTGATTTTAAGGGAATTAAAATTGGACTAGTTCAATCAGATTTTGATCGGGTCTAATGCAGCAACAACGTGAGTGACGCAGCAGCAGGTAATGAATCGATGATGATTTCATTGATTCTATGGAATACCGAAAGCATTCATCTAAGAGAATAAAAGACTCTTTGCTTTCTTAATCAAAATTCAACCGTCCCTCCAAAAGACATGCCACCCCTATTTATACACAGGGTTTAATTATAATAAATGTCATTATTTATTAAAAAAGCAATAAAGAGTTGAATAAAAATCTTCAATTTGCACGGGCTTTGGCTGCATCGATTGCAAGCGGATCATTTTTTGCAAAGAAAGCAGCAGCAGCTTCATCTCCATCATTCTCTCCTCCGTCGAAATGATTCGTCCTCGAATCGTCATCAGCTTCATCTCATGAAGAATTGTCCCCATGAAACGGAACGAGATGTTTAACATTGAACACATCCGAAGTACGAAGGTGGCTGGGCAAACGGAGACGATAGGCATTTGGATTGATCTTCTCAAGAATTTCCAGTGGACCAATTTTTCGAGAAGCCAACTTGTTGTATTCATGGGCAGGGAAACGGTCACGAGTGAGCACAGCCTAATCATAATCACCAACCTCAAAATGAACATCACGATGATGACGATCAGCTGCACGCTTGTAGCGAGCATTGGCAGCCTACAAATGATCACGGGCAGCTTCATGAAGCCGAGAAAGTTCAACAACGAGTTCAGCGGCACGAGGTGCATGGGCAGGGGAAGAAGGAAAAGGCATCAGATCAACAGGGCCACGCGGCACGACAACATAAACCAGTTGAAAAGAGCAGAAACCTGTGCTGCGATTAAGTGCAGAATTATGAGCAAATTCGGCTTGGCTTAAACGAAGGTCCCAAGATTTGATGTTATCACCAACCAAACAACGCAGTAAATTTCCCAAAGAACGATTCACAACCTCCGTCTGACCATCCGTTTGAGGATGATAGGCGCTGCTAAAGTGCAGCTCGGTGTTGACAAGGCGCCACAAAGAACGCCAAAAATGGCTCACGAAACGAGTATCACGATCCGAAACAATAGAAGTAGGTAATCCATGAAGACGATATATTTCACGAAAAAATAAAGAGGCCACATGACTGGCATCGGTAGTACGCTTATATGGGATAAAGTGAGCCATTTTCGAGAATCGATCCACCACAACAAAGATAGAGTCGTTGCCCCGCTGAGTGCGTGGTAAACCCAACACAAAGTCCATACTGAGGCCCACCCACGGCAAAGATGGAACAGGTAATGGACGATACAACCCGGCATTCATCGCGGTCCCTTTAGAAACCTGACAGATACGACAACGTTGCACAAAACGAGTCATTTCCTTGCGAGCAGTAGGCCAGAAAAAATGACGCAGAGGGAGCTCAACCGAACGATCACGCCCAACGTGGCCAGCATTATGCACTTCAGCCACAAGCTTAGTGCGCAGACTACATGTCGGGATGCATAACACCACACCATCATGAATTGTGTAGTCAGCTCCAGGACATGCAACAATAAGGGCAAAGTATTTTTCGGAAGCATAGAGATGTTTGAATTCAGTAAATCCGAGAACATAAACATGCATCTCTGTAAGAAGAAGAGATCGCCGACTAAGAGCATCAGCAGCTCCATTCAAACTACCAGATTTATGACGAAGCACAAAGGTAAACTGCTGAAGAAAGGACGACCACTTAGCATGACGAGCAGATAGCGAATTCTGACTAGAAAGAAACTTAAGAGCTTCGTGGTCAGAAAATAGGACAAATTCTCGCTGAAAGAGATAATGACGCCAATGATGAATAGCACGCACCACAGCATAAAATTCAATATCATACGTGCTATAACGTGTGCGAGCCCCAGTGATCTTTTCACTAAAGTAAGCAACAGGGTGACTCCCTTGACTAAGTACTGCACCAATTCCCACCTTAGATGCATCACAATGAAGCTCAAATGGTGTTTCAAATTTTGGTAGCACCAATAGAGGGGCATGAGTGAGCTTGAATTTAAGTGCAATAAAAGCCGATTCAGCCTCTGGTGTCCAACAAAAGGATTTCCCATGCATGAATCAGTGAGAGGTGCTGCAATAGAACTAAAATGAGCAATAAATCGACGGTAAAAAGAGGCCAAACCATGAAAACTCTGAACATCTGTAAGTGTGGTGGGGGTCGGCCAATCACGAATAACAGCAACTTTGGATTCATCAACATGAATTCCTGCAGCAGTAATACGATACCCCAGAAATAGGATAGAATCAACAGTGAAACAACATTTATTTGGAGATGTAAAGAGATGCTCGGCACGCAATATAAGAAGGACCTCCCGTAAATGAGAAATGTGTTCACATTCAGATATGCTATAAACAAGAATATCATCAAAATAAATAACGACACACGTGCCAATTAACGGGCGCAATGTCTGATTCATGACGCGCATAAAAGTACTCGGTGCATTCGACAACCTAAATGGGACAACTAACCATTCAAAGAGCCCCTCACGAGTTTTAAAAACTGTTTTCCACTCGTCACTAAGACGAATGCGAATTTGGTGATACCCACTGCGCAAATCAAGTTTGCTAAAAATAATTGCACCTAATAATTGATCCAACAAATCATCTACACGAGGAATGGGGAAGCTGTACCGAATTGTAATTTTATTGATAGCTCGACTATCACAACACATGCGCCAGTCACCAGTCTTCTTTGGAATTAATAGAGTAGGTACAGCACAAAGGCTTAAGCTCTGCCTAACAAGACCTTTTTGAAGTAAATCCTCAACCTGGCGTCGCAGCTCCTCGTGCTCAGAAGGACTCATACGATAGTGAGGCCTATTGGGCAATTGCGCACCAGGAATGAGATCAATGTGATGTTGGATATCACGCAACGGCGGAAGGCCACCCGGCAACTCGTCTGAAAAAATATCAGCAAAATCCGATAATAAAGAAGAAACCAACGGAGACATAGCCGAAGACGATGAAACCTCATGAGGAAGTAATAAAAATATCGGCTGCTCTTGTTCCCATTCCTGAAAAAATTGCTTGCGTGACAATAAAACTAAAGGACCTCCTTGAGAAGAAGATACACCAGGAGATAGACTCGGCATAGAGGGCGGTATAGATGGCAAAAGTACCAATTTCACACCCTCAAAAATGAAGGAGTATGTGTTCTTACGGCCATCATAGAGAATGCTCCTATCAAATTGCCAAGGACGCCCCAATAATAAATGACACGCATCCATGGGAACAATGTCACACCATATTCTATCAGTAAATTTGTCTCCAATTGAAAATGTAACCATAGCACGATGATTCACAAGAAGAGTACTGCCTTTCTGGAGCCATGCTAAAGAATATGGGTGTGGATGGGGTTCAACAGAAAGAGAAAGACGATCAACGACATCATAAGCTATTACATTTTCACAAGCACCTGAATCAATGATAAATCAACAAACTTTCCCATTAATAGTGCAAGCTAATTCAAACAATAAATGGCGTTGAACCTGATCGTCAGTAGTCTTAGGCGCAAGATAAGTGCGTCGAAGCACAAGAGCAGGTCCCACATCTGGAGAAAGATATTCCTCTGGTAAATCAGCATGTGGCTCAACGTCAAATATTGGAGGGCCCGAATAATCCACATCATCTTGAGTATCAGTAAACAACCCACGGGAACCCCTGGGCTTCAGACAATTAGCTTGGCGGTAGCCTGTTTCACCACATTGAAAACAAGCACCCGGACGAGCAGGAGTTGCCGGTGGACGAGAAGGTGGAGCAGGGGAAGTGGGAGAACGAGTATCAGTAGACGCGGTTGGTAGGCGGGGAGCAGATGAGCACCGAGAAAATTGTTGTTCTAGCAAAAGGGCACGCTAATGAGCCTCAGAAACAGAGACATGCACAAACATGTTCAACGTGTCTTGAAAAGGAAGGCGTAAGCCACCAATATAACATGAAATGAGTTGATCTGCATTCTCAGACAGATCATTCCGAGAAAGGAGTTGATAAAACTCACGAGAATATTCATCCACAGTTCGTGACCCTTGACGAAGGTTCTGAAGATGTTGATAAAGAGTCCGAGAATAATTGAATGGTAGAAATTCTGTCCTCAGATGCTTAAGAAATTTTGACCAGGAAGTTAATTTGGCCTTACCTTGACGAAGACGAAATATCTTAAGCTGATGCCACCATGCCGAAGCCTGACCGCGAAGGCGTGTGACAACTAAAGAAACGCGTCGATCCTCGGGAACACCCTTGAATTCCAATAAATCTTCAACTTCATGAATCCAATCAATAAAAGTCTCAGCACCTGAATCGCCTGAGAATTCAGGAATATCAAGGCGAAACCCAGATTCCCAACGACATGACTCATTAAATCCACCATCGTCATCGTGAGTTACAAAAGGGTTCTCCATTGTGACTGTGTCCTCATCTGAATCAGGATGGCGAACAGACCGCGACGTATCACGACGGCGTCGTTCACGTTCAGTTAATAGGTCAATGATCTGCTAATTTTGTGTCTGTAAATCGGCAAATTGCTGAGACAAAACATAAACCCATTGGCGGAGATCATCCTGGTTGTTCTGACGACGAGGAGGCATGATGTAGGAACGTAGCAAGACTCTGGATACCAACTGATGCAGCAACAACGTGAGTGACGCAGCAGCAAGGTAATAAATCGATGATGATTCCGTTGATTCTACGGAATACCGAAAGCATTCATCTAAGAGAATAAAAGACTCTTTGTTTTCTTAATCAAAATTCAACTGTCCCTCCAAAAGACATGCCACCCCTATTTATACACAGGGTTTAATTATAATAAATGTCATTATTTATTAAAAAAGCAATAAAGATTTGAATAAAAATCTTCAATTTGCACGGGCTTTGGCTGCATCGATTGCAAGCGGATCATTCTTTGCAAAGAAAGCACCAGCAGCTTCATCTCCATCAGGGTCGCTCCTGTAACGCGATTTTGAGGGAATTAAATTTGGATTGGCTCAATCAAACTTTATTCGTGTCACTTCTCGTCATCTGTAACCCGTTACAGGAGTGTAATCGAACCGGACACATGATCGGTTCATGATTAAACCAGTCAAATCGACCGATCCAATCCGGTTTCAAAACATTGCATCTTTGCGCATAAAATCTTCTCTCTTTTCGTTATAAAATCTTAAGAGCAATAACACTAGTTAGAATATTTCCCAAATTGACGTGTGAAT
This sequence comes from Perilla frutescens, assembly GCA_026008535.1. Lineage (NCBI taxonomy): Eukaryota > Viridiplantae > Streptophyta > Magnoliopsida > Lamiales > Lamiaceae > Perilla > Perilla frutescens. Next base: position 8,559,640 of record BRKX01000018.1, on the reverse strand, counting down.
GGTTTTTACAATATTATATTTTCCAAAGACAGAAAGGCTTCAAGGTTTCGAAGAAATTAGTCGTAAGCAAAAAAACATGTGGGCTCGACTAACGTAACAAAAGGAGTTATTCCCACACATGGAAAAAACATCAGGAAAAATGTATTTTTTATTGTCGATTATCATGCAAACTTGGCATTTTTGGTGGGGGGGGGGGGGGACACCTTATAAGAATATGAGCTCACCAAAGTCTGCCAACAATTTTTTTTGGTATGCCTGTATACTTTAACTTACGGGCTAGAATGGTATCTTCTAACATATGTACAATAAAATAATCTCTCCATATATTACTACCCTATTATTAATTAAATTCAAACATATTTCGATTATTTGATATATAATTTATTTATTTTTTGTGCTGGTTGTCAATAAAATTACTAATTCACCGATGACATACTAAAAATTAATATATATAGTTTATTAAAATAAAACGAATTGAAATACGTTATTTATTTTAGGATTAACATTAACAAAAAGGGTCAAGTACGCCTTAATTAATATAAAGTCCTTCAATTTGATGTTGTAAATGCACAACCAATAATGTCAAATGCAAAAACTGACCAACCTAAAAAAATATGTAGAAATTGGTGAAATAACATATAGAAGTATCACCACATGCGGTCAATATTTATCACGTATTAGTACCTAAAATTGCATTAATAATTTATATATTAATTTGGGTGAATTATCAAATATTTATGTCACTGTCTCATATCTACTTAAAAATTATACTACGACGTGTCATCTACTACAGTAATATAATATTCGATATATAAAATATTAAAATAAATATGTATTGATATAACAATACACATTATTTTCTTCCCACGATATCCGACCCGACAGGCTCAGCATTGTCCCAACTACTTCGGCACTTCTGCCTTTATCAACATTATTTGGCTATTTATATCTTGACTTTAGCAAACTTATTTATTTATGCCTTCAAAATTTTTACTAAAACATCACTATTACGAATTTTATTAATGCATATTTCTCCCAGGCGGGAAACTAGTATATATCCCGTATGATGCATGATTATTAAATATTGTATTCGATTGTCATTATGTATAATATAAAATATTCATTATAAATACAAAAATAATTATATTAATTAAAAAAATTATTCAAAATTAATTAAATTAATTTTTCATTCCAAATTGCATATATATAAATAAACATATAAGCTACTAATAAAATAAATTGAAATAATTTATTACACATGTTGTGCTGCATGAACTGTTATTATATTTATCACATATTAAAATCTTCAAACCACTACGTCTTTCGGTTATGGAAATAACATCATAAAATTGACTATACTTGGGAATCAATTTCTTCATAAAAAGTCTCACTTGGGATACAGTGATAAAGAAAATATATACAAATAAAATGAATGATGGTCATTAATAAATCAATTATAAGAAAAAAATAATGAAAGTAATGTGCAAAAAAAAAAAAAATCTTCCATGCATTTCCATTTATGTGGACCATTCGGTGGTAGTCTTGTGTATTAGTGCATGAGAAAACTTCATTTATGAATGGTTCATCTAAAAATATGATAGATAATACTGAAAAAAGAAAAATCTCAACACACCCGCGGCTTACTAAAAGTACAACAACAACAAAAAAATTATCAGTGTGGCAATCTTGATTAACTAATAAGAATCTCAATCGCTTGCCCATATTCGCTCCAATAATCATAATAATTAAAAAAAATTACAAATTAAACACACAAACTAAATCAACTTACATTAAATATTTTTTTGTTTCACTTAGACCGATGTATATTGCACCATTGGAATGGTGATATAGCTTTTAAGTTGTTGGCTTGTCGATAACATAACAAAACAAAATTCTTTATTATTATTCCATTGATCTTATATATATTTTAACCAATAAGAAGATCTAATCATATGTATCAATAAAAATTTAGAGAGAGCCAAAAATTATTAGTCCAAATAATAATATGAAGTTCTACCAAAATAAATCATGAAAAGTCTTGAGAGAAAATTTTGGTAATTCAAATGAGCATACCAACAAATAATCAATTAATTTTTTTTTACTAAACAATTTATTGATTACCAGTTATACACATGCTTTGCCTCTTCAAATACATTCAAATATTGAAAACTCATATGTAGACTTTTTCATAATTCACTTTTAACATATTTATATAACTATATAAAAGAGTTTTCAAAATTCACTTAACATATAGTAATTAATTATCTATTATCCGAATTCAACTTGTAATGCATCTTATATTCATACTTAAAAGTAAGATGGTCTATATTAATAGAAACTATCAAGATTTCTAGCCTAAGTTATATTTGATAAATGGAAATATATATTATTTAATTTATATTATATATCATTATCAATGTCAATTTTTTAATGTAAGGAATCCTCCAGCTATGTTATACGCATACGACATATCCCCTCAAATCTGTCTAGTAAGAGAAGATAATAACAACTCAATTAGTTTATAATTTATCTTAATTAATTAATTAAGTGCACTAATACTAGGATTAAATATATTATTATATCAACTCACTAATCAATCTAATATCATCAAATTCGCCTAACTACTATCAATTAATTAATTTAAATATTTATCTTTATCAGTACACTTAATTAACCCCATCAAAATATTGTATAATATTAGGGGTTTTAGTGTAATATTTATAATATATGTAACGATCATTAATTATTTTATACATATAGATTTACCTCAAGTATATATATGTGTGTATGTGTGTATCCATATTAATAAATTAATTGATTGATTGGTTTCTTAATTATTTAATAATGTAATATGATATATGTATGTATGTATGTATGTATGTATGTGTGTGTGTGATATCTTTATATGGGGTGGTTTTGTGTGCATCAGGTATACACTTATCTCCTTAACAGGTCATGAAAAAAAAAATCCGTCAAAATCATTACCATTATCAACCGTAAATAACACTAAAAAATATTACTTAAAATTAAAAAATAAGCATCACATGTATCCTTAAAAAAATATTACTTGTTAAACCCTTTTTTCTACGTGTCGATCGGGTCAACGCGTTGACCGTATAATGTGCACCTAGTGCACATGAAAATTTGTGTCTTTATATATCTTGAAGCAATTTAATTTTTTTACTAAAAAAATACTTTGTTTGTCACCTAAAAATGTTTTCAGAAATGATATCTACGATGTAATTAAAATCGAAATAATAATTATTGATACATTCTTAATTAATAATATGTGGATAATCACAAATTAAGGTCATCAACAAGAGGACGGGGTCAATTGTAGAGCGGTGAGCTAACCCGAGTCGTGTTTCTCGAGGAAAGCTTTACGGGGTGACTATCTCTTTATGCTATGCATGTAAACAGGCACAAGAATTCAAATACAAACCTAAATATTCTAATAAGGGGATTGGAGAGTTTTTACTAAACTAATAGATTTAAGCAAGCAAAATTAACTAACAACACCAACAATAGCAGAGATGAATGAAAAGATTATGAGAAGAACATTAAGGTATAGATTCTCTCAATGGTTTCTTTCCTAACTTACTTCAAGTTGATTATGTTAATCCTAGACGTACAATCGACCCCTTCAAGTGGCTTAATTTCATTTACTGTCAACGTCAATCCATTAAACCCCCATCAGCTATATTATACGAACAAGATTAACAATTAGGCTTATGTATCCAATCCACCTAACATTGAAGAAACCTTAGTCGGGCTATAGAATCTCCTCTCGGTCTCTTCTAAAGCCTAGCAATGCTAAGTAGTGATCAAGTACTCAACATAAACAAGCACAATTCCATCAACAAGAAATCAACCATCACAAGCATGGATCGAAACCAAATCAATTATCTACCCCCTAATGTAAGGAATTATCCCATCATCATGCTCAAAACAACACAAGAATCATAAAAGTTCTCCATTTCATAAATCAAAAGATAAATAAAATATAAACTTCTATAATATTGTTGTCTTGAGAGTTTAGGGACAAATCCCCACAAATGAGCTAAGCTAAGAAAAGAAATACCAAAAGTGGAGATCCTCGAGCAAGCCTAACTTCCGCAGACGGCTTGGAGTTGGATTCCTCTTCTTGTGCCTTCTTCCTTAAGTTTAAGCTCTCTTGCCTCTTCTCCTCCTCTTTTTCTCCACTCTGGAACTGTGGTGTTGGTGTGGTGAGGTGTGTATGGAATGAATAGAGATAATGAATGGAGATGGTAGTAGTGAAGTCTATCAGAATGTGGAGTGTTGAATAATGAAAGGAGATGGTGATTTATTGGTAGAGGAGAGAGAAAAGCAAAAGGTGGAGTTATTGGTAGATGGTTCCCAAACTTCTTCTACTCCTAGCTAAAACCATGTCCATTTAATTCCTACAGCTGGCCAAGTGGGTGGAGAGAATTGAAGATTAAAACTCCCGAAAATGCAGCTGAACTGATCGAGAAGAGGCCCGAACTGATCGCCCCATGTCAGCGGGGTGCCACGTGCGCTCAGGGGTATTTTGCGGTGATCACTGCCTCGCGGTCGCGGGGGTACCGCGCCGACGGGGCTGCTTCAGCTCCAGCTTCCGGCTTTTCTCTTCAGTTTTGGCGCTTTTCAGTTTTGTCTTCAGTTTGGCACTTTTTAGTTGTTTCTCCAGCTGGGGAATTTCAGCTCATCTCTTCAGTTGGGCCTCCAGCTCAGCTCTCGGTTCTTCAGTTGCGGCTTCAGCTCTAAGCCCTTGGCTCCAATTTTGACGCTTCAGTTCGGCTCCCTCAGTTTTGGTACTTCAGCTGGGTTTCTTCAGTTGGGCCTCCAGCTCAGCTCCACACTCTTGGCTTCAGCTTGAAGTCAAAGCTCTTCAGTTGCGGCTCCAGTTCAACTCCAAGCTCTTGGCCCCAGCTTAAGGTCTTCTCAGCGAAGCAGGAGATTCAAGACATATCAACAAGTTGGAGCTTCAGTTGGGAGTTTCGACTCTTTGCCACCTTTGTGCCATAAAATTCGTGCTTTGGGGACAAAAGCTCTAACTCTACACAATTCTGGCACAACTTACCATGAGAGCAAAAGTGAAGGTAATAACATAAAAATAACACAAAAATACTGGAAACACATATACTAAATACACCAAATTCATACAATAAAATAGTACAAATAAACACTAAACATACCTAGATGCATTTGAGAGGTTTGGGTAGCAATTTAGTGGATTTGGTAACTTTTGATATGACAGTAATTTGTACCTAAAAAATGATACCTGCACTGGAGATCTCGTAAGTCACTAATGCGCGTAGAATTTTATTTTTGATTTTTTGTAATTTATGTGTGATATTAGAAATATAAAATATAAAATATAAAATATAAATTTAAAAATGTAATTCATTAACTTTGGTTAGTTCGGTTTTAACCAGAATATTTTTTTATTAAAATCAAAATTTAACCAAATTATATTTTGATTTTAATATTCAAACCCGAACTAAAATAAAAGATAAAATTACCAAACCAACCAAACAGATCAAGTAGCTCAGTTTGGTTCGGTTTTTGAGTTTTGGTTCGATTTTGTACACCCCTATTTTTCAGATATAATATATAGTACTGATGAATTGATATATTAATTAATGTTAACAAAATTTTAATTAAATTATATATTTTTTCTTTTCTAGAGAGATAGTTTAGACCGGAATATTTAATAGTTTCTATTCATATAAACTATTCTATTTTTAGATACTTAATAACATATACATATACATATAGACTATAATATTTCCTGTGCGATGCACAGATAAACTATATAATTATTTGTTTTATTCAAACTATTCGTAGGAAATAATTATAATAAATTATGTAGTTACGTTGAAGAGCTAAAAAATTATGTACTAAAGAGCATAACAATGATACTTTAAAAAAACCCTTAGTTTATTTGATTATTAATGATTTTTGGTTAATCCAAAAACAATGAATATGAACAAACATAAGAAAATATTAATAAAAAAATTTAAGCAATAATTTACTTTGGGGAAAGAAAAAATGTTCCCGTACAATAATCTTGAGAGTGTAGACCAATAACATTGAAACAACTACATGGCAAATCTAGGTACTCTTCAAATGATTGTCTGATACTCTGATATAGTTGATGATTGCTTAAGACTCGAAATGAATAGATAAGTAAACCATACATTTGTCACCAAAATCAATCCAGCCGATTATTGCAAATAAAAAAAAAAGTAATGATTATTAAAATCGCTTACGTTATAACTTTGAATTACTGGAGCTGAAGTATTACTTATCACTTAATTTTTGTAAGACAAAATCGTTCACTTATCTAAAAAAACTCTATAATTGTTGTAATCATGCGTCAGTTTCAGAATTTAAAAGTTGTCAAACTAATTTTGTGCGAGAATAATGGTCAGTATTTAGTGACTCACGATTACATATCACTTATTTCTATATGCGTGCAAAATTGGCAGTTTGATACAACAGATTTTAAGGCAAGTGATATATGATAATGGATACAATTAAATCATCATCGTCATTATTATTATTATAGATTTAAAATATACTATACAAATTACCTCCATAAAATTTAATTAACTCTACGAAAATGATGGCTAATAGGCGTATTATTTGTGATTCATTAATGTTGATCGACTATTAACACAACTAATATAAATTAACTTATTAACTAATTTATCAATGTTAGATTAGATGCAATTAGATGATGTTAGATGGACGGAAAAAAGATGCTCCGGGAGTGTGTTATTATATATATTATAAATTATAAATTATAAATATAGATATAGATATTGATAAATATAGATTCGCAAGAGTAAAAGAATGGGCCAAATAACACATGATAAAGCCCAATCGTAGCCCAACGTTACGTTTTCTCGGGGTTTTAAGTACATGGTAGCTCTTCTATTGTGAGAGAAAAACCCTAGCATCTCCATTTGCGCCGCCCCAATTAGCAGTAGCGACAATGGTATTCTCTCCCTTCCGACGAATGTTGTGTTTTCAATTATCTATTCCCATTTCTCGTCGTCTAATTTTGCTCAATTTTCTCAGGTGAAGTATTCGAGAGAGCCGGACAACGCCACCAAAGGTAATTTTACTATTATTCGTCTACTTATTTGTGATTGTTGTTTTTGAATTGTGTTTGATAATTAATTTTTTGGACGAGTAGTTTGATATTCCTGTTTATTTGATTTTTGCAGCCTGCAAGGCTAGGGGATCTGACCTCAGAGTTCATTTTAAGGTACATTTTCCTTGTTCTTTTTTTAAAAAAAAAATTATGATGTGCTCATGTTCGTATATTTGTTTGATTCAAAGGTTTATGCTTCGACTGTGTTATTATCTCTGATTTTTTTGTTTCTTTTTTTATTCGGTTTCTTTTGAGCTGTTATTGTGTGACGTTCAAATTCATATGGATTGTTTATTTATGTGATTTTCTGGTGTCGCATGGGGTGTGAAACCTGATGAAAAAAGCAGGGATATGTTTCCATTTGTGAGCACGTCTCTCGTAAACTTCAGGGATAGAAATCAGCAATGTTATTGGGTGAACCTAGTGAGTTATTCCTATGATTGATGGTTCAGTAAACAATGCCACATTTTCTTGGTCCTGATAAAAATGTTTATTTGACTACTTATTTTGGCATGAAAACCCTATCTATATTTAATGTTTCATGGTCTACTGTGTTATTATCTTGTGTATTCACCTTTCTGATCTATGGTTTAGTATTTTTCCTTTTTTTAGCTGTTATTGAGTGAGCATTAAATTCACATATACATTGTATGCTGGTGTAATTTTTGTGTGATTTATGAGGTGTACTGTTTTGGATTTTTAGTGTGGAACCTGGTGAAAAAAGCAGGGACCTGTTGCCATTTGTGAGCAGGTCTCTCGTAAACCTCAGGGATAGAAACCAGCAATGTTATTGGGTGAACCTACCGAGTTATTCCTATGATTGATGGTTCAGTAAACAATGCTACATTTTTCTATGTTTTGATTTAAATGCTTATTTAAATATAAATATTTTGCATGGAATGTAGATTTATGGATCTCTAAGCACCATATGGTTTTCTAGCACTATTTGAAATCTCTGATTTTTTCCTTTTCTTCTATCGCTATCCAACATTTATCTGATTTCTTAGTATATGGTTCGAACGTGGTATTATCTCTGGTAATTTTCCTTCTTTTATTACGGTTTTGTGTTCATTGGTGTCAATTTCTTGTGATGTATGAAGTGCATGCAACCTGGTGAAAAAATCAGGGATCTGTTGCCATTTGTGAGCAGGTCTCTCGTAAACTTCAGGAATAGAAATCGGCAATGTTATTGGGTGAACCTATTGAGTTTTTTCCTTTGATTGATGGTTCAGTAAACAATGCTACATTGCCTATGTCTTGATCAAAATGTACTTTTAGATAAAATCTTTGGCATGAAATCTAGATTTAACACCTGAATCTTTCTTTCATTTGGGTATTTTTATAGAACACAAGGGAGACCGCACATGCCATCAGGAAGCTTCCTCTTGGCAAGGCCAAGAGGTATTTGGAGGATGTGCTTGCCCACAAGCAGGCCATACCTTTCACCCGATTCTGCGGAGGTGTAGGCCGAACCGCCCAAGCAAAGAACAGACACTCAAATGGACAGGGTCGCTGGCCTGTCAAGTCTGCTAAGTTCATCTTGGATTTGCTCAAGAATGCTGAAAGCAATGCTGAGGTAAAATTGTTTGTGCACTATAATGAATTTGGAATCATTCTTCTCAGTTTTAGTTAACAATTTTTGCTTTTGTCAGGTGAAAGGCTTGGACGTGGATGCTCTCTACATTTCCCACATTCAGGTTAACCAGGCCCAAAAACAGAGGCGCCGCACGTACCGTGCCCATGGAAGAATCAACCGTATGTCAAACATATTATCTTTGTTTGTTCTCAAGCTTATTACCTTCATTTGCTAACATGAAACTTTCCTCGATAACAGCATACATGTCATCCCCTTGCCATATTGAGTTGATTCTATCTGAGAAGGAGGAGCCAGTCAAAAAGGAGGTAACCATGAATACCGTTGTTTATTAGTCAATATATGTTTAATGGACCTTCTAACACAGTTAATCTCTATATGATTATATTGTTCTGTTCCATTAATGTTTCTTGTTCGACGTATTTTCCAGCCCGAGTCACAGTTGGCAACTAGCAAACCCAGGAAGGCTTGAGGTTGTAGGAAGGACTGGATCAGTTATAGTTTGATAAGTTTTGTGAGAACTGTGTACCCCATATCCTCTTTTCATCATGCAGATGAGTTTTGTTATTTGTTTCCTATTTTTTCGGATTATTGAATTCGTCGAATGCAATGGAATGCTCTTCGTGACTTAGTGTACTTTCTATTTTCTGAATTATGCTAAAGGCTTCGAATGGCGTATTATTTTCTCATAAATCTGTTATAAATTTATAGTGGATGCATATCCATTGGTTGAATTTTCAGTGCTTGTTTTCTTTATATGAAGTGGTTAAATTTGTAACTAGTTATTTTGGTTTGATGAGTTGATTATAAGTTGCTTTTCACGTCGCAAGAACTAGTATTTTTTGCATTAGGTTTCTGTTTTAGTTTTTCTTTCCAAAATTGATAGTTGATCATCATGCACTTTTCGTTCTTTCTTTCTTTCCTTTTTCGCTTAAAAAAATGAATATTTGCGTTAGGAAAAGATGAAATCCGTTCAAAAAAGACGTTTTTCATCTTTTTGCATTTTTAATTTTCGTTTGAGTACTAACACTTCCTTAGCATGCACATTTACATAATTAATCTATAAAAAACAATATATCTTTTATTTTAAGCGTTCTTATTTAGCCGTTTTCAATTAATTTTTTGTTCAAGACGATAAATTATAATTTGAAATTCAATTTATGTTTTTTCCCCCTATTCAGTCCAATATTTTTTTTTCTATTGGTTGTAATTATCTATCTAAATTTTTTTCTCCTACACGCTAATTTTGACTGGATCAGATCTTCTATTTCATTTTGTGTTACATTTCATATTCAGGGCTTGTTTGCTACACATGATAAGGGGGTGATAGATTTGTATGCCAACCTAATATATTGTTTGGTTGAAAAATGAAAGCCCTTGATAAAAGAAAGGCCCGTCATCCAATTTAGGCCTATGCTTGATTAGATATCACACCTTCAAGGTGGGATGTGTAATCCCAAAATTTATGATAATTTATATTATTTATTAATTGGACTCAATTAACCTTCATTAATATAAATTACAACCCTAAACACGTCTCCTCTCTCTTGCTCCCGCTCTCACACCCATTCCCGCCGTATTCTTCCAATTTTATAGAAGTTCTTTGTGAAGGTTTGTTTCTTTTCAATATCTGCTAATTTTAATCGTAAACTTCTCTAATTCGATCAATAACGGAATTTTAGTTCTTTAATTGACAATTTATGAATTTTAATTTTTCTTGTGATTCTTTTTTTTTCGATTTGACATGATGTTAAATCTTATGGAACTTTTACAATTATTTGGTGTGGCTATATGGTTAATTTCCATGCTGGGTCAACCACCATTGCACATCCACCATGGCTGGCCGACACGTGGCAAACTAATTTTTTTATTGGCAAAAACAGATACGAAACAGTAAAAGTAACTATGGTTACATTTCCTCGATCAGCCAAATTTTTAATCATTATACATGGGGCCCGGCATCTTGCATCGGCAAATATGGATTTGAAATCGGACGGCGACCGTCGAACGGCAAATTAGATCGGCAAAGTTTTGGATTAGCTCTATGGTATTTATGCATCAACGAGACAAAATGGCTTGTATTGTTCTTAAAAGAATGTATGGAATGTAATGTTTGAATGTATTTTAATAAAGAAACTTTTTTTTCCCGCCGTTTATTTTGAGTGAATTATTTCAAACGATGTTGGCTTCCATATTACACCATATTCTTGCGTTCTATGAGATTCATCCATGGCAAGAAATTTCTCATTTCTATGCTGGCTCCATATGTCATCTTGATTATAAAGTTGTAAACACCTGTAAATTTTGGTCGTCACCAGTTTCTTCAATTATTTCGAAGTTTTGGGGAGATCGATGTACACGTTAGAGAGGTATAAGTTTTTTTTCTTCAATCTATAGTTCAATCACCGTTTTGACATGTATATTAAGTTGTTTTTTTGGGTTGGAGGTAGTATGTGAATATGTTTATGAACTGACAAGCACCGATCTATAATCAATCTTATAATTTAGATACGGGCAAGAATAATTATGCGAACAGTAGTCTATTTATTTTATGTTTATATATGGGATATGTTGAGCTTGTGCGTATCGATTCCATGTAGTTTATTTGCGTTTGTTGTGATTTGGATTTATGGATATGTTTAAGCCTATAATCATCTAATTAGTTGGCAGAAGTTTGGAGTCTTTTTTGCTGCTTAATAACATTATTGAAATATCAAATGCTTAAGGAAATTGTGAAATTTGTATTCTTCCTTCTTTCCAGTTAGTTCAATAATGGATGTCAACCTGAATATTGGCTTCAGTTCTGGGCACAGTGAAACTCCTATCGATGTCGACATAGAGTCCGAAAATATCGATAACTCCAAAATAGCGCATGATGATGTGGAAGCAGTTGAATTACAAATTGAAAAAAAATTAGAAGTTGGTTCAGTTGTTGAAAGTATTGATCAAGCTTACTTGTTGTATTGTGAATATGCACGCGCAAAAGGTTTTAGTGTGCGTAAAGCTTCACAAGCATATTTTTCCAAGAGTGCTGAGATACGAATGAAAGAGTTTCGTTGTTCTTGTTCGGGACATGGTGATGGTAAGCGATCGGATGGACGAGTGGCCGATTATAAAAAACAATTGAGAAGGAGTGATTGCACTGCAAGATTACGGGTTGTTCGAGAGCGGGGAGGTCCCTGGTCGATATGCAGATTTTATAAGGATCATAACCATGATTTAGTTCCTCCCGATCAAACTTATCTTCTACAATCTGCTCGAAATCTGAGCCATGCCAAAGTATCAGTTATAGAAGCCTTGAATTCTGCCGGCATTGGAATTAGTCATGCTTGTAGATTTATGGAGAACGAATGTGGAGGTCCTCAAAATGTGGGATTCATTCGAAAAGATGCGTACGCCCATATGAGTCATCTAAAGATGAAAACCAGAATTGATAATGGTGATGCTAATGCTCTCATGCAGTTTTTTATTCAAAAATCTAACAAGGAGCCGTTCTTCTATTGGAACGTACAGACGGATGATGAGGGTAGGTTGATGAATTTTTTCTTTAGGGACTCTCGAAGTGCTATCGATTATGAATACTTTGGGGATGTATTGTCGGTCGATACTACTTATCGGATGAATAAATACAATTTGATTTGCGCTCCTTTTGTTGGTATAAATCATCATATGAACAACGTGATGTTTGGTATGGCATTCTTATCTGATGAGACAACGAAATCATTTGAATGGTTATTTAATACTTTCTTGGAGTTGATGTACCACAAAGAACCAGATGTTATATTTTCTGATCAATGTCAAGCTCTCATGAACGGTGTGGATTATACATTTCGTACTTCCGCGCATCGTTTGTGTCAGTGGCATATCAATCAAAATGCTCCATCTCATTTTGGAGCCTTGAACGGGAATACGACTTTCAAGAAAACTTGGTATCACTTGATGAATGGATGTGAGGATGAAGATGAGTTTGAGTTATGTTGGAGAAATATGATTGATAATTTTGAATTGTCTGAGCACCGATGGTTGAATAATATGTATAACTTGAGAAAGCGATGGGCCACCTGTTTCACACTTGATCGATTTACTGCTGGGCTACATGCAACCTCACGTAGTGAGGTAACGAACAAGGTGCTGAAAGACTTATGTTCAGCAAGTAGTTCGTTGTATGATTTTGTTATGAAATATGAACAAATTTTAAATGATTGGCGTACGAGGGAGGGTGCTGAGGATACATTCTGCTTGGGAATTCCTGGCCAATTTGTGAAGCACAATGATTTGTTAGTGCACGTGTCAAAAGTTTATACACGCAATGTTTATAAGACGTTTGAGTTTGAGGCTGCACATTCTCTAAATACCCACATATTGGAGCACCCCATTGATTATTTTGCAGATGATCTTGTCTTCAAAGTCTCTTCATCCTTGACTTCGACTCGATGTAGGCGTGTATGTTTTAATAAAAGTTCGCATGAGGTTACATGTTCATGCCGGAAATTTGAGAGTCAGGGTATCTTCTGTCGTCATATTCTTAAGATTTATTATTTGATGAATGTAACAAAAGTGCCGGAAAAATACCTAGTTAAACGATGGGGGAGAAATGCGAAGCTTAGAATTTGGGAAAATCTTGAAAATCGAGCACAAACCACTACAGGTGGCATTGCGGCGGAGATACAATTTGTTAACCATGTGATGCGGTGCACTTACCAGATGACACAAGATGCCAAACTTCATGAGAGGTGCAGAACCCTTATACTGGATCGCATTCAAGGATTACACAAGGATATAAATTGCATGTTACAAGGGCAGTCATATGAGGAAGTTAGGGGTGCAAAGGCTTCAGTTGAATGTCATGCTAGCAAATGTTTTCGCAATCCGAAAACAATTAACACTTGGGGATATGTGAACACCAGGATGCAGAGCCATTGGGAAACTAATAGAAAAAGACGTCGTGCTGATAAAAAGGATGCTACATCTGGTAAAATTATTTGATCTTGCAGTGTTGTTTATTTATTTGTTCTTTATCCTTTAATCTGTAAATGATATACCGAGTTATATCACAATGTATTAAACAAAGACACATTATTTATGTAGGTCGTCCACCAAAGAATTCAATGGATACTTTAAGTGTTGACGATGACAAACAAGATTCCCAGCCCAAGACAGTGAGTGAACAAACAAAGCTTCGTGAGCAATGTAGTGATTGGAGTATGGATATCCCATCTATGTCTCAAACTTTACATGTGAGAGATGAATCAACTGTGGTAATTTTGTAATGTTTAGTAAGTATCTAATATTATCTACTTTTAACTGAATTTTTCTGATATGACATACCAAATCTTTGGCTCTAGGATCTCAATATTCAACCTAATGAGATTTGTACTCCATCTATGTCACAGGTACAATTTAAAGTTTATTTATAGTAGTTGATATTTTTGTAGACATTCTATATAGTCATTTTTGTAACAAAATATGCAGCAGTCTACTCATTTACCTGACAAGCGATGGAACAAGGCATGAGGGTTGTTGGATGCTCACCATCACATAAGAATATATGTAAGTCTATGCTTCTATTCCAAAAAAAAGAATCTCACCTATGTTATAGTTGTATACTGTACAGGCTTGAAAAAAAGTAATGATTTGATCTTTGTGTTCATTGCATTGCTTGTTCATTGTATTTTATGGATTGCGTGAAGATTCACAAAAAATCTAATTGTTAAACTTTATGTTTGCCAACTACAGACAACCCTAATTTTGTATTTATAAATATAGGATTAGATAGATGGATTTCTATCTCAAAAAACCCCCAAAAAATGGCAAGCCCAAACCCCATCCCTCAAAATGACTCCTTTTACGTTTACCCCTGGACTCGCCGAATTGAGGGCACCGTTCTCAGGCTGTTATGCGTACAGCATGATCTCGGGCGTTGGAAACCCGGTGACCATGAGCATAACAAGACATGCATGACGTTCATTCGTGATGTCATGAGGCAATACCACGCTGTCGACATTCCATTGACCGAGTACCACCGAAAGCTCGATCAGTGGAATGAGTGATATCTTGCTTTTAACTGGCTCATCACTCGTGAATTTGTAAGCTTCCATGCAAGAATGAACTATGTGTTGGCCGGTGTCAATAGTTGGCGTGAATTGTCTGAGGTATTTCTTACATGAGCAAACATATGTATCATTTTATATATACATTTTATATTTGTGATTAAAGCTGATTTTCATCATTTTTAGGAGAAACCTTTCATTTTGCACTATTTAGAGGAGGGTGAATGCAACTGGGCGATGCTGAAGAAACTTTATGAAATTGTTATCATCATATCTGACAGTGAAGAGGTGAATAATAATGAGAACGATGAAGTGGATGAAAATGACGATGATGATGGTGAGTATGACATCTCTAGCATGCCAGATGTGGATCCTAGCAACTCCGATGACGGCGGAAGTCCATCAGGCTCCTATAATGTTTAGTAATCGTATGTCTGTGTGTTGTTCGTTAGCTTATTGGTTCCTATGTTGACTAGTAGGGTGTTATGTTTCTGCTAAATGTTGTTAAGTTTGTACTGTTGGCCATGTAATGTCGTGTATTTCCTTTCCAAGAAGCGCGAAACGCATGTAACAAAGTTGGTAGCATGAACAACTATGTAATGTAAATATGGGTTTAATATGGTTCTTATGTTGTTGTTGTCTATTTTAACTTTTTGGATAAATATGGGTTTAATATTTTAAGAGTTTGCACAATTATTATTTTGCAGGATTCATTGACCTTTTTGTTTAGAATGCTAGCTGTATTTCTGTTGTGTAGTATGTTCTATTCGAACAAGGCTGGTACTACGCATGCATGTCCTGATTTGTCATCGATAAAAAGTTTGTGTAATATCATGTCTATATGCATGCCTATATATTTTGTCGTAATCCTGGTGTATTTTTGCTTCTTTATGAATCTATATTTTAGTATAAGTATATGTATATGAAGAACGCTATCCCTATATATGCAATTGCATCTTTAAAAATCTATAAGAAATCTGTGTAGTTTGCAAAAATGTCAAATATCCCCCCCAACCCTAACCCACATAATGGCTGGTTCTACTCTGAGAGTTGGACTGCAACGATGGAGTATCGACTAGTTGATGAACTGTTGAAAGAGCTTGATGATGAATTCGTTGGTGATATTACTGATGAGTATGTACAAAGACAAGCTGCAACGAGAATTTGTGTACTCTTTAATGTCGAATTCAATCAAAACTGGCCATTTGAGTTCATTCAGGAGAAGATACACAAGCTCCAAAAACGTTATTACATTTGGATTTGGCTCATTACTCAAGAAGATGTGGAGTGGGATTCCGATGCTAATGTTGTCTCTGCACCACCAACTATTTGGAATGAGGCGACTTGGGTAAGAAGATGTTATTTCATTTCTTTATTTCAGTATGTATCTATCAGATTATCGGCTATGATACGTTCCAATTTTGATATGCGATTTTTCAGAAGAAGCCACTTGCATTGGCATACAAGGAAAAAGGAGAGCCCTATTATAAGGCTTTGGAAAAATTGTTCTTGTATGAAGAGGTAGATGAGCCTGAGTTAGTATTTAAACCTACTGACAGTTCATCGGATGAGGACGGTTATCCTGATACTGACTAAGGCTTGGATGGTTTCGTGAGGATGCTAGTAGTTGCACACTAACTAAATTTGTTCTTGTATGGTTTATGGTGTTTTATTTGATTGATGTCAATGTTGTGAATGTGGGCGATGTTTCTGTGTTTGTGTTGCAAATAAAACCTGCATGTGTAGTTTGTGTCTGGATTCAGAGATTGATAACAAAATTAGTATTATTGATAGATTAGTTGTCACCATATCATAGTTTTACAAAAAAATATGAGCTATTGCATAGGTCGATGATTTTCATGAATATGCCTAATAATATGCAAGCTATGACCTATTACATAGCTCATACAAAAAATACACCATTTTATCAAAATAGAACTACAAAAGCATAATTGTTATTCGGCAATAGCTACACACAGAACAACCCTTTCATTTCTTCTTCACAGCTCCCTTTTCCATATCTGTCTTCAGCAACACCACAGAAACATTCATAATCTTATCACAATAATCATGCCGGAAAATGCCACACCGCTCTGGATCAATGTTGTTCACTCTGCGGCCAGAAACCATACATTCTAAAAATTTTAATGCCATTATTCCACAGTCATGGTTGTTTATTTGTTGAGGCGTCTCAGTGCAATACTCAATATCCCATTCTTGACGCAATGGAAGACAGTTCTCACGACCTATGAAAACATCTCCTTTTTGGCAAAGGTATATCAAATTTTTGGCAAACCTCATAAATGGCTCTTTTATGTTGTTCCATTCATTGACATTAGATAAAGAATCATATACGGTAATCTTTTGCTGAGGAATTGAAACTGCATAGCAAACCCAGTGATTAGTGAGAACATGACCCACTCCATAGATGTTATCTACATCCTTCCAGGTCACTGCACCATTAGATGGCATCTGGCCACACACATATGGCATCATTCTTTGACTCATTGTCCCCAAAGGATAATACACTAACGCTTCCTATCAATTATAAGATGTTAGACCGAAAGCTTCTTTTGTTAATGGTTAAAACTGACTTCTGAAATTAATGAATGATTCACCCAGCAAGAGGTCTCGATAATGGTCCATCCATTCACAAACTGGTAGGGCTGATGCTTTCTAGCTATCAGAAGTAGGTTTATACAAACATCGATATGCTATTTACATATCCAAGGTACAATAGTTAAATTAGTAAAACAAACCATAATTAGAAAACTAGGAATAATAACAGAACAAATTAAAAGTTACATACATCATCACGTAGCCACCCTGTCCATTTCCAAATATGATCAAACCACTCCGCATTAGCCCACTTCAGCAACTGGTGTGGAATACGGATTTCCTGTTCCTTTTTACTGGAATAGTAGTGTCATTATCTTACATCCTCAAAGAATTGTTGTTTAAAAAAACTAAACATGTGTAATTACCTCTTACGAAGCCTTACCTCTTTATACCATTCCTCGAATGTACTGCTCAATTGCAAGCTGTAGTCTGCAGCACTTGGATCATACCTCGTCATATGTTGCTGCTCAATTGCACCTAAATGAGTAATGATATATGAAACAGGCAAACGTTCTAAGGCATCAACAGTCTCCACATCCTCACTGATCTTGGATGGAGGATCTGCTTCCATTATGCATTCCTCAAGACTTGGGTTTGAGAGAATAATTGATGACATAATCGGAAAGGACTCGGAATGAGGAATCAATGGGTCGTCAAATGGATATACTAAGTCAGCAATAGATGCATTGCATTCCTCACTGGAATCGCCTTTCACCATCTCACTTGCATTTGAATTATCTTTTACAGGATGAGAGCAATAGACATCCTCATTCAGAGGATTACCAGCTGCATCGGTCCTCAATATTTCTTCACCATCATCACCAATTTTAACATTATGAGATATAATATTGGTCCTCAATTCGTGTATGTCAGCTTCCAACTTTCTCACACTGGAATAGGTTAGTCGCACTACATTCAAGATCTCCTAGGATTCAAATTCAGATATGCTCAACATTATTTCAGTCATATTCCAATAAATATTGTGTTATGAAAAAATAAAAAATGCATGCGCTCCACTTACATTATTATTAGCCCAGATTTTGGCCAACATATCCGTTTGTGTCGGGCTATGCTCCGTTTCATGTGATAAATGTCGAGGGAACCTTGCTGGTGGTAGTAGCTTTGGTTGTTGTTGTACTGGAATTGACTGACAGAAGGTTCGAGGAGGAACAGATGGATGCTTTCTCGGTGAGCGACGCAGTAATTGAAATATTCTGTTCTCTTCAGATGCAGACACTTGTGGTCTCACTTTTTTCACTACACGAACGACATGTTTATCTTCACCAAAATCAAGCTTCCTTCTACGAGAATTCACAGAATGTGTTCGGTCGAGTTCTGCAGGTTCATTAGTATTAAGAAGCCTCCCATCATTAATCATATCATCCTTCATTGATTCACCATCTGAACTATTGATAATATCCTCAGATTCTTCTCCATTGTCATCAGTAGGAATTTGATTAATACCATCATAATACACCACTGCCCTGAGCACATCTATTCTCGATTCCTCTTCTTTAGTAATTTCAAATGGTATCTGCATAGTGGACAATGACTGCATCAGTAAATTATATTGAAATATCTATTAATTAAAAAATAGTCTCACTTACCATTGAGTCAAACTGCGTGCCATTGAAGAAATTATGAATGTCGTCATATGTTGGTGTAAGAGGCTTCTCTACACACCATCGCATCATTCTCGGAAATGCGTGATCATTATCAATAACTGGCCTCGCACAATGTGATGCCAGACTTGGCATAATCTCATATGCCCATATTTGGATGGGAAATGTGAAACCATAAGCATCAAATGCAAGCTTTTTTTGATTTTCGACTAGACCTATCAATCTGTGCTTCGCACGATGAGTTTCTATAACCAAAAACTCATACACCACTTTACCCCATGGATACTTATCAAACATATCTAAATCATCAATGAGATGTAAGTATCCCAACTCAATCTTCTTATTACAGCGATCCTTTACTAACAGAATTCCAAATAGTAAGTACAATAATGCCAACTGCAAGGCTTTCATAGATCGACCACCAGAACGCTTCGACTCATCATCAAATGCTTTATGAATGTCTTTTAAAAAGATGCTACACTTTCCATTAAACACAAAATTATGAAATTTGGAAGACTTTGGAGTATCTAGAGGTCCGTTGAAATTCAGACCGGTCATCACAGAAAACTCCTTCGGACCGAATTCACACAACAGTTCGTTGATCTTGAATGCCAAACGCATTCTCTTGATTGAACTTTTTTGGAGTTTTTTTAATAAAATCAAGAACAATTGACCTTGGAAATTAATTAAAGGAAACTCAAACAAATGCCCTAAACTTGTTCTTTTTATTTTTACCATGTTTTCGGAGCTTAAGTTTTTACGGATGTTATCCAACCATTTTAAATGGCCCCGTCCCGCAACAAGTGCACCTATTAAAAAAAACCCAAAACAGGAAAGGATTGAACTTCAGACACTGAGGCATAAACTCAACACATATTAATCAAATTCAACAAATACACCAACTGAATAACTAAATACATCATATAAACACATTGAACTACAGCGTTAATCGAACACTTAGACAACATATAAACGCATTACTTTATCAAACTAAGAAATTAGATAAAATGAACTAATGAATGCAATAGTTCTAAATGATTTTTTTGTTAGGCCTAATCCCTACTGAACAGATTCTCACGATGTCAACACCCAACAAATCTAATGAACTTGGACAAAAAAGTATGAAGCAACGTCTGTTTGCAACATCCACTTCACCACGACAAACAAACAAATATTTACTTAGCCATACAACAACGTTCATTTGATCATTTTTTCATAAGTGAAGCTTACCTCGTCCTGAACTTCTTTTTTTTCTTCCAGTAGACATCGTCTAATAGGATTACGCCTGTAGAAATTTAGAAATCAAACACAATCAGACTTCAATACTTCCAAAAATGGGTCTACTTTGTTATAGTGCAAGAATCTTATTTTACCGATCTACTTTTCCGACATAAACGATCTATCATTGCCTACATAACCCGTAAATTGATGATGGTGATGTTGGGAAGATCGGGGAGAGGTTCAATCGAGAAAGAAAAGTATATTGGGAAACTGAAAAACCCTAAATAAACCCAGAATTTGACAATGGCGTTGCTGATGATGGTGTCGCCGGGGAGAAGGTTGAATCGTCGATAATGGAGAATAAAACTGGAAAATGAAGAGCCAATTTTTTTTCCTTTGTTCCAAATGTTAAAAATTCGAACTTCCCTCGTAATTCGTAATAGCGAACTGTAGCAACAATCTTCTCATGTACGCAATCGTTAATTTTATTTAAATAATTAATCAAACTTATCACTTGATAATTAGACATAATCAGCCATAAATAATATAATATTTTTTTATCATGTTGTCTTATAATAATTTATTGGTGTATTAGGTTGCATTAATTTTTAGTAATCATCATAATTTGTTTGCCGATAATAGCTACAGTAATTCTTACCGATATCTCCGTCGATAGTTGTAATGATTGCATGGAAGAAATTAAATCGATCAACAGTGAAAACATGACCATAGTTAACACTAAGCAGAGTTTATTGAGTTTCTATAATAAAATATTATATTTGCCACGTGTCGGCCAGCCATGGTGGATGTGCAATGGTGGTTGACCCAGCATGGAAATTCCCTGGCTATATGGATAGTGATAAGGTAAATGAATGTGTAGAGAAAAATATAAAACAAAAAAAATGAAAGTGACAGACGATGATCCAATCGGTGGCTACATATTAAGAAATAGCATGAACAGAGCCTGATTTACTGATGAAAGAAAAAGGCAGAAACTTTACTAAACATATAATTAGGGTAGAATAGATGTCATCGATAATGTGAGGCCCATTAGTTAATTTTGTTTTTAAAATTCATGTTTCTCATGGCTAGCATGATTTGTCAATTGCTTATGCATTGAAATTTATTATATAAATATTCATCTCCTATTAAAAGTCTCTGCTACTTTATTGTTAATCATTACATAGTGTTTGGTAATGTTAGTCTTGTTTCTAATTCATTGCGTGATTAATTCATGACAAGATAGATTATTAGTTTGTCAAAAAAATTAGTTTGATGGTAATGTATATGGTTATGATAACTTACGACGTCTTGTGATTTGCAATTTCCAGTGAGTATGGCTCCAATTTCAAATAAAAGAATTGAGATATTTTTTATTTTGGAAGAGATCATGCATCAAACTGTGCTTTTTATCAACTTTGCTTTGGCCCTACTTAAAGAAAATGATGGCCGAGCTCGTAGACTTGAACAACAAATACGAAGATATTGCATGATAGACCGAATTCCTAACCAAGTGAATTATATGAGAAGATTGATTAATTTAAGTGAAGCAGATTGTGTTTCCAATCTCAGAATGAGCCGAAATGCATTTTCTCGCTTATGTTACTTGATGGAACATATAGGTGGACTAGTTCATTCTAGGTATGTTAGTGTGGAAGAAAAAGTTGCAATGTTTCTATCTATCCTAGCCCATCATAAGAAGAATAGGATTGTCAAGTATGATTTTACAAGATCGGGTCAAACTGTGTCAAAGTACATCCACATGGTACTAAAAGCATTGTTGAGGCTAAATTCATTATTTCTGGTCAAGCCTGCACCAATATCCAATGAGTCTACACATTCAAGGTGGAAATAGTTTAAGGTAATTTATTTCTTACATAATTGTAATTCAAGATTTATGATAAAAAATCATTATAAAAATATGAATGTGATGTGTACCTTTTACATAATAGGGATGTTTAGGAGCCTTAGATGGAACACATATTCGTGTAAAGGTTCAAGCTATTGATAAACCAAGATACATGTCAAGAAAAGGGGAAATAGTTGTGAATGTTCTTGGTGTATGTGATCGAGATATGAAGTTTGTGTATGTTCTTCCCGGTTGGGAAGGTTCGGCTGCAGATGCTAGAGTGCTACGTGATGCTATTAATCATATTCATGGATTGAAAGTGCCAAAGGGTATGATTGCTTCTAGTATTTATCGTACTTATTATTTTTATATAGCATATAAGTTGAAAGATTTTCTTTCATGATTACAGGATGTTATTATTTGTGTGATAATGGCTATCCAAATAGTGAAGGTTTTTTAACACCTTATAAAAGTGTTAGATATCATTTTGGATGAATGGGGTGAATCATCCGTAAGGCCTCGTACGTTTCAAGAGTATTTCAATATGAGACATTCAAGGGCACGCAATGTCATAGAGCGAACATTTGGGCTACTAAAAATGCGGTGGGGGATTTTGAGGAGTCCTTCATATTATCCTATCAAGATTCAAAATCGAATTATTATGGCATGTTGTTTGCTTCATAATTTTATACGAACAGAGATGGAGGTTGATCCAATTGAGCATCTAGTAGATGAACTGACAACCAATACTAACGATGAAATAGAAAATCATGACATGATTGACAGTGTTGAGACATCGCCGCAGTGGAACACTTGGAGAGATAATTTAGCACAATCAATGTTTAATGAGTGGAGACAAGTAGTTTGATTTGAACAATTTGTATTTATATAGAAAAGACTATGCAATTTCGTGTTTATTTCCTCAATGAATGACTTTTTTTTATACATCCTTGGCTATATAATTTTTTAATGTTATCTGTGTATATCATTTTATTAATATTATCTTTTTATATCAACTGTTTATATTATTTTGGATATTTTATAGCATGACATTTTTATGAAACAGTTTATAATGGAGTCATCAAGCAAAGCAAACAAAAAATCATATAAAACACGTCGATGTTGGAGTCAAAGAGAAGAAGAGGTGCTTATAGCTTGTTTGAAAGAGATAGTTGTATCAGGATGGAAGGCTGATAACGGCTTTAAAGTTGGTTACTTGAATGTGCTTGAAAAAAGCATGACTAAAGCTTTCCCTGGGACAGATCTCCGAGCATCTCCTCACATAAATTCCAAGATTCATGTCTGGAAAAAAGATTATGAAACAATTGCTTTAATATTTAGTTATACTGGAGTTGGATGGAATGATGTTACAAAGATGATAGACGCCAGTGATGATGTTTGGGCCGCAGTAATGAAGGTACAATGCATATGTATCTCTTTAATTCACTCATTAAACTAAACATGTATGCTTACTTATATTTACTTTTATATATGATTTATTTTTTAAAAATAATTCACTTAAAATATTAATATATTGAGATTTTGTACAATTTTTTATTTTGTAGATAGATAAGAATGCGCGTCTTTTACGATTCAAATCATGCCCATATTATCGTGATTGGTGTGAAATATTTGGAAAGGATAGAGCTACTGGGGAACATGCTGAAGATGTCATAGATGCAGTCAATGAGCTTTTGAATACAACTGAGAAAAAAGAAAATGAAGTGACAATTGACGTTAATATTTTACCAGATGATTCTGAAGATGAAACAAAAAAAACTTCTACACAGCAAACAGTCGAATGCGGCATTGATAAAAAGGGTGGTGGAAAGAAAAGAAAGGCAACAGATGGAAATGAAGGCCTATATGAATTATTAGGTAACTTTTGTCGGAGTACTGAAGCTAGGTTGGGAGATATTGCTCGCCGAATTGGTTATGAACAAGATGTGTCTGCAGCACGAAAGGAAGTATTTGAAGCTATGGGAAAAATTGGTGGATTGACCTTGCAAGAGAAGTTGGTCGCATCGAAGATGTTGGTAAAAAATACTGAAGATTTAGAGTTATTTTCAAGCTTGCCTGAAGACGCACGTGTTGAGTTTGTTCGAATGATGCTTGCAGAGAGATTATAATTCAAAAATATTTTGTGATTCTTTTCAGTAGTATTTATCATAGTTTATAACTGATGCAACATTTTACGATTTTTAGACTAAAGAATTTGATTCATGAACTAGTAGTTGTACTTATTTTCTTTTTAGGCTATTTATTTTTAAACAATATTGGTGTTTATGGCAGAGAACATATGAGCTAGCAGTGAAAATTTTTTATCTTATTTTTTTAAATTATGTGGTAACAGTTAAAATTTATTGTCATTTTTTCTTGTCATTTTCGTGTATTGAATTTAAACTAAGTTAAATCAACTATAGGTTTCAAAAGTTAGAGCAACTATAAGAATTAAATATCTACAAAATAATTTTGGCGAAACAATGTTGAATGAGAATTTAAATATTGGACACATGATATTTTTAAAGACATCTAAATTAAACTATATTTTGGCGACAAATACAAGTGCAAATTAATGAGGGTTTTTATGTCAAAATATTAAAAACTGAGGATATTTTAGAGAATTGTAATTTTATACAGAAATTAATCATTCTAATCAAACAATGGATTACCAATCTATACAGATAGATATATTTTAAACCAAACATAATATTGATATATTATCTGGCATAGACATCCCAGTCATACATATCAAACCTTATCCTATCAAACCTAGCAAACATGCCCTCATTATCATTAATCTTGGTACGCCTTTAGACTACCAGTAGTTGTAGTTTTGATATTTACGTATCCAAAAAGAGATGATAGACTTTTAGGGTTAAAATTAAACCAGTTAAATTCATTTATAAGGAAAAAATATAAATATTTTTATCTTAAATATTTATGTGGGATGTATGTATTGAGAAAAATATTAGGATTTTCCAATTAATTCTCATCAAAAAGAAAATGGGCAGTCATTCGGAGACCGCCCGCGACAACGGGACTTTTACTACATGTTATGCCCAAAATTTATTATTTTTTTCATTATCGTCTTATAACACAGATAAGATCTCGTGTCCTCCCGTGTTACATTCTGTGTACTATAACTAATTTTTTAAATTATTTTTAATGTACATTAATTGTGAAAGAATGAAGTCGGACAATTTTTTAATTAAATTAAATCATAAAAAATTAAAAAAAGAAAAATTTGACGCTGGACTACTGGAGATATCATAACGAGTGACATTGGGGATTTGGTGTGGTTAAAAGATAGGGGTGATAATTTGGGCTGTCGGGCCCGATCTGAGCTCGTCGGACCAATGGAAAATATTGAATCAACTTGAAATTATTTTGGGTTTATATTTTAGAGGCCCGCCCACGGAATTTATTGTAAAATTTTCAGTTTTTGGGCCCTGGCCGACCGGATCGAAGTCATTCTGGCCTATGTTTTCTTGGCTAGGCCCGATCTGAATTCAGACTGTACCGGACGATCCATCGGGCCGGACCTAAATTCACACTCCTTATATTAAAAGGCCCGTTTCGTTTTTTTGGAAAGAATAGACCCAAAATTATTACAGACGAAACAATATACGTATAAGTTATAACGGCCTCCGATCATCTGACGCCCTAAAATCTCAAATTTTTTCAGACAAAATCGTTTCTTGTCGTCTCTTCTTCGGTGAGTACGGTTTCTCTATCTCAATTTGCATTTTTACTATCTTCAGTTTTGCATTTTTATATGTATATATATTTACTCGGATGATTTTAAATGAAAAATCTCAATGTGCTATTTTGGTGTCATTTCTGAAGTTTTGTGTGTGAAATGTATGTAGATATTATATAATTTTGTATATGTCGTCATGAATTTCTGGGTGGGGATTTTCAGTTTGCTAATTGATCGTGATTTAAAGGCCTTGTGTAGATCCAATGTAAGTAGACACAAGTTTATTTTTGTGTGTTTGAGGTATTTCACTACTGAGAATTTTGAACTAGCTATTTTATGGCCATTTTTAAGTTTCGTAGATATTTGGTTCCTCATTTGGCAATTATCTATTTTAAAGTATGTTTTTTGTGTTCCTTCATTTGGGCACACACTCACCCAAGCAGTGGACATTCCTCGTGTAAAATGGAGAAGTCTCGTTCAATCCCCACTGCTCTCTCCTTCCCAACTCAAAATAAAATAAAATAATACATGTTTATTGTATGTTGTTTGTGTTCGTCGTGAGAGTGGTAGACGTGTTGTTCTTAGTTTTGTAAGTTGTTCAGGTAATTCATAGAACTGGTTGATATTAAGATTAGTGAATCCTTTCATTGTAGGATTAGTAAAAGTCAAGATCATTCCATATTTGAATATCCCCCATTCCTTAAAGTCGTAGCTAGCTTGCTTCAAAATCTTGAATATTTGAATCATAAGTTATTTTACCTTGGGGTGCTTGATGGTATATAGATAATGTATATAGCTTTAGCTTGTTTCGTGGGAATATTCGAGCAAATGTGGTGCCGGTTTAATGCTATATAGATATGTTTAGCTAGTTTTTTCACATGGGATGTTTTTAGTAGCACTATTCCAAGTATGTTAGTGTACTACATGATGGTTCATGCCTATCCGTATCCAAGTTTTCGATTATTATGCTACTGATGTTATACCAACATATACAGACTACAGTTCTTGTCTATCTCTAGTAATAAATTTGTGTTTCATCTATGTTGCTGTAATAACACAACAATGCGGCAATATAATGAGTTGACAACTGATTTTGTAGTGATCGGTTGCAAGATGGATTGGCAAGGGCAAAAATTAGCAGAGCAGCTGATGCAGTTGATGTTGGTGTGTTTTGCAGCAGTTGCATTTGTCACGGGCTATGTTTTGGGGTCATTTCAGAGCATGTTTCTTGTATACGCAGCTGGGGTCTTGTTAACTTCTCTTATCACGATTCCTAACTGGCCCTTCTTCAACCGTCACCCTCTCCACTGGCTCGACTCGAGTGAGGCTGGGAAGCATCCCGAGCCACTGCCTGCTAAGAAGAAGTCGTTTAAGAAATGAATAGGTCGTTTCTCCCCTTCCACATTGAAGATTTCTTGACTGGATAAGGTAATTCATACGTTTTATAGTATTTTACTATTTTTTGAGGGTTGATGAATATTCACGTGACGGCTGCTTAGCTTCTCATTTACGGATTTTATGTGACGAGCTGTAGATGCTATCCTCATATCTATGTGTTGGATATTTCTTTTGGCTTTGTTGCATGCTTCAATTACCCCCCCCCCCCCCCCCCCCCCCTTCTTTTTTCTTTTTTCTTTTTCTATCGAACTTCACAAAAAAATACATGAAATGGTGTCACACTGTTCAAGATCGGTCAGATGGTACCCTTATCTGGATTCAAACTTATATTTAATGATATATAGACGGGCCTTGCCTGACACAAATAAAATTTCAAGAACTGAATTTGAAGAAAATTTGAACATGTAGGATTTATTCCAAGTATGAGACTTGTGAAGATGGTTGTGGATGCAATTGAAATTCTATCATAATCAAGGTAATGACAAAAATTTGTGTGAGATTGTTTTATGAGTCAAAATATGTAAGATGAGTGAAGATCGGGGTTTAAGTTCATATTCAATGATATATTTGTAATTTTATTTTTTTTTGGTGTTTGATTGTTTCTTAACTCTTAACCCGACTTATGAATTTTGACCCGTAGAAGGAGATTTTGCCCTCAGCCAATTCTACTTAACCATTTTTTCTGCAATTATTTCTAGAGAGAGAGAGCGTGATCTATGGCTTCAAGGAAGAGGCAGTATTTTCCCTAAAATTGCTCCCTTTAATTTAATTAATTTGCCCTCGGATAACCTTAGAAATAGGGGTATGTTTCCCATCAAGTCTATTAAATATGAAATTCTTATTTTATATTATCTATTTCTTTAATTTGAATATTACTATCCTTTTTTTTTATTGATCTTAATTGAAAACTGAAGCAGTCATTTTGCACCGATGCTTTTGGAATGAGATTGGACGGCTGTTACAATTTACAAATTCTTTAATTGAAATTCGGTGGCACTCTTATCAGATGCTTTATCCAATAAACTATAATTGCTGGTTTTAATGGCTAAAATCCACATTTTAACTGTTTCATATGCTTAGCCATAATAGACTACAAGACTTTTATTTTTATTCACTTTGACAATTACAATAAAAAAATCCGAATATTTTTCCATATTTGGTGGTAATAAAGCTTGTTGGAACCTAAACTATAATTTGACGAGTACAAAAAAAAAAAAAAGAGCTCGAATTTGATTCATAATCATCACTGAAGAAAGACTGAACCGGCTTAAACATAATTTCAATAAAGAAACTGACAAATTTGAATAATTCTGTATTCGGCCTAATTCAATTTAATGATAATCATTACAGAAAAAAAAAAGAAGCAGCAATTGTCTTGAACATAATTCCAATAAAGAAACGGACAAATTTTATAATAGTGTCAAATTTGAATTATTTTTTTCTTGCAACCAAATAATGATACTTTATTAAATAGCACAAAAGTGAAGGCTCAACCTAATAACAAGGACTTGCAAAATAACGAGCAATCCTAGCTATTTTGAATCTATTGTATATATTTTTTAAAAAAAATCTAATTATGTTTTTTTAAATACTTTTGATCACACGCTTTTAATTATGTGTAAAAGAAGTTTAACTTATTTCATGGAAATGAATCCTTATTACTTATTGAAAGAGAATAATAATTAGTTTTATTACTATTACTATACATTACCATTATTATCATTATTTGTAATCTTGAAAGTGCTTGTGCGTTAAATTTAATTCAAACAATTTCAAGATTTCTCGTGAGTTAAATGACATGGAAGATCAATTCCCCATTCATAATTAACTTTTTTTTATTGAAAGGATTTAAGTAATTATTTTTGGCTACTGATTGTATTCAACATGACAACATCCGTACGTTAGTGATATTATAAAAGGTGTCATTAAAAAATAAAAATAGTTTTGTATACTTACATGACCTTTCAGTTCATAAAATTAAATTCAACGATTAATCAAATCATCCATAAACGAAGGTTACTTTAGTGCTTAATTAACTAGTGTTTCACTTCCTCCAAAAGTCGTTTTTTCATAGATGTGTTGAATAAATTTCTTAATGCTATTTGCTACGCCTCCTATTCACTTTAATTTATGCCTACCTATACCTTGCACTCCTTTACTTATTCTTCTTCTTCTTTGTTTTTGTTTTTGTTTTTTTTATAAAGATTTATATTATTGACTTAGAATGAGAAAGAAGAATTATATATATTTTAGATGATGACAAAAAAAAAAGCATAATATTTTTATAAAATATTGATTATCATATCATCGCAACTACATATAGGCAAAATTATATAAGATATATAGTTATCAACATTTGTGCCTAATTCAACCTACACTTGAAAGAAATTTGTGCCCAATTTCAACCTAGACTTGGAATAAATTAAATTTGAGGTCATTAACTGATCACATCTCATTCATAATTCCATTTTTGAAAAAAATCGTTTAATATCATCCAACTCAGCAGTCAATTATATTTATCGTAATCATATAAAAAAAATACGTACTTCATTTATATACTCGTCATGTTCTGCAAGTTTCCGCCTGTACAAAATTTCTTTAAAAGGGCGTTTGATGGAGCTTATAATTGTAAGGTTTTTGACCACTAATTAAAGCTATTTAATTAAATTTTATTTGGTAGATTATTTTAGACAATATCTTAATATATGCCCAAAAGTTAAGACAGATATTGTTTTTAGAGACGTCAGCGGACTCCAGCTTTTTTAGTACTACAAGATACCTTATTTAATTTATTGGAACGCTAATTAATTTAGTTTAATTAATTTACAAGTGTGTCATTAATTAATTACTTAAAAATTATAGAAAAACATCTCAAAAAAGAAAAGAAAAAAAAGGGTGTGTTTTGTTTATGTGGTGTGGACGTGTGGTGGGGGTGGAAATGCCAAATTCTCGGATCATATTTGTAGAGACAAAATATCAAAAACCACATCCCAGACTCCGGGGATTGTAGCCAACCACATCATGTCTTCTCAATATTTTTTTTAAGATATAAAATAAATTTATGGGGTTAAGAATTCCAAAGTTGTATGTTTCAATGAGAATATTAATTTGATAGGTAATTTTAAATCGACCACTCGAAATTTTATGTTGAGGATGATGACACCTATTAACTGGACCATTGCACATTCACAAGTCTTTCTCAAGTAATTTTTTCAACCAAAGATTGAGTGCAAATGATTTATACTTTAGTTGACTTATTTGTTATGATATATATATATATATATATATTATACCATCAAACTATATTATTAGGTGTGTATATATATATTAGATACTGTACTGAGTATATTTTTCATTATGTATAATCACTAATAACTAGGTGCATAATTTGCAACATACATTAAGAATGAAGTTATGAAGATGATTAAATTTAGGGAAAATGGCCAAATTGGCCACTAAACTTATTTGAAGGGCTCAATTGGGTCACTGGAACTTTTTTGGGCTCAATTGGGCCACTCCGTGTCCAAAATTGGCTCAATTGGGCCACTGACTGACGAAAATTTAACGGGCCCGTTAAATGGCCATGAAACGACGTCGTTTTGGCCCTTTTTCTGCCCGATCCATTGAATGCCGACCCGCCCGACCCGATATGAAATGGGAAACCCGCCCTTTTCCCTTAATCTATTTTGCATTGCGATTTTTTCCCCAAATACACAAATTGACAGAAGTGAAGAACTAGGGTTCTCCTAAGCAAATCCAAAATTCCAAGATTTACCCCACAACTCCAAATCTCCAGCCTCTAAATCATACGTTCAACTCTCATCCATTTGTAAAATGGATTCAATTTCTTCATCTTCGAGCACGACAAGTTATAGGAGGCAGCAAGGTTCGAATTGGTAAGAGGGTCGAAATGTTTGTGAGTGTGGTGTTACGGAGGTGATGTGGACCTCATGGACAAATGAGAATCCAGATCGGAGGTTTTTTGGTTGTCGTAATTACAGGGTAAGGTAGAATTCACATCAATTTTGCATTTTATGAACTAAGTTGTTTATTTGGATGTTTCATACTTATACCTTGCAAATTTCAGCCCGGTAGAGGTGTAATTCCCAAAGCAGGATGCATTGTTGAAGGAGAACAAGAAATTGGCAGCTGAGAATGCAGTTCACTCAATAGCCAATTCAGAGATGCTTATTATGAAGAAGAGATTGAAAAGAGTGAAATTTGCTTTGCTTGTAACTTGGTTGTTGTTAGTCTGTATATTGGTTGGGAAAATATGATCTTATGGTGTGTATTTGGGCTATGAAGAATCAATTGGATGTTTGCTTTATGTATCTATTAATGAAAAAGATTGTTTGGTATTTGGTATTGTATTTTGTATTGATGCAGTTGGTTTTTGTTTGAATTTTTCCACTTTTTTGTTTAGCCACTGCAGTAGACTTACAAAATATTTGGGCTATGAAGAATGAATTGGATGTGTACAAAACAGAGATTTTTAGCATTGGTTTTTGGCACTAAAGATTTGTTTAGTTTCTGCAGAGGTTTTTGACATTTTTTAGCATTGGTTGTTGGCATAACTAGACATACACATATTAAACAGAATTTAAGCCAATGATAATGGTCATATGTTCACTGAATTCTTAAGGAAAAAAAGTATAACATGACAATGATGAAAGGTGATTCTCATTTAAGCAGCCCCAAAAAAGTTGCCATGAAGGCAGATTTACAAAAAATGAGCATTAATGTAATATGCTCATTGCATGAGCTCTGAAATGAGTGCAAAAAATCAGAGACTATACATGATGATTAGAGTCACTGCTCTAATGTGAAGAGTCACAGCTCACAAAATGAAATGAAGCCAAAAAAAATAAACATTCATATCCAACTATTTCTTCAGCTTCTTCTTCTTAGCATCCCTCTGTTTCTCAAGAGCACCTCTACTTGTGCAAGGCAAGCCCTTCCAATTTCAGCTTGCTCTTCCCTTTGGCATCTGTGACCTTGCCATTTCCTTTGCCCTCACTGGCCTTGGAACTCTTGCCCTGTGGTGAATGATTAAAAAGTGAATAATTAAACTACCTTGTCTGCAAGAATGATTAAAAAATGTAGTGAATAATTGTACTACCTTGTTTGGACATGTAACTGCATTGTGCCCTGCTACATGACAAATGGAGCATTTTATCACCACCCCTCTCTTGGTTAGATTTCCAGCAGGCTTCCCCTTCATCTTCTCTCTGCCACTTCTCATTCTCTTCACTCTTGGTCTCCCACTGCACACCACAAATTTGAAGAACAGAACCGATAACCGTCCTTACCTTTCTGCGCTAACGTGTGCGAATCCAATGGTTGACCAGCCACGTGGCTTTGAGACTGCCTACTTGGACCAGCCACGTCTGACCGAGCCCTTGACACGTTGGCGGAGAAGCTGAGGTGGAAATGCCACATAGATTTCTATGCTATGTAGATGTGGGTTTTGTGTTATAGGTATGGAGGCTCAAAATTCTGGGTTTGAAGATCGATTTTTCTCAATGGAAGAACCCTAACTCACTATGAATCAAAGAAATTGATTTGCTTAGGAGAACCCTAGGTTTCAATTTGTGTATTTGGGGAAAAAATCGCAATGCAAAATAGATTAAGGGAAAAGGGCGGGTTTTCCATTTCATATCGGGTCGGGCGGGTCGGCATTCAATGGATCGGGCAGAAAAAGGGCCAAAACGACGTCGTTTCATGGCCATTTAACGGGCCCGTTAAATTTCCGTCAGTCAGTGGCCCAATTGAGCCAATTTTGGACACGGAGTGGCCCAATTGAGCCCAAAAAAGTTCCAGTGACCCAATTGAGCCCCCAGATAAGTTTAGTGGCCAATTTGGCCCTTTTCCCTTAAATTTATTTAGGGGTAAATTAAAATTTGATACCCAATCTTTGAATATTTGAACGAAGTTGTCCCGAGAGTTTAAACGAGGACATTTCAATCTGATACATGACACTATAAAAATTCATGTTATTTTATGTATTAATGTATGTATTTTCACATTATACTCCGGCCTTCCTTGCTTCCGAGTACAAGATATATAGTTGACAACATGCTAGATTTTAAGATTTGATAAAATATTGGGAAAATAGGCATCAGATTATAAATATTTGAAAGTGATGAGATTTCCATGTAAAGCTTCAAAACCCGGATACCCAATTATAATTTACCTTTTATTTTAGTATATTTAATTTACAGTAATGTACGAGTAGTGATTTTCAGTCAGATTCTGGCTAGTCAGAATCTTTTATTATTTTTAATAATTAATTAATTTAATTAATAAAACACTAATTATTCAATAAATTTAAATTGATACCCTCCATAATAATTAGGGCTAATTCTCCAATTAATTTCCGCTTCTAATGTCTGCTAAAAAACAATCCGCTTTTAATGTCTGCTCGAAAACAAATTCGCTTCTAATGAATATTACCGATCATTTCCAAAAAATCAGCAATATTATTTGGGATAATATTTTCCAAAAAAAAAAAAAAACCAGAGATCGGCATTCTTCATCTTCTACCTTTCAGAGGGGCAATATAGTAAAAACATAACATTTAATAATTAATATAATTAATTTATTAATAATATAATTTAATTAATTATTAAAAAATCAGATTCTGGCCAGAATCTGGCTGTCTAGCATTATTCTTTTCTAATATATCATAATTCATTCATTCCCATACAATCTTTTAATTAATGTTCAAAATATGCCATTGTAAGGTTAGTTTAAATATATTCTATATTCTTAATTGTATATATAATTTGAACAAATACAATATATTCATACAATATTTAAAAGCTCCTAGCACAAAACTATCATCGTGATTATAATTTATTTGATTGGAAAATTTCGAACCACAGATCCAACAATATTCTATTCTTATCTATTTAAAAAGTCTTAGCGATAAGCACTTTTCTATTAAAGTATTATAATATCCTAACCAAACACTACATAAATCGTGCTCGTGGTTAGGTAGGATATATAATTGGACTGTAAATATGTACATATTTCTATGGTTATAACTACAGCAGTAAAAATAAATAATTAATAATAAAAATAATTCCGAAATGAGTAAGGTAATATTAATTGAAAAGGAAGATAATTTAGGATGAAGTCTGATGGTGATATGACGTGGTCTCTCTCTCTCTCCTCTCTCTCTCCATACCGTAATCCGTATACATACAAGAAAAATATATATATATATAGATACGGTGCAGGAACTCCCATTTCCCTCGTTATTGACATCAGACACAGTCCACCTCTTCTCCATAACTCGTTCTTACCCACTCCATTATTCTCCTACATTTGATTTTTCTCTCTCTTCTTATCCATTTCTCCATCCATATATATATTCACCGGATTTTACTCTTCATTTCTAGCTTATCTTCTCAACTTCCGAATTTCAAGGTACACTTTCGTGTTTTGGTGTTTTTTTTTCTTTTTTGGGAATTTAGTTTGTTCTTTTATTTTTTTATTTGGCGGTAGATCTGTT
This sequence comes from Perilla frutescens, assembly GCA_026008535.1. Taxonomy (NCBI): domain Eukaryota; kingdom Viridiplantae; phylum Streptophyta; class Magnoliopsida; order Lamiales; family Lamiaceae; genus Perilla; species Perilla frutescens. The sequence goes on along the minus strand of BRKX01000018.1, from coordinate 8,524,906 downwards.
AGCAATGTGTTTGTATTGTTCTGGCCCTCTTCTCATGTAAAGCTCGCCTTTTTTTAGCTGATATTTTTTTTTTCCTTCTATCACATGCTTCGGTATTGGATCTAACTTGTTGCTCGTTTTCTCTTTTGATTTCTCGAATCTTGCTTTTGATTCTGTTCCTTGGTTGCATTTGCAATCAAAGTAAATTCTGTATATTGGTAGCATTTGTTTTCTTTAAGATTTACAATTTTAATGTTTTCACACCTGGTGTGGAAACCTTTAATCTTGTAATACTATACTGCTCATAAAGTTGGTTTGGTTTTTGCCCCTTTTCATTCGCCCTCGTTTGGGGGTGAGGGGTAGTTGGGGGTGTGGTGTGTTTGGTTGGTGGGGTAGCTCAGCACTCAGCTCAATGGTTTCATCTTGGATGCTTGATATAATCATGCTCCGGTTTTATTGGGGTCTTATATTTTGTAAAATGTTAAACACATGTCTATATCGAGCTAGTTACCACTTGACATTATATAAATGGTTTATCAATCTTGGGTGATTGTGAATTATTTGATTTGCTCAAAATATGAATTTTTGACCAGTCTTATTTAGTTATTTTAATAGATATCTGTATATATTGCAACTTGTTTACTTATCAGATGCATCACTTCATGATTGCAGCCTTGGACTAATTTGTTGAGATTTTTGTGAATCATGAAAACTGGGAATCATAAGATCTGCGCCGTGTTTTATTCTTCAGAATTGTAAACTTGTGTCATGCTCCAACCATACATACATACATATATATATATATATATATTTATCTCCTGTCTTTTTACTTGATGCAGACGATTATACTGTAAAGAAATGGAAGTCATTGGAGGTTAAAGCGCGTAAGGCTATGGGCTTGTCAGGTATAGGTTTTGCTCCCGTACTTTGTCTGCTTTTTGATAGATTATTTGTTACCTTGTCTCTTCATTTGATTCTATTTTATGGGTTCATTAATGATTGTAGGTACTCGGGCAATGAGTGAGGGGAAAAGCACTTCAGGAAACTTAATTTTGGGTATAGAATGGCTGATGAAGCTGAATTATAGTAGAGTCAGTGAAAGTGGTATGGACTTTGAATCTGATTGGTCAAAGCATAGAAAATCATTGGCCTTTAAAGCTCAAGAAATCCGATTCACAACATCTTTTATGCCTTGGTCTTGTAGAATTCCTTTTAGTGAAGGATTTTATGAATTTATTTAGTTTGAAACCCAGATTCTTTTTGTTGCATTGATGCTCGTCTTTTGAGACATTTTTTGTTAAATGAAAATTGTGGTACCAAATTCCTATAACCTGTGACTTGAGAAAAATGCCGGGTCCTATTTCTGCGAAGAGAATCAGAGAATCAGATATGTGTTTCTCTGACTTGTTCCACTGTGATACACCAACTGCTAAAGGTGGTTCCATCTTAGTTCCTGAAGCTGTTGATGCTAAAAGCAAAGCATTCTTAATTTCTGAGGTTGCTGAAAATTATGATAGTCCCATCTTGCCTGGATTACCTGATGATGTTTCAAAGCACTGCCTTGCTCTTGTTCCCCGTTCTTATTTTCCCGCCATGGGTGCTGTATCCAAGCGATGGAGGTCCTTTATCAAAAGCAAAGAGTTTATCACTGTCCGTAAACTAGCTGGATTGCTCGAGGAATGGCTGTATGTCCTGACTGTAGATGCTGATGGAAAGGAGAGCCACTGGGAGGTGTTAGATTGTTTTGGACATAAACACCGTGAACTCGTGCCAATGCCTGGGCCTGTTAAAACAGGCTTCGGCGTAGTTGTTCTGAACGGAAAGCTTATGGTTATTGCTGGATATTCTGTCAATGATGAAACTGCTTGTGTTTCATCAGACGTTTACCAATACGATTCTTGCCTCAACAGGTTTGTATTCTCTTACAAATTAGTTCTCAAGCATTCTATTGCTCAAATGCAGAATTATTATTATTATTATTATTATTATTATTATTATTACTTTTATTTATTTATTTTTAATCATGGAAGGCCAACTTGCATATATTGAGCAATTAAATTACAAAAATGCCTTCTCTCAATATCCTTACCTCTTGTAGCTGGAGGAAGCTAGCTAGCATGAATGTGGCACGCTATGAATTTGGTTGTGCCGAAGTGAATGGTATGATTTACGCTGTTGGAGGATGTGGGATGGATGGAGAATCTCTCTCATCTGTTGAGGTATACGACCCTGATGCTGACAAGTGGACTATGATTGAGAGTCTGCGACGTCCCAGATGGGGATGCTTCGCCAGTGGAGTCGGGGGGAAGCTCTATGTTATGGGCGGGAGGTCGAGCTTCACAATTGGAAACTCACGTTTTGTTGACGTGTACAGCCCCGAGACCAACACGTGGTGCCAGATGAAAAACGGCTGTGTCATGGTGACCGCACATGCTGTGCTTGGGGAGAAGCTGTGCTGCATGGAGTGGAAAAACCAGCGCAGGCTCGCAATCTACAACCCCACAGACAACTCGTGGAAGATGGTGCCAGTACCGGTGACCGGAAGCTCGAGCATCGGGTTCCGATTCGGGATCTTGGATGGGAAACTTCTGCTGTTCTCAGCACAGGAGGATCCTGGCTACCACACTCTGTTGTATGATCCAAAAGCTGCACCTGGCTCAGAATGGCAGACTTCTGAAATAAAGCCATCTGGCTTGTGCCTCTGCTGTGTTACAATTGAGGCATGATGATCTATTCATTTACTGGATTTATGCTGTATTTTGCTGCCTAGATAAGACATTTCATTTGATTTAATTTTACTAGTTGCCATATATTGCTGCAAGATTGAATCTTGTAGCATTTTGTGTCTGCTCTTTTAATTAATGAAACTACAAATGTAACATCGTAAGGGATTTGATTCCCAGTTGTGAATGACTGATTTATGTAGCTGTGACGTATTAGTAATTTTGTTGGTATTTGATTGTATTTGAGTTTGAGTCCGGATCTTGAGTTCTCTCACATATTTGTAATTTTGTTAGTATTAGATTGTATTTGAGTTTGAGTTTGAATCTTGACTTCTTTCCGAATTTTGACCCGCAAAACGTCTCAAAGACGTAATTTCTTCTAGTGTGTGGATGGTTGTGCTCGGTTTGCATAACCAGTTGCCCTACAAAAAAAAAGTCATAAATTCCTAGAATGGAGTGCTAATGCTCTTTAAAGTTTTATCTTAGACAAATTAACATGTTTTTTTAAGCTTTTATGTTTATAATTTTAATTATTATTAAATCTTAAATTTTGAGCTAATTGTATTTAATTAATTATTCTTAAAAGAATACTTGGCAATATTCAGCCATCAATAATTTGAGTCGTCGGCTTGTAAAATAATAATAACAATGATAATTGACTCGCTCGACAGTTGAAGTTTTCTCGATTTAGAGTTTAAATGATATGTTAATTAATAAGTCAAGAGCCTCACAGATGAAAATTAGCAATTTAAATAGAGTTAATTATGATTAAATACATAAATTTTGATATTATTGCAAATTGTGTCTATTTTGCAAATAAAAATACAAGATTGTGTTTTAATTAAACGTTCCAACGTTTAATTGCAATGAACTCATTTACATATTCAATAATGGAACAATCATATCTAATGCCGCTTAAATCATGTATTTTTATTCATGTTTATTTTTTAATAATTTTCGATTAATTTTTTTCAAGAATTATCTATATTAAATTTAATAAACAAACAATTAAAAAAATAAAATAAGAATCTAAATAAATGAATTTATGGTTGATAATTTCAACACAATTTTCACTTAATTATTGATTTCCATTAATATGGCAGTTTTGCCATATTTATAGGTTGAAATTATTTTTGAGTATGGAATCATATCATAATTTAGAATTGCTAATAATTTGAGAAAATAGATATATTTAGGCGAATTTCAAAACACCCCCAAACCTCCGCCTCAATAAAGAAATTGGCGGCAACAGAGAAATTCCCAATCTCTGAATCTAGGGTTCCGCCTTGACATCCTCGAGAATGTTCGGAGCTCAGCAGTCCTCCCCGGCCTTCGCCACCCCTTCCTCCACCCCCGCATTCGGCACGCCGTCAACTCCGTCGTTCGGTTCCTCGCTTTTCTCAACACCCTTTTCTCAACAACCCCAACCGCAGCAACAGCAGCAAACTCCGTCGATGTTTCAGACGCCTCAGCCGCAACAACAGCAGCAAACTCCGTCATTGTTTCAGACGCCTCAGCCGCAACAACAGCAGAGCCCCTTCGGCTTGACGACGCCGTTTCAAACCGCTCAGCAACAGCAAATGACTCCTTTTAATAATGCTCCTCCCACCAATTTCATGAGTCCGCAGTTGACTACCCAGATGGCCCCAGTTGCTCCTCTCCCATTTTCGCTAGCTGATCGCGATATTCAAGTGAGAACTTTTTTTTAATATAAAAATTTTCATTGATGGAGTTTTAACTTGTGCTGAACTTGATCGCTTCATGTTGTCTCTGTAGGCGATTGTGGATGCATATAAGGAGGAACCTGGGAACCTTAACTATGCATTTAAGGTTTGATTTTTTCCGGCGTTGTTCTTTTCTAACTTTGAAGCATCTGACTTTATTTACTATGCTATTTTGTTGATAATATGAGCATCAATTCAACTATGCACTAATGTGACTATGTAGATGCTGTTAAATGATTTGGCTTGTTCTTTTCAGCTGAACAACATTCTATTCAAGCACGGCTTTTTGTTACTGCGCTTGTAATTTTGCTTAGATCCGGTTTAGTTGTTAAAAAAAAAGAAGAAGAAGAAGAAGAAGAAGAAGAAGAAGAAGAAGAAGAAGAAGAAGAAGAAGAACATGAGTCAATTGGTTTAGTTTGATCCCCGCATGTCTTGAGTTGTCTAGTAATTATTAGCTTGCTGATTGGACAGATGTGAAACAGGTTCTCAATGATGGCGGTTTATGTTAACAGGCACAGCTCAATTAATTTTAATTAGTCAGTATTGTGCTGAATTTGATGTAATAGGGTTACATTTCTATACCTAACTTATTAAACCTCTAACTCTGAAATTGAGCATGTTCACCTTTGGAATTCTGCATTTGATTCTGCTGTGTGAATTAAGAATGGTCGAGGAAATAACTGCTTAGTGATTAGGTTTAATAAGTATTATTTTTATCATGGGAATTGGAATTATAAGGCTAGAAGAATGCTATTAGCAACTTGTATCTATCGATTTGGAAAGCTTGAGTTCTAACTCTGAATAGCATTTTCTTTCTGATTCGATGCTCATCAAGATTTTTGTGGATTTTGCAGCATCTGTTGTTTAGTGTGACTGAACCTCAACACAGGATAAAGCCTGCTGGCGTATCAGATGTGAGTGTAGTTTAGACTTGCATCATACGACTATTTAATTATAAAAAAAAAAATTTGGAGGCTATTTCGTAAGTCAGGTAAAATAGTTTGAACTGCCAGATTATGTGGGCGGAAGCAATAGCAAAGCTAGAAGGCATGGAAAGTTCCAAAAGAGAACGCTTATGGCCCCAACTTGTGCAGGGTTTTAAAGATCTTTCCCAGCGTCTTAAGGTACATGAAATTTGATTTAGAGCGTTTTCTTAGTTATTTTTAGAGGATGTCCACTACTTATCATTCTTAATTTTTTGAGAAATTTTCCCTTATAAGCTCTATTTAGAAACATCTTAATTTTTCACTAAACCATGTATAGTATCTTTGTTTTGCTTGTATGATATCCACCATGCACTGCTAGTTTTTCTATCACATATATAAAGTTTAGTTGCTCATCTGATACATTGAACATATATAATCTCAGTTCACAAAGACTTCTCCGCTTTGGCTAGAAATGAATTATTGTACCTTAGAGTGTATTGGTTATCTAATTCAGGATTCATCCCCATGTACCTTTTTCTACTTTAATTTAATAAAGTTTCTGTTTGAACTCTTTCTTCATGCGTACCAATGATGCTTTCAAGCTTGAGCCAAATGTAATTTTGCTCTAGTTGAATCACTTATTATAAGATTTTTGTTTTACATGGTAAAAACTTAATATCTTAATTTCTTGGTCTAGTCCCTTAAATAATCCTGTCTTTACATGGACATCATTATTTGACTATCAGGGGTCTAATATACACACACAGCCCACTGTGATCTGTTAAATACTATTTTGCTTCATTTTTAACACTCATGTTCTTCTAATTTGTGATAAGTTTCTAATGATGGTCCAAATGTGAGCTTGTTTAGCTTCAAGATGATGTCATACTGTCAGATTCTGAGAGACTGAAGATGACCCAGAGCAATGTAAAGATGGTGATCTCTCTCTCTCTCTCTCACACACACACACACGCACACACACACACACATTTATATATATATAGAGGGAATGAGGGATAAACAAACACCACATAGAATAAACTTATGGTGTATATGCACATGCATGTGTAAGTCTGTCTGTCTGTCTGTCTCTCTCTCTAATACATTTTTCCCATTTGCTCTTAATGCAGCTCCAAAGGCATTTTCAAGCTGGCACACTTCCTTGGATTCAAAGGATGCAACAGAAAGAGCAAGGCCTTCAAAGGCGTCTTTTGAGGGTAGTAATTTATCAGTATCTCAATATTTGGCTGTAGTTTTATTTTGTTGAAGAATGGTTTGGCTTTGGTCTGATATGTTTACCTTGGTAATCCACTGGGTTGTGTTTGGTATCAGCAAATCCAAGACTTTGAAATTGAATTAGAAACACTTCATTCAAACATGATAGATATCTCATGAATTTTGTTTTTCTGAGACTCAATTATGGATGTTCAAAACCAGGCTTGTGTGAAATAGGTCAGGGATGGCATACCCATGCTATAGGTCTGCATGAGCTAGATTACAGTTATTATTTAGCATTTACCAGTTGTATTTCACGGCATCCTCATGATTGTATGTGTTATGTTACTCAGGTTATGAGAGTAATAGAGGCATTGGAGAGTAAAGGTAGTCGATTGCCTCTGATGAAAGGAGAAGTAGAATTAGCAGAGAAGTTGGCTGCAATAACGAGACAGGTTGATTTTTGCCTATTTTGTCACAAATGAAATGCTGAGAGGACATAAATGACAAAAATTTCTGAACTTGCAGTTAAGAGGATCCGGAGCAGAACTTTCTAGACGGGTTCAAAATCTGCTAACGCTATCGCGCCTTCAAGCAGATGGCCTAAGTGGTAGCGGCTATCTGCCTGTATCGACCAAGATTCATGAACAAAGTCTAGTTGATATGCAGGAGGTACAACTAAAACTGATTTGATACCCATTCAATAATAACAATAGGCATCATATCAATGTTGTTGAGATGGAGAAATATTGTGTGTGCATAATAGGTGTTGCAACGACAGACTGAGGCCATTGCGAGACTTGGCAATGTGCTGAAGCGCGACACGAGAGATATGGAAATCATAATGGCTGAGGATACAGAAATGAGCGAAGACTGAAACTTGGAATTTTGATCTTGAAAATGTTTGGTGTAGGCGAAAATGTATGAACAAAGTTGGCTAGTCAGAGTGAATTCCCCTCTTCTTTCTCATGGCTAAGCATTTTACTTAAAAGAGACAGAAACTGCTCTTTTACAATTGAGCTAAAACAAATTTTTTTTTTGTATGCTATCATGTGACGATACCCAATTTTAGTCTTGTAGGGCTCCTTTAATTCATTCTACTATGTTAGATATATCAAACTATTTAATTTAATTTATGGAGACTAAATTTATTTATAACCTTATAAATTCAGTACTACTGCATAAATTTATTTATAACCTTTATTATAACATTATAAACGAGTCTAAACACTAATTTTAAAATATTTTGCATCCCTTTTAGTAATTCCATCATCCATTAGAACCATACACCTGCCGGAAAACATCACAGTAACATAAGGTGGCAATATTTAGCTTGAGTGACAAAACTAGATTAACCATCTCGAATGCATGCACATGACATATCTCTGCGACTGCGAGCAACCAGTAAGGTCTCTAGGCAAAATACAAGTGTGTGCTGTCGATTGTTCGACCTTGATTCCGCAATCCTAACACTCGCTATATGCCTCAGCCATAATCAGTACTATAAGTGAAGTCCAACCAGTAAACAATCGCGCCCCTTTTCCTTTCCCTTTCTTTTGATCATACTGTTCCCACAAGTAGCCCGTCTCGTTGTAGTTCTTCACCACATTTCTGCCAAGGAAAAGTTGACGATTATTACAAAATTAATGTAGGACGAGTAGATTTGGTCTGGAATGGAAAGAAATTTTGAAGGTGGCAAATACCGAATCAAGTTGTTCCTCAAGTCGGTGTATATGATCTTTGCTCGGTCTCTATATGGCCCATCCACTGCAACGATCATCAAGTATAAATTTTGAACGAGGTTTGATCTGAAAACAGAGCAGAATTCATTTGTAATGCGTACCTTGAGAATAATGGTTTAGTGCTGAAAGAATCATGTAGTTCATATTCATCCAAATTGGCCCTCTCCAATACGGCGGGTCGTGCTCAGTATTCCGTTGCATGTATATTGAACTGTGGCACAGATACCAAATGTTGTGTGAACCTTTTACAAGTATAAAAAAATGGAGAAATTTATTCCTCATGAGCCGTGTAATGCTATCCTCATCTTTCGTACCTTGTTTTGGAAAGGGATCTGAGTCCGAATTTACTCCACAAAATACTTGTGTTTGAGATAAGATCGAGCTGTTTCTCTAATATCCACGACTCCTGAATCATGTAGAATGCAAAGAGGACATAAAACAACCTCAAACAAATCACAATTAAATTTTAAAAACCAAATCAGATATTTAATCGACTCACAGCTGGTATTAGCCTACCCATAAATGGGAAAAGGCTAACATAGCCAATATGAGGAACCAGTCTGAGCATAGGTTTCTCCAGAACTTCTCGTACAAATTCACGTGAAGGATATCCGCCAGCTGATTCTACCACCCGCCAACTTAGACGAACCTACATTGAAGTGTAATGACAGTGAAAATATGGGACAGCCCATTTTAATTTAGTACAGTTCTCCTATTATCCTTTATTTTTCTCCTTCGTACAAGAAAGAGAAGAGGAATGGGCTTTCTCAGACTGGTAGCTCATGTTTCAAGTAAAAGCTGTGCATTTGGGCACTTGTCAATATCGTAAATCTTAAAAAACTGTAAAAATGCATGAGACAGGTGACCGGAAGCTGAATGCAATCAAGATCAACGGTTGTTGTATCTTATGTCCGGAAGCCATTGAAATGACACAGTAGCCCCAGAAAAGCTAAAGCTGTACCTTCTCTGCATGATTTCCATAATCAGAATAAGCTCCATTGGAATGATCGAGATGCATCTGAAAATGAAAAACAAAATGAAATTAACTAAATCAAATTCTTTCCTCGCAGGGAATGATGCAAAATTGATCAGATCCCCCCTTACACAGTTCTATTGATGTAATCATCATCCACATGCACAAGAACTACAATGGACAAGGAGAACGATACAGATGGGGGAAAAAGATTGCAAATTATCAGAATGGGAAAAGGCAGAAGCTACCTGATTTAAAAGGCCAAAATCTGAGAGCAACTTTGCTGTCAAGCTATACTCCTGCCAGATTTTGTATAACCTTGAAAATTTGTTCATAACAAAGAACTCGCAGGCTTATATTAAGGTTTTTGGTTATACCTTTCCTATCTCACTATCCTCGAGAAACTCTGAAATGGAACTCATACAATCAGCAGCAAGATGCATCCAACATCTAAGGTCTACATGGCGTTCATCTTCACTGGGATGTGATGCACGTGGATAATCATCCAATCCAGAAGACAGTGACTGGAGAGGCAAAACATCGTTCAAATAAATCCAACTATGTTGTCAAAGATAAAAGTTAAGTATATAGTGGAAAGTTGTAATGCCCCGTGCCCATGAGGATGGGGCCCAATAGCAATTAAGAAGAACAATGGGCTCCGATAGCAACTACTTGGCATTTATCTTCCTCGCTTTGTCACAATAGTTAACCCAAGTTGCTATAGTAGTCCATTGACAACACTTATAAACTTCTGAAACATGACAAAAGTAACCTAAAAAAAAGATATCAACTACTCATTCGTGTGGAGAATATATATGAAGTGGATAATAACCTTTGGATTAAGTTCACGTGTGGTCACATTGTCTCTCCCATGCCAAAAGTAGGTGCCAACATATTTTCCTGTGAAACACCAAAATTCCAATCAGAATATTTTTACTTGCTATACTGACAAAATTGAATTTTCCTAGGATGCAAGACTGCAACTTATACTTGTTTATTAAATAATGAGGTTGGCCTGTTAACACACACATATACAGACGTGTGTGTATATATATGATTATGATTAGCAAGCAGCATGCAGTCAGTAGGGTTTGGAAATCTTGTATTATGCGTCACCTGATTGAGTAGTGTTAAACCACTTAAACCATGCATCAAGACGCACAAATGCTCGCCGCAAGAAGATGGAGATGTCATTAACTTGTGAGGCAGTAAACTTGTGTTTCTTAATACCACAAATGAGATCTGCAGAGGGAAAATAAATAAATAAATCAAATTAAGTGAATAATATGGGAGCAACATCAAAAAAATTCCCCATCCATCAAGTGAATATGTAATTTTACAACGAAGGCCTATTATGGAATTCAAATTACTATAAGTTATGACCAAAGAACATCAGATAAAAATGATAATGCAATAATAGCATAGCCGTTACTCTCTCATTAAACATGCTATTTGATCAAAGGACAGAAACCGCAGTGAAAATTCAACCTCGTAGAACTAAAAACAATGTCGGTGGGTTTCCATTTGTTGGATGCTGAAGAACGAACTCCGAAGGTACCTTACTGCCAATAGCTTAACATCAGCAATTAAATATGACTTTTCAGAAGTATTTTATAGTACGAGCTGAGTACCTCGCTGCTTCAGAACCTAAAATTTGCTCACGTGGAATCCATCCATCAGCATTCATCAGATCTAACCAATGCCCGATGATATCCAGAGAAATGTTAACATCCCATCGCCTTTCCATGTAAACAAACAAACATGTGTATTAGGCATCACTGAAAAAAGATAACATTAGTTGTTACCGCCAAAAGAAAGGTTCTCTAGAAGATACCAAAACGAAAATCAAACAGAAAGATCTGCATGCCTACATGCAACCCACCATATCAGTAGCTGGTGAAAACCTTCATCCCACAGAAACCCCCTAGGAAAGAAGGGACGACTTGGAACTGCTGTGTATAGCTCCGCTGGCCAATAGGAAATATAATTTTCGCCGGGTATATGCTGCATGAGATGATAACCAAGTGCACGACTTTATTAGTCATCAAAATGGCACAATTGATCAGGTTGAATTAAGGAAACAGAACACTAAAAAAGCTGAGAAAGCATATGTTAACACCAATTTAAACAAGAACAAGTATTACTAATTTGGAGCAAGAAAGCAGGCAAGAACATGCTAAGCCAACTTAAAATCTTCACTCAGATTTATAATTCTCAAACTCAGACATGATTCAGGATCGGAACAGGGATCTAGGCTAATGTTATTTCCCCAGGGCATAAAAAAAAAAAAAAAAAAAAAAGAAGAAGAAGAAGATTAGCACATAAACAACTCAGCAACCATCTTACGTTAGAGGAAGGTGGAAGCGAAATTTTTGATTGGCCGTAAAAATAGCCCACCCCACCCAGCAAATTCCCAAGTGTTGCTTTGGCCACTGTTACAGCTTCAGAGTTGATCTGAAATAGACATTAGGAGTCATTAAAAACATGAAACATTCAAGAAATATGTAGCAAAGTACACAAAGTTAAAAAAAAAAGTGAATATGATCTGGTACAGACACAATAAGCCTCTGATTTAAATGATAATGGATCAGACAGAAAAGAAACATTCATGACTGATACCTCATCAGACATGTCAAAACATCTTCGGAATTTGTCATCAAATTGCTTCTGTTTCTGCTTGAGGTGTCCGGTCAAAGAGTCACCTGGATTGATTATAGACGTCAAAATGAGAAATGAAGGAAGCAGATTGGCATAAAATCAAAAAAGGAAAACAAGAGAAAACTCAAGACCCTTTTCTAGAAATAATTCTACTCTAAGCTCAAGTCTTCATAAAAACCCCTTTTAAGTATCGGTCAAGAACAATGTTATCAGGCACCAAAAAGATCCAACCTTCTAAGTCATAGAATAGGATAAACTAACATCATCCTGACCTCAAGCAGGGTCAGAGAAACTTTTAACTGATGTTAGCCAATATCAGATTTCTTTCTCTTGAATAAAATTATTGATCTTGGATTAAAAGATAAATGTATAAAACAGATTTAACAATACCTGTAAGGCTACTGATACGTTCTTTGAATCTTGAAGAAAAACCACTCAATTTTGATGCAAAAGCAATATCTGCTTTGAAAGGAATCATTGCAGAAATCTGAACTACAGATGGGAAATGATGAGCAATATGAGGGAGAAGTAAAAAATATCTAAGTTAAATTTTAGTTTACTGAAGTAGCAAGATAAGATCCTGAACAATACGTTGACGACAAACCTGGAAAACTAGAATATTTGAAGCATGATCAGACGTATCTGAGAGTTGTAGCCGACCAATCGTCCTGGCCTAAATAAAAAAGAAAAAAAATTGTGTTCAAAATGGCATGAAGATACTATCACAAAGCAGGACACGCCATACTGAAACCCAACATTTAAACAACATAAAACAGTACCAATAGTTTGATATAACACATAACGAGATTGTAAATACCTGAATTGCAAGATTGATTTGGACAAGTTCGGATAAATTGTGAATGTGATGTGTCTTGAAACCAGCATAATGGAACTCGAAGTTGTCCTTCAGAAATTCACTAAGCTATTAGTTGTCTCTTGGAGAGGTAATAATGTAAATATGTACTGAACATATTTCTGAAATGACAGGCTCTAGCTAATGATGATCATGCAACAGAATCAGAAAGATAAGGAAAAAACAAACACAAAGCAACTGGTAACTTTATTTTGATATCATGGATTTGTCAAAACCATCAATAGGACAGGCAAGTGAAACAAACTTTATATTAAAGTGCAACAACGTTTGTTAGTCTTTTCTCACCAAATATATCACCCAGCACTGAAAGATATGGTACCTTTGATTCCAGATGCAGTTGCCAATCACCAACATCACTCCTTGAACCAAATGCCAGAAGATAATCATCAGGAACATCTGAGGTGCGCCGACCCAGACCTAGAGCAGTTCCACCTTCATCAACCACATAAAAGAAAAGGTGCACAATTTCTTCCATTTCCTCGATATGTCTACAACAGTCATAAAAACGAAAACTTCATACCAGCAGATGACACAAATCTAGCAGATTACTTTATGAGGCAAGGAGTGTCTGCAAGACATTGACAAATTTTAGCAATGAAATCAAGCAAAGGTGAAAATGATATCCTGAAATAGCAGCTGATCAGTATAAAAGCAAATATTCAGAACTTAATAAACACAGGACTAACTGATTCACCTCATTGTCCCAACAAGTTGGCAAAAGACATAGGATCTAGAACCCTGTCACGTCCCTATACAGACTCCAGATTTAGCAACACTAATTATTTCTCTGTTTGTTTATCTATTCATGCATCGGCCAGGAGAAGCAAGCTTTCATAACCATTCTTCTTGATTGAAAATCACAATATAATAAACTATTCTATATAAGATTCAAACGTGTTACTTTCATGCCTTCCAATTCTCAAACTTCAGCACATCAAAGTGCATCATATAGTTCAACTATGCACGTGGTTATCCATGATGAACTATTCTGCAAAATCTAGGCAAAAATCTTTTCATTCCATGATAAAAGGTTGTATCTACATCAGGTCTTGTATCATGGAAGTTATCAAAACCAGGCATCATAAAGGGTAAAGGACATTACACTTCACTTTGTGCTTCAATTCGAACTGCCCAGTCTCCTCCATAGCCACTATCTTTCTCCTTCGATTTCAGGAAGCTCGTTGTCAACGCCAATTTTTGGTCAACCAGTACTTGACGACCATAATCCCGTCCATCATGATGTGTCCAACCATATGTCGTAAGCTCATCTGAGTCCTGGCATACATGCCGCATAAAATATCTTCCATCCTTAATACCAAGCCACATCAGACCCGCCAGCAGAGACTGAGGAGTCCTGACAATGACAACTTTTCGTATAAGATTTCTGCAGTAACCACTCTACACAGCATTGCAATAGCAAAGACACAGAACTATGCAGACAGTGGAAGAGAACGTAGCAAGAACAAAATGCTTAAAAACAACAGCTTTTAAAAAAAAAAAGATATACATAAAGCTGATCGCATATCCTAAGATATTATTTTGTCAATGAATTTAACTATAAACTTCCTATATCAAATAAACGCACAAACAACTAACATTTTTTTGTACCAACAATAAAAAATAATGCAGTAACAAAAAACTGCAGCGAACTGAAACGAAAAAAAGAAGTTACCGCGCACGAATTCCAAAATAAACATGAGGCCTATATGTTCCCCAATACAAGCTCTCCTTGTGCTCCCCTCCAAACTGCAGCGAAAAATCCAACTATTCATAATCACATTAAGCAAGAAGAAAAATAATAATTAATTGAAGACAAATTTTCTGTTGTTCACCATAGGAAGATCCATGAGCTTTGGAGCGGGTAACGGCGTGACGACCCTGGGTTTTACAGTCTCCTCTTTTGCAGGTTTTACGAAGTAATTCTTCATATAAAATCCGATTAAGATGAGAAGAATTCCAGAAGAAAATAAAATCGTGAAGGTGGAATTAAGGATCCGACTGAACCCGCGGCGGCCTCGGCGGGTCCTCGGGTTCGGATTGTGGTAGCTGGGTGGTTCGCCATCATTTGGAGAGGATGTTGATTTGTCTCGAGTGTTTCTTCGTGAAATCCGGGTCATTGCCGGTCAATAATTCGGATCCAGGTCTCTATTCTGAGCTCTGATTCAAAGTCTGCAGAAGAGAGTGGAGTAGAGAGAGAACTTATATAGTGTTTGACGGTGCGGTATGCTACAATGTCAACTCATGTGGTTTCCCTCTTAAGACACGTATAAATTGTGGAACCCATGGATAAATTTTGAAGGAGTTAGGGATTTTTTTCCAAGAAAGAGAGACACCAAACTAATTTTGTTGACTCATTTTTCATATTTATTATTATTTTTGTGTATTTTGTTTAGTATTTATTGTCAGAAATTTCTAACGAGTGTTAGATTTAGAACTATGAATTGTTGTAAATTTTCTACTACAGGTCAGAATCCTAAACTTGAAAAATGAAGGATACTCGAAACATAAACCAGTTGATAATCCCGAACATAAACACATGAAAATGTATCAATTTAGAAACTCTGCTTGAA
Source organism: Perilla frutescens (assembly GCA_026008535.1). Lineage (NCBI taxonomy): Eukaryota > Viridiplantae > Streptophyta > Magnoliopsida > Lamiales > Lamiaceae > Perilla > Perilla frutescens. The sequence continues at coordinate 8,509,522 of BRKX01000018.1, read as the reverse complement.
AATTTCACCATTTTTAGACGTGAGCACTGTTCCGCTTCGGTTGTTTTTCTTGCTATTAGACCATTTTTAAACTCTCTTGCGTTCTTACCACCACTAAATATGTCATGACTGCAACTTCATTTTATATGCGATAACAGAAAAATCATTGTAAATTAGTCCTTCATATCTGAAACTAAAGTAGATCAACAATTAACTTGATCTCATCTGTTTCACATCCACATAATTAAAAACCTTTGACGCACATAATGTTATTATAGCAAGAATATAAACCAAACGACTCAATTGGTATGAGCATGAAATTTCGCTTGGGAGAAATAGATTAAATGTTTCAAAAAAAATATCATATTAGCCACAAACAGAATATCAAGCAAATAAAATTCCGACTTAATTAAGCTTCAGCCATGATGTCAAACAAAAAGTCTCTAAACATTGCTACAAAAATTGTTGAGAAACAAAAAAACAAGCTGTATTTAAAAATACATAAAACCACTTTAGGAAGGACATTGAGGGGGGAAAAGGTTCCAAAAAACATAAAGGGAATAACGCCTAATCCCAGCCAGTTGGAGCAACTGGAGCAGGCACTGCATCTACAGGGGCCACTGCCGCTGGTGGGGCGGCTGCTGCATCCCATCCGTCACCACCTACAACTGCAATTAGTTGCAGAACTTAAGTGGACATGTAATGAAATTCAGAAAGCAAGAAACCGGGATGTCATAGATTTCCAGAGCATGCATCAGTTAAGAAAAGCTTCAGTAGTCAAACATAAGCCAAACTATAATGACAGAACTGCCATTATAAAATAGAATAAGACCATTCATTGAACGAATAGAATTCAAAACATAAATGATGGATATTGAAAAACCATAAAGAATAAATTTGAAAGAAGCAAAGAGTTTGACACCGGTACAAATACCAACCTGGTGCATCACCGGTCCAACCAGCTCCAGCAGGAGCAATAGCACCAGCAAGCTCAGGAGCCCATTGGGAATCAGGGATTTGGGCACTGGACCAATCACCACCTGCAGCTGTGGTATAATCAGTGTAATCTGCAAGAGCGGGGGTTTCCTCAGGTTCTTGTTCTTTAGCCTCCTCAGGCTCCCTATAGAAGAACAGATCAACCTGCCAGAAAATTTTCAAACAAGACAGTGCAGAAAAACAAGTTAGACAGCAGCACAAAAAAGTAACCACAAGAAACCAAGTATTTGAGGCATTTTACCATGATATCCCATTTGTGTCCTGGAGCAATCACACCTCGCATCTGCAACACCATCCTGGCCAATAGCCAGAACAGGCAACCAATGCTGTGCTTCCCCTTGTTGTTGGCCGGAATGCCAATATCAACATAGCGCATAGGGGAATCGGTATCACAGAAGGCAATGGTGGGGATGTTACCAAGAGCAGCTTCCTTAATGGGCTGCAAAAGAATAGAATCTCAGCACCGTAACAGATGAAAACATGCATAAACCTTAAAGAAAATAAATGTGACAACTACAACAGGTTAATAGCAGAACATGAGTGGCAATGACCTGATGATCAGTTCTAGGATCAGTAAGAATGAGAAGCCTTGGCTCAGTGAATGAGGTCTGAAGCTGGTTAGTGAAAGTTCCAGGGGTGTGTCGTCCAGCAATTGCCTGACAACCTGTGTACTGGGCAAACTTCAGCACAGCTCTCTGTCCATATGGTCTGGCAGATTGGACAATGATGTCTTGGGGATTCTCAATAGCAACAATAACCCTTGCAGCCATCTGAAGCTTTTCCCATGTTTTCCCAACATTGATGATGAAAATGCCTAACGAGTGACAAACATATAGAACATCAACATCACAAAACATATTTTTCAATTTATTATACTTATATAGTCATAGATTTTAAGTCTGCGACCAACAACCGATCACAACATAATAAAACTTGAGATTATAAAAGAATATCAGAATGAGGAATAAAACGCAATACAAAGTTGGGCCGTATTCTTAATAGATTTTGAGATTCAGTGGCGCAAGTCTACTGTCTCTACCATCTTAACAGATTCAGAGATTCAGAATCGTCACACGTTCTTCAGGTGGTTCATGACATACATATTAGTGCAACATAGGGGTCAAGTATTTCTGGAAAAATGGAAACTACACATCAACTAATTGAAAAAAACAGCTAGCTCATTTCATGCTCAATCATCAATTTTTTCAAGAAACTTAAACTGACGCACGAGCTAGAAAATCGTCTGAAGCGATAACACATCATATACCGCAATCAACCATTATCCTAGTAGTACATTATAGTTCATTTTAATTAATACTACATAAAGCTATTACTCGTGTCGTGTCGGCCAATGGATCAACAGCAGATATGAGATACATCAAAAGCATTAAGCATTAGATCCAACGAAATAAGTTAAAAAAAAATCAGAAAACAAAACATGAATAAGCTTTAACAGCGCTTTGAACACCAGTTCACTGTAGAGACAGAAATGGAAAAGGCTGAAATAAGAGAAAATTTACCGTCGTTCCGGCGCTTGAAGACGTAACGCTCCATCTGAAAATCGCAGTTTTTGGTGCCGAGGTGAACTTCGGCGGCCAACATCATCTGAAGGTCGGCCTCCTTCGTCGACAGCACCTTTTGACCAGTCGCCATGATTCCGCTCTTCGCTGCTTCTCTCTCTCTCTCTCAAAGAGGGTTTTCACGTTTGCTGTGCCGACTGCAAGTGAGAGAAAATATATGCTGCTGCTACATAAACCCTAGACGACGAGGGGTATTTATGGGCCGTATTTTCTTTAGGTTGGGCCGGTATTTCTTATTGGGCTATTCGGATATAATAGGGAAGGGCCAATTACACATAATCTTACACTTGATTTAAAATTTAAATTATATAATATAATATATATATATATATATATGTATGTATGTTACTTTAATTCTCTAAAAGAAATGTGTATATGCTACTTTTAACCCAAAAAAAAAAGTAAAAATAAAAAATATTTTTTTTGACCATTACCTATGCGATTTAAGGTTTCTCGTGGGACGGAGATTGGCCCGAGTGCAAAGGGTTGGGTCAATATTCAATCAAATGATATTAAGCATGTTTTCTATCTCCACTCGAGAAGGAAGTGGGCTACTTCCTTGCAAAATTTGTGCACAATTTCATACGTGGCATTTTCCGCTTGCACATAAAAGAAGGCTGTGAGTTGTGCACCCAAACACCGGTCATCAACGTACTTCTCTATGTTTTTTTTTAATTTCAAATGTAATAATTTATTTATTTGTTTTGATTTTTTTAGCTTTTATTTAGTAATTTTATTTTATATAATTAAAATTCTATTATATTTGATTGATAATAATAATAATAATAATAATAATAATAATAATAATAATAATAATAATAATAATAATAATAATAATGAGTTTAATGTGGCATAAAAATAATTGGGTTGGACCCAATTTACCTTGGCCCAAAAAGCGTAGTTTGCTTTCAGGCTATATTTAGTTGGGCACCCTGCAACCAATTTGGTCATGCCAAAATTATAGAAAAACTATCGATATTTTTTTTAAGTGATGCCTCAAACTCAGGAATAAAAACATTTTGAAATAGTTTAAACTTTTATGTGATAAAATATACATATGTACAGGGTGTTTCTAAATACATCACTGAATCTTCATTGTATACCACTATTAAATTTTATTTAAAAATATATAATTATCATTTTACTTAAATATCCCTTTTCATTTAAAAATCAATTATAGTAAAAAAGGACTAAAAGAAAACCAAAAAGACAATTCATTCTCCCCAACTTCTTCCCCACCCCATTTTCTCTATCACCTCCCTCCGTATCTTCTGCAAATCTACAACCAATACAAACGAATCATAAATCAAAGATAAATTTCAAAGTAATCGGATGTCAAATCTCCCACACAGATAAACAACATGAAAACGACTTAGATTCCAGATCTATATTGTAAAATCAATCAATAGAAACAAAGAAGCAAAATGACTCCCCATTTTCTACACTAGGTTCGGCAGTTGGAAAAATAAAATTTCAAAAATTATTGCAAGGTTCGGAACGAATTTTCGGAAACAAGCACCTAGTTTCAAAAAATTCAGCTCCATTCATGGTTGGCATTAGGAAGTGGGTGAGTTCACGTGTGATGGAGGTTGAACCGAGTATGTGTTGTCAACACACGCCGCCGTGGATGTCGTTGATGACAAGAAGAAGCCACAAGTTGAGTCGAGTAGGGCTGTCAACAGTTGCCGGCGTTGTGTGTGGATGCAGCTAACGACAAGAAGAAGCCACAGTTTCGTCCCAAAGCTTCGATGGAACACTAACCTAGCACCATAAACACTGAGGCCAACTCCAATGCTCGACCAAAACACCAATTTGGTGCAAAAATCCACTCCAATGCGGCATCAAATCCTGCACCAAATTGATGATGATGGGTCCCACAACGTTTAATGAATTGTTTTGTTATTTAAAATCATTATTAAATAGGTTATTTAATAAATTTAATTTAATTTGTAAATTATATATTCACTTAATTTAAATTATAAATCATCTAAATAAATAAACAATTTCAATAAAAGCACAATTAATTAAATATAATGGATAGAATGAAGTCCCACATATTACAAATTACTAAAAATTAATTTAAAAACACACTACAATTAACTAATACTATTTGAAAAAAGACATTACAAATCATTTCTAGATTCTCTAAGATAATTATAATATTGACCGAAATTATTTGAAGAATCTTCAAACCCATGTCGTTTGAAGAATCTTCAATGAATTTTTGACTCGATATAGAGAAATCAGGAACAAATATGCTCATATTGCACTTCGAAATGCATTAGTGGAACATATGTGAGAAAAATATACTAATTATGAGTATTGTGGCCAAAATATATGTATTTTCATAAGTGTTATAGTCTTGTAATATTTTCACTAATTGTAAGCGTTTGATGATCATTTAAAGTACTTTTATTATTCCAAGCACATTATATGTTATAATTCTTTTAATAGTATATAATTTTTTAATAGCATATTTTTTTTGAAAGTATTTAATTAAAAGTTATTAGTTTTGGGTAATCATCATTTAAAAAAATAATAAATCATTAAGCATATTCATATTTCAATTATAAAATAAAATGGAATCTTTAATATAATATTCTTATTTGGTGTAAAATTTGGTGCAGAATCTGCACCAAATAGGTGCTTAGCATTGGAGATGTTCTAACCTTTTATAATTTACTATTCACGGTCCCAATGTAAAAATGATTTAAGACTTAGTTTTGTTCTCGTTGTTGTCTTCTTCTCTCTGTTTTCTCCTGTAAATTAGTTTAAAATAATTTTTAAAAATTGAAGGGTAAATTAGAAAATGATGTGGTGTATGAAGTAAAAAAAAATAGTGTATTTAGTAAATGTGGTTTATATTAAAAATTTGGTAGTGATAAATAAAAAATAAACGTGAAAGGGGGAAAAATAAATAATAACATATTTTAAATAACATGTAAATAACTATTTAGGTTAGCTTAAACAAATAAAAAATAAAACAAGAAAAATTGCTGGCTATGGGGTTCGAACCCATGCGCACTTATTGTGCAGAAGATCTTAAGTCTTCCCCCTTAACCTCTCGGGCAAACCAGCTGATGTTAAAGTTCGTCCCAATATGTTTATTATACAATTCACATCAATTGGACATATACCCAAATAAAAAAGAAGTCGAAATTTCAGTGCACTTTTTTTTTTCGAGACAGATATGTACGTAGAAAGAGAAGGTTAATATAATTAACGGTTAATTACAATTAAATGCATGAATTTTAACACAATTTGCAATTAAAACTTTATCTTGCATTTTATTTTATTTTTGCAAAATAGACACAATTTGCTATGAAAGTCAAACACTTTATTTCATACCGATCTTTATTTTATTAATCAAATTCAAATTATGATTATGTTATATATTTATACAATTTCACAAGATTTATTGTTAGATATCAATTTTTCAATCATTGGAAAAATATGTGGGTGTCAATTTTGCAAAAAATTGCCATAATCGTGTTTGATCAGTTTTTCATTCATTGAATTTTTTTGGAGTGTCTACTATAATATCATAGTACGTATTCAATTCATCTATATAAAAGCACAGAGTTATCTCGACTTTCACGGTGAGATCATATCGTAAAAGAATTAAATCAGGACGTAGACATTTACAAGTTAACTATAACAAAATATGAAATATATATATATATATATATATATATGAATCAACATCGAAATAAAAAAATGAAAGGGAAAGAAATTGAAGTAGACAATAATCATGGAAAGAAGGTGCATGCAACCAACCCAACTTTAGAAGGGGAGTGTCACAACTCACATGCACGAGTAATTAATTGAATGGTTGTGGATCAAGCTTAGGATAAAAATCGTCCCCACCGCTATAAATTGCCCAACCATAACTCTTTTGGGCGGTGTCCCATGATTCAAATCAAATATCAAATATATTTATTTTATTGACTCTCTATTTAATTTACTTTACAATTTTAATATTCGAATGTTATTAGTATAATATTCGTATATATAGAAACATTGTAACGAACATCTTCAACTAATTAACTACCTCATAATTTGGAGGGTATAGTATATTCGATTCGGATTCAATGCATGTAGTGTGGGATGCGTTGTTTGAGGGTATATATAGTTTTATATCGGATTAGTAGTTGATTAGTTACATGAAGAGTATAGTAGTGTTCTTGATTACTTTAATTATATATTGTACATGATCAATATCGTACATAGACATATGGTGAGTGTGTGTATTGTTTATTTAATTAAATATTAAAATGGTCGTATATACTCCTTTTAACAGTTTAAGTTTTTTTTTTATATGTGATGCTTTTGATAGAGCATGTATGTGTGTGTGTGTGTGTGTGTGTGTATATAAGCATAGTAAAATATACATAATTTAAAATATGAAATGTTGAAATCAACTTAATTAACTCCGTAATATATTTAAAATCACTAAAATCTATAATTTTATCACAATAAAAAATTAATAAGTTCAGTTAAATACGTCATATTTTACACACATAATTAAGCTCATGTCCAAAAATTACATGTCAAATCACGTCCAAACGATTAACAACTCATAAATAATTTGGTCCATTTAGTTAGTGGTCTAATCATTAATTACCCCCTCTCTAAATGGAATTAGAAGGGATCGTCACAAGTAATTGCGTGCTCCTTATGTCATATACTCATATATATAGTTTTTTTTTATCAATACTATCATATATATAGTTAACTAGTATACCACCTGTGCGATGCACATGAGATGTTATTAAAAAAATTATGAATAATAATAAAATTATATTCAAGCATGAATTTCACATATAAATATATGAATTATATCGTTTGAATTATAAATTACTTATGTATTTTTCATCATTGGAAAAATCAGCCTTGTCGGCTCTTGTCATGGTAAAAACACCTGAGTTGGTTGTAAAATCGAGAACGTGGAGTCCTAACTGCCCAGTTGGTCTCGACGGCGATTAATCGGCCAATTAGGCACGAATAATTTTTTTCAATTTTTTAAATATTTTTGTTCAAAATATGATTAAATAAAAATTTTGAGGTTTTCCACCTTTTTATACAATAACCTATATCCCAATGTTTCAATCTACAACCAATGTGGGATGTAACAAAATTAGAAAAAGTTGCAGAACTAATTTGAGGTTTTGATTTAAGATTATCCACTCTTTTATAGAACCTACATCCCAATATTTCAATCTACAACCGATGTTAGATGTAGGGTAAGTGAAATTTAATATGTAAATAGCAATATGTAATAATATATTATAAAAAAATAAAAATGCTCAGGCGATGACAATCTAAATGGATTTTATATTTTATTATATATAACTTTATGAACCTACTTGTGGAGAAACAAAACATCATAGTCCCGATAATTAATATGTAACTTTAGAACTTCACAAATCTACACACACGCGCACACACGAATGAGGAATGATAGAAAAAAATATATTTTTAATTGAAAAATTAAATACATTATCTTTAAAGATTTTGGAAATTTTCAATGTATTTAATTAGCTTAAAAAATTAATTGCCAAGTTCTATTAATACATTTAATTCAAAAATTTAAGTAGATTTAATTTAAAATTCTCAATGTGTATCTTGATTAATACATTTAATTTGAAAATTTAAATATATTTAATTGAAATTTTGATGTGGATCTGGAATTATTTTAATATATTTAATCAACTTAAAATTTTAAAATATTTTAAATTAATATATTAGAACATTCATTCATAACACTTAAAAGAATGATAATTAATATAAACTTATGGTCCATCGTAAAGAAAAAAAATAGGTGTTTAGAATTCACATATAAATCAACAATTTAAAGGCCGCATAATTTTTTTCATTGAATGAACAAAATGATTTTTGATAAAAAAAAATAGTATTTTTGCAAAATAAAAAAAATTATAATATTGAAATTATAGTATTGAATGACTATATCATATAAATATTAATTAATTAATAAATATTATACTTTTATTTATAGAAAATGTGTTTAGGCGGGAGAACTTATTATTACTATTTATAGTTACTATCTTATTTTTAGATATAAATATAATATAGATATAGATGTGATCCATGAATTAGGTATTACGTAAAAAAGCGATTAACGCTAATCCTCGTTTGCGTTACCAAATTAAAATTACATGTTTATATATATATGCTTTTTTTAATTAATTGTGTTGTTATACAAAGATACTTAGACATTTTACCTACGTGCTGCACCTTGTTGTGATCAATACGTTCAAAAATAAAATAAGACAAAACTGAGTTGTATTTGGATTTAGAGTGGCTTTGTGCGCATGAAATCAGAAGTTTGAAGTTGTTTGGCAATTTTTTTTGTTAACAATATTTGATTTTTTAAAAATTATCTGTAGTTATATTATTAAATAAAATAAAAAATTGGCGCCCCCAAATTGGGCAATGCCCATGTTTGATATATTGAAGGATTGACCCTGGTATTACTATGCGTGACAGCTCGAATAAATGTATGAGAACGAAATGGGATAAATTTGAAATGATTATATATGTTTTAGAATATATATATATATATTTCACCAAATTTTAGATTATGTACTCTACCAACCCACCCGAAAATCCCATAATCCAAACTCTTAACACAATTGTACGAATTGAATTAGGATATCATCAACGTCTTTTAGATTGAGGTCGTCACGTATCATTTTTTATACAATTTACTTCTTCATCGTAATGTATATATATACTTTCAGATAGCGACTATAGATTTTGAAAGATGAAAAAAAAAATATTGGCTAACATAATAAGGACCCCATTTGTAATGATTGAGTGTTATGAATGCGCGGTTATAGGTATATGTCATGTGAGTGCCCTATTTTGCCTTTTGGAATTTACCCTGTCTTTGCTATAATGGTCAATAATTTTGACAGTGCATGGGTAATCACTAATCACTAATTATATACATGTTGAGAGGGGAGGTTATGGTTGCTCTTGAAATATTCGTGATTAATGTGTTTCTACTATGTGTTAATTACTGTTGAGGCTTTGACTCTTTGGAAATGATAATCAGTGCCTTTTAAGACAATGTTTTTAACAACTCAAAATGACATATAAGAATTTGAATTTAAAAGCTACTACTTTAAATAGTTCTCATATGCATCTTTTATTTTCTCTGATTTTGAACAACATAAGTAGTTTACATACAATTTATCAAATTGACCACATTTTTACTCTATAAATTTCAAACTTTAGATTTAATTTTAAGTTGTTTTTTTTTTTTTTGAGAAAAATATTAAGATATCATTAATGAAGATCCCAAACGGCTAAACGATGTTTTACACAGTTAGGAACACAATCAGATATAATTAGAAAGTAGAGGATCACAAATTGCCGCTCGAGCCAAGAGATTTTCAACCTTTAGATTTTAAGATTTTAGACATACAAGAGAGCCTTTAATCTTATTAATTCTTAATTACTATCTTAACATGGAAACTTTTGATTGAAGTAGGAAGATAATACTTAACTATTTGATTGCTGATTTCTTTTCTTTGTTGTCCTATAGTTATAGACTTATAGTGATATACCATTTTTTTAAATGTGATAATAGAATATTTGGGTTTTTTTTTTAACTCAACTGTTGATATTTTTTTTAGTTATATAAATGTACCGAACTTTGATTTTTTAGCTATTGAATAAACTCGGGCTATAATCTTAGTGACATATATGGAGGCACGCAGATAGTAAGTTTTCTTAACAAGATTGGGCCATATGATTTAATTTCTTATATGGAAATTGGCATTTAAAAATAAATAAATAAATAAGGAATCAATAATTTAATGTATTGCACACGACATCAAACTCCGTTACTCGGTAGTACCGCAAAATTAAAATAAATTAAAAATAAATTAAATAATTGTCACACAAATATCCTGAATCCTGATATGGTTAACAAATTTGATTCTGAAAATAATTGTAAATTTGAAGTAAATAAATAATTTCGACCAGTTTGAAACTCTTTTGGAATCCGCAACATGAATCGCCGGCCAAACCAACTAAAAAATTATTTTAAGTGAATTATTTTATGTATTGTAAATATTGTATGTTCTTGCATGTGGGGAACATATAATAAGTATCTATCACAAATCAATTATTTCGTGACACAAATTATATATATGTCCTAGTTGAGAATATTTAACATGCTATTATCCACGAACGCAAAATTTTAAATCTTTTTATCTAGCTATCAACTATGTAAAATATATATGGCGCGTTGTTAATCAAATATCGTAATTAATTAATATATAATTAACTTATTAAATCAATTTCATGGGAGTAATTTATTTACTATTTGTCATCTGAACTGACTGAGAGCATTTCCTTATTTGAATATCTTATTAGAACTATTTCAAGAATAATATTTCTCAGGATTCAATCCATTTGTAGCAAATTTGACAATAAATATCAAAGTGTAAACCCCCCGTTCGTTCATATGTTAATTGACAATAAAATAAAATTATGATGAACACAAAAAGTGTCATATATAGTTCAAATTGTTGATTTTGGAAGTTCTAAGCTTGGTATTTTCCATGCAGTTCCATGCAACGTTGCAGATAGAAAGATATGAAGAACATGTATGTTGCAATGCGTACAAAGGAGTATAAAGAGAGACATGCCACGTGTCATAAGTCTGTAATCTCCCAGCTAGGACCACTGCATTCAGAAGTCTCAACCGTGCGATTAGGAGCAGTTACTTTGCTATGATCTTAACCGTTGATGTTAGAGTAGCGTAGTTAGCAAGCTTGTAGTTTGTATAAATACAAAGTATTCATGTATTGTGAACTTGATCTGAATGATTTCTGATAAATAAAAAGCTTATAAACTTTGATTCTCCGATTACTACAAACCCTATTTTCATAGCAAAATAGCTACTTTTCATAGAATCTTCATGGTATCAGAGCTTGGTTGTGAGTGATTGTTCATATTACTGATTAATCACTTGAATCACCGATTCATATTGTGTTAATTCACAACTATGACGAAGAAAAACCAACAATTTTCGGGGCACAATTCACATGCTGAATCCAGTGCGGCCGAAGAAGAAAGACGGAATTCACAGATTGCGGTGGATACACTTCGAACGTCGGCGCCGACGTTACCGCGGATCAATATGCAAAAATCTGATGGAAGCAACAGCGGTACACCACAGCAGGAGCTCAATGCTAGCAGAATGATGGCAAATGATGCTCTATACATACATCCGAGTGAGTTACCAGGTATGGTACTCACCACTGATCTGTTTGACGGGCGGAATTTCCATAATTGGTGTCGTGCTGTCAAACGAGGTTTACTTTCTAGGAATAAACTAGGATTGATCGATGGAAGTATTTACAAGCCACCTAGAAACTCTATGGACTATATGCAGTGGGTGAGGGTAGATTTTTTGGTTTTCAATTGGCTAAGCAATTCCATACAGAAAGATATGTCTCGAGGATTTCAAAATTTAGAAACCTCCAAAGAATTATGGGATGAATTACATCGTCGGTTTGGTACTAGAAATGGCCCACGCTTGTATAAACTTAGAAGAGATATAGCCACCTACACCCAAGGGACACAATCTATCATGGTTTATTTCAATAGTTTGCATGGTTTCTGGGATGAATTATCTCTACTTAAGAATTCAAAGATATGTTCTTGTGATGCGTATAAAGACAATCAAAGAGATATGGAAGAGGAGAAGATGATGCAATTTTTGATGGGCCTAAATGATTGTTATGATAACATTAGGCAACAAATCTTAATAATGAACCCTCTACCAAATATAAGCCAGGCATATGCCATGGTCTTACAGGTAGAGGAGCAAATCCTTGTGTCCACACACTATTCAGATACTGCAGAACATAGTGCCATGTATTCCCATAATAATAAAGGTTATCACAGAGATGGTTTCAAGAAGAGATTAACTAAGGAAGAGAAAGCAAAACTTAGATGTGATCACTGTGGTGGAACTGGGCACATCAAGAGTGAATGCTTTGAGTTAGTTGGTGTGCCAGATTGGTACAAGAAATTTAAAGCTGACAGAGGAAAATGAAAGGCTAATTGTGTTGTTGATGAAGGAGATCCATCTGCCACACCTGAGATGCATAAGAAAGGCCATAAATCAGAGGATGAATCTGATAATATGGAGAGTTTAAATAAAATGATGCAAGCTGATATTGCCAAACTTATGACTGCATACTACAAGAAAGGCTTGAGAACAGAGGGTGATGTCAAAACAGCACATTTAGCAGAAGTTGATTTTGGTCCTGATGAGGATTTAGGAGGGCATTATGCTTTTGGAATTTCAACTGGGATTAGAAGGAATGAATGGATTATTGACTCCGGAGCCAGCAATCATATATGCTGCAATTTGAGTCTGTTGGTGGGTTTAAAGAGACTGAAACAACCATTACAAATTTTCTTACCAGATGGGAGCCATTTGTGGGCTTTTATAACAGGCAGTGCAAAGTTGAATGGTCATATTATGCTTGACAATGTGTTATATGCCCCTGACTTCACTCATAATCTTTTATCTGTGGGACAGTTATCCAGAGACATTGATGGAAAGGTTCAATTCTTATCTTCTCATTGCATAATTGAGAAGAGATGCCTTGATCAGGTGCTGGGAATATGTAGAATGAAAGGTTCTCTTTACATATTTCCACAAAGTTGTCAAGAACAGGTACTAGCTGGATCAGTAGCTAGTCAATACACCATGCAGGACTTACATATTCTGTTAGGACACTCTTCTGCAGCTACCATGCAGCATATAGATGGTTTTCAGAAAAGAGCTAGAGAGGATGATCTTCAGGTTCTCAAAAACTGCAGAGTTTGTCATGAAGCTAAACAACAAAGGAAGCCTTGTCCTACTTTACAAAGAAGAAGCTCAGCTCTTTTCACCTTGGTTCATATGGATGTTTGGGGACCATGCAGAGAAGAAAGTGTTACTAATACCCCTTATTTCCTCACAGTTGTGGAGGATTGTTCCAGAGTTACTTGGACTTTCTTGTTCCAAAGCAAAGCACATGTTTACCAGCTTGTCAGTAAGTTTCTTATTATGGTTCAGACTCAATACCATAAATCTATTCAGAGTATTAGAACTGACAATGGGTCTGAATTTGTTAATTCACAGATGACTTAACTGTTTTCTAATCATAGGATTCATCATCAGCGTCCATGTACTTACTCCCCACAACAGAATGGGATTGTGGAGAGGAAGCACAAGCATCTCCTTCAGGTAGCTCGAGCCCTCATGTTTGAGAGCAAATTACCTTCCCAGTTTTGGTGTTATTCTATACTGGCTTATTAATCGACTACCTAGTATTATCCTGAATTGGGATTCTCCTATACATTTGCTCACTGGACATAAACCAGATATAACTATTCTAAAACCCTTTGGTTGCTTAGCTTATAGGAGTAACCTGTCACCTCATAAAACAAAGTTTTCTCCTAGAAGTTTGGCTTCTGTTTTTCTAGGAATCTCTCCTAACCACAAAGGATATTTACTCTTTGATTTACAAACCAAAACTGTATGCATTAGCAGGGATGTTGATTTCTGTTCTAATGTATTTCCTTTGCAAACTCAGGATAATACATTTCCTTCTCTACCATTTTCTACTTTTGACAATCCTACAGTTCTTCCTCATACTGATTTTATTCAGAATCCTTCACCTACCTTAACCAGATCAACAACTCTACCACAAACTATTGATATCAATCCTTCAGAATGTATATCACCAGAGAGTGATGGTTTTCTTGATTCACAGCATTCATCTGACCCAGAGTATTGTCCAACTTCATCTCAAGATGATCAGGATCATTCTCAGGAGATTGTGTCTCCAGAAAAGGAGTTACATGTTGCAGCAGAACAACAAATTGTAAGGAAAAGTAGCAGAGCACATAAGTTACCAACTTATCTAAAGGATTATGATTGTAATCACACTGTGAAACAAGCTTATATGCCTGCAACTTTTCCCTATCAAATTTCTGAAGATGTGAATTCTGATTATGGTGTGTTTCTTATGAGTGTTCAGTCACTAAATGAACCTGCTAGCTACAAGGATGCTTGTCAGTCAAAGGAATGGGAAGATGCTATGGCCAAAGAAATTGCTGCTTTAGAAGAAAATGAAACATGGGATATTGTACCACTGCCAGAAGGAAAGCATGCCATTAGATCAAAGTGGGTATACAAGATCAAACTTAAATCTGATGGGACTGTGGAAAGGTACAAAGCAAGGCTAGTAGCAAAAGGGTATAATCAAGAGTATGGGATTGATTATACTGAGGTCTTCTCACCAGTTGCTAAAGTTGTCACAGTAAGAGTATTCTTTGCTATCAATAATGCTTTCTTGCATGGACATCTCACTGATGAAATATATATGAAACTTCCATAGGGATATGGGAAAGGCAATACATGAGATATATGCAAACTGAAAATGAGTCTCTATGGACTTAAGCAAGCATCCAGAGAGTGGAATACTGAATTCAGTAAGCATTTATTGAGTTTGGGTTTTTCACAATCTGAAAATGACAGTTGCTTGTTTGTAAAAGGGTCTCGGCAGTCATTTCTTGGTTTACTAGTTTATGTGGATGATATATTGCTACTAGGACCATCTGTAGAGCTCATAAATCAAGTCAAGCAATCTTTGCATAATCAGTTCACCATAAAAGACTTTGGAGAGGCAAGATATTTTCTTGGAATGGAAATAACTAAATCTAAGTCAGGGTTCTACCTTTGTCTGAGAAAATACATCCTTGATTTGTTGTCAGTAGTAGGAATGCTAGATAGTAAGCCTGTACAGACACCCTTTCCTCCAGGATTATCTCTGTCACATCACAAAGGGAATCCCTTGACTAAACAGATACTTACAGGAAGATTGTGGGCAAGCTATTATATCTTAATCTTACAAGACCAGATATAGCCTTTGCTGTTCAACAACTCAGCCAATATGTCAATTCTCCCACCAAGAGTCACTGGGAGACAGCTATGCATGTATTAAGATACCTTAAAGGGACACCCTCTCTTGGTCTATTCTACTCTTCTTCCGCCAAGTTTCATATTGAAGGATATTGTGATGCAGATTGGGGAACTTGTGCAGATAGTAGGAGGTCACTTTCAGGTTACTGCATATCACTAGGAAGCTGCCTAATATCTTGGAAGTGCAAAAAGCAAACTACAGTTGCATTATCAACTGCTGAAGCAGAATATAGGAGTTTGAGTTATGCTGTTAAAGAGTTGCTATGGATTTCTTATGTCCTTCAAGATTTGAGTATCAAGGTTCCTACTCCTATACAGATGTTCTGTGATAATAAGGCAGCTATCCAGATAACACAAAACCAAGTATATCATGAACGGACAAAACACTTAGATCTTGATTGTCATTTTGCCCGTTTTCATTTCAGATCTGGTTTTGTGTTACCTGTATATGTACCTACTCATTTGCAATTGGCTGATATATTTACCAAGGCATTAGGAGGTCCTCAATTCAAATCACTACTCTCCAGACTCAATCTTGATGATATGCATAAGATTGGGTCTGAAGGGGGATGTTGATTTTGGAAGTTCTAAGCTTGGTATTTTCCATGCAGTTCCATGCAACGTTGCAGACAGAAAGATATGAAGCACAGCTATGTTGCAATGCGTACAAAGGAGTATAAAGAGAGACATGCCACGTGTCATAAGTCTGTAATCTCCCAGCTAGGACCACTGCATTCAGAAGTCTCAACCGTGCGATTAGGAGCAGTTACTTTGCTATGATCTTAACCGTTGATGTTAGAGTAGCGTAGTTAGCAAGCTTGTAGTTTGTATAAATACAAAGTATTCATGTATTGTGAACTTGATCTGAATGATTTCTGATAAATAAAAAACTTATAAACTTTGATTCTCCGATTACTATAAACCCTATTTCCATAGCAAAATAGCTACTTTTCATAGAATCTTCACAAATATTGATTAAAAAACAATATACGTACCCTTTACATAATTATGATTAATCATTGAATAATTTAAGTCTTCCTAAAAGTAATATATAACGGTAAATTAATTTGAAACATGATGGGATTAATCATTATCTATAATTAATTTGAAACATGATGAGATTACTATCTAGCTATAATTAACTTGAAATTACATGATAAGATTACTATCTATAATTAATTTGAAAAACATGATGAAATTACTATTTATATGAAATAACTATTTCTAACTACTTAGCCAGCTCAAACCTAACAACAATGAATCATATATAAGCAGAGCACCCCACGTTGTACCCTAAAATGGTTTTGATAGAGTGATAGGTTTTTGTGATAACTTTATTTCAATATAAAGTTAGGCTTAAATATAATATATCTGACCTAGTTGATGTGTCGCATGTATAATGAATTTTCAATTGCATATGCAGGGCGAATCTATTTATAATAGTAATCTATAAATTAATTATAAAGTTAAGATCATATTACTATTAATTAGAGATTATTTAGGAATATATAGGATGCAATGGCCTAGGGTTTGCCCCCTCGAGGGGCGACCGGGCCGGTCGTTGTCGGTCATTTTTTGACCCCACAACTCCATTTGATTTCCTAAACCAAATTCATTTGTAATTACATGCTAATTAAAAACGTTTGACGTACATTGCTAATCATGTTTTGTCCTGATATGATGAAATTGGTTTTTTTTTTGGAAAATAAATTTTCGATGTCTCATGAATGATTCACCTATATGTAGATGATAATATATTCTTTTTAGACGAAAAAAAGAGCGCGAGATCATTGAAAAGCATACGAAATCGTCTATTGTATATTTGGTACTGCATTTTGTATTGTACGCTTGATTTTTTAAAAAAAATTCTTTGATTTTAATATCTTATGCTTTAATTTAATTTCACACTTGGTATTTAAGGTTCATCATATCCAATTAGGATTTAATATAATTTTTTAATATTTAACTTTTCAAATAATCAATTAATAAATAAAATTTGAAAATTAAATATTAAAAAATTATAATACATTCTAATTTAGTAGGATGAATCTATATAATTAGTGTAAAATTAAATTAAAATATAATAAATTGAAATCGAAAAAAAAAAATAAAAAAAATCGAGTGTGTAATAGGAAATGTAACACCAAATATGTAATAGAAGATTTCAACTTATTTATGAGAATTTATTCAATCGATATTATTAGCTCGAAAACAACAGGTTGCTTAATTAACTATATATGGGTCATATCAATATATCATCCAATGTTTTAATTCATTTATAACCCACCTTTTTCTCAAAGAGTGTATTGTCACTGCAGAAACGTGACAAAAATCTTGTAATGGCTATTGAAAAATTAACGCAAATGCGGTAATTATATGCTAAAATGTGGAGTGGGATTATGATTGATCATACAGGATATGGATGGGTAGACAATTGTGACGCGATGCAAAAAGATTTATTCAAGGCTTTCACCGAAGATTGCAGAAAGTCTAGCTTATTAGGAGGGTTTGGTGTTGGCTTGGAAGAATGGTGGTCGCAAAATCATGTTAGAAACTGATTGCCAAAACTTGTAGTAGCAGATGAGGGATTACTGTGAAGATTTCTCCTACAGAAGAGTGATTTACAATTCGATAAGGATGGAGACAGCCCATTTTAAAGAGATGATCTATACATGGGCTCATTGAACAGCAAATGTCATAGCTCATTCGCTGGAAAAATTAACTAGTAGTAATCATTTTTTTTTTACATCAGTGTTGCTCCGGATATTATTTTGTCTAGCATTCCATTGGTTGAACGAGTTCTATTTTAAATCAATATTTCATTTTGCTAAAAAAACATCACTTTCAACAATATATTTTCATTTGAACTTTTCTATTTTAATTACAATGCTTTTCTTACTTACGCATCATAATTGTTACACTGCATGTATATGTGAGGTCTAGCTGATTTAGTTTCAAATGAAAGTAAGACGTGTTAATGATTATCTTTGATGTGCTGTTTATTACATAAAATCAGATGGATGCATTATTTATAGGGATTGGCACATAAGTAACTTTACTTTTCATGATTAATAAATCAACAACGTTCTTAAATGACCACTTACTATATATTTTCAAATGATAGAAACTCAAAATTAAATAAATAGACGGAGAAGTTTAACAAAAGATGGTGTAAATCTGATCGTAACATAAATTTTTTCCATTTAATTTAGTAAAATATATATAAAATATGTACAAATCCAATATCACAAGCTTTACTCTAAATTCTTCTCTACAAGAACGATATTTGAGTAGTTTTTGAAATTTTGGGGGAAGAATATATTGTCTCTTGATATATCTTTTCTTGGATAGACTTGGTCTTCAAGTTTTATAACTTTTTGATGGTCTTAATTATATCTAAATTAAACGTTAGATTTTGAAAATTTTGGTGACATTCGTGAGATTTAAATAGGTTCTTGGTGGAGTCGGTCCTTCGATCTTATTTCCGCCGCCTTTTGGGGATTAATAACATTAATCGGGAGAGTTTAAACCCTAATCCCATGTTACTCTTAACTAAATTTGGGAAGAGCAACTTGAATATTTTTTTTAAAAAATAACCCCTATTTATATAAGGGTTAATTGCCTTAAAAATCATGAAGTTTGAACTTAGTTGTAAACTCAACATGAACTTTAAAAGCAGGCAATTAAAACCCCAATTTTAAATTTGTGTGTTATTCAACATCCCCAAGTTTTTATAAAACAAAATTGATCTTCAATCCAATTAACAATTGTGGCCACTTTGACATTATTCTCAAAAATTGGTGGTTGAGTCATGACGGGCTCGAAAAGATGAGCAAATTGTATGTTGGATTGGAGGTCAATTTGTTTTATAAAAATTTAGGGATGTTAAATAACACACGAATTCAAAGTTGGTGTTTTAATTGTCTATTTTTAAAGTTCATGTTAAATTTACAACTAAGCTCAAAGTTCATGATTTTTAAGACAATTAACCCTTTATATGATTATATACAGTTGTAGCATGTAGGCCGGATGGCATATATGTAGGGATGAGGTGGCGTTATGATCTTATTCGCTCTATATTGAAAATATTTGTTTTTATACAAAGAGTAATTAATATTTTTGTGATATGACATCTTTATTAATATATATATATATATATATGTGTGTGTGTGTGTGTGTGTAATTTGATTCAAATGGATACTAATAATTCGTGTGAGAAATAAAAACGGTGCTTATTTACTACAATTTTATAGCTAACTTTATTGTATTTTAGTGTTATTTAAAAAAAAAACATAGCTTATCTTGTTGTATTTTAGTGTTAGTGCTACTAAGGATTAAAATATAATAAGATAAACTATAAAATCGTAATAAATAAGCACCGTTCCTAGTTCTCACACGAAGCACTAGTACTTATTCACAAACACACACACACACACACACACACATATATATATATATATATGGGAAAATAAATATTTTATTAGAAAATTAAATTATTTAAATTTTTTAAAATTTAAAAATAAAATTATATAAATTTTTAGAAAAATTAAAATTATATAATTTTTAGAAAATATACAATTATAAATTTATAATTTTAAAAAATATTATAAATTTTTTAAAAATAAAACTATAATTTAAAAACATGGATTTTTAAAATAAATTATATTTTTTATAAAAATTAAAGTTATCTAATATTTTTAATTTTAATTTTGGTTGTTCAACTTTAAAAATTATAAAAATGATCTAATAACCTATAAACCTGCTATATATCACAGGTAATTAGGATCAAAATGAATAAAATAAGTATTGTTAGGGTATCATTTTAATTAAAACAATACGTGGGATAGCAAAAGTGTTAATAGATCAAACATAGGATACCAAAATGACCATTTTCTCATATATATATATATATAAGATTAGTAAATTAAATTAATTATTAAGAAATTTCCATCACCTACACTGACATTGTAAAATAAATAAACAACTAGCTAGTTTGATCAAAATATATAAGTTCTTCGTAAAAATTAAACTCGTTTAAGATAGCTCATGCATCAAGTTTTGTGAGACATAAAACTCAAGTAACGTAAATATATAAAATAATTAAATAATACTTTTGTGACAATAATATATATGTAAATATAAAGTAATATGTGAATTTTCGTATCACAAATTTAGTTTGTAAAGACGGTGTCACGTCTAACTAACCAAGATACAACGCTTGGATGCCGACATAGAGATCGAAGATCTCCACAGCTCATCAATTACTATATATAACTGAAAACGACCATGCTGTTCAAAATAAAAAATAAAATGAAATTTTAATTGGACCACAAATTAAATAGTTCTTCCCTAATTATTATTTTTTTCTTCTGCGTATTGTTACATCGATCGTTTTCCAAATATTAGGTGAGGGAAAATAGGGAGGAAATTTTAATTTTTGTCCCCCGCAGCAGGTTAGATCATTTGCTCAAAGCATTAAAACCCAAGAACAAGAGACAAACGATGTATTCCTAAAATTAATGACTTCAAATTAAAGTGAGGAAAATATTAATTAATTATCAAATCTTGATTCTTTCAGTGAATATTGGCATATACACAGTATCATTTAAAAGTAGGAAAATAAATTTAACTAGCCACATTTGATATACTACACATTCATGAAATAACAACATTCATTCATAAAAATCTATACCATATGGCAAAAATGTCCAAAATACAGATACTCCATTTTCCCACTTTTTTTACCACTAGACATAAAGTCTCATCCTTTGGTGACGTGGGTCCCAACGCGCATTCATGATAGTCTATTCAGCAATTATATATTTGACTCAGTATTAAGGTAAATTGATTGAGCGTGAAGATAAAATTCATCGAGAGAATTCTACAAGCATGAAAATTAAAGAGAAATTTTACGAGTATGAATGTAAGTTATGCGAGTCCTAAATATAAATTGTAAGTAATTAATTTACAAATAAATGCTCATTTTAACACATTGTAATTATAGTGGAAGTAAAGTATATATTTACTAGTGGTAAAAAAAAAGGTTGGGAGGATGAGTATTTTAGACACTTTAATTGGTTATATGGTGTAGATTTTTATCAATGTTGCTACTTTGTGAAGGTATATTATCAACATTGGGCGTGGCTAATGTTTAGCTATTCCCACTTAAAGGTAAGTAGTTAAAATACTAATTAATGATCGATGAATTTACAACACGGTAATGAATGCATGCGTTATATGTCATGTACAAGTACAGATTAGAAATATATATCGTTGAGTTTTCAAAAAATATATGTTTTCCAATTTGGAAAGTTAATTTTTCATTGTATTCGCGGGTGGCTAGCTAGTTTTGTTAAAATTGCATGTGTTAACCCATTTTAATTTATGGGATATTAATAATTTAATATAGGACTAAGACGTAATACAGTAGTAATTAACAATTCAATGCTCTTCAGGATTAAGACATTTCAACACTTACATAAATGAATAAATTAAGAACTTAATAATGAAGTATATTAAATAATTTTAAATAATGACAGCTAATACATATTTATGATCACGGTCAATGAACATACTTGTAACTTTAATTATTATTGAGATGTATTTGGATAAAATCATGAGTACAAAGCCAAATACTATTATATTAATTTGTAAGTTTAATTGCTTTTAATTAAGTAATTAAAGATAGTGAATTCAGAAAATATATTTCCTTTAGCTGAACAATATAAAACTATTGAATTGTAAAATTATTTACTTAATAAAATACAGAATAAAAATAGTAGTTATTCTATTATGTAACGTTCATGTATTAATTGGGTTTTAAAAAATATGCTCATGTACTATTATTATTAGGTGGGAAAAATATAAGCATCAGGAGCATTAAATTTTTGTTCCAGAACTTAGACAGACATGAGCAGCATGGTTCATTTGCTTTGAAAGCATTAAATTAAAATACATATGTAAAAAAAAAAAAAAAAAAAATTAGAGTATTTCCTAAAATTCAGGACTTAAATGCAAGGGGAAAATATTAATATTAAATCTCGAATTCAGTTTCTGCAGCAAGTCGCTAATGGTGCTTCCTTGTCTGGTTGCCCAGAATTTTATATATGAAAAATATTAATGATGTGACAATTTAATAGAAGAATATCGAATAACTACGTGTCTATATGCTATATGTATACAGTATATATATAGATATCAAATTTGATTAAAAACTATTATAATATGTGAAATGATTTTAAAAATTTATATGTTTACTCATCTTTGAAATTTGATAAGATATTTAATTAATGAAGATATTGTTATATATCAGTTTTTAAAAGAATAAGATAAGATAATACTTTTATCGAATATTTAAAGGGATTCTCGCAATATTCAAACACATATTTTTTGTGACAATTTTCAAAATGATTGACAGATGTTGAAGATAAATTGTTACATCAAGAAAATGTGGAATTCAAATGAAAGATTCCATCAAGATGCTGAAAGGTAAAAGTGCTTGATTCAGAAATATGATGAAAATTCTCAGGAGACCAGTTGATATATAATAAATGAATTAAATGATAATATAATGAACTCAGAAATTAATCGAGGATGACAAATTAATTAATCATGCAAGACATAGGTATTGTAATTCTTATACAAAGATCTGAGTATCTTCAATGAATGAGATATGAATGAAATAATTATTTCTAATTGACTATATATAAGGACCGGTAATTATCAATAACATACATATGATGATTAGGCAAATTAGATGTGAAATATAATTATAGTACACAACAATAAACAAAGAGAGAGTCAAATCATAAAACTCAAATAAAATCGAGAACTTAATGGGCTGGGTCTTATTGAAACATGTAATTGAAAATTATGTGATAAAAAGATCTCATTTCATAAAAAAGAGTATTGTGTCTTTGTAAAACGAACAAGTAACTAAATTAATAAATGGAAGAAAGAGATGAAGTGGAAATACACTTTTAAAATTTACATGATTGAACATATACCTTTTTTTTAGTATTTAAGTCTGAAACTGAATATTAGGAGCGCGATTAACCAACTAAAATCGACTAAAAATATGAAGACTAGGAAAGATCAATCCTTACTACTAAGATTAAAAAAAAAAGTAAATTGGTTTGAAATATCATCTACTAAGTACCTACTACAATAAAAAGAGTATTATTCGTGTATGAATGTAATTTAATTTAATTTAATTTAGTTTTATAGTAGAGTTTTTGTGACAATAAATTAATTGGGGTGCGGAAAGTGGTATTTTATTTATTTATTTAAAAATATATGACTGAACGGGGTAAATCTACGGGGGGTCTCCGAGAATTACGGATCTGGGCAGGGCTTTTCCGCAAATAAAAATAATTTGTGGGAGTGGAAAATGAATACTTGAAAATGGACAAATTAGGGGCCACGTGGACTAGTAGTGAGCATAGGCTTGTGCAGCTATCCGTACGCCCGGTTGGAAATTGGACTTTGGAGACATCTGCTCACATCACTAAAATCAATATTCAATTCTCACTGACAAAATTACCCCCATTTTTTCGCAGAGACAAAACTACCCCTGTTGATGTCCCTTTCTTTAAAATTCTCCTTTATTTTGTTTGGTGACTAGTGCGCGCGTGTATATTTATATAAATGACTCAACGTTTGCGGGATGATTCATTTTGATAAAAATGTTCTCTCACTTAATTTTGAATAATTTTACTCTCAAGTAAATTAGATAATTTATATAACATAATGATATTTTTATCAAAAATATTGAGTCATTTATGTTAAAAAATTCAAACAGCGTGAATTAAATTGTAATGATAAAACGGTGGGTTATTTATGTGAAAACATCAATGCGTTTATAATTAAATTGTAATTATTAAATCGTTGATGTATTTTTGTAAAAAGGGGTCAAAAGTTATCAATTAAATTGTAATTAAGTCTATATAAATTCGAGATGAAATTCTTTAGTCAAACTTGTGTCTCATTCCATGTTTTATGATTTTGTAATAATTATACACCTTTTAAATAAGATTTATTTTCAATGTATTACAAAAATTAGCAAACTGAAATGGAACATCAACCGTGGATCATAAGAGTCATCTCAAAAAATTTAGTCCACTATTCGTAATTGTACGACATCGAATCAATCGAGTTTTTTTTTCTATATATATGATACATAGGTGGTTTGATATTTTATTATTCGACGTATATATTTATATGTTTTTGATCTTATTATAAATACATATTAGTATTTTTCCTGTGCAATACATAAATAAAAAAGATGCATTTACTTAAAAGTAAATTTTATCAGACCTTTAATACAAAAAATGAAATATAATAATTATTGATTTAATAAAATTAATAACCTAAACTTAAAAAATGAAATAAAATAACTATTGAATAAATAAATAAATTAATAACCTAAACGTTAGAATGAAGTGAAATGAAAATGTTAAACAAAATGAGAAAAGATAACAAAAGTAAAAAAAAGGTGTTAAATGAAATAAAAGAAAAAATGAAATTAAACAAAAAGAAGAAATTGAACAAAGAGAGAGGAAGTAACAAAGGCAGTGACGGTACGGGTGAAGAGATTCGAACTCAGGTCTTTACAACTTAGACGACTTTTACACTTTGAAAGCAAACCAACGTGTATTACTAAATGAGTAAATGTGCATGAACATGAAGTAAAATATAAATTTAATTTAAATTCATAAAGAAGAAAAAAATGATAGAAACAGTGTGCATTACTAAATTTTCAAATTGCCCGCGCTTTTGAAAGGTGGTCTCATTCTTTTGCCAATTCCATGATTTGATCTAATTAAGTTGCGTTTATATCTCTTGGCTCTAATCTAGTTAACTTTAAATTTATCAACTATATTCACTTTTGAGTTTAAAAAAAGTCAAATGTTATGTAAGAGTGTTTTAGCTAGTTAAGTTAGTACATAATGACGAGTTATATTATAACTTACATTTCTATAGAGGTATACACTTACATTATATATTTTATTTTTATAAGGAGAGTAATACGCATCTGCTATCCAAATGTGTGCATTGAATAAATCTAATTCGTATGAGGTAGTTTACAAATTAGACAGAAAAAATGTAACATTCCAATTAGAATATTAAGTGTGATAGTCTGACATATTCACTCATAAAATTATTAATGAGATACACCTTAAAATATATACATATATAAAGGACAATATAAATTTACCCATCAAACAATGAAAAAAGTTGGATTTATGCGTTTAAATTAAACTTTTTTGGTAGCAATTCACCCGTTTAGTTTTGGGGTTTTTCGGCACGTACAATACTATTATGGGCGATGGTGATAGATTTTTTGGTTTTTTCCCCCTTTCTTTGCCAAAACTCGAACTTTTTTTAACTCACGTGTTCAATTTAAAAGATTTTATGCCTTTAGCAAATAACTGTTTGATCCTTTGTGGAAAAATTAATTAAATTAGGATATTTTATTTACACAAAAACCATGTTAGTATTTGCTGTCAGCGCTTATTTAGATGAATAATCTTGACAATGTCACCCGACAAATAAGATATTTAATAATTAATCTAAAATATCAAATACAATAAACATTAATTATAGAGATTTTTTTTTAAAAACAACATTAATTATAGAGTTAGTTGCCAAAAAATTCAGGATCTTTGAATGATGTTTAAAGCATTGCAACAATAATCAAACATTTTGATTTGTGGTAAAAATGTAAAATAGACACCCCAAAAAAAATCAGAGACTCAAAAATTGATGTCGCACAATAAAATCCCCCATATTCAACATCCAAAAATTGAATTAAACTATGCGGAGAAAAAATGTTGTCATGTCCAAGGGTGAACGTATGTAGGGGCCAAAGGGCGACATGGACCCCCTTCAATTTTTTAAAAAATAATAGATTTAATATAGTAATTTAAATATTTAATTTAAAATTTTAATAAGTTTAATAAATTTCAAATTTCATGCATCATATATGTGCTACTAAGTGTCCTTATATATTTTTCAGTCTCATTCTTTATTATGAACTTTATTATATAAATTTAAAAATTAATTAATTTACTGAAAATTTACACATAGTCACTTTAAATTCAAATTAATCATAATTGGTTTCTTTCATATTTTATTTAGTTATATGTTTGTGTGTTTTTTATTTAATAGTTTATTCTAAGTCTTAATTTGGGTCTTTTAAAGTTATTTTTCATTGCATTTATTAATCATAGTTATTTTTTTGATTAAATATGTTTAGTTATATGTTCTAACTACAAGATCATTATTATGGCAGACAACCAATTTTGAATGAGGAATTTTTTATTTGGGTACATAACCAATTGAAAGTTATTAAAAAATGATGTACAATTATATAATTTTGTAAATCAATTGATTTCTTAATTAATGTTGAAACGTAATTAAAAAATCTATTAATATTTACCAAAATTATTATACATTAACTTATCAGTTATCACTATTTTTTAGAGTGTATGTTGTTGTAAGTTGGGCTCCCGTTGATAAATTTTCAAGGGTCCGCCACTAGTCATGTCTAGGGCTGTAAATGAACAGAGCCACTTGCAAGCTATTTAGAGTTCGACTCGAAAAAAGCTCGTTCAAAGTTCATTCATTTTTTGAACGAGTTGAGCTCAAACGGAGTAGTATTTGACTCGATTAGCTCGCGAACATGTTCTAGCTCAAGCTTAATCAAACATGTTTATGAATATTATAAATATTTCAAACGGCTAAATAAAATAAGCTATTTATTTCAAGCTCGAGCTAGCTCGAATATGTAAATTAAGCGAGCTTTTTTTAAGCATTCGAGCTCAGACTTGTTTAGTAAATTTCCGAGCATTTCACAAGTCGAGTTCGAATTGAATTCAAATATGACAAATATGTATCGAGTCGAGCTTGAATAAAAGAAAAAAAATTCAAATCGAGCTCGAGCATCAAGGTGTTCAGTTTGATTCAGTTCGTTTACACTCGTGTCATATTCTGATAGTCATAAAAAATTTAGGGAGGTCAAATTTACAATAACTAAAAAGATTAGGTTATTAAAATCTCAAACTTGATAACACATGAGATATGGGACATCAAAATAAAAAGTCGAAAGTTGATAGTAAATTCATTAAATAATTAACATACTAACGTTGATTAACTTTCTAATAATGTCACTACAGTTTTGACGATCATAATTTATTTTGAGTCATTTTTTAACATCTTGGTCATGTGAAATCTACCTTCATTAATCATTAAAAAAATCAATCAATCATTTATAACTCTTTTATTTGTGACCTGGGAATTTTTTGTGCCTCTCTTTTGAAAATTCAAAATGTATGTGCACATGGTTTAATAATAATTGCTTCAATTTCAAAATTTGTTCGTCTATGTCGGCATAATCCAACAAGACAATATATAATTGATTGGACTGCGTTAGAACATCTTAAAAGGTTGTCACATATCCAAACAAACTTAGAAGCCAAGTACTGTCGATCAGATCTACCG
Source organism: Perilla frutescens (assembly GCA_026008535.1). Classification (NCBI taxonomy): domain Eukaryota; kingdom Viridiplantae; phylum Streptophyta; class Magnoliopsida; order Lamiales; family Lamiaceae; genus Perilla; species Perilla frutescens. The sequence goes on along the minus strand of BRKX01000018.1, from coordinate 8,481,445 downwards.
TAAAACATAAGAATTGCAGCCAAATAAAATAAGATAAATAAATTAAAAGAAGTTCCTGAGTGTACAAATACTTTTTTTTTTTCAAAAATAAATTAATGCTTGTTAGGTAACACTAAAAATCAAACCAGATAGATCGATACTCGACTCATGCTCTTTGATCAAAAGCTCATTTGAGCTCGATTCGATAAACATATCAAACAAGGTTGAATATAATTTTTTGTTTGATAAGATTTAAAACTCGGTTTCAACTCAAGCTCGATAAGTAAAAATAGAGCAAACATATATAAAAATATCAAACTACTTGAGTTCAACTTGCGTTCGACTAGATTAAAGCTCGGTTGAGATTGGCTCAATTGATAATCAGACAAACTCAAACATAAACTTTAAATATCAATATTATTTCAAACAAGCTTGAATAAGTATATGTTTGGACTTGACTCAACTCATTAATTTACAACCCTGTATATATATATATATAGTATTAGGTAAGAGTTAATATGATGTAAGGTTTTTTTTTCGGTTGCACAAGTGTTGTTTTGATGATCAAAGAATCATAATAGAGAAGCAACTACAAATTCCTCCGAGTTACCTAGATTATTATCTAGTAACAAATAATATAATCATTTTCTTATGAAATTATTTTTAATTTTGTAGAAGATATAACAATAGAGTGTTTTAACTAATTTGAAAGTATCTCTTAATTTTTTTCATTCATCAAAAAAAAAAAAAAAAAACTCACATATAAAGAATGCAAATAATAAACCCACAATAACAAAACCAGCGAGTACAAGGGAAATGTAGAGGTCCACCTACTAACCATTTGATTTTAATTATATTTCGATTGATTTCATTTTTATTTTTAATTTTGAATTGGAGGAGGGCAAGATTGATGATTGAAATATCTTTCAATTGACTTCCTATCTTTTGCAAAACAGTTTGGAAGTTGGCAAATTTAATAGTACTATATTAAATCTCAACTTAATTAAGTCAAGAGATTGTTGTTGATTCTTGAAATTAAAAACAAACAACCTATTTGAATTTTTATTGATTTCGTCATGTTACAATATCATTAATAAATCCACGTTAAATGTGGAGGGTCAAAAATGACATTTCGCAATATTGAAGGCAGATCTGCTAACCGACAAACGAGGGGGGTCGGCAAATGTCGGCCAGCGAGCCGGGGAGACAATCTCGCCTTGCGAAATTCCAATTTAATCCCCGCATCATTTTCACTAAATGCCTCTCTATTTTAAATATGAAAATAACAAAACCCCTCAAATATTTTTTTTATTTTATTCTTTCCTCCCCCCAATAAAATATTACTTCTAATATTCCTTCACCATTTACGCACTGTAAAATAACCCTCACCTCCTCCTCCTCCTCCTCCTCCTCCATTCCCTACCTCTCTCTCTCTCTCTCTCTCTCATCTCTCTCTTCTTTCTCTCTCTAAAATCTGCTGATCCTAATTTACAAAGCTTATAGTTTCCTCGGAGATATTGAATTCTCGGCATTATCTTTTTGTTTTCTTTTTCATGTTCGTTTGATGAAGCCTCCTTGGACCTTTTTCGGTTGATTTGGTATGGCTATTGGGTTGCAATCTGAAAGTATTTCATACAATTTGGGGAGTTTTTTGAATGTCGTGGATTTTTGTTGAGATATATGTAGTCTTTTTTCTTGGTCATATTGCGACATTTGAGTTTTTCTAAATATTGATTGATTTGCAGCTGATGACATATACCATTTGTTTGGGGGAAATGGAAAGAAAAATTTTGAAAAAAAAATAAATCAGCTGATGGCCAATTAAGTTTTTATTGTGATATTGAGTTCTCATTTCGCATTTTCATTGTTTTTCATTGAATGTGTTGATTTTCAGCTAAGAATTTCTAACTTTTGTTTGCAATTTGGATTAGTTATTGATTTATAAGGAGAATGGATTTTGACCAATATTTTCGTTTCTATAAGTGGCATTGATGACTAATTATTGTTTCTTATTAATGATTTCCTTTTACTAAATGGTTTCCTTTTACAAAGTTGATGTGACAAGGTAAAAAGAAGTTGGGTCATCACAAGTTTGCTATTTCGAATAATGAACTGGTTAAAGAAAAATATAAATTCCATGCATTTTTGGAGGTTAATTAATTGTTCGTTTTTCCCTCTAATGATGAATGCCTCTTAAACGTTATTTTCTTCGTTAATTTTCCAGGTTTTGCAAATTCCATTCTAAAGCTGAATTGTTGTTTCCATTCCGGACATGGATGCTTCTGAGATTGAAGAAAATTTGATCTCCATTGGCGAGCCAAAGGTATTGAATGCAAAATAACAGATTTGATTTTCATGGTAGCTAGGTTATTGAATACTTTTTTTGGTGTTTGCCTGGTAGTAATTTTGTTACAGCAATATGCTCAACCTTGAAATTGTTATGGTAGCTCCTTTGAGCTTCCAGCATCAATGCATTCTTGTGCATGTAGTATCTTTACTTTTGTGTTCATATGAACTAAGTGGTTTATTCTTAGTAAGTTTACCGATTGACAAGATATGATATTGGTGCAGTTACATGGCGAGATGTGCAAGAGCCTATGTACCGCGTATGTGAAAGTGCTGTCGATTTTTCCAGACCTAGAAGCAGCTAGGCCAAGGAGCACATCCGGCATTCAGGCACTATGTGCTCTGCATATTGCACTTGAGAAGACGAAGAATATTCTTCAACACTGTGCAGAGTGCAGTAAACTTTACTTGGTACGAGTGCTCCTAGTTTCCTATTCAGTTTATCGCCTAAGCAAGAATGGATCCTCATTCGGATAAACCGAAGTTGTAGTTTCTAGTTGGTACCTCGTGGCCATGCTTATTGGCTTCTAATAAAGTTTATACCACAGCTGTTTTAAGGAATTCTTAATGATAATGTGCCTTTTATGAAGTTTCTTGGTTTTCGCTTCTTCACTTGCTTCCAGACAAGATTTGAAAGCAAGCTTACAATTATATTTTAAAGCATACCTGCAACTGTGACTGACTTTTTTTTATTTTTCTATATCATCAGGCAATAACTGGTGACTCTGTTGTTCTGAAATTTGAGAAGGCAAGATCTGCCCTAGAAGATAGTTTAAATCGGGTTGAAGATATTGTTCCACAAGCTATTGGTGCTCAGGTGCTGGATTATATTTAATTTGGATTTTTGGTTTTCCAGTCCTAAATATGAGCTTTGATGGTGGAATTCTTTTGCCCTTCTTTTCCAAGAACAATAAAAATCAGGAAAATGAAAAAGATATTCAGCTTAAAATTTATAAAATTGACATTGTAGTCTTTGGCCAGAGGGATTTATATTATTGATCACTGAGTGGCTTGATGATGTAAGAGCTCATGCATTCTTCTTGTTTTTATGGTCATACGGGGAATCATTTCCTATCTGCACTTAAAGACTAATTGATAATGCATCTATGTAATTGTTTCTCTGATTTGGGATATAGATATTCCAACTCTTCAACTTGTGCTTTGTGGAGTTATGTTTCCATCCTTACATACAGTGCCTCGTTGTTCATTCATGTATTCTCATCTGAATGGTGCTTTTTTCCAGATTGCTGAAATTTTAGCTGATCTTGGAACAATTGAGTTTACACTTGATCCTGTGGAGAAGCAAATTGGTGATGAGATCATTACATTGCTCCAGCAAGGGAGAAACTTTAACAGCAGTTCGAATGACAATAATGAGCTTGAATCCTTTCACCAAGCTGCTTCTAAATTGGGTATCACCTCTTCGAGAGCAGCACTTAGGGAGAGGAGGGCTTTAAAGAAACTCATAGAAAGAGCACGTGCTGAGGAAGACAAAAGGAAGGAGTCAATAGTTGCGTATCTTCTGCATCTCATAAGGAAGTATTCAAAGTTGTTCAGGAGTGAGTTATCAGATGACAATGATTCACAAGGTTCAACACCTTGCTCGCCTACTGTCCAGGGATCTTTGGATGATGGTATTGTGCTGGGCCGCAGTGGCTGTGCATTTGATCGGCAACTGTCAAAACTCAATTCTTTTACTTTTAAGTCTAATTTCCGGAGATCAGAGCAGATGCCAGTCCCTCCAGAAGAGTTACGTTGTCCAATATCACTGCAACTTATGTATGATCCGGTTATTATAGCTTCTGGGCAAACATATGAAAGGGTTTGCATCGAGAAGTGGTTCTGTGATGGGCACAATACTTGTCCTAAAACTCAACAGCAGCTCCCTCATCTTTCTTTGACTCCAAATTATTGTGTTAAGGGTTTGGTGGCTAGTTGGTGTGAACAGAACGGGATTCCTGTTCCAGATGGGCCGCCAGAGTCCCTTGACCTTAATTACTGGAGGCTAGTGCTATCAGAGAGTGATTCTGCAAATTCAAAGTCATTAGAAAGTGTTGGTTCGTGCAAGTGCAAGGGTGTAAAGGTGGTACCTTTAAATGACAGCGGCACCATTGAGGAGGCTGAAGGAAATGAAGAGGAAGCGGTTTCCACACAAGAGGATGATTGTGAAGTTAATGCCTTTGAGAAATATGAGGATTATTTGAGGATTTTGGAGAAGGGGGATGACTTGATGAAGAAATGCAAAGTTGTAGAGCAAATTAGGCACATGCTAAAAGATGATGAAGAAGCCAGGATTTATATGGGAGCTAATGGTTTTGTAGAAGCATTGTTGCTGTTTTTGGAGTCTGCTGTCTCTGCCAGGAATGGGATGGCTCAGGAAATTGGGGCTATGGCTCTCTTCAACCTTGCTGTAAATAATAACAGGTATTCTAAGATCTATGTTACAACTTCTGAAGCGTTTAGTAGCTCCACAAGATGACCAGTGAACTAGAAGTCCTTAGCTTGTGTTAGTAAACATGAGTGGCCTTGCCCCATCCAATCATAGTAGCACATGCTAAAACCTAAAACCTTTGCCAGACATGCATGTATCGCACATCGTTAACCAGTCATAATTTTTAAGACGCAAATGCAAGCCCCTCTACTTGAGCTGAATAGGCAAAAGTGTAGTCTCTCTTAAAAAAATGCTTTGGCATCTAACACTCCCCTACCAATATCTTTTGAGGGCTTGTGCATAATTTAGTTTTCTGGAATGCTTATTCGATTCGTCTTTTTCTGTGCTTTTCAGAAACAAAGAATTGATGTTGGCATCAGGCGTACTTCCAACACTACAGAACATGATTGCTGATACTGATTCTGTTGGAGCAGCTACGGCTCTTTACCTGAATCTTTCGTGCCTTGAGGAGGCCAAGTCCATTATTGGAACTACCGAGGCTGTCCCTTTCTTGATCTGGGTTCTTAAGAATGAATCTCATGAGCAATGTAAACTTGATGCTCTCCACACACTCTATAACATTTCGAGTCAACCCACGAATATTCCTCACCTCCTGTCAGCTGGCGTTATTGATGCCCTCCAAACTCTGATTACACACCCCAGTGACCAAACTTGGACTGAGAAGTGCATTGCTGTCTTAATATATTTAGCTTCAAGCAACACCGCAAGAGATGAGATTATAAAGACTCCTGGGCTGATCGGTTCACTTGCCACCATTCTGGATGTTGGTGAGCCCGTCGAACAAGAACAAGCCGTGGCTTGTCTTCTGATATTGTGCAACGCAAGTGAAAAGTGCAGCCAGATGGTCCTCCAAGAAGGGGTGATACCTTCGTTGGTGTCCATTTCAGTAAATGGGACTGTGAGAGGGAAACAGAAAGCACAGAAGCTTCTGATGTTTTTCCGAGAGCAGCGGCAACGAGACCCGCCACCTGGCCCTACACACTCAGGGTCTGAAAGTAGTGAGGTGGCCTTCCCCGGTGAAGATACAAAGCCATTGTCCAAGACGATCTCGAGAAGGAAAGTTGGTAAGGTATGGGGTTTCTGGTGGAAGAACAAGAGTTTCTCCGTATACCAGTGTTAGAAGAGTTGCTAGCTTTGCTGCTGCCATTCCCACGCTTCTTGCTTTGTCTTGGGGCGTTTGCTTCATCTCCACTTAGAGTTCTGCCTCGTCCTCGCCCTCGACCCGGTGCAACACTAGGATAGTTCATGTATTAGTAAGCGTAGAAGAGCAATGTGTTGAAGAAAATCTTAGCGAAACATAGGTGTGAATAGTTTGTTGTAAATCCTCGAATTCAGCTATGGAGCTGAGTAACGTTTTGGTATAAGTCTTATATCGTAAATGAGCTCCAAATTTATGTGGTGTTATGCACAAAAGTAATCAGCAAATTTTGTAGGTATGATTTAGTTTGCTTAGTCTTCTTTCTTCAGCATCGGCGGTACTTAATGTAACATTTTTGTGCATTCGAGAAAAGAAATGGAAAAATATAGATTTATTAGTATTCAAAATGAGAGTAGAATTTCGATTTTGGTAGTTTCTCCCAGTGTTCCATGTAACTCAAATTTTTGTTGCTAGCTATTATAATTTTTTCAAATCATATAAATGTATGAATGTACTTGTGTAATTGTAAATATCAACGAAAAATAATCTCTTACCAAAAATATAATTGTCAAAAAAGCTTAGAAAATAGAATATTTATTTATTTTGGAAAGGCATAAAACAACAAGCCCGTCTAGCTCAGTTGGTAGAGCGCAAGGCTCTTAACCTTGTGGTCGTGGGTTCGAGCCCCACGGTGGGCGTCAAAGAATTTTTTTTTCCTCCTTTTTTTTTAACCTTTTGCATTTTACGGGCCATTAATTTCTAATCATTAACGTTTATCATTATCAATTATCAACAATAACTAGCATTAGTACACCACTATGCGATGCAGTAAAGTGAATGTTATTAAAAATATATATGAACAATAATAAAATCATATTCGATCTTGAATTTAGTATGTAAATATATGAGTTAGATCGATTGAATTATAAATTATTTGCGTATTTTTCAGGGCTGTAGAAATCGGCTTGGCCAGAAACATCCAAGTTGGGTGTAAAATCGGGAAGGCCAAATCCAGGCAATCTCGACTGCAATTAATCGGCTAATTAGGTACCGATCAATTTTTATTTGAACTTTTTGGTTCAAAATATGACTAAATAAAAAAAAATTGAGATTTTTCACTCTTTTATACAACCTATATCCAATTTTAAGAACATTAAAATAAAAGTTGTTGAAATAATTTGAGATTTCAATTTCAATTTAAGATTACCCATTCTTTTATACAATAATTCATATTCCAATTTGTGAATCTAGAACCGATTTGGGATATAGAAAACATTGAAAAATTAATTTGATCTTTTATACAACAACCTACATCTCAATTTTCATTATACAACCGATATGGGATGTAAGGTAAATGAAAATCTAATATGTAAATACCAATACACAATAATATTAATAAAAAATAAAAGCGCCTAGAGCCAAAGCAACCAAAATGGATTGTTATATATTATTACATGTAACTTTGTTAACTCACATATACAAAACCAACTAGTGTGATTCCAATTATAAATATGCAAGTTTAGAACTTCACAAATCTACCAAATAAAAATTACGAATGACAAGCGATAATATATATATATATATATATATTAAAAAATCAAGTACACTATCTTTAAAAATTTTAGATATGGATCTTTAATTTTTTTAACATATTTAGTTAAATTAAAAAAATTAAAAAATTTTAAATTAAGAATGTATTTGCACATTTTTCCTAAAAATAAATATCAAATATTACATGTGATCTCAACATAAATAGTTAAATACTGAGAAAGGTTGAAAGACTGAGCCTCAAGATTTATAGATTGTTCATGCACAAGAATATATGTCGATTCTTTGATATTAGATAAAACAATTAAAGCATGTAATATTTAATTGTTTAAGATTTAGTTTTCATATATTTAAAATTACAAAATTATATACATTTAAAATTAAAAATTAATATATTTATATTAACTTTGATATATATATATATATATATAATTTTGAATTTAAAAGCATAAAAGTAAAAATTAAATTTTAAATATATATTTAATAAGAAACTAATAGATATTTAAACTCAAAAATTTAAATATATATCTAATAAGAAGCTGCTAGATATTTAAACTCATCTTAAAAGGCCAAGATGTATCATGTATGAAATTTCATTAATGAATATTAGAATTTAAGAGTATGTTTAAGCAGAACAGTACTCATTATTTGTCAATGTGGGATCAAATATTACACTTAAAAATTTATATATCTTTTTAATTAAAAAAAAATCAAGTACATTGTCTTTAAAGATTTGAACTTGTTAAAAGATTTTGGATGTGTGTGCGCGCGTGCGTTTAGAGTTAAAATAATACGTTCTTATGAGTCTTATCCAACCAATGTTTAATATCGACTTTATCATTACGGTTGATTAAAATATCAAATTTAAATTGTGATTTGAAGTAATTCTTTAATCTAAGTTATTTATCAAGTTAATATTGTCACTTTGTTTCGCAAATTACAGCTATTTCAAATTAAGGCCAGTACATATAAATATAAAAAATTGAGTTTATATTGGTAAAATTAATTTTTAAATATTCATATTTAATTTGAAATTTTAATTTAAATATTAAACTCATAAATTCAAACATACTATTTGTTCTCAAGTCTGAACTGAAAAACCAAGAAAAGTGTGAGATGTGAAAATTTTCATTATTGACCATTAAAATTTATGGTACATTCAAGTAGAATAATTATCTTCAAAATTCGATGTGGGATAATTGTCCTTTAAAAAATTTGGCTACTTACTACTTTTCAGTTTTTCCAACTCTGAAAACATTTGAAACTTTGCAGACATTTTACTGTTACATAATCCATTTCAAGTAATACTAATTGAGTAAATGTGTGATGCGTGTAATATATGTAATTAATAAGGTTATAAAGTGAAAATATTAAATCATATTGTTTGTATAAATAATTATACTAAAATTTACCAACTTCGTTTGAATGCATAGCATTTGGCTCGCCTCTCGAAATGACATGTCAGTCAATACTGAATGCTGAATTTGTAATATATCAATCCCTAGTATTGCTATCAAGCTAGTAGGAATTCCAAAAATTCAAATTTATTCATTCAAATTAATAGCATACAAGGTTGCTAGAATTTGCAAAAGATTTGTTGTATATTTCAAGAGTATTTCCTTTAATTATTTCTTTTTGAAAATATATATGATTTGAATTTGAAAGCGCAAACTCCAAAATTGACTTGTTGGTTGTTAGTATAGTTTGTTGAAGCAAGAAATTACAAACTACATTTCATAATTATTATTAATTCAGAATATTACAAAATACATTGTTAATAAATATTATTTAATATTTGTTGGTGCTCAATGTAGGATACATTTAATTTTAAAATTAAAATAAATATAATTTAATTGATTAAAATATATTTAAAATTACAAATGTAAACACTTTTTAAATTCATAGTGATAAGATAAATTATTCACCATTAAACTTGAATACATTTTCAAAAATACATATTTAATTGTCGAAATTTAACTCAAATATTTTAATATGTATTTAAATATTAAACTAATAAAATCGTATACTATGCTCGTTCTCAAATAAGAGACCAAGAAATGTGTGAGAACTTCATTGTTGACCATTAGAATTTATAATATTAAAACAAAATAATTATCTTTAAAATTCGATGTGGGATAATTGTTATTTCCCTTTGTGGTAAGTGCAAATGGGTGGGAAAATGAGAACTGCTATTTAAAGTATACTTATTTGTCTTTATATATATTAAGATTAAGATTAAGATTTCTTTGTCTATTATATATTATTAATGAATATATGTATATAATATAAGGATATGATATTATATTCATTTCATATTATTGTCAAATAATAAAGTTTTAATTTTCAATAAAGAATAATTATATATATATATGTATATATTATTTTATAATGTTAATGTTAAACTATGTCTCTAATTAAAAGTAAAAAATTATAATTAGATATTTAGAGAATAAAAAAGTAAAGAAAAATTAATAAAAAAATAAAATTTATTTTTAACTATGGGATTTTCCGTAGCTAAAATTAAAAAATAAAAGTTGATAAGATGAAATTATTTATAGAAGAGTATGTGGTGGTAATTTTGGATATTTCCGGATATACATAGTGTAATTATTGAAAAGTATTCATTGATTGAATTATATTAATTAGTAATGTTTTATTTAATTAATTTAATATATTAGTAACGTTTAGTTGATTGATTAATTAAATATTGTCAAGTAACTTTTGAAAATTTGCAATTAGAACATTGAGTCATTTGAGTGTGTAATTTCTACAACTAAAACAATACATATCGTTTTAAAGCACAATATAAAAATGATATTATATATCCAAAAGAGTAGGAAATTAAATAACAATATTTCAATCTAATAATAATAATAATAATAATAATAATAATAATAATAATATCGTTGTACATTTTTATACGAACATGCTCATACCCAATGAAATTAATACAACTGCATTTACGTGGAAGCCCATGAACTACAAAGCAGAAACAAAATTGTTAATTTGGTGACTCGATATATTGCATAATTAAAAGTCAATTAGAGCCGAAATTTCTGTTACAACTACTTAAAAAAATTGTCAAAAAGTTATTACAGGTGAGCCACATCCTATGTGCAGGATTTTCGAACCCTTCTTCTCATCTCAATCCCTTTCCGCTTAGCCATAAGAAAAATAAGCCAATAGTACTCAAGAAGATTATTCGAAAAATCAATTATAAATTCGCCATCAAATGATCGGAAGGTACAGTCTTTGCGGTCTTGAGCATCACGATGATGACAATTGGTTGTCTCTCTTTCTTGTTTTCTTATATCCCCTCTTCTACTTTCTAGTGCTCTACAACTTCTACTTAATATTCTTCTCTGAATTAGAATGAGGTTATTCATCTTTTTTTCTTTTTCTTTTTAATTCAAGATCAATGGATGTAGGCATGCATATATATATATATATATATATATATATAGTATTCTGCAAAGTTTTTTGTTCTAGCAACATGTACATTTTTTATATGGATGAGTTGGATATATAATTGAATAAGTGCTATATTCATGCTGCCGTTTCTAAATTCAAAATGGTAATTTTTGGACTCACGACTCTAGCCTATCCATTATAGAATATAGATGGATGAGTGAGTTTCAACACAAATTGGGACGCGCTTATAAATTTGACACTAATTTAGGGTGTTAATTAATTGAGATTTGGCTTTAATTTGGGATTCTTAAAGAGCTACGTTTTCAAACATTAAATAATTAAATAGTCTGTACAGTAATGTTAATACTTATATGGACTGAAATTGCTATTTGCAATGGGAGGGGAAAATCTTATTGCAAAACTCTGTTATCTTATATTATATTATACTATATTATATGTGTATTGTATCATATTATTTTTTTATTTATATATGAGATATGATATTAGATATATATGCTGATACATAGTTATAAATTATTATATTATATTATATTATATTATATTAAAGATAAAGATATGATAAATAATTAAACAATTAAATTAATATATAATTAGTCAACTTACTATTTTTGGATTGCCTATTTAGGCGGGAAAACTATAGTTACTAATTATAGATAACTATTCATCTTTATATATATTAAGATTTCTCATGCATTTTAAAATACAGTTCATTTTTTAAAATAAAGTGTCACATGCATCGCTTGGGAAATATACAAAAGTAACTAAAAAAAGAAAGTAATTTTACATTAAAAAAAGACATAAATATACATCTAAATATGAATATTGAAACTTATAATCACATATATTTGCATGAAAAACATACATATAATTTGCATTTAATTATATATTTTATCTATATTGCATTAATCAGCATAGATTAATGTGACTACTGTGTGCATATATATAAATATAAATATAAATATAATGGTATATGTAAGGGTGTGCAAAATCGAACCAAAACCAAAATCAAAACATCGAGCTATTTGGTTTGGTTGGTTTAGTCATTTTTTCTTAATTTTGGTTTGGTTTTGAAAATTAAAACAAAAAAGTAGTTTGGTTCAGTTTCAGTTTAAATAAAAAATATTTTGGTTAAAACCGAACCAATCAAAATATAAATATACCATATTTATAATTATAATATTAATTATACCTAAATTAATCAATTTAAAATATATTATATACCTAAATAATATTAGTAATTCTAATATTTAGTTTCAATTTTCTAGTTTTATAATTTTTAAAATATTTACTTATTTAATATACCGTTTGTTATCTATTGAGTGCATGCTATTTTTTTTAAATATAATTGTTTCAGAAAAATAAAAATAATCATTAAAAATTCGGGTAAACCGAAAACCAAACCAAACTAACCAGGTTTGGTTTGGTTCGATTATATATATATATATATATTATTTGGTTTTGTTAGTTTGACTCAATTTTGCATTGAACCAAACATTTGCACACCCCTAGATATATGTTACAATTCATTGCCCAAATTACTAAAAAAATCACAAATGTAAATGTTAAATACGATGTTAAAACTAGTGTGAAACTATGCCTTCAACATACATAACGAAAACTTAAAAAGCTTTGCATAAAAGATAGTTTTAAATCACACACCGAAGGTGTGTGATTGCCACATGGCGAAATTTCACTATCACAAGTGATAAAACACAATGCTGATATTGTCTCGATTCACTCCCTCGACATTATTGCACAAATATACAAGAAACCTATTCTAAGTACAACTCAAGAATAAGTTCAAAATGTACTGTCTAACACTTAGACAATGTAGCAACTTTGAAACCTAAACTATCTATTCAAGCATTTGATTTACAAACACAACCAAAGAACATCTATTGATTGATTGAAATAATAGACTCAATGTTGAACAAAAGGCTGAGAAACTCGAAGAAAACTAGGACTCAAACTCTGAATTTTCTCATTCTTCTCGGATTCCTTTTTTTCTGGAGTGAAAATCACTATTTAGAATGACCTATATATATTATGGCAGCTAATAATGAGATAATTGACTACATCATTTTAAGAAAAAACTTGTTCCACAACTTTGCTATAATATACATACACACATATATATATATATATATAATTAAGGGAAACTTATTGTAATATTCAAATTGCTAAATTAATTTTAAAAAATAGATAGAATTTTATAAACTTTGCACCCCATGAATACATTTGGGATGTATGGTATTTATACCCCTTGAGGTGACAAAGACTTACAAAGATCAAATGAAATCCCCTATTCCACTTTTCTCTATTCTATTTGGTATCCAATTTTGATTTTTATTCGATTTTCATCAATTTTTTTCTTCAATTTCAATTTGTTATGGCTTAGTTTAATTTTATAATTATTATTTAGGGTTCATTCCATCCAATTAGGTTTTATATTTATTTTTTTAGTATTTATTTCTTATTTTTTTAGTTAATATAATTGAATAATATGATTGATTGTTTCAAAAGTAGGGTATATAATTTTTAATTTTTTTAATTTTTAGCAATAAATGTTGATTATGATTTGTAATACTGTAATTAATTTTTTTTTGCAATAAAATTTTTTAAAATATTAAATTTCACGGTGGGACACAATAGTGAGACATGAAAAGTGGACTAGAGGATTTTATCTCTACAAAGATAAATGCAAAAATAATTGGAGTGCAAAAATTTTTGTGAAACATGGACCGACATGTTTTTCCCTTTTCTTGGTGTTGTAAAAATTTGTAAAATATTGCATATGCCTTCTCACCATGGAGATACGACATGTGGAATGACTTTTTTCACCTTTTACCTTTTTCTTTAACTACCACACATCCCCTTAATTACCTCCACTCCCTAGTTAAATAGAGATATTTACTCTAATTTTTGTAATGATTGGTTGGTTGTCTATTTCTTATAATTTTTCACTAAAATCCAAAATGGATATTAACGTATACTTGTTTTTTTTTTTTTAATTCTTCATTAGCCTCAAAATGCATACAAAATATAAAATCTAATATTATTTAATAATATTAAATTTTGATTAGACTATAGTAAAATCAATATTTATTATAATTATTGACTATAATTTAAAATATGATTACAAATAAAATGAAAAAAGAGAAAAAAGTGGTAACCCTTATTTTTTTCATTTTTTTTAATTTTTAAATTTTGTTCAAATATTAATAGAATAAATATATAATGAGATTTTTCATTTGTTGATGTCTTAAAAATATTTGAACTATATGGAAAACATAGATTAATATTTGTCGATAGAAAATACTGCATAAAATTGATAAAAAGTTTAAAATTTGCATTTACGCCAACATATCCATTAGATAAAAAAAAACATTTTAGAGTGATTTTAATTTTCTGATGGAAGAATTAAATCACTTAAATATTTATTCAAAAATTAATTAGACAATAAATGGGCTAGGTAATCAAAATATAAATTTAAAATAGTAGTTTAAATGTAGAGTGTGAGGTTAAAATAAAATAAAATAGTAAATTATAACACAATATTGATAATAAGCAGAGCATGATGCATTTAAAGACAACCAAATAATAACATAAACAGAATAGTAAGAAATCTCCTTACATAATAACATAACAAATATAGATTAGATTGATACACATACAATGAAATCTCACTACAAAATAACATAACATATTGATTGGAACAAAATGACATATTAATATTCATTGGTTCACTTCATCAACTCGAAATGGACATGTTCTCCGCGTATACCCTTCTTCATGACATATGTCGCATGTCTTCTTTCTTCGCATCAAAGTCTCACCATGAGAACAATGTCTCTTCATAGGTGGACGGCTAGCTTGATGCATCACGATAGGTGGTTCTACTATCAATGATGCAATGCCAGACGGAACAATCCACTCGTTTAGATGAGGAAGTTGATGTACTGATAGTTCAGACGTGTCTCGCAAATTCATCGTCTTGTAGTAGCTCTCCACATAGTCACATATATTTGGTCACAAATGTCTGAGAAGAATGATTAATTCATACCGAATGGCAGTAATAGTGTGAGAACATGGGATACAACCCTCTTGAAACTCGCAACACTGACATTTTTGTGCAGACAGATCAACTATAAAGTTTCTTTTACCATCATGTACTTTGAAGGTCGATCGTGTACATTTCACGACAGTATAGGTGTGTGATCTTTGCACTTGCATAGTTAGCTTCCGCACAACCTCTTCGGTCGGATCATGAACTCTAGTATTTGCCAAACCTCTTCTTTCATTGAACCACTATTCGATTAGATGTCTGATAGTCTCAATTAGTGAGCAAATTGGCAAATGTCTACCATAATAGACGCCCATTGAATGTCTCAGCCGCATTAGATGTGAGAAAACTATAGCGATGAATATGGCACTTCGATCGAGGCCACTTTTCCGGACTAGCACTCGTAAGCTTGGAGTAGGCTCCATCAGGACTTGCAGATTTAATAGCTGCCATGGCTTTCTCATAGATGGATGGATGATATGCATATGCTGCTTTGTGGTACATTTTGACAACACCTTTACCCCATCGCTTGATGTTGTTCATCAAATGATAATAGCAGATACCGTGGGGTGTGCCGGGATACACTTCTTCCATGGAATTACTTATACTGATGTGTTGGTTAGATACAATCAACATTTATGGATTGCATCCATATGCTCTCCTAGGGTGTGTGAGAAATCAAATCAAGATACATCATTCTCAATGGGAACGATCCCAATCGCCAGTGGAAAACAACACTCACTGCCATCCTTGGTCACTGTAAAGAATACGACGCCCTTATTCTTTCCTTTGAGATATGTTCCATCGATCACAATCACCGGTCTGCAACACATGGTAAAGGTTGTGCGACATGCTCCAAGTACAACAAATAAGTATTTAAACCGACCATCGGGGTCGGTCTCAAACTTAGCAATAGTACCTGTATTATATTGTTTGAGCATATGCAAATATCGAGGAAACATATTGAATGATTCGGTGTGCCCACCATAGATCATATCCATCGCAGAATTTCGTGCACAGAACGCCATGCGGTAGCTTGTTTGGATTCCAAAATGTCACAATAACTCAGATTGTATCTCTTTTGGCTTCATAATTACACCCTTTGTAATATCCCAAAATTTTAGTATTAAAAGAATAGTCTGTACCAATCTTAAGGGTAAGGTAGGGAAGAAAATGAATATTTGTAGGTCTTTTTTTTTTTTTTTCAGGTGAAGTGTGCTATTGACCGGGTTAGAGATACCCAGGATATTCTCATATCTTTATTCAAAACCCTAGATTCAAACTTAGTTTGATTAATTAGGAATTTATATATTGAGTGCAAATAGATTTAGTGTGATTTTTATTTGCATACAAATATATACATATAAGTTCTAAAATAAAATGTATTATCCAGTTATTTATATAATTGAAAAAAAAACGTATATGTATATATATATGTAATATACGCAGTCAATTTAAATATAATATATGTATTTGTTACCACTTGTTGTTTCTCCAATATATATATGTGTCTTAAGTAGGCATTAGTAGGGTGATGTGGCTTGAGAAGGAGTTACTTGGATGATGAGTAATGTTTAAGGGATTGCTTCAATGAAATTTTTGTGTATAAAAGTAATACAGTAGGAATCCAAATAGTTTTCTTTCTTCTATGCGTCACTCCATCTTATGCTTAATTCAATAGCTTTGAAAAAAATATTAATAATAATTTCTGCAACTATTATATCTTTGAGGTACGTTCTTATGAAAGTAAATATGTAGAGTTATATACTTTAGATAATCTCCTTTTGAAATGCTTTATTTTACATTTATTAGATGAATTTATATATTTTTAATATTGTAAACAAAATCTATAAGTGATCCTTATCGATGGAACTAATAAATATATTACATCCACAACAATAGTATTGAAGGGGTAGATTGGAATTTAGGCATATATGTAGTAAATGTATTCATATAAAATAAAATCTACATATAAGTTTAAGATCTTAATTTGAAATTTAATTTGCTGATTAGCTAAAAAGAGAATGCATCAATTGTCAGTTAAGTCTACTAAAATTTAGTAAACATTAAGATTATTTCTAGAAATACATTTATCAAGAATTTAATGTGTACAATACTTTTTGAACATATATATATATATATATATATATCATAATCGTACATATTGAAATATTAGAAATGAATAGCTATCATGTTATATATGTATATATATATATAGTTATAACTTTTATATATGTGTAAGTCTCTACATATCTTTGTAAGCCGTATGTTTAATAATTTTACATAATTAAATATTTGTCAAAAGTTTAATAGAAACTTAATTTAAAAAGAACTTAGGGGTTGAATTTTGATAGGGGCCCTTTAATTAAACTAAGCAAAGGTTGGTTGTTGTAGGGCCAGAAGAAGTAACAAAATTCGAGGAGAACCAATCCGGAATTTGAAAGTCGGGCTATATATCTTTCTCAAATTATGTTCAGCTAATAAGCTCAACTGTTTATCAACTGTGAAGCATGAATATCTGTATCAAAATGATTTAGCTCACTGTTCGCATTCGCCAGTATCCTACGAAAAGATTAAGTGCTTAACTAGACTGGAGTTCAGATCATTTAAAGCTTTGGCACCGTATACACTATCCTTTATTAGATAGCTGGGCTGGAGGAAGTGTATATAAGTTAAGACACTGTAGGAAGGGACAGTTGAGATAGAGTGTACAAATAATGTTAAAAGAAGCTTTGTATACATGGAACACCTTTTTAGATTTGAAACCTTTCCATTGTTGTACTTGTGTGGATACGATATTCATATTTATAAAAAGATTGTGAACTGTTTATAAAAATTTCCCACTGGGTACACTAGTACTCAGTCCAAATCTTTTCTAAATATTTTTCAGGTTGAGAAGCAGGCTGGAAGATGACAGGGCTGAGGCAAAGGCTTGCTTGTGGTTACATGCTTGCTCTTTTTGTGTTGTTTAGAGATCCTAGATACTCTAAAATAATGAAAAACCCGAAATAATTTACTTAAGTTCAATAAAGATGCTCTGTGTTTGTTCAATTTACTCTGATATAACTTGTCTTCAATTGTTTGAACCATGTTATGATTTGTGCTTATTGCTGAGATGTGCCTTAACAATTGGTTGGTGGGATAAGCTACCTTTGATGATTGGTAATTCATTCAAGTTCTTTCTGAATGCCTTAGTGCGCGGTTATATTACAGTTATGCTACCTAAATGATTGAGGTGCTAACCCTATTTGTATAATTATCATTTTGCAACAACCCCTTCCTCCTTTTCCCAGTAGCACACCGGTCCCTTGTCACTATTCTTCCGGGACTGGGACGGTACACCCCTGTTACGCATCTTGCAAGAAAAGTAAGCTGCAATCACTCTAGCACGTGCCTGTCTCGGGGCTAGACGTCCAAAGTCTAAATGACATGTATGCTTTGGCTCGAACTTGTAAACCATCTAAAAATTCCCTTGCACTGATGCACACAACTGAAAAGGACATCCACCACCATGTTTGCATATGCATTTTATTCTCGATCTACTCGAAATAGGCACTTTATATTCAGCGCGCTACTCCATATACCACCCTCCAATAACAATTTTTAGATTATCTTTGATCTAGTACAATGACCCATGCTTTAGTTACTCGTCTTCTATCCATTTCAAATCATTCACAATGAATGACGCTGATGGAGCAATTGGAATAATTGGAATTAACCAATTATTATTCATTTCATCTGTATTTGGAGATTCTATATCGCGGTTGATCAGTGAAGAGTGGCTTGGTTCGAGCATCGACATAAGTTTATTTAAACAACCCTCTTCATGGATCTATGTGATGAATTCAGTAAATGTGTATTTCGTAAACCAAGTTTCATTCTCCATCTCATCATCGTCATCATCATCATCATCTTCTTCTTCATCATCATCATCTTCTTCTTCTTCTTCTTCTTCTTCTTCTTCTTCTTCTTCTTCTTCTTCTTCTTCTTCTTCTTCACCATTGTCTTCTTAGACCCCTACATACTGATTTTGTGTATATTTTTTTCATTTATTTATGAATTGAATACTTAATATAATAACTAAAAGTCAAAAATCGTAATTTCTAATCCTAATTCCCGCCGACACTCCCATACCCCATTAGCGTTGTTCACAAGAATCATAACTCACAACCCCAAATCCATCTCTTCCTCGCCTAAATTTTCTCCAATGACAACAACCACTGCCGCTAGATTTGAATCGGAATCCACCGATGGTGGCCTAAACCCTCGCAAAGTCGCCCTGATCACCGGCATCACCGGCCAAGATGGCTCCTACTTGACAGAATTCCTTCTCCAGAAGAGGTACGAGGTTCCCAGCCTAATCTGGTGGTCATCAAACTTCAACACACAGTTCATCAACCACATCTACATCGACCCTCACAATGCCCACAAAGCGCTTATGAAGCTCCACTATGCTGACCTCACCGACATCTCTTCCCTCCGCCATTGGCTCGACACATTCCTCCCTGACGAGGCAACAACATCGTCAATAAGGCGACAACAACAAGTGGCAGTAGTAGGAACAAGTTACCTTCATGAGCCCATCTATTATTCATCATTTTTTAGCCAAGAAAAATATATGGTTACTCAAATGACTTTGAGAATTTGTGGAACATGTCCTTCTCTTTTATTTCTTAACAATTCTTCTAATTTTTGAAATTGTTAACTTAGATGACATTATCAATGGATGTTTCTCGCTTATTCTTTCTTATTCACATCTACATCTGTTTCTACCTTTCTGATATAATAGTTTTTTTTAACAATGTAATGGCTGTAATGTGGTCCATTATCTGTCGTCTTTAGTACTGTAACTGATTTATTATATCCACATTTATTTGATTGCACCTATTCATAATCCTGTGAAGTTGATAAAAGTAACTTCGATGTCTGTACTGTAATCTGTAGTTCCAGTTTGGTGAAAGCCCGCAGGTATAGGCAAGGCGGGTAGGGCCCTATCTCTTAGGACCGCCAAGGCCCGCCCCGTCAAGAGGCGGACTTTCCAAGTCTGCCGCCCGTCCCGCCCCACCAGTCCGTTTTGACAGGTCTATGCGTAACACATCATTACGATTATATTTTTATAAGACTAATAATGGTGTCACTAGACCTGTAGAAACTATATAAACTCTAAAAATACATGTAAACTATTTATTTTTCTCTATATAAAGAGCAATTAACACATAGCAAATATTTGTTCAAAATAAAATTATAATTTACAAGCAACTATTTATTAAAAATGAAATTATAATTTACAAACAACCAATCTCTACAAAGAAGCATCATTTTGGACCTATGAATACTAACCTGGTTTGATTGTTGGTGAGACAAATCGCGGCTTCTAGGCGTCATTTTTTATTTTTACAACAATAACAAGATTGATATGAATTGAGAAATGATGGAGAAGGAAAGAACTAGATATATATGCAACATAATTTATTTCTCAATGATATATAGGTACATACATAATTATATAAGAGAAGAAAATATTTAATTCACATCATACTATTTGGCTCACATACAATACTTAGGATGTGTTGTCTCATCATTGAAATATTTAAAGATATGAATATCACGCTTTCACTCTCATCTAATATTGAAGAAGTATGTGTTTATCATTGTATTGTCTTGTCACTTGAATGTATTTATTTATATTTTTGAGCAATACCAACTAAATATATTACTTGGAAATTTATATGTAGACTGTCCTTTAGTACAAATCTAAGTTATTTTCAGCCTTTTTTCTTATTCACCAAACTATCAGTAGATGTATTGAAGACGTGGGAAAAAAAGGTAGACAGATGAAAGTTTGGCAAAAGAAAGAATAGCTAGTGTGTGCATATCAATCTCTCAAGACACATGTCACACATTTTAATGAATAGTGTGTGCATATCACTTTAGGTTAGTTAAGTAAAAATTTTCATACATTTCCATCATTGTTGTCAATGATATGTTAGTCGAATATGTTTCTTTTTGGTAGAAGTTTTAATGGAGATTTTTTTTAAGCATTTTCTACTTTGTCGGCAATGAATAATGATGTGTGCTAGTGAAGGAATTTGCTACTTTTTCACAGAGGTTTGTTTCCTCAAAGGGTATTAACGTTTTGCACCCCAAATATGTTTATGGGGTGCAAAGATTTTAAGTACCTATATATTTTTACAAATTGACTTAGTAAAGTGACTAGTTTAGATAATTTCCACTATAATTAATACATACTAATTAGTGATAAATAATGGATTCTTTTGTATTTCATTTCTCAATAACTTGATCGATTAGCACTCGATCGATCAGTAGTAGAAATTAAATAGAATGCATAATATGATAACGTACTTCATCACAACTAGTTAGCATAGTCAAGAGTACCTATATATGTATATAAGAAAATTTAATTTATCAGAATCAGAGTTTGTTTATGATACTGATACAAACATGGATTTGTCTTATAATGTATCATAATTATTATTTGTAATACTTTCCATGCCAAAGGTTGGAATTCTGTTTTATATATATATATATATAACTTTTGTCATTTTCATTACAAGTGTATACCATCAAATTAATTCATACAACACAAGAAAAAATGAAGAAACTTCTTCCTTTTCTCTTACATTGCTACTGAGTGCCTAACTCCGTTGAAAGGATGAATGAGTTGTACTTCCCATGGGACATCAAGACGAGTGCGGTGAGTGTTGTTAGTTGTTGCAAAATAATTAATTTTATTTTATTTAGACATACATACATACATGTACGTATGTATGTACAAATATAACTTATAATATTCATTGTAGGATCTTGTTGGGCTATCTGTGCTATGGATTAGATTTATGTGGCCCACTACTTTACCACCTTAACAAAGGATTTGTTTTCCTTATAAGTGCAACAACTAGTCGATTGTGTGTACGAGAGTTGTGGGTGCAAGCACAGAACCGTCCGTTATGCTTTCAAATTTACAATGATGAATAAATATCACGACCGCAACTAATTACCCCTATATAAAAAAGGAAGCTAAGGCCAATGTAATAACCAACATGTGCTAGCTAGTGTCACTCAAAATCATCATATACTAATTTAATCGAGTCACTCGTATATAAATCTAAAGAGAACTCCTCATATACATTTCTATCCAATGGTAACCATAGACATATATGAATTGGTGTTTCAGAACGGCGAAGTTGCTCTTCTTTGAGCAGTGACAAATCAGCCAGTCTCTGTAATTGTGGATTCTCATGACCCTCATTTTCAACTATACTCAAGGGTGACACACACACACACACACACACACACACACACACACACACACACACATATATATATATATATTGAAATCTAAGTTGAGTACTCACCTTTTTTTTATGATGCAGGGTGTGTTTGTTGGGCCGTGTGGCACAAATCTAAATCACCAAGTCATAATTGTAGAGTCGGTATGTACAACGCTCGTTGGAACTGACTATTGAATTGTAAAGAACTCTTGATGAACTAATTGGGGGAACAAGATTATATAAGAATGCAACGTGGAGTTGGCCGCATAGGTGGTAAAAGAGTAATGTTAGTATAAACATTCAATGTGGGCACAAAGATGCCCATGATAGGTTATGAAATTTTATTGGGAATAAAATACGATTTGTGAACTAAAAATATCATCTTATATGAAAACTTTATCTTTATGTTAAACTTACATGAAATTTTGAAGTTTTATTTTTGGTATGATCATTTTTTTAAATTCACATTATAATTCCAACTGTCGTCGTATGCTAAGAGGTACTAGATAGTTTATCATGTGATAGATTTGATAAAACATTATAAGATCGCGCATTATGAGAATTTGCACATTGTTAGAAAATAAGTATTCTTTTTTCTCGTGAAGAAGTTTTCTATTTACTTTTAAAGAGTCATCATCACTTCACATTTTATGCTTGACTTTAAAAGTAAAAAAATAATCTAAAATTTTAATTACGTTGTAGATTAAAAAGAATGTTATAAGAACTATAATCACTTTAAATTTATGCTCGACTTTAGAAGCAAAAAATGATCTAGGGTTTTAATTATGGTGCACCTTAGAAAATAATGATACTCTAATGCTTTATAACCTTATCATATTTTTCTTCATTATCTTTAATTGTAGTACTCAAATGCATTAGAGGACATATTCTTTCACCTGTCAGTTTAAGGAGTTTGAACTTGTTTTTCTTTACATATATTCAGGTTTATAATTCTATCTAGGAAGTCGAGATCACTTTATGCTCTTTGGGTATAACTGTGAATCTCAATTATGAAAGCTTGTTTCTTTGTCTGCTTCATTAACTTTATAAATTGACTTTGTTTTTAGAGTTGCATAGATGACAATTGGATGGAAATTACTAAATATTTGACGGGTGATACTCAATTGTTGTTACGTTCAAATGACATGAATGATGTAAAAGATGTTATCTCAACCATCTTCTCTTCTCTACCATTAGATTTCATAAAAAACGTGGCAAAGATTCACCAAAGAGAACATAGTGCAGGGGTAAAACTAAATCAAACACTTTGATCCATGTATAATACTTCACTTTTTTGAAGTTTTCAGTAACCCTCGGTTGTAATTATTTTTCCTAAATTTGCTAGAACAACAATTCAATTTATTTGGAAGTACAGAAACTAGTGCAAGATACTCATCTTTACAAGTACATGACTAATATGTTGTCTTCCAGCTTTGAATTTGTTATGGATCTTTCAAACAAGTGATTTTTTTTGCTTTCTATAGAAAGAACACATATTGCATGAATTTTCTACCGTCGTTCGAGGATCATAACCCTAAATATATAAATGTGTAAATGATTTTCAATTTGGTCCCTTTACAAGTTAATTCAATGATTATGTGATACCTTTATAGCCCGTAATTAAACTTTAGTAGATCACTTTAATTGGACTTACCATAAAATAGCTATACACATTTTATTTTATATATCTAAGTCATAATGGAAACATTCCAACATCTCCCACTTGATCTATATATATAACCAGATATATGTGCATGACCTTATTGAGCTTAAACCTTGTTGTTACTTTAAGGAATTCAATTGTTGTTAAATATTAAATATATAACTGAATGAGAATTGCTAAATATTTGACGGGTGGTACTCAATTATTGTTACATTCAAATGACATGAAGGATGTAAAAGATGTTATCTCAACCATCTTCTCTTTTCTACCATTAGATTTCATAAAAAACGTGGCAAAGATTCACAAGAGAGAACATAGTGGAAGGGTAAAACTAAATCAAACACTTTGATCCATGTATAATACTTCATTTTTTTGAAGTTTTCAGTAACCCTCGGTTGTAATTATTTTTCCTAAATTTGCTAGATCAACAATCCAATTTATCTGGAAGTACAGAAACTAGTGCAAGATACTCATTTTTACAAGTACATGACTAATATGTTGTCTTCCGGCTTTGAATTTATTATGGATCTTTCAAACGAGCGATATTTTTTTTGCTTTCTATAGAAAGAACACATATTGCATGAATTTTCTACCGTCGTTTGAGGATCATAACCCTAAATATATAAATGTGTAAATGATTTTCAATTTGGTCCCTCTACAAGTTAATTCAATGAGTATTTGATACCTTTATAGTCCGTAATTAAACTTTAGTAGATCACTTTAATTGGACTTACCATAAAATAGCTATACACATTTTATTTTATATATCTAAGTCAAAATGGAAACGTTCAAACATCTCCCACTTGATTTATATATATATAACCGGATATACGTGCATTACTTTATTGAGCTCAAACCTTGTTGTTACTTTAAGGTATTCTGAAAACAATCTTGTTAATTAATTGCAGTAATATAGGACTAAAGATGTTTTTATCACATTATATGTGTGGCTCAACCCATCAGTAATCACATATACCAATACAACTAATGCCATATCAATCATGGTGCGTAGCATGTAAATTATATGCAATGTGATCTTACATATATATTTCCAACTGGTCCAACTTTAAATTTTAGTGAGATCAATCATAACCAAAACTGAAGAGAGTGTACGAATTGAATACCAAAATCCGTACGTAATATTTTATAAAACACAAAATTGTGATCCGTAATCGAAGTATAGAACATTAAAACTTCACACACTCTCTCACTGAACCAAACAATCTTCAAACATCATAACATCCATATGAGCAGTAAGCCTATAAAGACCTTGGACAATAATATCTTGATTAGCAGATCCACTATAAACGACTCTGTCCATATACCGCATAATTTACTGTAATTATATGGGATCTTTTAGTTGAACTTGGTAGATGAAATCCTCCGTGCGCAAACCATGTTACATCATTTGTCCCCTATCAAATCTTTAGTTTTTCTTCCAATTTTTTTTCTCTGATTTCATTTTTTTTTTTGTAATTTAATTTTAGACTTCTCAATTAGTTTTCATTATACCCAATTAAAGTTTATAATTATATTTAAGTATTTAATTTTTAAATAATTAATTATTAACTAATTAAAAACTGAAAGTTAAATACTAAAATTAAAACTAATTATAAATCCCAATAGGATCCAATGTCAAAATTAAAAAGTGTAAAACTTAGCTAAAGCACAAGAAATTAAAATCGAAAGAAAAATAAAAAATATTAATTAATTAATTTGATAGGAGAGCATAGTAAGAAGGTGTAACTGTAACACTCCGGAAAAATATAGTATTATTTTATAGCTAGAAATTTCATGAAATTAGAACCCAAATTATTATGGCTAGTTAATTATGGGCTTAGAGGCACAATAAGACCAAGAAAAGTCTCGACCTTAGTTGAGCCTCTAAGTTAAAATTAGAAATCATATTATAAAAATAGATATTAATGGGATCGTCTTGGTACCAAGATCATTCAAATTGGACTATATTTATCCTTCCAATGAAATTGTTTCATTTGACAATTTGAACCCGAAAATTTTATTCTATTCCAATTGGTTCAATTTTTATTTCGAATCAATTCAAGTTTATCTCCAAATAATCATTTAATTTAAATGTATGTATAACTTAAAGATAAACATATAAAAATAGTAATATAATATTGCAAATCAATTTCTTCCATTTGTAAACATTTAAAAGGATTAGTGTACTTAATAGTACACATATGGTTTATATTGATACACATATAAATACACACGTATATATATAGTTAGGAGATTTCTTAATTATGAAGAAATAATAATAATAAAATAATAATAAATAGAATAAAAAAGAAATTTTAACTAATGTACATTGAACAAGTGGCAATTACTTTAATGGATTAGTGTACATGCTATAGTACACGTGTGTGTGTGTTGAGTTGTATATATAATATATATATATATATATATATATATATATATATATGTAAGTTGGGGGGGTTTAGAAAAATCAAAAGCAAAGCAGAACAAAAAAAAACCGAGGGGAAAGAAAAAGAAAATTGAAGAAGAAAAATAGGAAAAAAAAAGAGAAAGAAAGAAAAGAAAGGTGAGTTTTTATTTTGATGTTTCTTTATTTTAATTTAATGTTATTTGATCTATTTAATCTCGAATTTGGCCGTAAAATATTAAATGAATCTAATTTTTAAATTCATATTTTTCGATTCCTAGTTTAGTATTTGAGAACTAAATTGGGATTTTCAGAAAATGTTATTTAGCCTATAATTTCTAAATGTTATACTTTTCCTAAAAGAAATTCTAAATATTATAATTCTCTCCTAAATGTTAAATTAAACATCATAGCCATTGAATTCGGTTTAATTCATCTTTATCCATTCAATTATGTTCATAAAGTCCGATAATTCTCAATCAGGGTCACCAAGTTGATCTATTCCGTCAAAATGTGCATTATTCGCCATTTGACTCCATTTTAATTCCAAACGATCCCAAGACATAGGAAATTCTTACTTAAGTTATTTATGATCTAAGTTATTACCTTATTGACCTATTTGAGGATTCTAAGTTAGAATTTTAATTTTATAGGTCAAGACGATCGAGAAGTATAGTAGCATCTCACAAATAAATTGCACTATTTATTGAGATCATCCAGGTGTGTTTTTCTATAACTCACATCTGTATTTTAAATTCGTCCATGAAAAGTATGTTAAATGTTTTAATAACATTGTTTACGCAATGATTGGATGTGTTGAGACTTCATGCATAGAGGAATTCCGACTTACAAGCAAGACGGTTTACTTTATGACTAAATGTCTAGATAAGTAACCGTAAAGTATCATGTGATCACATTGGGTCTCTCATCCAATAAAGAAGAGTAAACTATGATATAAAGTATGTTTATGATTGATTTTAAAGCATGAAAGTATGACTTGGACGAATGATAATGCCCACTGAGTGTTTTCTGGCACTCAACCCAAATATTTTCAAATGTTTTCAGGTCCTGGAGATCAAGCTGGTTGAGGGCGAGCTGTTGAAGTGGGTTTGATAGTTGACCCTTATGTGGTTTTTGCTTAAAACCATCTTTAAACTTATGTTTGTATATTAAATATTAAATGCTTTCGTTGATACTCTGCAAAACCTTTAAGTTAGAAAGTTGTTGACCCCCGTGGTCAATTTTGACTGTATATACAAATATTTTGAATATATATATGGGTTGACGGTGGTGCTTTTAAATGTGTGGCCTGTTTGGCTATATATATTTCTTGTTAACAGGTCATTTGGTTATGTGTGAGTTTGTGATTTCGAAAAACTTTGTTGAAAGTTGACTTTGAAAGCACCTGAGTGTGTGGTTCGAACATTTTTAAGTTGAGGTGCTGCTCATTTACAAATTATTTATAAAATATTATTATTATTTTTGAAAATTATTTATCACGTAACCATGTACGTATGTTTTTGGTGACGTCTTGGTCCTAGTGGGACTGGGGCGTTACAGTAACACAGTTCAGAGTAGAGATCCTCTAGTCCCAACTTTGTGTATCAATCATGTGACAACATTAAAATTATATATTGTTAACAATCTTTTTTATAAAAGTAAATTTTTTTACATTATAATTAATTATAATTAATATTTATTGCTAAAAATTAAAATTTTGAAAAATTATATACCCTATGTTTGAAATAATCAACCCCAAAAATCAATTATATTAACTAAAAATGAAAATTAAATATTTTAAAAAAATTATAAACTCTAATTGGGTGGAATAAACCCTAAATAATAATGTAAAATTGTACTAAACCAAAAGAAATTAAAATTGAAGAAAAAATAATAATTTTGAGGTTTAGTACACAGTTGACACACACAAGTTGGAATTAGAGGATCTCAAGTGCATGGCTCGGGCACAAATATGGTGATCATTCGATTTTTCGGTTCGGTCACGAAAATGCTAAAATAAAAAAAACCGAGTTTTCTAAAAATAGAACCGAACCGAATTTCTTATCCGAACATAACCGAATCAAAATATTTCAGTTCGGTGTGGTTTTAAACCGAAGTTTTCCTGTTTTAAATTCTCCTGATTCATAATTAAATACGTACAATAATAAACTAGCTAATCATCAAGATTCAAATTCAACAAATACAAATAAACAATCCTTACAATTGAATAAAGTCCAAAGAGGTGCAAACTTCAACAAAGCAAACCCAAATAAACTATAAACACCAACAAATAGCAAAATTTAACAATGTTGAATGAAATACAACAAAATGCAAAAGATTAAAACTCTTTAAGCCCTAATAAATCCAACAACTCTTGCAAAATAAATTTGAAAAACTAATCAGTTGATGCTTTAAGTGCAATCCCACGCAAACCTACAAATCAAGAAGAAGATAGTCATTAATTATGTAGTATTCATAAAAAAATGTAATTAAAAATAAAATAGTACCTTGTTCGAGTTTGTCAACATCTTCAAGAATTTCTTCAACATTAATAGGAGTCAAAATTTTCCGAAGCCAATCTTGACCACATATGAGAGACTTTACTACTTTAGGAGTTAATGAACTCCTAAAAGGATCAAGTACTCGTTTTCCGGCACTAAAGGCTGCTTCTGAAGTTACAGTTGAGATAGGAACTGCCAAAACATCACGAGCCATTAGAGAGAAAATAGGAAATCTAATCCCATTCAATTTCCACCACTCTAGAATAGGCTTTCTCCGAAATGCACATTTATTTGTGTTTGGGAAAGGTCAACTCCAGCAGGCTTTTTTCTACATCTATCAATGTGTCTTTCCATTGAACTTGTACCATTTTTTATTGGGTCATCAACAAATTCTTTCTTACAATAGTTGCAACGTGCTTTACTTTCATCATTAGCATTTTTAAAGGGTAAAAACTGGTCCCAAACATTTGACCTTGAATTCATAGCTTTTCATTTTTTCGTTTGTGAAAGTGCAACGAATTCCGTTTAAGTCGATGGAAGTTAAGACGAGCTACCATCTTTGCCTTCGGGTGGTGTTTCAACATTGAGTTGTAGAGACATCTACAATAATAAGATAAAAAAAAAATAAGAATTAAAAATCAACTAAAATAAAAAAAATTGGTTACAAATCAAATTAAATAAATGGCAGCAGTAAGAGAGGTCTTCAACTGAATATTAGTTTATTTATAAATAACTTAGTTATTTCTGCTGTTGCAGGTATATATCTTAAATATCTTCTTTTCTGACTTTTTTTCTTTACGTGAATTAATTCTCAACTCTTAATTTATTTTATTTTGGCGAAATATATCTGCAATACAGTAATAGCATCAGTTATTTATAGGCATGTAGTTTTAGTGTAAATGAAGCATTATATTAATCAATATATCTTATTGAGTCTGCTTGAGAAAAAAGTGTATATGTCTTGAAGAAAACTGACACAGAATCAAAGATCGATATATATTTGCTTAATTATTTGGGAGAAAACTGTCAGTCCTAGACTCCTAGTTCATCTCAACAAAAAAAGAAAAACACTAGAAATAAAGAACTAATCCAGAATTTACGGTACTAAATTAATCTTTCAGAAACACTATAAATAAAGAACTAATCCAGAATTTAGAAACAAAGAAAAACACATTAATCTTTGAGACAAACTACGGATACTAAATTAATCACTAGAATAAATTAGGGTATAGAATTCCAGAATTAATCAACAGCTTAGTCCCAAATTAATCACTAGAAAAAAAAGAGAATCGGGCGCCGGTAAACAAAAATAAAAATAAAGAACATTACTATATTAGGCGCCGATAAATAGAGATGGCGCTGCGAGAATCGGGCGCCGGTAGCTGCTGCGAGATGGCTGGTGAGAGGCAGGACGAGAGGCGAAGTGACTAGGCGAGAGAGAAAAGGATGAAGAAGACGATTGTCGACTAGGGCTTCCCAGTCCCCCCGACTGTTTTAGACTTTTAGTATTATAAATTCGATTTTCGGTCCAGATCGGGTATTTTTTATCTGGACCGAACCGAAACCGAAACCCAATTTTCTACTAAAAAAATTTCCAAACTGGACCGAATTTAGAAAAAAACAAACCAAAAAAACTGAATTAATTCGGTTCAGTTCTTGGGTTTCGGAACTTTTTGCTCACCCCTAGGCACAAATGATTTCAGACGTCAACCCAGGACATTAAGTATTACGAGTCTTGACAAATAAATTTAATTCATAAAATTATCATTCATTCATAATTCATATACAAGTCGATGCTATAATCTATACATGTCCTCGATCACAATTCACAATCTGACATTAAGATGGATAAAATATATATCTCTTGTTGACTGCTTTATATATTATTAAGGGCCAAATTTTTTTAGCCACTTAGAATTTTAAAAAACTTAGGGGGGTGTATTGGATTAAGATTTCGTTGGACTTTTAAAATCCGGGTGTATTCAATCCAGACTTTTAAAAGTCCAACGAAATTCTAGTGTATTCAATCCAGACTTTTAAAAGTCCAACGAAATCTTGGTGTATTCAATCCAAACTTTTAAAAGTCCTTTAAAATTCTGCGGTATTCAACAATCCACGGACTTTAAAAAGTCATTGACTTCGTTGGATTTCAGCTGGATTTCACGTGAAAATTACAAAGGATGAAATCCGACCTCTGGACACGAGATTTCGATAGATTTGGAAAATCCGGCGAGCGCTGTGTCCCAGCGGTCGGTGAGGAGTTGAAATCGGACACCCCAGCCGTCACCCGACCCCAGCGGCCGCTGGCTTTGCCGATGATGGCACTCCAGCGACCGCTGGGTGCTAGCGGTCGCTGGGAGCAAGGCCGCGGCTCCAACGGCCGCTCGGACCAGCGATCGCTGGGTTAGCTCCGCCTCTCCTCCCAGTGGCCGCTGGCTTCCAGCGGTCGCTGGGTTCCATTTTTTTCCGGGCCCACCGATCGCTGTGTTCCATCGAGCGCTGGAAAAAATGATTTCAAATCCGTTGAAATCGTCCAAAATTCATTCGAAATCCATACACAAATCCGCCAGACTCTGCGTAGAGTTGGGAGACTCCATGTGGACTCTATGGATTTATAAAATCCATAAAAATCCATGGACATTTTAAAGTCCATCAAAATCCTAATTGAATACACCCCCTTATTTTAGCCACTAATTTTTAAACATATAAATTTTAGTCATTTTGGACTAAAATACCATTCTCCCATTTTTTAAATAATTAATAAAAAAGAAAAACATAAGTCGTTCCGGCACGCACATACGCGCGCGAGTCGGCAACGCGCACACCCGCGTGCTGGACTTAGTGCGACGACGCGCGCACACACCTACGAGCTGGACTCTGTGTGCAGGTGGGTGCATGCGTCGTCAGCCCCAACGGCACGTGGACACCCGCGCGTAGGACTCAGTGCGCATGTGCGCGCGCGTTGTCATTCCCGCACCAGCGCCCGTGCGCGTTGGCAGCCCACACCTGCCTGCGCGCACACGTAATATTATTTTTCCTTTTTTTTAGATAATTTTTTTAAATGAATGGTATAATGTTAAAATTGAATAAAAAAATAATATTTTAAGAAAAGTGGCTAATTTTTTTGACTGGCTACTCTGTCATATATTGTCACTTTTTTTTTTTATTAATGTCCTACTTTCTCATGATACCTGCTTATATTAGCAATACATTTTTGCAATTTCTAGGTATAAAGGCAGATTTCGTCTATATAATTGGATATATATCAAACAAAGTTAAAAAAACTCAACTTTTGCAGCCTAATTTATTAAAATTCTGATTTTGACAAAAAAAAGAAAAGAAAAACATATTATAGAAGCAGATGCCCTAACTAAATTATAAGGATCTGCCATGCTTAATATATATTACCTGACATGCAGTAGTACTATTAATTAGTAGTAACATACAATGTACACATTGTGCCTATCCAAATAATATGGTAGAAAAATAAGAAATAATCATCCTAACTCCTAACAATAACAACCATGCACAAAAAAAAAAACAAAAAAAAAACTGTGTGTGTGTGTGTGTGTGTGTATGATCTAGCTACATGTAAATAACCTGCAGAATATGATTCTCCGCTAGGTGAAGTGATAATTAAATTCTGATATATGCAACACCATAACTCCTAATACAGGACTTGTTCCTCCCTATGTACATTAACAACTCCGTCAAGATCTTTCCCTTGATGTTGTTGTTGTTCCCTCTGATCAGCCTCGTCGTCTTCCTTCTTGTCCCTCTCGAGTATTTCCTTGTACGTGCAGCCGCCTAGTTGGTGGTTGAACGGATGGTTGTCGTCTTGAGAGCAATCGGAGACGGGGGACGTGTTTGCAGACTGATACGACGAGTACATTGGCGAGTCACCAGCACTCAGTGGCTCCTCTAGCGCTTTTATTCTGCTCTTCCATGAATGCAGTCTCTTCACCGATAAATGAATCACTTCATTCGCCACTTTCTTCTCTTCGAACTGCACAGATTTCTGCATTACTGTTTCTCCGTGGTTCACGCTCCTCGCTGCATCCGCGTACGAATACGGCTTCTCAAACTGCACCAGCTTCGTCTGCTCTGCTGCACCTGCACCTCCACCATTGCTGCAGTTCACATCAATCGTGATCTCTTTCTCATGCGTGTTTTTCGATCGGATCCAAATGAGACAGCCGGCGACCCAACCGAGGAGAGGGAAATAGTGGCGGATCATGTTGGGGAGCTTCTTCGCCATGTGGTCGACATTGTCGGGTAGAGCCTCTGCTCGACGAGCGAGCTCGTCGACAGCGTCGAACAGACACGAGGATCGAGGGAAGATCCCCTCGATCCTCGTCTCTAGAGAGAGAATGTGGTCGTCCACGATGAGTAGCAGAGCCAAGCAACGGTGCACCGCGGTGAGTGCCAAGGGGCAGAAGGAATTGAAATATGTGATGCAGGTTTTGGTGGTTGATCCCAGAGGTCCATCCAGATCTTGCACTCTCGTGCAAGCTTTTCGTGCGATGGCTACGCACGATGCGCCGCACGTGTGCAGCGGGCGGCGGCGCGGTCGTGTCGATTTTCTGCGGCCTCCTCTTGGTTCCTGAGAAATCTAAAGTCATTTGTTGTTTCATGCATTGTGGATTTGTGAAATTTAATAAAATTTGATCTAGTTTCATTTTATTTTTATTTTTTTTATGCTTACCGAATTGGTAGAGGAGTTTAGAATCTTTGCAGGAAGGCTCCAAATAAAATTGAGAAACAACATATTTTAGAAATTTGAAAAAAGGTCTGTGAAATTGAGCATAGTGAATCATATAAGCCATCTAATTATGAAATTCGTCAATTTAGGATGCTATATGGTTGACATTGATCGTAGCCGTTTTGTTTGTTGTGAGGGAGAGAGGGAGATGCTGTTATAACTGAATTTTTATCATCATTATTTATTTATTAATTATTATGTAATAGTGGTAAGTTGTACATGCGATTTTTCGAAAGCGAATGCTCCCTCCATTTGAGTAAAAAAATAGTCCAACTTAATTAAGGGCTAATTGTAATTTTAATAACCACCTTTGATTCAATTTGTAATTTCCACAACACTTTTGAAACATTGAACTTTCCGATTTGTGACAATTTTGCTACCTCCAATTTTTCCAAAGGTTGAAAATCCAATGCGGATTTTTTTTCCCGGATGAATTGAGCCATGCCAGCCATCGCGAATTTTCGACCAATTAATTTTGTTGTCATTAATATGACAACATTTTAAAAGTAGTGTCGAAATTGCAATTAATTAACCCGTTAATTTATTTTTTTTACTATACCAAAAGGTAGATTTGTTGTGTTAAATATGCTTCTTTTTTTTCACCTCTTCATACAAACTCATTTCAATAAACTCCAATATGAACAAAATTATTCAATAGCTTTTAAGAGTGTAAGATAGTATAGTTTATGCTTCATATATTGTAGAAGAAGTTCATCATTAATGAATGAAATTGTCTGCAAAATTCTTCCAAGTGTAATGAATAATGAATAAATAGATAGTGAATTATATATATATATATATATACATAAAATGGTTGACATCTATTCATCATCTCTCCATATCTCTCGGAGCAGCTGATATCTGATAACATTTCCACCACCTTTTTCCTTAGGCATCAAGCTAAGTCTTGCCAATGCAGAAGAGCTCTGGTAGCTATCAGGGATGATTGCAGTCAAGGGTGAGTCGAGCTCGTCTAGCTCATCGTCACTGCTATAGGATTTCTTCAGTGTTGATAATCTGCTGCTCTTAAGCACCTGTCTTCCAACTTCTCCCACACAGGTAAGCAGAGCTGCAGGAGGTGGTGAGTACTTTGTAGCAGTTGCCGCGCATGGAAAGCTTGTGATCATGCCCTTTGAAGAATCCGAGCTCTCCTGTGTTCAATCCCGACGTTGAAGAGCAACAGATGTGTGATGCAGTTGGTCTACATTGTACACAAATATTAGAGTTTAGTCATTTACTAACCTCAGAACTGAGTGCATCAGTTATGTACCGCGGAATAGGCTTGGGGCTGAACTCATCAGGAACAAAAATTTTGAGAGCCCTTTTGATTATTGATGGGCCAAACATGGGGCAGACCTTTTGAAATAGGAGAAGAAATTGGTTATGGTTAAAACAAGATTTTTGTGGTGGTTGAAAGGAAGAAAGAGAGTTGATGGTGTCACCTCTTTTCTGGTGGAGGCATCAGCAAGCATTTGGAATGGAAGCATCATGAGATCACTCAACGCGTGGAGGAGACGAAAAGCCTTGAATGGTTTTGGTCTGCTGCCATCAACGTTGATAACATTATCATCTGTTGAGTCGTCTTCCAATCCGAAGAGATCAGTTAGCCATCTTGACCAGTTGCCAATCTGAGAAGAACATCATCAATGAATTGAGAAGGATCTGTTGTGATATGAGACTAGTTTTGAATTTTGATTGAAACAGAATGGTATATAGAATAGAAAATAATGTTGTGTTCAAATGCCTACATTCATGTTCCTGAAATGGGACTAACTCCAGATATCAAATAGTTGAGAGCATGTAATAAAACATACCAAAAGGCAAAAAAAAAAAAGTACTTACAATATTTTTCAATTGTGCTCCAGCACCAAAGCTTGCTTTTCCAGGCTGAACTGGGAGGACTGTAGAATCACTAATGGGATCAGAAACAGGATCAGTCGGCATATCTTCTGCAGATTCACGCAGAATAGCATTGAACATTGCAACATCGAGCCTATTAACCAACTGCTGCATCACCTAAGACAGAAGAGAAATCATCCTTATCATTCAAAAATGATGTTCAAAACATTCAAGAATTGAGAATTTTTTATATTTAAGAGATACCAGTATAACTAGTGCAGACAAGCAGCCACATTCATGCCCTCCTGCCTGAATCGGACAAAGTCTTTCGCATGCATCTTTGAATGCTTTCTTCCATAGCTCTATTGAGAAACTTGCTTGCTCATCACTGCCCAAATAGTTTCTTCTTGAACTGGTTTTCTTTTTACCTGAGCTTCTTTCTCTGTTGCTACCTTTCGCGACTGTGAGCTGCATATGTGGAGTAAAAGTCTGCACCAAACAAAGACAAATTAGCCATATTTATCTGAGACATGAATAAAAGATGGAAAAGTGACAGAAGGAAAAACTGGCAAACAACCTGCCACCATATGGACTCAACAATTTTAGAAAACAGCCATGATTCAACTCTTTCCAGCGCGATAAGGAATGTCAAGACGTCTTCCATGTCATCAGATTCGTCAATTGACTTAGATCGCCGTCCCTCACTCCCTTCAGATCCAACTACATTACTCTTCACACTTTGTCCATTAGAATGCGGCAGTTCTGCAGCAATCTGGCTGACAATGGACCTCAACATTATCGAATTAGATAACCAGAAGGTCAGCCTGTAAAACAATAGCTACTCATTTTAGTGAAATAAATGGCATGGTACATAGAGAAGGAAATCATTGTATCTCATATTTGATCAAGAATTTTGTCTAAAAATTAGAAGAGTAAAGTTCAAGGAAATGAAACAGAACAGACATCAAGATTCAGACAATTTCAAGATTCTATGTGGAACTAGGAAATACCTTGGAACATCATTCCCACATGCTTTAGAAACCAGAACTAGCCCAGATACAGCAGTTCTTGCTGCACTAGCTCGTTTAGCTTGAGACCCTGCTCTGCAAGCATTCTTATAAAATCTAGATAGTCGACGAGCAGGAGCATGGACCTTATTTACAGAACTCGAATGCTCAGCAACTATGGAAAATAAACTCATCTCAATTGCTGCAGCTTCCCTCAATTCTTCCTCAAGCATCTCCACCCTCTCTTTCCATTCATTTTTTCCATCTTTTGGTTCCTCTATTTCAATTTCTGAACTAAGTTTACCTTTCTTGTGAGATCCATTCGGTATATCTAAGTCTGGCGGCTTCCCCCCAATGTAAGAGTCAGCTACAACTCCATTATTTCCTTTAACCGGACCATGTTTCTGAACAGACTTCGCCTGCTTTAACCGAGCTTTGTTACTGCCTAATGGTGGGATTGCTGGTCCTAATTTCCTACTAGGAGCAACAGTGCTATCACTTCTCATTGCAAACTGCCTTCTAATAGCGTCTTCTTCCAACAACTTCTTAATCAATCTTTCCTCGATACTTTGTTCATCCAATCCATCTTTCCTTGCCACTCTTTCCTGATCATTCGACCAGCCAGCTTCCGACTGCCACTCCTTTTCTTGAGCAGCAAGAGAGTATAGAGAGTTGGACTTAGCACCATGTTCTCCGTAATGATAATCAATCATAGCCTCGTTTGCAATTCCATCTAAGGACTTCTCTTCCACACTGCTTTTGCTAGTACTATTGAACTCACCATTACCATCTTGGAAATTTGTGGATGAGGGAGAAGATATGATTAAGGGGGAGCCAGAGCTCTTCTTCACAAATGTCAAGCTTCGTTCGGATAATTTGGAGGAAGAGACATAGCGTTTCACTTTCTTCCAAGTATCTGATGATGCACCAGCTGATGAAGGCTTTCCGTATCCACTCTGCATTTTATATGCAAATTAAGGTAACAATATTGTTCTTCAGCTATGATTTCTCTCATACTGTAATGATTATATATTCACATCATCAAACTATAAAGATGCATAACTTCAAACTTCCCATTCACAATCCATATCTCTAAATGCTTGAAACAAACTATGTATATAAGTTGAACAAAATTTGAAATATAAAACCAAACCTTTTCACTTTGAGATGGTGAAGTTATTGCAAGGTCAAAAGTCATGGAGCCAGCAGTTCTCGATGAACGGGAAGAATTATCATCATCTGTAAAAGAGGCAATTTCAGAGTCATCATCATCATCACCATCACCATCCAAGGATGCTTCATAGGAAAAACCAACACTAGGCGACGAGTTAGATCTATCCTTCTCAATGAGTTCCAAAGTAAGAGCCAGAGACGGTTGCAGAGAGTCATTAGAGGTCTTCTTGAAGGTTAAAGGAACATTAACGCCTAATGCATCTTCGATTAATCCATGATCCGCAAGATTGAGCGAAGCTGTCCCCAGCAGATGGCCTCTAACCTTGTCCTTCCGAGGCTCAAACAAGCTGAATTCCAAATAGTTTTTTCGAAACTTTTCTCTGGCCTTCTTCCAATAAAGAGTTGTGGGAAGCATGAATGACTCGTCGAATACAATGTTGGATTCCCCAGCAACGGAGAGGAATGATCCAGAGCTTTCTTTGCCATTCTCCCATTGAAGCAGCACCGTTTGAACAGACCTCAAAGATTCTGATGCAGGCCATGGCCTAATCTGCTGAATGTGGACTATGTACTCCACTCTAATCGCTACACCCTTTTTGTGCTTCGATTTCATGCCAAGAACCATACCTCTTTCAAAACAGTATCAAAATTTATGCTCCTACAACAACCTGCTCAACAAATCCAAGATATATATGTATGAATCTCATCAATCATCATCATCTTCTTCAATATTAATTAACTATATATGCTAATCTCTCTCTCTCTCTCTCAAGCACAGAAAATACAATTAACCAGATCAAGAAATTCGATCACATTGAAAGATTAGCTAAATTTACACAGACAAAATCATATCATCACATGTTATTAATTGCCAGTTGCTTCAGCGAAAGCGGTAAGCACTTAAAACAAAAATGCATTAGTAAATGATACGACACAGAATTGGAATCATATCAACACGAGATCATAGCATTAATCCACAATAAAGGAAGTGAAATAATTAAAAAAGAAAAAAAAAGATTAAGCTTTTTACCTTGCAATGGAATGATGAAGGAAAAACAAGAGATTTTTCAGTCTTCTAACATGATGGGACTCCTTGTTTCTTGGTGGAGGAGAAAGTAGCGATGGTGAACATGAATTCAGAAAAGCTTAGAGCAGTCCACTACTCTCGTTATCTTTTCGTATTCAGAAAAATAAAATGAATGTATTTATTGGAATGATTGTATATATGATTAATGTTTAGTCACAAATACTTATTATGGGAATGTTTGCGTGGAATTGCAATTGAAAAATCAAATTACATTTGACCAACATGAATATCTACGACGTGGCGGGGACAAATACAGAATTCAAGATTGGATTTTTAAATTATCTATTTAATTTAATTCGGTTGCAGAATTAAGAAACCATCTTATCTATATATTGTGTTTTTTTCAATCCATATTATTTTAGTATATATAGTCACGTCACGCTATCATATTTGATACTGAATTATTGTGCTAAATATGTTGTATTAAATTATTATAAATTTTAAGTAAGATAATAACACGAGAAGTACTAGTATAATACAAACTAAACTTAAGTTTTGAAAATAGAATTAGTTGATACAATATGATACAAACGAAATTATTTTAAACTGATTTATTTATCATTCAACTACAGAAATAGAATAAGAGAGATGTGAAAATATTTTTGCATCGTATAAGACAAACTAAACTTCAGTTTTGAGAAACAAAACAAGTAAATAGACCTATGTTACCTTTTTTTAACAATGTTTCTTTTAGCAATTATCGATTGACTTAATTACATTTCGATCGAATTCAATGAATATATTTGTATTTTAAAATGTAATTTTGTATTTTTCTTTTTAAAAAATAGTAATTCCGTAATAATTGGCCGAGCCCATTTTTTATTTTATTTTGTTTTTATTGAGATTTTATATGTAAATGATCTCTAACCAACAACATATTTTTGAATAAACAAATGAAATCATGCAGCATAGAGGAAAGGTTGAAGTTATCACGTTTGTGAACGAAGTTTCCGTCGATGACTATTAGGGAGGGCCTTTTTGCACTAAGAAAAACATTTTAGTGGGTGCATTTGTATATAATATAATGTTGGGAGATTCGCACCTCCAAATCAATGTTGGGGAGTATTTGAGTTAATTAACACATACCACCCAAAATTATATAATATTGACAATTTGCACCCCAAAATTAAAATTTCGGTAAATTATATCCTGAAAATAGAAGAGTTGTTGCACTCGGCATCCCCAAACATTATAATTACAAAAATTCACATGAATCCGAATACCATCTCAGATATTAATAATAAAGAAAAAATTCCCCTTAATTTAATTATTTTCCTTTTCTTTTATGTTGTTTTCTCCTAGTACCCCTATTTTCACTCTTTTTTTTATTTTTATTTTGCATTTTCGATCAATTTCTTTTTCATAAATACCATGCTCACTCCACCATTAAAATATATAATTATTATTATTATTATATATTTTGATTGTATGTGCGTACGCTTTATAAAATTAGTTTTTTTTATTATATATACAATTATTCTTGAATTGAAAATGAAAAAGAAACAAAAAAGTTAGGGATAAAAATATATTTATTATAAATAGTCATAACGGCCTATTGCAACTGGTCTGCAGAGTCTCTCTCTCCCCAATTGTATAAAAAAGAATATTCGAAAGTGGAATCTTATATGAATAAAATATATTAATTTAGTAATATATAAAAATAAAATTGAAAAGTGTGCCCTTTGGCTTTGGGAATATTATAGTTATAGATGGAACAAGATTAGTGTTTGTTCTACCCAAAAAGTCAACACTCAAAAACCATCACTAACTTTTACTACTACTACTACTCTCACATTCTGATTCAGCTTCAGCTGCTATTTCATTTTCAAACTCGTAATCTGATTGTGGTTTTGAGTTAACCAAAAAACTGTAATCGAGAAATCTGTTTTTTCAATCAAAATGAAGTTGGCGCCAAGGGAAATCGATAAATTGATGCTCCACAATGCTGGAGAATTAGCTCAGAAGCGTTTGGCTCGTGGATTAAGGCTTAATCACCCCGAAGCCATTGCTCTTATTGCCACACAGGTTATATGGATTTCTTCTTCTTCTTCTTCTTCTTCTTCTTCTTCTTCTTCCCCCCTTTTTTTGGAAATATGAGATAGTCTTTTTTTTTTATGGCTACTGATTGGTGTGTCATTTTTCTCCGTTTAGTTTGATTGTTGATTGAATTTAGTCATGAGCACGTTGTTATTCAGTTGAATTCACACAACTGTGAATTTGTGTGTGTTTGTTTTGAACACGCATGCTTCGTTCTATGTTTATATATCTAATTGATGTAGTTTTGAATTATTGAATAGATATTGGAATTTGTCCGGGATGGGAATAAAAGCGTGGCCGAATTAATGGATCTTGGAAGGCAAATGTTGGGAAGGTACCAATGAAGAACAAAAATCAGATTTTTATGTTTACATCGCGTTGTTTAATTTGGCAGAAGATTTTTGATGAAGGTGATACTTCTGTTATGCCAAGTATCAGGAGCTATATAGTGTGTGGAATTCTTGAGGAGTAATGTTATTTGTTTCCTTCTGTAGTACCACAAAAAGAAGAAAGGAAAATATATTGTGTGAACCACTGCTCTTAGTGATTTACTGCATGAATCTAAAGTGTTGATTGATTTCTTTGAACTTCAGTGAGACTTACTAACAATATCCTAGACCGTGTATATTCATAGAAATCTTATGTTTGCAGGAGACAAGTTCTTCCATCTGTCCCTTATCTATTGCATGCTGTTCAGGTATAAATTCTAATTGCTTTAATGAAACAGTTTGCCGTCTTCTAGATTAGTGAAAATGGAATATCTTTAATTTGTCAGATATCATTAAAAAGATTAATGTTGGCTGCTGATCTACACATATAGGTTGAGGGGACCTTTCCAGACGGGACAAAGTTGATAACTATCCATGACCCTATATCTTGTGAGAATGGAAATCTGGATCTAGCTTTTCATGGCTCTTTTCTTCCAGGTAGGTGATTGTATTGATAATTAGCCTTTCTGGTGTCCTGTGAACTTAATTCTAGCCTCAACAAAGCAGGATTTGGCAGCTCAAGAAATAGCAAAATGTCCTTCAAATGCTGAAGTTGATTGAGCCAAAATTGCTTACCTGATGTCTATTTGTTGTTGCAAAAGAAGTTTAGGTCATCACATTGAAAAACATGAGAGCATCCACTCCACTACTTGGCCATCCCCAAAGGGGCGATTGTGTTCTTGTTCTGTTCTGAAGGAATGTCGGTTGTATAATTTTTCATCAGTTACATGGAAATTTCTAAAACATAGGAATTTTCCGTGAAAGATGTTCTATCAAGTGTTACTTTTCTTCAGAGTTGTTGAGAAAGTTAAGGTTTAAGAGAGTCCGTAGTCATTCCAGGGCATGGATCAATT
This sequence comes from Perilla frutescens, assembly GCA_026008535.1. Lineage (NCBI taxonomy): Eukaryota > Viridiplantae > Streptophyta > Magnoliopsida > Lamiales > Lamiaceae > Perilla > Perilla frutescens. The sequence goes on along the minus strand of BRKX01000018.1, from coordinate 8,439,380 downwards.
TTGAATTAAATCAGCACATTTTCTGGACAGGCTACACCTGTAGAGTCTTAGTTCTTATTCCTTTTCTCTTTCTATCGCTTCATAATTCTCTTAACTGTATCTATTTATCTGAATCCTCATGCCTTAAATAGATCATAAAACAAAAATGACCTGGTGATTGCTCCACACCTCTTACAATTGTTAGTATGGCTTGTTAATGATAGACGTGATTTATTGGTTTATAGGCGGAGGCCTAAAGTTGCTGATAGTTAAAAGTGTTATTTCACTAATAAAGTTGCTGTTTTATTTATTAGGGTTTTGTTGGGTTATTTTGTTTCAATGGACCGGGTCAACTTAGGCCCGCGAGATTGAGTAGTATTTAGGGTTTGAACTTTAGTTATTTCATTATGCTTTGATTAGTATCGCTGGAACAGGCACGATTTGTCTGTTTGGTTTAGGGTTCTTCTTTGGAGATTCCTATTCGTTTGTCTTTGGATTATTGAGTTTTCTGCTACGTTCTATCGTTCTCTAACAATTGGTCCGACCTGCCGGATTTTCAAGTGTTACCGTTGCAGCCTACCTTATGGACCACTACACGAATGTCCGAAAGGGATGCTTACTATCATGATAGGTGGTGATGCCGACGAGGACGATGGGGTTGCCGACTCTATGGACTCGGTTGAGGAGGGGGTGACGCCGACGGTGGTAGAGGAGACGGCGCTGCAGTTCTTGCGTTTATCACCACTCTCTTCCCACGGGTTCGATGGCCCGAGAACTATGAAATTGATCGGGCGGATCGCGGATTACAAGCTGCTAACCATGATTGACAGTGGGGCCAGCCACTGCTTTATATCAGCTCGAGTAGCGCAACGGCTACAACTCGACATTGACACATCGCAGCGCTTTGCGGTAACTTTGGGGAATGGCGAACAGGTGCGAGCTCAGGGTCTCTGCCGCGGTGTTCCACTTTATTTACAGTCCCATAGTTTTGCCGTCGATTGTTATGTATTTCCCTTGGGTGGAGTGGATATAATTTTGGGTGTGAATTGGTTGTCTGAGTTGGGTAATGTGACTGCAAATTGGTTACACATGTCTATGGAGTTCGTGATTAATTCCCAGAAAATCCGCCTACTCGGGGATCCTTCACTAACGCGTAAGAAACTTTCCATGGCGTGCTTAGAGACAATCACAGAGGTGGATGGAAGTTGGTTGCTTTGGTCGGGCGATCAATTGGTGTTGTCAGAATTGGGACGGGCCACAGACGGGGAGGACCCGACTATTGCAGCTCTGTTAGAAGAATATGCTGATCTATTTATCACCAACGTTGGGCTGCCGCCACCACGAGATGCTGATCATCGAATTCCTTTATTCGCAGGCCACGATTCGATCTCTGTTCGCCCCTACCGTTACAACCATATGCAGAAAGATGAGATGGAGAGACTTGTAGCGGAGATGCTTGCAGCCGGTCTGATCCGCCCGAGTTTTAGTCCGTATTCTAGCCCGGTACTTTTGATTCGCAAAAAGGATGGTAGCTGGCGATTTTGTGTCGATTATCGTGAGTTGAACAAGGCCACAGTGCCTGACAAGTATCCGATTCCAGTTATTCAGGAGTTGTTGGATGAGTTGCTTGGGGCGCAATGGTTCACCAAGATAGATTTGCGAGCGGGCTACCATCAGATTCGAGTTGCCGAGTCAGATATTTGCAAGACAGCTTTTCGAACCCACTCGGGGCACTATGAATTTTTGGTGATGCCTTTTGGCCTCACTAATGCACCCGCTACATTCCAAAGTGTTATGAATGAGATATTTCGACCGGTGTTGCGGAAGTTTGTCTTGGTTTTTTTCGATGACATACTAGTGTACTCCCGGACGAAGGAGGAGCATACTGCTCATCTACGCCAAGTATTCGACCTCCTTCGCGCCCATTCTTTGGTTGCTAACAGAAAAAAATGTGTCTTTGGTCAAGGTTCGATTGAGTATTTAGGTCATGAAGTTTCTGCCGAGGGTGTTCGGATGGCTCCGGAGAAAGTTTCAGCAGTCGAAAATTGGCCTCGACCGACGTCAATCAAGGCTATACGAGGATTCCTCGGGTTAACAGGCTATTACAGACGGTTTATCAAAGATTACGGGAAACTGGCTGCGCCGTTAACTCACTTGCTTCGCAAAACGACTTCGAAGTCGTGGTCTTGGCCTTCGGAGGCTGAGACAGCTTTTTGCAACCTCAAAAACGCTTTAATGACGGCGCCATTGTTGGCCATGCCGGATTTTACTAAGCCTTTTACTGTGGAATGTGACGCCTCGGGTGTAGGACTGGGAGCGGTTTTGATGCAGGAAGGACGCCCAATTGCATATTTTAGTAAGGCCTTAGCTGACCGCAATCTGGCGAAGTCTGCCTACGAGAAGGAGCTGATGGCTATGGTCTTAGCTATCCAACACTGGCGTCCGTACCTGGTTGGCCGTCGTTTTGTGGTTAGAACCGATCAGCGCAGTCTTCGTCATTTATTGCAGCAACCTTTGACTACACCCGCACAACAAAATTGGGTAGGAAAGTTGTTGGGGTATGATTTTGAGATTGTTTACAAGATGGGGGCCCTTAACTGTGGGGCTGATGCCTTGTCACGGCGCGAGGAAGGAATAGATGAGAGTGAATCATCGGGATCGCTATGTTTTGCTTTGAGTTTGCCAGTTTGGACAGAGGGCAGTCAGATTCAACAAGAGTGTAGGGCTGACCCGACTCTTCGTCATATTTATTCGGCTTTAGAATCTGGTATGGATCCCGCACCAGCCCACTACTCGATCCTTCACGAGCAATTGTTTTATAAAGGACGGGTGGTGATAGCTCGGAAATCGGAATGGACGGTGAAGTTGATTAAAGAGTTTCACGTCACTCCCTCTGGGGGACATGCGGGGGCTTTTCGAACTTATAAGCGACTCTCTGCGAGTGTGTATTGGCCGGGTATGATGAGGCAGGTGATAGAGTACGTGGCCGCCTGTGGAGTTTGCCAGCGCAATAAGTATGAGGCACGGGCACCAGCGGGTTTATTGCAGCCACTTCCTCTTCCAGATCGTGTTTGGGAGGATATTAGTTTAGATTTTATATCCGGGCTGCCCCGATCTGACTCGATGGATTGCATCTTGGTTGTGGTAGATCGCTTCTCTAAATACAGCCATTTCATTGGGGTGAAACACCCTTTCACAGCACGAACCATCGCTCAAGTATTCGTTCAAGAGATTGTTCGGTTGCATGGAATCCCTAGAAGTATTGTGTCTGATCGGGATCCAATCTTTCTAAGTTTGTTCTGGAAGGAGTTGTTTAAGCTAGCAGGGACTACATTGAAGATGAGTTCAGCGTATCATCCGGAAACTGACGGGCAGACAGAGGTGTTGAACCGTTGTTTGGAGACTTATCTCCGTTGTTTCACTTCTGATAGGCCGAAGGGTTGGAGTAAATGGTTGCCGTGGGCTGAATTTTGCTATAATTCTGGTTTTCAGTCAAGTGCGGGTGGGACACCATTTGAGGCGGTTTATGGGAGACCTCCACCGGCCATTAGGCAATTTTTGGAGGGGGAGGTACGAGTGCAGGCTGTGGCAGAAGAGTTGCGCGATCGTGATGAGATTCTTCGTCACTTACGGTTCCATCTGGAGAAAGCACAACATCGGATGGTTGTAGAGGCGAATAAACATCGCCGACATGTGGAATTTCAGGTGGGGGAGTACGTATACTTGAAATTTCGACCATTTCGGCAGCGAACATTGTTCAAGCATAGCAATATGAAGTTGGCGCCACGCTTCTTTGGGCCGTTTGAGATTGAAGCTCGAGTAGGGGCGGTGGCCTATCGTTTGAAGTTGCCTGAAACATCAAGGATTCATCCGGTGTTCCATGTTTCCTTGCTAAAGCGTGTGGTGGGGGATCAAGAAGCAGTTGGCAAGTTGCCAAAAGAGTTGAATTCGGAAGCATCTTTGATTATGCCAGAAGTTGTGTTGCAAGGTAGGAGTGTCAGCCGGGATGGTGGGGAAGTGGAGCAGTTGCTGGTTAAATGGTGTGGTTTTGGGAAGGAGGATGCATCGTGGGTGGATGTGGAGGTCTTCAAGAAGCAATTTCCAGATTTCAGCCTTGTGGACAAGGCTGTTCCGACGGAGAAGGCAATTGATAGACGTGATTTATTGGTTTATAGGCGGAGGCCTAAAGTTGCTGATAGTTAAAAGTGTTATTTCACTAATAAAGTTGCTGTTTTATTTATTAGGGTTTTGTTGGGTTATTTTGTTTCAATGGACCGGGTCAACTTAGGCCCGCGAGATTGAGTAGTATTTAGGGTTTGAACTTTAGTTATTTCATTATGCTTTGATTAGTATCGCTGGAACAGGCACGATTTGTCTGTTTGGTTTAGGGTTCTTCTTTGGAGATTCCTATTCGTTTGTCTTTGGATTATTGAGTTTTCTGCTACGTTCTATCGTTCTCTAACAGTTAAACATCATAAATGACACTAGCCGTGTTAATTAGCGTACAACAAAATTTTGTCTCCATTGTTCTGTTTTTCTCCTCTACTTGGAAGCCAACCATTTTGTATGAATCCTATCTGATGACTGTTTTTTCTCCTGCAGCTCCTTCTCTAGACAAATTTCCTGTAGTTGAAGTTTGTAAAATTCCTGGCGAATTGATCTGCCGACCAGGACATATTACCATCAACATAGGGAGGAAAGGTGTAGTACTCAAAGTAACTAACACCGGGGACAGGCCTGTTCAGGTAATTCAATCATGTGACTACGTTTTGTAGAAACAAGATTCTTTCCTTTTTCGAGGTGTACGAGAGAAGGGACAGAAGATCAATTAAATCTGTTGGTTTATTAGTTTATTTATAATTATGATCGATTAGCTTATTTTAGGCATATATTATATTCTTTGTTTCATTTATAAATAGAGTAGATTATAGAGGTAGGGGCCACCAAGGAAAATTAGTGGATAATTCAGCTTTATGCTAGCTAGGCTGTTTGGTTTGATGGGATAAATACTGGACCTTTAGTTCATATTAATCTCCAAAAAAAAAAGGATAAAGATTATTCTCCGAAAAAATTCATTCCATTGACCTTGACTCTATCACAATTTCTAGTTTATTGACAACCTTGTTTGGACAATCTTACTTGTAAATTTTCTTGTTCCCGAGTTTGGGCCAAGCATGTCAAATCCTATAGCTAAAGGTTATGTCTTCTTGCTGGTCAACTTTGCTATTGAACATGTCCCTCGTATATTACCTAGTCTCATATTCTTTTTTGTGAATTAGAGAGGGAACTTAAGTTTACTGCAGTTTAGCTGTGGCCTTCGATTATGGACCTACTTTTGCACCATATACCAGTATTCTTCATTATATATTGAGCAACAAATGTATAGCTATTTTTCTTTCTTTTAGTACAAATTCTGCCCTAAAGATAGATGATAAAAGCTGCTATATACCAGCTAAATTACTTGAACTGATCTTTCTTTTTTATTTTCCCTTTAGGTTGGAAGTCATTATCACTTCATTGAAGTCAACCCACACTTGGTTTTTGATCGAAGGAGGGCACATGGCAAGCGGTTAAATATCCCCGCAGGAACAGCCATCCGTTTTGAGGTTTCAGTTTTTACCTGTTTTCTTTAAACTAGCCATATATATGTTCAACGCATTTATACTGGTTATGACTTATTTCAACATTTTCATATCTAAATACAAAGATCAAGAAGCTGTCCAAGATAACTGTATGCTCATGCAATCTTCTGCATGTTCTGAACCCTTTGGCAGTTGGATTCAATGCAATTCTGTGCCTCTATTAATGATTTTGTCTAACAAAAACTAGCTAGAACTAGAACCATGCATCTGTCTCATCTAAAAGCTAAGCTGGCAGAACAGAAAACCTTCATGTGCAGAATCGAAAGTGATGTGATAGATTAACTTACAAAGCTTAATAAGAACTGTAAATCACTGCCATCACTTCTTGTTTGTAGATTGCATGTCCCAAGTTTTATTGATACGATGAACCTAAATGTTTCTTCCCGCATCCACATGAACAATGGATTACATTTGTCTTGATTTCGCAGCCAGGGGACATAAAAAGTGTTTCACTTGTCAGCATTGATGGGAACCAGATTATCAGGGGTGGAAATAATATTGCTGATGGCCAAGCTCATGATTCCAAAATCACGTCTGTGATGAAAACTGTACATGAAGGAGGATATGGTTTTTCAGAGGAAGCAGATGCTAGGTCATGGAAATTCTGATTTTTATGAAGTTCAGAACCTGGGTTTAATTTGACAATATCTAATCACACAAAGTGCTGCCTAGGTATCATGGTTATAAAATATGCTTGGTTTTTTATTTGTTAATTGTGCAGGGAATTTGTGATTGAAGAAGGATCTTCTTTTGCCTATTCAATGTCTCGTGAAACCCATGCTAATATGTATGGCCCTACCATTGGTGATAAAATTCGGCTAGGGGACACAGATTTACTTGCAGAAATTGAAAGAGATTTTGCTGTTTATGGCGATGAGTGTGTATTTGGTGGTGGAAAAGTTTTGAGAGATGGAATGGGGCAGGCTTGTGGATATCAATCATGCGATTGTTTGGACACTGTAATAACAAATGCTGTAATCATAGATTATACAGGAATTTTTAAGGCTGATATAGGCATCAAAGATGGTTATATTACTTCTCTTGGGAAAGCAGGCAACCCAGACATTATGAATGGAGTGTCAAATGACATGATTATAGGAGTGAGTTTGGGATTTCAGAATCCATAAATTTTATTTTACCAGTTTATATAATCATCAGGTTTTATAGTCCATCTCATGTTATTTTTCTGGTCAGGTAAATACTGAGGTTATAGCTGGAGAGGGAATGATTGTTACTGCTGGAGCAATAGACTGTCATGTACATTTTATTTGCCCTCAATTAGCATATGAAGCAATAACAAGTGGTGAGTTTCCAGTAATAACTTGCAGAAACTTATTTGTTACATAAGGAGAATAATAACAATGTTGTATGATATGTACCTAGCCTTTTTCTCACTGCATTATTTTCCTTAAAAACTTCTCTCTATCTCGACGTAAGATATTCTTCTGTCTTGATCTCTTGCAACGCCCTAATTGTCTGTGCAATATATAATCTCAATAACTAAGTCTTATCTCATCCGATATATCTTGACTTCTTTGAAGACATTATGCTGTTGAAATGCGAGAGCAGGAAAATAATTGATTGCATGCCAAAAGAGATAGGCAAAGTCTCATATCACTAGTTAGCAGTTACCAAGTTTAATTCTCTGAGAAGTTCTTCAATTAATAGTAATATCACATTAATTTGTCCTCTTGGATTATGATTCTGATTAGCTACACCACTATATTAATATTATTGCCATCGTTGGCATTGACATTATTTACTATCTAAGAATAAGAACGCAACATTCCAAGTTCCAAATTATTAAAATATTTCTTGAACTTTCCTTTCTTATTTTTCCTTTTCTTTTTATAATATTATGTAGGCATCACTACGTTAGTGGGAGGTGGTACAGGACCTGCTGATGGGACACGCGCAACTACTTGTACTCCAGCGCCATTTCATATGAAACTAATGTTGCAATCAACAGATGACTTGCCCCTCAATTTTGGTTTCACAGGAAAAGTGAGTCTTGTACTTTGTCAACTTGATATCTTCTTAACCATGTTGCCTGAGTCCAGTGAGTGAGTACTTTCCTTTCACTGGATATATTTGCACAAGAAAATCACTTGTATTTTCAGGGAAATTCTGCAAAAGAAGAGGGCCTGCATTGTATAATCAAAGCTGGAGCAATGGGATTGAAGCTTCATGAGGACTGGGGAACTACTCCAGCAGCAATTGATAAATGTTTGGCTGTTGCAGATTTATATGACGTTCAGGTGGTTGTTTCCTCCTTAACCAGAATAGGCGACGAGACTTTTCAAAGCCTTATTTACTTACTATGAGTATTTTTAGGTTAATATTCACACTGACACATTAAATGAATCTGGATTTGTCGAGCATACGATTGCTTCATTTAAAGATCGAACTATTCATACTTATCACAGGTAAATAACTTCTGCCTATTGGTCTGGCCTTTTCCATATGTAAAGATAATGTTGAAGCTTGGTTTAACTATGTTTGTTTGTGCATATATATGTGCACATTTTCCCTTTGCAGTGAAGGCGCAGGTGGTGGTCATGCTCCAGATATTATTAAAGTTTGTGGAGAAAAAAATGTTCTCCCCTCTTCGACTAACCCGACACGTCCTTTCACTTGCAATACTGTAGACGAGCACCTCGACATGCTCGTAAGAAATTATTATAACTAGTAATGCATTATGGTTATATTATAGCACTTAATCAAAATGAATTAAGTAGGTTTTCAACATCGTTAATGCATATTCTGCAGATGGTCTGCCATCACCTGGACAAGGATATCAAAGAGGATGTTGCTTTTGCAGAGTCACGGATTCGTGGTGAAACAATCGCTGCAGAAGACATTTTGCACGATATGGGGGCTATAAGTATCATATCTTCTGATTCGCAGGCAATGGGCCGCATTGGAGAGGTTATCTTTTCCTCTATAAGTTAAAAGTTGAATTTAATCCTACATTTTTTTGTAATTCGTGAGTGGAACTCTATTGGTGCTTCATGTTCTCTTCAGGAGTTCAATTTGTTGGAAAGGACCATCTAATGAATATTCTAATTTGTATTTACATGCTCATGAAATTAGAGTGCAGCAGATAACCTTCATTTTGTAGGCTACTAAAAATTCACATTTGGCAAGACTGCTCTCATTATGCATATGCTACTCTTGATAGGTAATTTGTAGGACTTGGCAGACTGCCCACAAGATGAAGTTAATCAGAGGAGAACTTGACAGCAGTGCACCCCAAAATGATAATTTGCGTATCAAGAGATACGTTGCAAAGTACACAATTAATCCTGCTATAGCTTGTGGGTTTTCTAACCTTGTTGGATCAGTTGAGGTAAAATAACATTTACTTTCATCGTCACTAATATCTAAAATTTGTCTTCTTCCTTGAACATCGTCTATCCATACGACGAAGCCCACTTTGTATGGTAATCTTCTGGATAATCTTGTTACTGGAAATAGTATATATACATTTAAGTTCCAAACTAAGAACTATAACTGGGTGCAGGTAGGCAAGCTAGCTGATCTTGTAATATGGAAGCCAGCATTTTTTGGAGCCAAACCAGAGATGGTGATAAAAGGTGGCACAATAGCATGGTCTGATATGGGTGATCCAAATGCAAGCATTCCAACCCCAGAACCGGTAATTCAGATAATGACCATTTATGTCTCGTCTTGCCTAGTATATCAGCAATACTTCACCAAAATTGAAGTTTCTACTTGAAATGTTTCTAAACATTCTCAGTTGGAAGAATCTTGCTTATATTTCAAACTTGCCTTGGAAGTTTTTGATTTCACATCTCTTGCATCCAAAATAAGGACTTGATATATAATTGACTACAATGTGTGCAAACTGCAAAGTTTAGATCCCACACACTCCATGTTTAATGAGTACAAGTTATTTGTAGGTGACGATGAGGCCAATGTTCGGAGCTTTTGGCAAGGCTGGGAGTGCCAATTCAATTGCTTTTGTGAGTAAGGTAGCAGCCTGCATCTTTTCTCGTTTTTTTTTTATTGCACATACGTACGTAAAACCTATCAAACGAGAGAGAGGGAGAGACATGGTTATTATGCAGCAAAGGTACGTTATGCATGGTGTGATTTTGTGGGTTTCACAGGCTGCTCTAGGGGGTGGAGTAAAAGAGCAGTATGGACTGAAGAAGAGGGTGGAAGCTGTAAGCAACGTGAGAAAGCTGACGAAGCTCGACATGAAGCTGAACGATGCCCTTCCACACATCACGGTTGATCCAGAGACGTACATTGTGGCAGCAGATGGCGAGGTACTCACCTGCACGGCGGCAACCACAGTTCCACTCTCACGAAATTACTTCCTTTTCTAAAAGTTAAGCAAATACAAAATGGAGTTTGGAATTGGAAAACAATTAAGGTAATATATTATATTATATATCATTCTTCTCTTCTCTTCTCTATATATTATGTAGCTGTCTATGCTCACTCCTAATCAGATACATGACAGGAATAAGTAGGAGTGTCGCCAAGAATGAATTATAAGTGCACACGGACTCCCAATTTGCTTTTTTTTTTCCCTTTTTTTCCTTTTTTTTTTTTTTCAGTTTGAGGGAGGGAGAATTGGTGATCCAACCCGGTTGCTCTAGTTTATCTAACAATCTTTGGTATGGAATCATTATCGGTGGCCGAAAATTCCAAAAACGTGTATTAATGATGAACCATATATGATAAAAAAATGAGTTAATTGGTTTAAATATCACGAACTATATTTAACATAAATTTTAAAATGTTATACATACAACATAAATTTATATTTTTTTGCAATTATAATATTATTTTGAATTTTGGTCAATTAAAATTGACGTAGCACTCGTGTGTATAAGTGTGATGTACATGCATACACCTATAAATGCGTCTCTTCAATCTCTACTTCAAAAATGTTTAATCGATTAAGTATTTCACAAAATTTTCGTGTTTATAATTGCACTCAATTTTGAACACTGATGTTGTAATTACAAAAAAAAAATGTAAGTTCGTGTTGCAAAGGCAACATTTTAAAATTCATGTTAAAAACCAAAAATCGTGTATAGCTCGTAATATTTAAATCAATTAACCCGAAAGAAATTAACTTTCTTGTAGATTTTGCACTTGGGCGAACTACAAGTACTCAACAATTAAATCAGTAAATTCAATTAAAAAATAATAAAACATCGATAAAATTGCATTTTTGGTTACTAAAATTATTCATTCATATTCTATTAAGTTCTTGAAGCTATTCGCACACTCTCAAGTGGTGGAGTTGAGACCCTCTAATCCCAACTTTGTGTATCAACGGTGTGCTAATATTAAAATTATATAGTTTTAATAATTTTTTTATAAAAATAAAATTTATTATATTATAACTAATCATAATTAATATTTATTGCTAAAAAATAAAATTTTAAAAAATTATATACCTTAAGTTTGGAATAATCAACCCCAAAAATCAATTATATTAACTAAAAAATGCATATTAAATATTAAAAAAATAATTATAAACCCTAATTGGGTGGAATAAACTCTACATAAAATTGTAAAATTATACTAAATCTAAAGAAATTAAAATTGAAGAAAATGAAAGAAAATGTAATAATTTTAAAATTTGGTACATGGTTGGCACACACAGGTTGGAATTAGAGGATCTTAAGTTCAAGTAGCGGGGGATGGTTTTCTTCTTCTTCATAATAATAATAATAATAATAATAATAATAATAAAAGAGCAATAAAAATATATGGACGTGATATGTTGTGATGTTTCTGGAGTTAATTAGCAGATAATGGTGGACCATGAATTGTGGTTGGCGCTGCCCAAAGTCATTTTCAAGTGCCTAAAAACTTGCTAAATAAGAGCTTTTTCTTTAACGTTTATTTCTTCAAGGACAAAAAATTTACCCTTGCACAATTTTTTGGGACCAGAGATTCATTAATTTTATATTCGTTTTTTATTCTCAATCTAAACAAAATTATTATTATTATTATTATTATTATTATTATTATTATTATTATTATTATTATTATTATTATTATTACTACTACTATTCATAGAAAGAAAGATCATGGCCTGCCTTATTTGAAAAATATATCGATAATTGAACACAATGTTCAAAGCATGGAGATGAACTGATACCAACCAGCAAGGTATATTAATATATCTGCTATAATTTTATACAGCCAATTTTTTTATTTAGTAAATCTAAAATTTTGTAATTGTCTCCACATGTATTTGATTAAATGTAATAATGATCTCAGATACGATATTTTTGTTTATTAACGATCAGCAGCTTTCTTGATTGGTGTTTGGCTGTCTCCAAACATTAGCCACGTGGACTCTTGGCCAGCCTAGATTAATTAATTAATATTATTAATAATACTAATCCGTGCTATTAATTTTTACTATATTTTTTTACGAGGAAAGTAATTCACATTCACTACTTAAGAGTTTAGAGTAGTACCGATAAATTTCACTCATGTGTAGCAGTATAGAAATCTAATATCCTTGATGGAAAATGAACTCGAAACATTCGAATTCAAAGTATATAAGGATATAAGCAAGGCGGAGCGGGGTCAGGTATTGCTCCCCCACCCCCATCCTCACCTCCTAAACAAGGTTGGGAAAGGGTACCCATCGGTAGGGCTGGCAAATCGGGCCGCCCGGCCCGGCCTGAAAATTCGGGCCTATGACAAAATTCGGGTCGGGTCGGGCCGAGCTCGAAAACGTTTGGGTCAATTTTTTCGAGGCCCAGCTCGGCCCCGCCCGGAATCAATTCGGGTTAATTTTTTTTGAGGCCTGGCCCGGCCTGAAAAGGCGGGCCGTCCGCGGGCCTAGTGTATTTTTTGACATTTTAGGCCAAAAAACCTGGCCCGTTCGGGCCTTTCTCATTTTCGGGCCGGGTCGGGCCCGTACGAAATTATTTCGGGCCTAAATTTGTGAAACCCGACCCCGCCCGAAATTCTTCCGGGCCTAATTTTTTTAGCCCGAGCAGGCCCGAAAAGAGGGCCGGGCCGGGTCGAAATTGCCGGCTCTACCCATCGGGTACTCATTATATATTGTTTATTTTTAAAAATTGAAAAATCAAATATGAAAATCTATATTTATTAAATATATAATTTATTTATTTTTTTTAAAGATTGAAAAATCAAGTATAAAAGTCCTTAAATTATAATTTTAAAACCTATATTTATTCCATATATAATTATGAATTATATTATATCAGGACAGGTTCAGATTGAGTATTCATCCCCCCGCCCCAATCCCGATCCAAGTATTAAAATTTATATCCGTCCATGTCCCATACCCAAATTTTTATACACAACCCCGCAGATAAAATTATCATTCCTAAATAAGTATATCACTTCATCACTAGGTCATCATCCAATAGAACATTGTGTTACTAATTTTAGATTAATAATAATAATAATAATAATAATAATAATAATAATAATAATAATAGGATGTATTATAATTTTCAGTTGTACCTTCACCAGTGGATTTAGCAGTTGTACTTGATATCGTCGTGTTATTTCTGTGACCAAAAACCAAGAGAAAGAATATTAAATTAATTAAAACTTATAAATGTAACTCGCTCCATCTCATAATTATAGTACTCCTTCAATTTTTAGTGTAAATGTATAAAAGTAGACAAAAGTAAAGAGTGATTGGGAAAAAAAAGCAAGTTTTAATAATAGGGAGTTTTGTGGGCAATTTAAGCATTGGGTCAATGTACTTTTGACATTTATTATCCCTACACAACAACTATATATAAATATATATATTTGAAAAGCAAGAGTTGATATCTATGATTATTTAAAAATGCAACGATTAATTGTCTACATTATAACGATTAATTTTCAATGAGTCATGATTAATTTTCAATGAGCCACGATTATTTTTTATGAGCCAAGATTATTTTTATGAGCCAAGATTAATTATCTGCGATTATTTAAAAATGCAACAATTAATTGCTACATTGCCTCGATTAATTTAAATGAGCCACAATTAATTTTTAATAAGCCATGATTAATTTTTAATGAGCCACAATTATTTGTTATGAACCAAGATTAATTATCTACGATTATTTAAAAAATGCAACGATTAATTGTCTACATTGTCTCGATTAATTTAAATGAGCCACGATTATTTGTTATGAGCCATGATTATTTTTATGAGCCAAGATTAATTATCTACGATTATTTAAAAATGCAACGATTAATTGTGTACATTGCCTCGATTAATTTAAATGAGCCACGATTAATTTTCAATAAGCCACGATTATTTGTTATGAGCCCATATTAATTTTTGAATGAGCCACGGTTAGTTTCTGTTATGAGCCAAGACTAATTTTTGGATGAGCCACGATTAGTTTTGTAATAAATGCTACGATTATTATATATAAATAACCATATTCTACGATTAGTTAAATACATACAATTGAATGTATTTATTTCTTGTGTAAGTGAGGTAGTTACTAAGCTTCATTAAATAAAAGGCATCAGAAGATAGAAATTGGTTGACCAAATTTACTACATTGCTTTTATTGTTATGTAAGAAAGTATGTAAATTTTGTAAATAAATAGACACCAACAGCCGACATAATACACACATAAAAAATATTGAGTAAAAAACGAAGAGAGAAATTTGAGCAAGGTGTGTGCAAAGAGAAGAAAAATTTTGAGGAAGGCGTGTGCAATCAAGAAGAAATTAGTGCAAAAAAATTTTCATTTTGAAAGGTACGTTTTGTAATGTCCTCTTTTTATGAAATTTTGTCCTATTTATCTATATGAACCTCAGTCTTATTTAAAATAGATCGTAGCTTTTATTGAATTGAGATTAAGTTTAGAATTATGAAAAGGTTTAATCATAGGCATATGTAAGAAATAATAGCATTGGTTCATAATTGTAGCATTTAATATATTGATCGTAGCAATATTTAGTTAATCATAGCCTTATTCACATTAATCGTAGCGTATTAAAATATAATCATAGCCTTAATTACATTAATCATAGCTTATTAAAATATAATTGTATTGTTGTTTTAATTAATCGTAGCTTATGAAGATATAATCGTAGCTTTGAAATTTAATGTAATCGTAACTTTCAAATTTAATAGTAGCAAAACCGCGATTGATTTTTATAGTAATCGTGGCCTTAGATGAATCATAGCATTGTTTTTAATTAATCATAGCTTTATTTGATATATATATATATATATATATATATATATATTGTGGCCTTTTAATATTTCATATAAATTGGAAATTTGTAAAATTTAAATCACAAAATTTAATAATTGTGACACAAATTAACCGTGCTAATATTTTAAATTAACCATGGCAATGTATTAAACTAATCGTGGCTCATTTAAAATTAATCGAGGCTCATTAAATTAATTGTGGCAATGTTTTTAATTAATCGTGACACATTTAAAATTAATTGTGAATTTTTTAAATTAATCGAGGCAATGTTTTAAATTAATCGTGGCACATTTAAAATTTACTATGGTTAATCGTAGCAAATTTAATTTAATCGTATAAAGATTAAATTAATCATAGCAACATTTTGCAAAGCTACGATTAATCTTAGAAATTGATACAATTAATATAAAAACAACCACGATTAATTTTACATTGCTACGATTAATATAAAAACAACTAAGATTAATATACATTGCTATGATTAATTTCATAAGTTGCTATGATTGATGCGTAATTGGCTACGATTAATATTATAAAATGCTACGACTAATCTTACAATTGCTATGATTAATTTTATGCGCTATGATTAATTTTTAAGGTTATACGATTAGTGCTTTAAAGTGTTATAATTAACTAATTAAGTGCTACGATTACATCAACAGATGCTACGATTAATTTTGGCATGTCCACGATTAAAAATCAAGTGCTATAATTAATTATCAGGTGCTACGATTAATATCATAGTAAGCTACTATTAATATCATAAGTGCTACAATTAATCTCTAATACTATTCTTAGGGATACAAAACCAACCAATACAAAAATTAACACAACCAAACATTGCAAAATTAACCAAACAATTTAATCGTAAACCGGGGGAAAATTTTAAACCTACTTGAGAATAAGATGAAGACGTCCCTCATGTTCCAGGTTTTCGTTCCATCTCCGAGCGGATTTTCCAACAACTATTCTTCTTCGGCCCATGAGGGCACAAACGGCAAGATCCAACAACGGGTATGAGAAGGCGAGAGAGTGAAGAATGAGAGTGGTGAGATTAGAACGTTAATTGAGGGGAGAGTGCTGCGAATTTACGAAGAAAGGGAGAGATTGCAATGTTAAAGAGAGTGATGAGGGAGAGATTGGAATGAAGAGGCGGCTTCAAGTTCTTTTTTTTTAACAGAATTCAAACGATAAGGAGATAGTAATGAGGAGAGAGAAGACGTGTGGGTAGTTGTGTATTAAATTCAAAACCCTAATTCATGCATAGTTGACGGTTATAAGAATTTCCTTTTTGCCACAAAAATCAGATTTTGTGGGGCCACCTATGGGTATTGTATAAAAGATAGTACAAATTGCCTAAATAACTATTATGTTGTAAATCTTTCTTCAATACCCCAATTTCACTATAATTTTGCCCAAATAAATTTTTAACCCCAATTTTTATATAGACTGAGAAAATATATTTGATGTACTTGAAAATATTAAATTATATGTTTTTTCCTAATATAATCTTACTTACTGATTCAAAATAAAATGATTGATAATGTCAAAGAATATTAAATAAGGGTGTATTGAGTCCCTAAAAAAAGGTGTATTGAGGAAAATTGAAATTTAATACATATTAAATAAAAAAAATGAACTATAATCTTGACACGATCAAAGAATGAATAAAAAACTACAGTTATGGAACGGAGGGAATAATATATTCTGACTATGACTATAGTAGTGATGCTTTCATTCCACATTTGAATAATCTCTTCCTCTTCCCGTCATTATTACTAAACATTATTATAATTTCCTACACTTTCAATTATTAATTTGAAAGTTATATGCACGAGACGATGTTAGAAAATAATAATAGAAATTTACCAATTGCAAGGACCCTATTGCAATGTTTTTAAATACGGACCGGACATCAAACCGGTTAATTTACTGGGTCACTGAGTTACTAGTTTGATCGGTTGAACCGTTTTAAAAAAACTAGATAATCCGTTATATGATATTTATTTATATTTTATTTATGTACATGTTAAAATATAAAATAAAACAAACAAACTTTTATAATGATAAATATATTAAATTAAGTTTTAAAAATGCACTTAATTTATATCAATACTAAGTAAATAAAGTGTTTATCGATACTTTTTCCATAAGTTATACAATTAAAAATATGGTAATTATTAAATTAAAATAAACATAGAACATCAAAATATTAGATTATGAGAAAATATATAATTAAATGTCAAAAAATTAAATATTATTTTTATTTATAAAGAATATTGTATAATTAATAACAATTAAAACATTGTTCATCTTTATTTTATAAGTCGCTATTTTAAATTTTATTTTTTCTCCATTTATTCTAACTAAAATTATAAATTAGATGTATTTTAAACATTTATTTTAATTATATACTAAACATTTATTTTAATTAAAATGAGATTTAGTTATTTTTAAGTTGCATATATATATATATATATATATATATATTATTAATATTCAAAAATTAATAAAAATGTGTATTAGCATAGTTGGTTAAGTGCATAATACAAAATTGTATATTTTTTGGAGATTGTGAGTTCGAATCCTCCTTACGCATTAAAAAATTAAATATGGACTAGTTTGATCGGTTTTCACCGGGTTTAAGAGGTTCGATCAGTTGCTACGGGTCATTTTCAATCTGAAAATCATATATAATCGAACCGGACACATGACCGGTTCACAATTAAACCGATCGAACTGGTTGGTCCAGTCCGGATTTAAAAACACTGCCCTATTGTTCATTTTGATTAATTTTGGTTCAAGCTATTATATTTTTGAATTTTATCTATGGAGATGTATATCCATTTTGTAATCTCTTGTTGATTGGTTTCTCTAGCAAATGAGATCACATTCATATATATTTGGTACGGTATTGGCTCCTTTTTTTTTTTTTACTCACACACCCGATTTGATGGTATTGAGGCTTTATTATATTTATAGATCCACACCACAAGGAAGCGAGGGTTTGAGGCTTTGAGCTATTTACGTTTATAATTAATGATAGTTTTATGCAGATAAAAAGTGAAAGTTTGAATTATGTTACACATGATTAGGCAAACAATTTATAATTGTCCTATGTGACTCTCTCGGGAAATTATTTCTTATCCCATGGAGTTAGATGGAGTTGGTGGTGTGTTCTTCTGGCTGTTGACTAGAAGGTAGAAATATACACTTGCATCCTCTATGGTATTATGTTTTTTGGATAATTATTCATTATTGACTTCAAAAATGTATAATCTATTAAATTGGAACTTAAAAGTTAAAAACTATTGATTCCAAAGATTAAAATCATTAATTTAGAATCTCGAAATTCTTTCTTTTTATTTTTATATTAATTTTCAATAAAATTTTCTTTATTAATTATCTATTAACTTGATTCAATAAAATATTAAAATAATTGAAAGTTTAAAAGAAAAACACGTAATTGAGGTTATATATTGACAATTTTTCATCTTTCAGATTTTAAGTTAATAATTTTCATCTTTAAGATCCTGAATGAACAGATTATTCATCTTTTAAATTCTAAATTGACAATTCTCCGTATCCTTGTTGCAAGCCATTTCATTGCCTATAATTTCACTAACATGCAAAAATGAAAAAATATACATATATAAATATGATTATTAAAATATCTGCCACGCCATTATTTTAAATATTTAGGAAAAATCATTTGCACAAAATCAGAAATTTGGGAAAATGTGATAATATCATAATTTATCCGGGGTTTGTTTAATTTTAAATATAATACATTCATTAAATATTTTAATGTTATTTTGTTATATAATTATTTTTAATGAATATTCATACATTATTTAATAATTATCTATCCACATAATATATAAAAGATTTAAATAAATATATATTTTTTTTGAATCTTACGAGTTACAACCTTTGACAAATGGATAATTATATGTATTCTCATCGAATTTTAGGTATGACTTCTTCAATAAGTGATGGTAATAATATATATAAATATTTTAATTGACGTTTATTGATCTAACGTCAATTAAAATATTTATGTATATTATTACCATCACTTATTGAAGAAGTTATACCTAAAATTCGATGCGAATACATATAATTATCCATTTGTCAAAGGTTGTAACTCGTAAGATTAAAAAAAATATTTAAATCTTCTATATATTATGTGAATAGTTAATTATTAAATAATGTATGAATATTCATTAAAAATAATTATATAAAAAAATAACATTAAAATATTTAATGAATGTATTATATTTCAAATTAAACAAACCCCGAATAATTTTCTCACTTTTTAATTTATTAAACTTACATGGAAATAAATAAAGTTTTTAATATTTATTTTTTTAGGTATGACGTGGCATTATAAAAATCCACATAAAATTTTTTGTTGTCCACATATGTTATAGGATACTAGATAGTTGACCATGGGATAGATTTGACAAAAATTTACAAGGTTGGGTATCAAACTGTAAATATATAAAGATCGGGATATTTTTATGAAAAGGTTGAAAGGTCAGGTATCAAACTGTAATTACGAACAATTTGTCTTTATTTATTTATAAGGGCATGTGTGATTTTTTATTTAATTTAATTTATTTTTTAGTTGGTTAGTGAATAGTGATGTTTCTGGCTTAAAATATAGCGGAAAGTGGTAGATC
Organism: Perilla frutescens; assembly: GCA_026008535.1. Lineage (NCBI taxonomy): Eukaryota > Viridiplantae > Streptophyta > Magnoliopsida > Lamiales > Lamiaceae > Perilla > Perilla frutescens. The sequence continues at coordinate 8,419,858 of BRKX01000018.1, read as the reverse complement.
ATTAATTGTGGTTGAAACTATCAAAAGTCATTTTCATTTTGCAAAGCTCCAAACAAGTGCTAAATGAGAGCCATTTCTCATCCAAAGACAAATAAATGCCACCCTCCATTTCAATGCACAATTTTTGGGACCAATACCTTAACTATGTTTCAATTTTATTTTCATGGTTTTTTTTTATTAAATTAAATGTTTTGTTTCCACTACTATAATTTAAATCTAATCAAGAAACATTAGAAATCCAAATATTTCAATTTTTAATTTTTCATGCGGACAAGATTTAAGTGAGACCATGTTATATGTTAAAATCCACAAAACGGATCAAGATTTGAATTCAAATTCATATTTAATTGCACATTTTTAATTTTTGCCCGTTTTTATACTTGGATTCGAATCTTGACTCATTTTATAAATTTTAACTAATAATATTGAATATTGATGAATATCTCCTCTCATCTTCCTAAATAGGCAGAATCTTGACACATTATTTTATTCAACTGTGGGATATTGGACCCCGAGTTATAGAGCGGACAGTTTATTTTTTCTAAATAATTTAACTATTTGATTTTATTTTATCTTTAATTTCCATTTTTCTATGCACACACAATTGCAAAATATGATAATCCACCAAAAATAATATATTTTGGCTACTGTAATCTATCTTCCAAGATACTATATATATTTAAGAAATGTTATTCTAAATATACGAATCTAATTTCATGTTTATCTAGAGATTTCGATAAAGTCTTGTCGTAAACCTTAATTAATTGAATCTTTTTGTTCACAAAGAGATAATAAGCTGACTTCAGATCTTGGCGTTATTTGATAACATAATAATTATTAATAGTATTATTGAATGAATACAACTAAGCACAACTCTACATCCGGTGCAAGGTCGCTGACATCAAAGCATGTATCTCATTTACTATACCAACTGCCAATTTATTTATTTAATATTACAATAATATGTCCAATTTTTTATTTGCTAAATCTATTAGACTATATAACTCTCCTTTCTCTTTTTCTTTATTTTATTTTGAAAAACATTATAATAGAGAATGAGAAAAGTAGATCAGAATTAAAATATTCTTGCAATCGTCTCGACCTGTGACTGATTTCTTGGTTGGTGTTTAGCTACCTTAGACTATTTCCATTTGAACACTAAAAACAATAAACTTATGTTGTATTGGACACAATTTTACTCCACTCTTGCAATAAATTTAATACTATATATAACTTATAAATAATGTAACCATTTAGATATGTAACAAATGTGAATTAAGTCCATGGTCCTCGTAAATTCGAACATGGTCATCTTTTCATATTTGCTACACGCATTTTTTAACGTTTATGTATTCACATAATTAATAACTAAAACTTCATGCATCTACTTTTCCTCCAAAAAAATTAAAACAAAAAAAAACTGTGTATCTACAAATACAATAATATCTCAAAAAGGTTAAGGTAAGCTACGTAACATCGTACTTTCTTGATGATGTTTGTCGGTTTCTGATCTTACTCCATTAACACGAGAATGGGTATGGGCTTCATCAACGACCAAAAACACAAAAAAGAAAGACTTCCAACTCAAAAAATTAATTTTATTAAAAAAAATATATATGTGCGGAAACAATAGTTTACTTTGTTGAATAATCTGCCAATTTTCTAAACATGTCGAGTTTGTAATATAATTACTCCCCATGCTTAGCATATTTCCCGATTTAGCCGCTGAAGAAAGAAAGAAAGGAAGATGCTTACATCTCAGGCGAGGCCCACCACTCTCCGGCGGCCGGACGCTTTGCCTTCCGCCGTGAAACACCAAAGGGTGTCCGGAAAAGCAGCCAGCCTATTTCCCGGCGGCCGGAGGAGGGGAGTGGTAAAGGCGGTGGTCAGCAGCGGAGATAGCAAAGGTGGAGTGGAAACAGCGGAGAAGGTGTTGAAGAGCAATGAGCAGTGGGTTTCTTCTTCTTCAAGAAGTGGAGGTGTGAATGTGAGAGCAGTGATCAGAATTAGGAAGAAGATGAAGGAGAGATTGACTGAAAAGATTGAAGATCAGTGGGAATCATTCATCAATGGGATTGGCAGAGGGATCTTGCTTCAGCTCATCAGTCAAGATATTGATTCAGGTTGGTGCAGAAATTTCTTGATTTTTTTTTTTTGGGATGTGATTTTGTTAGATATATAGTTTCACAAGTTTGATTTTTGTGGGTTGACTTCCTTCCTAATGTTTTTACTTGCAAAGTTTTTATGTTTCTTACTACATGTGATGTCATGCTCTTTTTTCTGTTCAATCTGTAGGCTTTTGTTGCTGTAGTCATGGTCTCTTTTTTTTTTTTCTTTTTTTCATTCTACTTATAAACTAATTGGAGGTATAAATAAACAGTGTGTTTGATTCAATATTCCCTCCCTTGTTGTAAAATTAAACCATAGTTAAATAGAGAAGGTGCCAACTTTTTTCTTGAAATGAGGTCTTGTTTGATAAGGTTCACTTCCTTGTAATGCTTTTTTCTTGCACAGCTTTCATGTTTCCCTACATGTGATGTTGTTAAATACTGCATGTGTTAATGTTATCTTAGTTGATTCATCGAAGTTAGGAAAATGGGTGCAAATTTTTGAAGTGATGTATTTGTTTGGCAGTTAGCAAGTCAGGCAAGAGTTGTGAGTCCTTCGTGAGGGGGTGGTTGCCAAAGTTATCAGACAATCCTTACGTTGTGGAGTACGGGGCTGAGTTCGTCATGGCACGGGATTTTGGGCAGCCGGGAGCCGTTGCTGTTACTAATTTCCATGACAAGGAGTTCTTCTTGATGGAGATTGTGGTTCATGGATTCAGTCAAGGCCCCATATTCTTCAGGGCAGATACATGGATTCATTCAAGGAGAGATAATCCTCAAAGCAGAATTATATTCAAGAATCAGGTAGAATTATCATCTTTGGTTTATTTTGTTTGACTTGAGGCCTCTCTCTCTCTCTCTCTCTCTCTCTCTCTCTCTCTCTCTCTCTCTCTCTCTCTCATTCTGTGTAGAATTCTGGTGACTGATCACAGGCATTCCTTCCGTCTCAAACCCCACCAGGGATTAAGGATCTCCGACGTGAAGACTTGGTGAGCGTTCGTGGCAACGGGGAAGGAGAGAGGAAGCTGCATGAGAGAGTATACGATTATGATGTGTACAATGATTTGGGTAATCCTGATAAGAGTGAGGAGATAGCCAGGCCAGTTCTGGGCACTGAAGAGAGGCCTTATCCGAGGCGTTGTCGAACTGGTAGACGTCCCTCTTTAACAGGTATCTATCTATCTATCTATCTCACTGTATGATTATCATTGCAATTGCAACTGCAATGCTGCCTGTTTGTTCCTCTCCTGCTACTTCTTGCCTGAAACTTTTATTCAGATCCCGATATAGAGAGTAGGATTGAGAAGCCCGATCCAGTCTACGTTCCACGTGATGAAACGTTTGAGGAGGTTAAGCAGAACACGTTTTCAAGAGGAAGGTTGAAGGCTGTGCTCCACAACCTGATACCATTGATCGTTTCCACATTGGCTAATTCCGACATTCCCTTCACAAACTTCTCCGACATAGATAAGCTGTATAATGACGGTGTTCTGTTGAAAGAGGACGAGACCAACGGGGCCAAAAAGAATCAGCTCCTTGCCAAGGTGCTGAATCAAGTGTTGAACATTGGTGATAACTTGCTGAAATATGATCTACCAGCCATTATTAGGCGTAAGCACTCTCTCTCTCTCTCTCATTGAAGCTCTCGGAACTGTTTTGAGTATGAATCTTGATCTATCTTTTTTTCTCTCAGGTGACAGATTTTCATGGCTGAGAGATAATGAGTTTGCCCGTCAGGCTCTGGCCGGGGTGAATCCTGTTAATATCGAGCTATTAAAGGTAGCATTTTCAGTTGTTTTCAATTTAGGGAGAATGTGTTACCTTTGGTTATCAGCTATCAATGGAGTCTGTGATTTGATCTCAGGAGCTTCCCATTGTGAGTAAACTAGATCCTGCAATATATGGCCCTCCGGAGTCTGCAATCACGAGGGAAATAATAGCTCGAGAGCTTAATGGGATAAGCGTTGAAGAGGTAAGCGTTTCCGACACTCTTGTTCTCTGTGACAAAAGATTCAACACAATTCACAACCAAACAATCAATGTAGCGAACAAAGAAACTTGAGGAACCATCAAATTTACCTTGCTGTATTCACAGGCAATGAAAAACAAGAAGCTGTTCATAATTGACTACCATGATGTGCTGTTGCCGTTCATTGAGAGGATGAACGAGTTACCTGATAGAAAAGCTTACGCTTCTAGGACAATATTCTATTATGCCGATGCTGGCATTCTCAGGCCAATTGTCATCGAGCTTTCACTTCCTCCGACTCCGTCGTCTCTGAGAAACAAGTATGTTTATACTCATGGGCATGGTGCTACGACTAACTGGATCTGGAAGCTGGCTAAAGCTCACGTTTGCTCCAACGATGCAGGCATTCACCAACTCGTGAACCACTGGTAGGAGGACTGCAAATCCTTTGATCATCCTAAAAGAGGATCCAACGTCTTGTCTCTTCTGTTGAAATGTCTTGAAAATGGATTTTCAGGTTGAAGACTCATGCCTGCATGGAACCTTATATAATCGCGACTCATAGGCAGCTAAGCTCGATGCACCCTGTCTTTAAGTTACTACACCCCCACACGCGCTACACCATGGAAATCAATGCGCTTGCAAGGCAAAGTTTGATCAACGGCGGTGGAGTCATTGAGGCTTGCTTCAGCCCTGGAAAGTACGCCATGGAGATAAGCTCTGCTGCCTATAAGAGCATGTGGCGGTTTGACATGGAAGCATTACCAGCAGATTTGCTTCGAAGGTAGAAATCTTTCTCCCCTTTTTTTTCGGGTTGTTGCCTTGTATTGGTAATCACATTTCGTCGTGCACCTTTTGCAGGGGTATGGCTGTGGAAGATCCGACGGTGCCTGGTGGTGTCAAACTCGTGATAGAAGATTATCCTTATGCAGCAGATGGACTTCTCATATGGTCTGCCATAAAAGAATTGGTAGAATCTTATGTTGAGCACTACTATTCCGAACCAGATTCCATCTCATCTGATGTGGAACTTCAGGCCTGGTGGAACGAGATAAAGAACGAGGGACACCACGACAAAAGAAACGAGCCGTGGTGGCCTAACCTCGACACACAGGATGACTTGTTAAGCATACTCACGACGATGATTTGGACTGCTTCTGGTCAGCACGCAGCCATAAACTTTGGACAGTATCCATTTGGGGGATATCCACCCAACCGTCCAACTCTCATGCGAAAACTGATCCCTCGGCCGGGTGACCCTGACTACGAGAAGTTCCTTCATAACCCCGAGTATACTTTCTTGACCTCGTTGCCCACTCAACTCCAGGCAACGAAGGTCATGGCTGTCCAAGACACCCTATCAACACATTCTCCAGATGAAGAGTACCTGATTCAGCTGGACCAAATTCACAGGCTTTCCTCCAACGATCCTCAGGTTCAAAAGTTCTTCGAGAATTTCTCTGTGGAATTAGAAGAGATAGAACGAATCATCAATCAAAGGAATAAGAATGCAGAACTGACCAACAGAACTGGTGCTGGTGTTCCTCCATATGAATTGCTTTTACCGACTTCGCCTCCTGGTGTTACTGGCCGCGGTATTCCCAACAGCATTTCCATCTGACAGTTCGCCTATCAGAATAGGAGATAAAACATGGAGATCCATTCAGCTGAAACAATCAAGGTAAATTCCTCCATTGTTATTTCTTTACTCATCCTTTTACTATCAAACAACCTTTGTGCATTGATAATGAACTCAATGTATTGCATCTTTGTGAATGTAAAAAATAGAATGCATATCAATTGCCTTTACAATACAGAGACAAGACAGCAGATGCTAATATTACAACTTTGAAGCTACATGTGTTGCTAGCTTGATTAATTCCTTTCTCAAGACTTTTCCTGTGGCATTCTTTGGTATAGAATCTGTGTAGAAGACCCTTCTAATTTTCTTGTATGGAGCAACCTAGAATAAATAAATAAATAAATAAAAGCGCGCTCTTGTGAGAAATCGCCAAATGGTTATATTGTTACAGCTCTGGATGACCCTGTTTTCAATCACCTTTTGTGCCACGAAATCCATGATCAGTGAGTCGTTTATAGTGCTTCCTGGCTGTGTAACTACGAATGCTGCGGGTACTTGGCCCGCATCATCATCGGGATACCTGCAAAGTGTTTATTTCTCTGTTCACTGAGTGTTAATTTGTGCAAGTAATTTCAAGAATCCAAACTCATATTCTTGGTGAAATTCAATAAATATTAGCACTATTTAGTGGGTTCATTTTCTCTCTCCTTACGGGATCACAGCTGCATCAACAATGGCTGGATGTGATAACAGAAGATCTTCCAGTTCTGCTGGAGCAATCTGCATGCTTGTTATATGCATATCAACATTAGATTATCAGAACAAGATTTTTGACTATATATGATATGATGAATGCAGTAGATATAAATAACCTGGTAGGCATTGTATTTAATCAATTCCTTCATTCTGTCGACATAGAAGAGGTGCCCATTTTCGTCGAAAAAACAAATGTCACCGGTTCTCAACCATCCCTCTGAATCAACCATTGCTGCAGTTGCTTCTTTATCACCAACATAACCTGCAGCAAACCAGTAGATGATAATCATCATGATATGGATGCTTGTATAGTATCCAAAGTCTTGAGAGAGAGAGAGGTTGCCTTTCATGACCATTGGGCCTCTTATCCAGAGCTCCCCTGGTTTAAGTGGCGGCAAATTGTGGCCGGAGACGGGATCAACGACTCTGGCCTGGCAGTTAGAGACGAGACAGCCGTTTGAACCTCTGACTTCACTTTCATTGGCTCCTAATGTTCGACTGATTCCTGCAGTTGTTTCCGTAAGCCCATATGCCTGCAATCACCATTAACTACTTGCTTAGGCCATCAAAGAACACAAATTCTCGGTCTCACACAAGGATTTCCAAAGCTTGAAAAAAAAAAGATAGCTAAAGCCTAAATATGCGTTTTTAAAAAGAGAAAGGAGAATACAATTGAGTGCTTTTGATTTAAATTGATGTCATGTATTTTAAAATAATCACTTTTTGATAATTGAAGTATTAGTTTAGTCACATTGGTTAAAGAAAAAGGTGGTTACGAAAATAATGTATTATTTTAGTCGCCTTCATATCCGATCGTCAATATACTCTATAAAATATAGTACTAGTTTTTTAAGGTAGATAAACAAGATTACTCTTTTTAAACAAAGTCCTAATCAAAACCTTATTACTAAAATAATACAGTACAGTATTTTGATAACCCCTCCCTCGGCCCTCCCATGATTGAAAGTTAAATTATTTATTAGACTTGATTCCAAAAATAGTATACATTTAATATAATACTTTCATCACAAATGATGGTTCATTTCCATGTACTAGTTATTAAATTCTCCCTCAACTATTGAGCTTGTTTACAGAATCTGAGACTGACAAAAAAATGAATTTGATACACATTAAAAAAATATTAATTAGAAATTGGCTACAAACCTGCAACAGAGATATATTGGCAAACCTCTGCTTAAACTTCTCAATAACTGCACTCGCCACCGGAGCTCCGCCGCACATCACCACCTCTAAAGACCTCAACTCGTACTTGTCCGGCGCCGGACTCTTCACCATCGCCACCACTAAAGGTGGAGCCACCGCCAAATGCGTAACGTTAAACTCCTCAACAGCTCCAATAATAGACTGCAACCTCCTCCCAGCACCCCCCGCCGCCGCCGGAACCACCACGCTCCCCCCCAACGCCGCCTCCCGAAGGCACAGCACGAAGCCGTACACGTGAAAGAACGGAACCGCACAGAGCGTAACAGCAGGGGACGGCCGTACCGCTCGAACCGCATGCACTCCAGCAATCGCAGCGATGAAGTTCCGATGAGTCAGCTCCACTCCCTTGGTCCTCCCCGTCGTGCCGGAGGAGTAGAGGATCGCCGCCGTGTCGTCACCGCACACCTCCGGTCGATCGAATTCTGCGCTGCAGGGGAGGAGCAGGGAATCGAACTCCGGAGAGTCGAGGAGCACCGTCCCCTCGCGCAGCGGCGGCAGCCTGGCGGCGTTATCGGAGGAGGCGAAGGCGATCACGGGGGCGCTGAGGTGGATCTGGCGGGAAATGTCGGAGTCGGAAGAGAGGGGATTGGAAGGAGAGACAATGGCGCCGAGGGAGAGCAGGGAAAGGCAGAGGACGGGGATGTGGATTGAGTTCGGAGAGAATATGAAAGCGACGTCGTTCTTATGGATGTAGAATTTGCGGCGGAGGTTGGAGGCTAGGGATTGGACGAGGTGGGAGAGGTGGGAGAGGGGAATGCGGCGGCGGGTGGTGGCGTCGATGAGGGAGGCGGTGGTGGGGGGGTAGCAGCGGAGGAGGGAGAAGACGTAGTGTGGTAGAGAGAAGGATGGTAAGGAGATGGAAGGGCGGAGGCTGTGGAAGATTTTGGTTTCGGGGGAGAAGCCGCTGTTTGGATGGAGCGGTGGCGCCATTGTTTAGCTACGGCGGCGCTGGTGGTGGTGGAAGAGGAGGATTTTGTTTCCCGTTTGTGTTCTGATAGTGCTTTACGTAACCTAAGACTAATTTTATCAGTTTGGTCGCTGACATGTCATCAAAAAAGAAAAAAAAATGGTGAAATTGAAAAGTGATGTCCACCACTACCCATATATGATCATTTGTGATTTCATGCCAACTATGTCTTTAGTCAATGGAATGAAGATACTCCATTTTAATGATCAATAAATTTTATTTAGATATATAAATAAATTTAGTATATTTTTTATTCTTTATAAATAGACATTAATTTTGCTATATTTCAATACATTTTAAAATTATCTATTTTTCATATATTCAAATAATAAATTTTTATTTTATGTAATTTTATGAAATGACGTTTAATGAGTGAGATTTTATATGGGTTCCATATTTTTCTCGACAAAAGTATATAAGAAGTGGAAAAAAAACAAGATTTAAATTGTGGTAGTTTACTCGATAATTTGTACTTTCTTTGTACACAATCCTTTGTTATGGACCCACACAATCTGAGAAGAAACTGAAAAAGCTGCTTTTCAATTAAATTCAAACTTGCAAAGAATATTTATGATCTAGGGTTTGATATTAAAAGATTCAACTACCCCCAGCCCTCCTCTCTTCCGTCTCCATCGCACCATCGCACATTCTGAAACAAAAAAAAAAAAAAAAAAAAGCAAAACCCCCAGCCGACCATTAACCCCAGCAAGTATCACACTATTCGTCTCCATCACACATTCCTTTGTTAAAGCAAATAAAAACTGTTGAGGTAGACCCCGTCGCGCGACAGCCGCCTGTTCGAAAAAAAAAATTGTGAAAGCCTCTCTCTCTCTCTCACACCCGCGCCGACGAGCATACGCCGCAAATGGATCGAGGACTCGGAACACTGCCAGAGCCATCATCTTCTCAAGTAGGCTTCATTTTTTCAATTTAAATCTGTAAATATAGCTTCGTCGATTAATGCTTTATGCTTTATGTTTGTGATTTTGAAATTCGTCGGGCATGATTTATTTGGAATTAGTCGAGAATTATGTTATATATTAATTAGTCGAGAATTATTTGATAGTAATCGAGACTAGCTTTTTATCGAGGATAGTTATATATTAATCGAGGAAAGCCTAGATTAATCCTATACTAATCGATGAAGTTTAAAAAATAATCGATGAAGATTTTATTTTTTAAAAAAACTAATCGATGATTATCTAATTAATCGAGGAATATAAAAAACTAATCGAGAAAGTTAATATTAATCGAGGAACCCTAAAAAACCTAATTGATGAATATTTAATTTAAAAAAACTAATCGATGATTATCTAATTAATTTTAAAAAAAACTAATCGATGATTATCTAATTAATTGAGGAATATAAAAAACTAATCGAGGAAGTTAATATTAATCGAGGAACCCTAAAAAACCTAATCGATGAATATTTAATTTAAAAAAACTAATCGATGATTATCTAATTAATCGATGAATATAAAAAACTAATCGAGGAAGTTAATATTAATCGAGGAACCCTAAAAAACCCAATCGATGAATATTTAATTTTAAAAAACTAATCGATGATTATCTAATTAATTTAAAAAAACTAATCGATGACTATCTAATTAATCGAGGAATATAAAAAACTAATCGAGGAAGTTAATATTAATAGAGGAACCCTAAAAAACCTAATCGATGATTATCTAATTAATTTTTAAAAACTAATCCAGTGATTATCTAATTAATTGATGAATATAAAAAACTAATCGAGTAAGTTAATATTAATCGAGGAACCCTAAAAAACCTAATCGATGAATATTTAATTTAAAAAAACTAATCGATGATTATCTAATTAATCGATGAATATAAAAAACTAATCGAGGAAGTTAATATTAATCGAGGAACCCTAAAAAACCCAATCGATGAATATTTAATTTTAAAAAACTAATCGATGATTATCTAATTAATTTAAAAAAACTAATCGATGACTATCTAATTAATCGAGGAATATAAAAAACTAATCGAGGAAGTTAATATTAATCGAGGAACCCTAAAAAACCTAATCGATGATTATCTAATTAATTTTTAAAAACTAATCCAGTGATTATCTAATTAATTGATGAATATAAAAAACTAATCGAGTAAGTTAATATTAATCGAGGAACCCTAAAAAACCTAATCGATGAATATTTAATTTTAAAAAAATAATCGATGATTATCTAATTAATCGATGAATATTTAATTTTAAAAATAATCGAGGCTTAATTTAATACTAATCAAGGAAGCCTCGATTAATTTTAAAAAATTAATCGCTCGATTAATTTAATATTAATCAAGGAAAGCCTCTATTAATTTTAAAAAAAAAACTAATCGAGGCACTAATCGATTAATTCAAAAAAAAATTAATCGATTAATTTTAAAAAAACTAAAAAAAACTAATCGATTAAAAAAATTAAAAAAAAACTAATTGATTAATGACATTCCTCTAGGCATTTTTTTAAAAAATAATCGAGGCTTTTTAAAAAATAATTGAGAAATTGCATTTTCTGAGATTAATTTAAATTTTAAGAAATTCCAATTTATATGAAATATTAAAAGAATTTACTTTAATAGTTGTAATTTTGAAAATGTTGTTAGATTGATTGGCTTAGACTGTCGTTACGGAGCCTGAGGCCCTTAGTCGTAGTGTATGTCATACCATATATTATTGATCTGATCAGAGCCACACTGCTCAAGATTGGTGGTGACGATGTCGTCCGACTATTCAGATCCGGCTGTTTCGGACATTTTCTGGACTACAGGGGTGGTGACGTCCAGAAGAGGGTGATTCACGCTTTGATGATGTACGAGGTGCACGCGTCGGATCGTGCACGTGTCGGGCGGGAGGCATGGTTTCATATTCATCACTCCCAGCTGCATTTCGGTCCGAGTGAGTACAACCTGGTATCAGGTTTACGATTCGGCGGCTCGACATTCGATCCGAATGACGATCATATTGTTCCGTCGAGATCTGTGTACCACCGTTTATTCGAAGGGAAGCGTACGACCGTCAAACAGATGGAGGACAGGTTCAAAGAGGAGGGGATGGCTAGAGACGCTCCGGATTATGTGAAGGTTGCGAACATATTGTTCATATACCGGATGATTCTGTGCCTAGATCAGTACCGGATCGTGGATCCATAGGCGTGGGCGCTAGCGGAGGATGTGGAGCGATGGAACTCATTTCCATGGGGTGCATATTCTTAATCGAGGCAAGCCTTGATTAAAAATTTTGAACTATAATCGATGTTAAATAAAAGCCACGATTAAAAATTCAATTAGCATCGATTAAAACAATTGAATTAATGCCTCGATTATTTTTAAAATGAACATCGATTAATTTCATCTAGGCATCGATTAATTTACATTATTCCTCGATTAAATTAAACTTACCCTCGATTAAATTAAACAATTGAAGTCTAAAAAATGTCTCGACTAAAGTTAAAATAGCCTCGATTAGTTGACATTATTCCTCGACTAAATTTAAATTATCCAAGATTAATTCTAATGGCCTCGATTATGTCTAGAAAATGTCCTCGATTAATTCTAAAAAATTCCCCGCCTACATTTAAAATAGCCTCGATTAATTTACATCATTCCTCAATTAAATTTGAATTAACATCGATTAATACTAATGGCCTCAACTAGTCTAGAAAATATCCTCGATTAATTCTAAAAAAGTCTCGACTAATTTTCAAATATCCTCGATTAATTCTAAAAAATACCTCGATTAATTATAATAACCATGATTAATTATAATAGCCACGATGAAATAGTTTACGACATGTAAATCATCAATATATAAAAGATTAAAGAGTACGACATGCAAATCTCTCTCCATTGCCTATTTTCAAATTAAATCTAACAATACATGCAATGTATATAATCTAAACAATAAATATTTACAAAACAAGTTCAAAAAAATGGAGAGTACAAAACGTATCTTTGAAAATTGGTGGAAATTTTTGAGCTCTACTTTTTTCTTCAGAAAATTCTTTCGTCCGCCTTGCTCCAAAACATTTCTCCAACTTTTGCTCCTCTCGGTCGATTTCTATTGTGGTGTGAATAAGCTTGTATTGTATAGTGTCGTTGAGCTCGACGAACCACTCTATTTATTCAAAAATTTAAGTCAAATTTAACCTACCTCCTTACAAAACATTAAATGAAGCCTGTAACCTTTAACATGCATGTATTAAATTCGGTCCTACCTTCCCCTTCTTTTCATTTAATGAAGTCAGTAACCTTTCCTTCTTTTTATTTATTGAAAGTCAGTAACTACCTCACTTACACACAAGGTAGGTAACATTGCCTCGATTCATTTAACTGAAGGCCTCGATTAAATGACATTAATCGAGGATAGTTAGATATTAAACGTGGCTAGTTAGATATTAATCGAGAATCTCTTAAAAGTAATCTAGTTATTTTTTAAAAAATATACGCAGCTTTAAAAAAAAAAAAGGAGACAATTTTAAAAAATAATCGAGGCCTCCTAAAAAACTAATCAAGGCTTTTAAAATAATAGTCGAGGCACTTTTTAAAATCGAGATAAATTTTAAAAAAAATCGAGGCTTTTAAAAAATAATCGATGCTTTTGGAAAAAATAATCGATGCTTTTAAAAAATAATCGAGGCCTCTTAAAATTTAATTGAGGCTTCTTCAATAATAATCGATGCACTTTTGTAAATTAGTCGAGGCATTTCAATCGAGACAATTTTTTAAAAAAAAATCAAAGCTCAACATATATATCAATCGAGGCAATTTCAATCGAGGCTTGTAATATCAATTGATACTTGCAATTTCAATCGAGGTAATTTTCAAACAATAATTGACGCTCAAGAATAATCGGGGCCTCTTAAAAATAATCGAGACATTTAGAATTAGGGTTTCGGTTGTTAGGGTTGTGCATTGATAATGTCTGACAAAAGTACAATGTGTCAATCATTGGGTGTGGGGACCAAGTCTAGTATAGTACAAATTGCCTAACAAACTACTTGTTTTTAAAAGTTGTTGTTTTTTCCCAAAAACTATTTACTTTTGTTCACTTTTATCTATTTAGACATTTTATTTTATGTAATTTTAGAAAATGTTGTTTAATTAGTTTGTAATATGTTTGGTATTGACTATTTTATCCAAACAATAAATTACAGACAATAAATCTTGTTATAATTATAATTTTTATATTATTTTTATTACAAATAATATTTAATCTTAAAATAAAATAATTATATATAATGTTGTGGTTGGGTGGTTGTGTGGTCATGGATAAAACATGTAAAATCGATGTGGTTTGGTTGAATGAATATTTATGATGTGGAAGAAAGAGAAATTAATTAAATATTAAAGTGGTTGGGTAGTTGGATGGTTGGAATGGTTGTTGTTACTTGTAATCTAAGTGGAACCAACTCAAAGAGTGACATGTATGGATTACTAAGTGTGGAGGGAAATTTTATGTCATAAAAATAAGGGATAATTGCTAAAAAATTCGCCACTTTTGGATGAATTTACAATTTAAACATGACTTTTGAAACGTTGCAATAATAACTCAACCTTTTAATTTGTAGCAAAATAGACATCTCAATAAATTCTGACTATTAGAAAATTGATGTTGCACAATAAAAATCATTCATATACTACACTCTAAAAATGAATTAATGTGTACACACGAAAAAAATATTGCAACCTCATAATTTCAACGATCGAAAAAAATTGAGGGTGTCGAATTTGCTACAAATTAAAAGGTTGGGTTATTATTGCAACATTTTAAAAATCGTGTTTAAACTATAAATTCATTCAAAGATGGTAAATTTTTTAACAATTAACCCTAAAAATAATAATCAATACAATGGACAATGGAAAGATCAATGTAGTGACTTGAGAATTTTTCCCAGTGATTCCTAATTAACTAGCTGTAACTATAAGAGGATGGACAAAATCAAACCGAATCAAACCCAACCAAATTAGTTTCAATTCGATTTGGATGGTGAGGATTGATAAATTTGGAAACTTCAAATATTTTTTGATTTGGTTGGTGAAACTGAAAACCAAAAATTATGCTCCTACAGTTGGCTTTTTGTTACGAAGAAGCCGATGTAAGCAGTTAAATTTTCATGCCCAATCCAATGGTGCCATGTGTAAATTGAATCATTAAAATATTCATATAATATTATTTATTTATATTTTAGGAATTTTAATTCCTAAATTAAATAAATAAGTTGATATTTAGTATGTGGAAAGTTGCGTCCAATAAGAATGCGACAAATGACAAGCTCACACAAAGGATCAATACATTATTGTAGAGAATCATAAAATACAAGGCATCAATAGAAATGTGCCACAAAAACCCTAATGAATGCACCAATGAGATGTAGCCACATAAGCTATAAATGCACCCGCATTTACCTATAAATAGAGGCTTTGGCCTAAAGAAATTACACACACAATTGGAAGAGCTCAAGATTTGGAGGAAGTTTGCCTGAAGAAATTCTCTCTCAACCTTTAAAGCGTTCGTGCAAAATTCAAAGCGTTCTACGTCAAAATCATCCCAAGCTTGAAGTTTGATCCGAAATCAAAGTCCTACACCCTCCGATTAACATTTCAAAGTTTTAAATCTTCAAGTCGTATGAATAAGGTCCTACACCCTCCGATCAACATTTCAAAGTTTTAAATCTTCAAGTCGTTCTTCATAGGAGTAACGTGTTCTTCATCAAGATCGTCCAAAATCCATCATTTGATTTGGAATCAAGATCTCGACCATCCGAGTCAACATTATAAACTCCAAAACATCAAATTCATGAAAATCGAAGAGGTAAATCCACCTTAAAGATCTTAAAGAACACAAAGAACAAGTTTTTGAAGAGAAGAATCAGAAGATCAAATAGAAAATCGAACCACAATTGTATTTTCGATTCAAAAAATATTTCTACGATTTTTCGGTGTTTATTAATATAAATACACAACATTTGTATTACAGCCGGTTCTGACCTTTCCTCAGAAATTTACAGATCAGATTTTTTTCATTCATCAACTTATTATTGCATATATTGTATTAGATTTAAGTTTCATTGAAAACAATCCATCGAACTTGGTATGCTTCATCTATTTCACTGAAATTATCAATGACTTTTAAAGAAAAATTTAACGGAATTAAAAGGTTAAATTATGTGCGAATTAAAAAGTCGGGGGATCTTTTCTTAAAATATTATTATACAACTCTTTTGAGCTAGAAACTACTGCAGTCAGTTACGCCCGAATTAACGACAAATTTGAGATTTATAATAGTCATTTTGAACCATTTTAGATTAATTTAAAATAGATCCAAAATCCATTTAATACAAGACAAACTAAAACAATCCCCCTTCTATCTTAAGTAATTTTATTTTGCATATTGTTGAACATTGTCAATTGGCAGATCAGGGAAACTCGATTTAACATATTTCAAAGAACACCACACCCCGCAGCGGAGAGACGAGGGAAAGGGCACAACCCAATGTCTAATAAAGGCTGCAGTGCAGTATCTTACAGCCACAATCCGATCCCGATCCTGACCCCGATTCCGATTGATGTACAAGGGGTTCGCTTGCAGGCAACATGATATCTGGAAACTATTATCAGAACCCTGCTACTTCTTTCTCAATCTTTTTATCATTCCCATATAGTAAATGTGAAGTGACTATAAATAAATGGCTGCACACAAGTCAAAAAATCAAATAGGAAGAGGAAACAGTTTACAAGTCCTGATCACGGTTCCCTTGTGCATCATGTATTTCAAGCACAAAAACATGCTCGGCGCATGCTCTACTGATGAGCCTCCTCGTTTCACCATATGTTCACTTAATAAGCCCTAAAAAGGTTACTGTTTTTCATGACCTCATGTATGCAGGCCACAATGGATTGTTCAAAAGACCAGGTCTACTTCTGAGCAGCTAGTTCAATGTCGTCTTACCACAAGGGATGAAATTAAAAGTTCATGTCAAGATCACACGTTCTTCAATCCCTACACCCCCAAAAGGTGGTCACCATTTATTACCTGGTGAAATCGAATGTTTTCCGGGTGGATGATGATTGAGGAATATTCTAAAGTTAAGAACTTAGTAATTCTTTGATCAACATTATGTTAGGCGGCAGAAGCACATTCATTATCATGTCTATCACGAGTTATTACTGTATAATCACTAATGCACAGTATCACATTACCTGCAACCCCAATTGGCAAAGCTTAGGACACCTGCCATCAATAAAGATACATAGTCACCAACTTGTTGATGAAGAACACAATCCAATGGATAGTAATCAGAAAAACTACCTCCACTTTACCCAACAGAGATGCTAAATGAACACAATCCCAGATATGATCAATACACTGGTTCCTTACACTGAGATAACTTTCTGTGCGGAGAAAGTGCAAAATTTTCCTCATTTCCTACACTGCTCTAGAACACATGTCAAGTTCATGGCATAAAAACAGTGCCCTCATAACAGAATTATCTGATAATCATAACAAACAGCAAGCAAGCCTGATTAAGGGTCTCGCCTTGGTTTCTCTCTCTTTTCAACTAACAACATTTTTCAGGTCCACTAATGATATATTGCAAGAAATACAGTCAAGTATAAGCACTTTATTGGTGCAAAAAGCTGTTCGAAAGACAACAGATATTCTTTTCAAATTCACATAATAATTAAACAGAGGGAAGCAGCACAAGGAAGCATACAACCAACCAAAGCCATAATAAAGAATTCTAACAAGAGGGAGCTAAAACACAACATACATCCAAGTGTTTGGAGCCACACTTCTTTTACACAAAAGAAGCCCACATAAATCATAAGGTTTAGAAGTTCTCACGAGTTTTGTTAGCTCATCAGACAAAAGAATACTTTTTACATAGCAAGAGACATGACGAGCATAAATGTATTGAAGCCAAGCTCCTAGAAGGCGAGGAAAATAATATTAACAATAATGACAAGGCTGATAGGAACTAAGCTGTTTGATATAACGAAATAGATATGGACCAAACCGGCATTACTTGCAAATATATAGAAAAGTGATATGAATATAAAATGATGAAGAATTGCAATTGCCCCATCAACAGCCAAGCAAGAAAAATGAAAATGTGAGCACATAACAATTAACACTATTTATATCTTTAATGGTCAAAGGTGCATGACTGCTTGAATTCAATATGTTCGAAGGACTTTTTTATCCGCAGAACTCAGGAGAAGTGAATTGTTGAACCTTGCGCCAAAAGTACTACATATAAGTTGCTTAACAACAAAATCGAACAGTAAAGCAGTTGTGTACCTCTAGTGCTTCTGAAGACAAGTGTACGATGAAAATAATTTGGACATTTAGAGGGGCAACCTATGTGACTGAGCTCCCCAACCTGCTTGCTTGGATACTGCAGTCACGTTTCAGATAAATGTCATAAAGGCTCAAAAGTCAATGCCGCACACTATTAGTGATACACTGTGAGACAAGATAAGTTTATCATTCTCAATTAGGTATGAAAAAAGGAAAACGATTAGTTCATTATCCTCAATTAGGTGTAAAAATAGGTTATGCAAGACAATCGGTAATCCTAACAATGACCAAGCAGATCTACTATCTTAATGAGCCAAGCAAACATACAATCTTATGGGCCCAACTTTCTTCTCGGATGACAAAATGATTTAATTTTAAACTAGAAAACAGTCAACAATCATATCATGTTAACTTGGAAAGAACATAGAATCCTGATATTGACAGAAGAATATACTGGCAAGTGAAAGATTATATTTGGAATAATCAAACTTGTTATAAGAAGAGAGAAAATTGTTCAGCGATAAAATCAACCATGTTAATTGGTCAAGGAACTCCAATCAACCTATCTACTGACCAACAGTTCATACTAGCTGATAATACCCAATAGAAAGAAGTGAAGAACAAGGGTTGTCAAACAAATTTATCTCTTCTTATATGTTTTCGAGCAAAGGAAATATACAAATAAGCTCCTCTCCCCAGTTCATTGGTGCAGGAATCTAGACTAAAGATGCATCAGGACTCCCAACACCTCACACATGTGATTGTTAACAATTAACCCTAAGAAATTATTATAGAGAAGGCATGTAATGTGAGCAGTTCTTTTTCCTCTTATTCTTATAAGCATAGAGAAACTGCTTCATACGACAAGAAAAAACACATTGACTAGTGGTTATGTAATCTACACATCGGAAAACCAGACAAGATCCAACATGGCATAACATATTGCACATGTATAGAGCAAGTTTTAATCCTTAATTGCGTCCATGTAATCAGTTTTAATATTTACCTCCTCCAGAATGCTTAACTTGGGGGGTCAAATTCCTCGGTAATGAAAAGCTAAGAATGTCCCCTCCACTTTACATCACCATCTCTTGCAAACACAATACAAAAGGTAAAATAGATAGCACGCTAGGAATGAGGAAGTAAACCAGAGCTTTGTTATTCAGAATCAATTCAGAAAAATTGTTTACAGGGATCAACATAAAATATGTTACATATACATGATTGACCAGAAATAGTTTCATCAAAGGAAGCGCCTTATGCCACACCTTTTTGGGCAAGAAGCACCAAAGATGGATCCCTATTGTCAGCAAACCTCAATAAGAAAAGCCATCCTGCAACATATCTGATTCGCAAGTACAGGCCAGACAAAGTTATCTCCACTACTGCATCAGATGTGCCTGATAAAAAACAGCACGAGTGATAGTCTCACAATCAATGTGTGCAACTTCCTTTGAGCATTGCTCTCACCTCAATCATGTCTGTCCCAGATATGGCTTAACGCAATGAAAAATAAAAAATTGGAAACTATTGGCCAAATAAACCACCAGTTCCTAGATCTCCTTGTTTTTCCTTCCTCATCTGCTCCTCTAGTGGGTCAGGACTCTTCATTGCTCTTCTCATACGCCTGAATATCACATAGAAAATAATCAAATATAGAAAGAGAAATTCTAAAAGAATATGGTTCATGAAATTCTAGTAGATTGGCAAATACCTGTCTTGTGCATGCTGCGCGGGAAATGTAGGCATAAATTCCTTAGACTTAGGTAGTGGAACTTCGCGAAACCATTCATGGTTGAGAGCAGCTTCAGCAGTTATCCTCTGCATGGTTACCGTTTTCAGATTAGACACTAGAAGGAAAGGAAATTCACAACAGAGAGAAAAGAAATGAACAGATTGAAGATACCTTCTTAGGGTCGTAAGTTAGAAGCTTGTTCAGAAGGTCAAATCCAGCATCAGATAGTACAGGTGACCCTGTAAAAGATGTCGCCGGATATTTCTTGCGCAATAGGTTGTACCTGAAATAAAAGTCATTGGTCAGAAACAACAACATAGTTTAGTCAACTAACACACACTGTCACCAACGGAGGCAAGAAAGCCAGACCAGAATCACCCAAAGCTGGACGCCTGGGAAAACAGTGGCAAAAAGAAGAGAACATAAATTTCAAGGGCAATTTTGGAAAAAATTGAATATAAAAGATACAAATGCTTACTTATGCTTGACGAAGTTCACCTTGGCACCAGGAAGGTCAGAAAGCCCAGGCCATATAGTCTCATTTGGAGTGCCAAGAATCTTGAATATCTACAGGAGTGACCACCAATTAGAACAAATACTCAGGAGCAAAATCAAGAATTTGTAAGAAAAACTGACCAACATTGGATAAATCATCAAGACATAATTACCTTGTCAAGCTGTTCAACCTCTGACTTCCCGTTGAACAGAGGTGCTTTTGACAATAGCTCAGCCATAATGCACCCTAGTGACCACATATCAATTGCCGTGGAATACTGTTTTGCACCCAACAGAAGTTCCGGTGCCCTGAAAGTAACATCATGGTTCATAAATTACTAAGTAAAAAACCATGTGGAACTGTGGAAGCAACACGATACAACAAGAGATACTACCCTAAAAATGACAAAATGCAAAAGGCATGAAAATCATACAAACATATATATAAAAATTTGGGTATACATAAATGGCACTGCATGAAACAACTGTTTAGACCACCAAAAAACTAGAAGCAATGTGGAGGCAGAAAGACACACCTGTACCATAAAGTCACAACTAGTGGAGTATAAGGTTTCAGAGGACTTCCATATTGACGAGCCAATCCAAAGTCACAGATCTTCAACTCACCACGGTTATTCAAAAGCAAATTCGAAGTTTTCAGATCACGGTGCAGCACCCAATTATCATGAAGATACTTGATCCCCTCTAAAAGCTGCAGCATCAGACATTTAACCTCACTCTGACTATAAGGTTGTTTCATTGTCTCCATCAATCCTTTGAGATCATGTTCCATGTACTCCATTACCATATATATGCTATCAAGATTGCTTCCCACAACTACTTCTTTAACATCCACAATCGATGGGTGATGAAAAGAGAGAAGAATATTTATTTCTCGAAGAGAAGTCAGAGGAAACCCTTCTCTCTCTCTTTCCATCTTAACCTTCTTCAGAGCAACAACTTCTCCAGTTTTCTTGTCCTTAGCTCTGAAAACAACCCCATACGTTCCTTCATCAATCTTATTCAGTCGTTCAAACTCATCTACATTTCTGCAACCCTGAAGCATATTGAAGCTCCTCTGTGGAGGATGGACAGGCTCTGGTGTACCATGAGAACCAACATCATCCTCTGATTCAGAATCATAATGGCTAACATCACTAACATCATAATTTTGATCGTCATCTACCTCAATGCAATCATTCTTATCATCAGTGTCATGGTAACTATCTCTACTTGAAGACCTTACACGTTCATCAGACCCCGAAGACCGTCCCCTAGTTCTTTCACAACCTTCTCCAAGCCCAGGACTAATTGATTTCCTGCCTATCCTTGCTTCAGCTGACTCAGAACCTGACTTCCTCTTCAACTTTCGGTTATCTTCATAATCAGAAATCTCACCTTCGTCAGCTGGCGACTCAGCATCGTTTGCCCATCGGGATGATGTTATAGTTCGTGGCACATAGTCATCATAATCATTTGCCCCTGCTCTCAGGTTATCAACCCTGTCTTCTTCATGAGGCAACGGAGAAGCTGTTTCAGCAGGCATCTCCAACACATACGGTGGTGAGTCAATTTCAGAAGGTGGAGCCTCAGAAATATGAACCTCATTGTCTTCAACCAGTGAAATCTGCTCATCATCATCATGAATAGAGTTAGACTTAGGAGAGTCAACCAAAGGAGGGGGTGGTGGCGGCGGTGGTAAATTATTAGTTTCTAACACTTTCCTACTTTTGATGATCCGAGAAGCATCCCTATCATCTCTGTCCCAAACAATTGGTGAAAACTTCCTCTTTTTATTTTGAACAGGAGTCAACTGACTCCCACTCTCCAACATTGTAACCTCAGTTTCCTTATTGAATTGAGTTTCAGAATCGAGAGCACCAACCGACCCATCACTAGACAGCTCCCCAGGTTCTCGATCCATGGGGCGAGCAGCAGACCCACACCTCCTAGGCCCGCCACCACTACTTCCTGAATCACTTCTACTAGAAGTAGTGCGATATCCACCATTCATAGTCTCCCTTTCTTTGATATCTTTCTGCCTGACCCTACCCCTATACTCAAGACTACCTCGACCCTGGCTCTGACCCCTATCATAATCCCGACTGCCTTTCCTAACCCGATCGTATTCTCCATTTTTTGAATAGCCAATTTCCTTCCTCGACATCCCGAAATCAGCTTCACGGTCTCTGAATTCATGGTCTCTATAACCCCCGTGCCTTCCAGCGGCCATGAATCCAATAATGATTGTTCGCTAAAGTGCACAAACAAAACCCTAGACCTAAACGGAACTCGCCTAAAATTTGATTTTGTAAGCGATTCTTCCCTCTTCCAAGACTCAATCTATCACCAATAAAATGCCCAATTTTCTTCAAATTGAAAAAAAGAAAAACCCCTAATTTCCACAAAGCAAATCTTTCGATTTTCCCGCTTTTCAACTTTCGCAATCGGAAGTCAAAAACAGATCTGATCCATCACCAACTCAAAAAAACAAAAACAAAAATTAAACAACGCATAACCAATCAAAATCCCTCCTTTCTACTTCCAAGCCCAGCCCAAAAATAGGGAAGGAAAACAGAATCGAATCGAATCAAATCGAATCAAATCGGCAAAAGCCCTCTAAAACAAACGGTGCGCTATCTCTTGAATTTATCTTCTACCGCTTTCACGCGTAAGAGTTGATAAATCGAAAGGCTTACCGGTGAAGATTGAGAAGGAAATTGTAGAGAGATAAAGCGTAGAGCCGCGTGCGTTTCTAGAAGATAATAGGAAGCGATGGATGAGTGAGTAGCGAAAGAGAGCAAAATTGCGACGGCGTTGATAGAGAACCCAATAAATACAAAGAATTGCCACTATTTTTTTTTTCTATTTATTAATTATTTTCGGGCAAAAAAATTATGGGAGGGAGCCAAATTTGACCACTCTTTATTTGAATTTTTATGGAAATTCAAAAATTTATATTTGATTTCCTTTTTATTTGTAATGAAACTAATAAAGTTCGAACTTGTTTTAATCTAATTTGGATCTATCGAGCTCCTTTACTATTATTTTAGTTAAATTTTGTAATAAATCAGTCTTGATTTGTATAGATGAATCTATTGCAGAATTAATCAAGTACGACTCAAAAAAAAAAAATTACAAAGAATTAATTATGAATTTGATTTCTGTTGCTTAATTAATTGTTTATATGTTACCCTACATTATCTTCTATCAATATTGTTCGAGTTTATTTACATAGACTTTGATGGAGGCTTGTGTTGATATAAATATAAATTTATGTTACAATTCCTCCAAAATTAAAATACGTTACTAGTCTGAATGGAGAGGCTTGCCTAGGAGGTGTGATTTGTGTTGCTTAATTATTAATTTCTCATAATAATTCTTTATAAATAACAAGAAGACACGTGATATTTTTCACAAAATTAACTCTTGTTACTAAAAATCAATTTAAAATGAGTTGTGAAAAAAAAACTGTGTTCCCTCCGTCTCAATTCGACCCCTACATCCTCTCAATTATTCAAACGGAGGGGTTTTTGCTATACAAACTCTTGTAAATATAAGTTAATTCGTATAGTGAGATTGCTTGGAAACCAAATATCACGAGTTCGAATCTCCTCAATACCACCAGGTCGGGTGTGTGAATATAAAAAAAAAAACTCTTGTAAATATAAGTTAATTCGTATAGTTTCAATTAATGAAAGTTACTTATCTAAAAAAAGTTTAATGCACACACACGCTTGCTTAGAAAGACAAAAAAAACATGAAGTTATATAATGCGTGCGCGCGTAGTGTACTCCTTTCACACAAAATAATAATTTTAAAATAATGAACCCACTTATTATTTTATTATGTGTAAAAAGGGACACACTACATGCCCATACTTATAAAATTTTTCTTTTCAAATCAAACATCAACAAATTAGTGAATTGGACAGTTAAGATAAGTAAAACAACAAAGCAATATAAAAAACTTTAATTCCAAAATCCTATATCGTTTTTTAGAAGAAAGTTAAATATTAATTTATATTTTATTCTTCAATTTTTTGTACTTATGTGTAATGATTAAGCTGCATTAACCTTTCTCATAAAAATAGAAGAAGAAGAAGAAGAAGAAGAAGAAGAAGAAGAAGAAGAAGAAGAAGAAGAAGAAGAAGTTGCATTAGCTAATAAATTTATAATATAAAGAGGTGAGACCTGATTGGGCCTAAGCCCAATGGTTTAGGAGCTTCAAATAGGCTCATTATCCATCAAATCCATTAATGGGCTAAGTTTTTTTATGATGTTCTTAAGAAAAATTCTAAACACAACCCAATATTATTCGAAATGGGATCATTTGTGGCAAATTATGTTGCAACTCTTCAATATTTTTTCAATTTTTTTTTTTAATTTATTATGATTTATTTTAATTTAAATTTTCTATTTAGGGTTCATCCATCCCCAATAAGAGTATATTAAAAAAAAAAAAGTTATGCAACACCAAATGTAACGCAAAAGCAACAGAAGATTTGCTCTGACATTATTCTTTACATCTCCCATTATTTTAAAATTTTAAATATTAATATGATAAGACATATGTATCATTTAGGTCCCGTTGAGGATGGTTTAGTGGTGGAGTGAGGTTGCTTGGAGACCAAAAGTCTCCTCAAGACCACAGATCGGGTGTGTGAGTAAAAAAAAAAAAAAGACATATGTACCCTTTAGCCCCCAACACTTAAAACTTTATCATAACCCCACCTTTTTTCTATAACTAAAAGATGAGAAACAGTGCCCCTTGAGGATGGCCTAGTGGTGAAGTAGTGTTTCTTGCCACCACCAACACCACTAGGTGTGAGCCCGTCACACCTGACTTGCCAAGTATAGTTTACCTGTCTGTCACACCTGACCACGATAGCGGTTGCGGGTTACCCTCGACATCCAAAAAAAAGGAGGTTTGCAGGCTATTGTACAGGGGCGGAGTTTACCCAGTGCGCACCACAATAGCGACTGTGAGTTACCCTCGACATCCAAAAAGAAAAAAAGAAACAACGAGACATAAATCATGGGAAATTATTGTAGCATGTTGGGGTAGTGACACATCTATATCACAATAGATGTATTGGGACACTTTCATGTGTCCTGATAGAACATGGAAGTGTCCCAATACATCTATTGTGACAGATATGATAGTGTGTGTTAGTGCGTACAAGAATTTCCTCATAAATCATAGCTCTTGGTTGGAGTTGTAGGCCGCGGTGGTGACAGAGGAAGAAGAAGTGAGAATGGTGGCGGAGGAAGAAGGATAATCAGCGGTGGTGGTTCTCTCTATTCTTTCTTCTTTTTTTTTTTATTATTATCTTTTGTTATTAATAATAATTAAAATTTTAGTTTTAAAGTGGAAGGATAAAAAATACATTTACTTTACTGTGGTGTGTAAAAAAAGGTGAGAAAATTATTATTATTATTATTATTATTATTACATTTCAAAAAGGAGGAGCAAATTTTGATTTACATTTTCGAAGTGGTGTATCCAATCTCCATTCTCCAATACATTTTAGAAACTAGTTGCTTGTGAGTTGTGATCGTCCCGATCCTCTAAACTCAAGATAAAAATAAAAATAAAATAAAATCAAGATCTCATCCCAATAGGACGTTCGTAGACTAGCATTGCTCCCAATGTCACACGTTCTATAAGTTTAGAGCGTGCACAAAACGAGCAATGCTAGTCGATACCTTGAGATGTCGGATGAAGCGACCCATATGGTGAAATGTGGCTCCAAATTCACCCAGAAAACAGTTCAAAGTTCTTTAAATACAGTTTTAGAGTGACAATATCTAATCAAGCACATACAACTGTGCTCTCTACTGCTACCAGCAGAACCAAGGCAACTTGAACGTGAACGAGAACGAAGAGGGAAGATGACCGGTTCTTCTTATATAGTCCGCCCGTTGGGAAGTCCTCACGGCCTTCTCATTAAGCTCCGCCTCAGCATTTGCTCGTTTCTCCTCTGCTATCCTTCGAGTTGCTGCCAATTTGTTCGTGTACTTCTCCTGTGCTCGAGACTTTAGTCTTTCGGCTTTCACCTAGACCCCCAACAATGCTAACTCTATGAGAAATACCACAATGCCTATGCAGGCAATATAATTAAATGATCTAACATATGAGTAAGTATGCTAATTGATCCATCAATTCATTATTGAGAAGATCCAAACACTAGTAAAATTACAAATATGTCATTGGATATAGGCTCGGATCAACACAATATATATAAGGATCATAGCAGTTCGAGAGAAGGTTACCTCTACTTTCCGCATCTCCATTTCAGCTTTCCTCTTCTGATGATTTTCCCAGGCTTGAATCTTCACTTCTTCGCGTTTAAACCTATAATAGTCTCACAAAAAAGTTAGGAAACTTTATTTTCAACAGGATGTGGAACGATTGCTCAATCAATATACCAGTTACCTCGCCATGTATTTGGCACGCTCGGCCTCATCCCAAGCTGCTGCTCGGGTTTCCAGA
This sequence comes from Perilla frutescens, assembly GCA_026008535.1. NCBI lineage: Eukaryota > Viridiplantae > Streptophyta > Magnoliopsida > Lamiales > Lamiaceae > Perilla > Perilla frutescens. Next base: position 8,393,211 of record BRKX01000018.1, on the reverse strand, counting down.
GGATTTGTCTTGCTAATAGACTGATCATCGGTCTTATTCTCAGCCGTGTTTTCACCATTAGGCCCTTCTCCATCCCTACTCACTACTTGTCTAGTTGCACCATTACCCAGCCTGCCAGCCTCGCCTCTCCTCTCGATCGGGGATGCAACGACGTGACCATTCTCAAGTGCCATCACCCCGTTCTGGCACCTCACAGGAGTCGAGGTCCCTGAAGAAACAGGGCTCCTTGCAGCCGGAGTGGTGGCCCTGATCGGAGTAGCCGTTCTAGACGGCTCTTGGCTAGCCATTGGTGTCATTTCAGTCCCCATATCCCTCACACATATCGACCTCACGACCGATTTACTACTATTAACCGGCTTATTGATCCTCCACACCGACTCATCACAGTCCACAGTCTTAGTTTCCACATCAAACTGATCAACACCATTGGAGCCACTGCAGCCATTTGCCCCCACCCCCGCCTCCTCCTCCTCCTCCTCCTCCTCACCACTCGAGGACTCCTTCTTAGGCACCGGAGCTATCAATCTCCGGTCATCTGCATTCGAGTTTCGCGGAGACGCCTTAGTCTGATTCTTTTCCCCTCTAGACAGATTCACTAGCCACTTCTGTGCATCATCCCATTTCGACGGAGTGGGTTTTCCTAAAGCCGTTCGATGATGAGAAGAGGCGCTACGAGTAAGGCCATTGTTCTTAAACTCGAAACTCATACAACTACCACCTGCAATTTCTTGTGTAATATTGCCATTACTCAAGCACCCTTTATCTTCTATGGATCTCATCCCTTCACTTCACCCCCACTCTCAATCTACACCAGATAAACCCAACCCCAATTCTTTCTCACTCCTCTTTCTCTCTCATGCATACTAATTCAAGATGTATATACAAATCCACCCTATATATGATTTAATTTCTTGATGCCAATCTCAACAATTCATCCAGATCTCAGGATGAATATCTGCACTTTGTTTTGAGTAAACAACAATCTAGTCAGCTAATAATTTATTCCCCCCAAAAAAAGAAAGCAAATTATCTGCAAAAAGAAATTAACCATACCAACTTCAAAAAGATAAATCTCAAAACCTAAGCAAAGTCATGATTTAGCAAAACAAAAATCAATGCACATAAATAACTCTGTTGATTTCAACTTCCATCAACATATAAAACAGTAACGATTTAATTTTTTGAGTTATGTAATCACATTCTCCATAACTAGCACTACTTCACATAACAGCTGAAAAAAGCAGGCAAACATAAATGAATTCCAAAACAAAAAAATCAAAACATTCCCCCAAATCAGTTAAATTTCAACCAAATAAATTAACAACTTTTCACATACATTTATTTTCTTCTTTTGGAGAGATGAGTTGAGCGCATGAGAATTTGTGAGAGCAAAAATAAATGACGCAGAGAATAAAACCTCGAAAGCATGAATGTGGAAAGTTTTGAGCAGAAGAAGTTGAGATGGACCGACTAGTTGATAAAAACTAGTATTATAATATAATATGCATGGTAAAAAAAAATGATGGTTGCATTGAAATGGAGTAAAAAAATGCATAGATGATGCTGCAGTTTGTCACACCTTATAATTATAATTTACAATGGAATCTTGGGAAGAGTTTTGAGTGTCGCTATCACCTCCTAAATAATTGTTTATTATTTCTCTCATTTCTTTCAGATAATCAAGAACACTCACCTCACATACTTTATCTCCAAATAAAATAGGATCAAACTAAAATAATGTTTCTTTATTTATTTATTTGAGTTGGGAAGGGAAATAAGCTAGAGAACGCTGCCTCTCGAATAAATCATACTAGACGTCTATGTTTATGCACTTGAGATTTTATAATTCAATTTGTGCATGGCAATCGTGTATCTATTCTTAAAATTATTAATTTTTTTTTTATTTTTTTATTCAATTTTAATTTTTTTATATTTAGTATAATTTTACAATTTTATGTATGATTTATTCCATCCAATTAAGATTTCTAATTATTTTTTAATATTTAATTTTCATTTTTTAGTTAATATAATTCATTTTTAGTGCTGATTATTCCAAACTTAAGGTATATATATTTTTTAAATTTCAATTTTTAGCAATAAATATTAATTATGATTAGTTATAATATAATAAATTTTATTTTTACAAAAAAATATATTATTAACAATATATAATTATAATGTTGGGACTTGAGGATCTCGTGTGTTGTGTACCCCGGATGTTTCCATTATTTAGGTTGGAAATGCATTAATTGTTTATTTGTGTTTAAAGTATACTTGTTGGATATCTGTGGGGGTAGTCATTTAAGTTGTATACAAATATTATTGCAATAATGTTAGGAAATACATTATAATTCGTGGTTCTCCTTAGTTAATTTGATTTTCTCGTGATTCATGCAGAACTTAAATATGTAATTTTCAATACATATAATACAAAAATGTCGCAATTATTTATACATGATACGGCTCATTTTTTTGTCTAAAATTGTCATGTAATTTACCAATATTTTACATTGTGAAAAAAGAAAAGAGAGAACAATAAATTAAATAAGATACATGAAATTGATAAATTGCAACGGTAGTGAGAATTGAGAAACAAAAGCATCAGAGTGACACGTGAAATATTTCAGAATATATATTATCACATAAATTAATATGTGTGTGTGTCTATATATATATATATATATATATATATATATATATATATGTCAGATTGAGGGGGGCCATTTGGTTGGGATATTAATTTCTGAGATATTTCACATGGGCTGGAATGATGGGCAAAAAATATGATAATATATAAAAATTTGGTGTGGTACAATTTTGGCAATATTAAAATAATTAATCGGCTGATGGATCACTTAATCTCTTGCCATCATATGTCCTTTTCTAACAATTATTATTTGCATTAATTTGCCAACAATTTAATAATTATTTAGTAATTTTCATTAATGTTATTGTGAGCAGCCAATATGATTCTGATTTTTATGCAAGTAGTCTGACAAGTATTGCTTGATGGATTGTTAAAACTATCGAAAATTAGTTTTTCACGTTGAATTTCTTATTACACAGTCTCTCCGTATTATATTATGTGTTACATTTTTAAATTACAAAAAAAAATTCTATTGTGATTTAGTATAATTTTGTGATTATTTGTAGGGTTCACCCCACCCAATTAGGGTTTATAATTAATTTTTAATATTTAATTTTTAATTTTCAATTAATAATTCATTATTATGGTTTTTTTTTAAATTATGTTTTATAACTTTTTAATTCATATTTTTGTTGATAAAGATTGACTATGATTATTTATGTTATACTTAATTTTTATTTGATATGTCGTTGCAGTGTGCCATGCCTCAGACGAGGGTGATGAGAAGATTTTCTTCGTAATTAGTCATGAGGGCCATTATTGAATGAAAGGGAGAATGAAAGTGAATTTGAAGAAGTGTATGAATTAAAGTGGGATAGGTATATGCATTTATAACAATGACAATCTGATGGAACATCACAAGTTACGAGCCTTTAAAACAATGCATTTATTTATGTAAATATGTATTATAATCAAGGATGAAAATATCGCGAAATATCGCGGATATATCGCAGATATATCGCGGATATTGACATTGCGATACGGATATTGGAGGGAATATCTTTTTTCCCGAATATCGACGAGAAATCGCAATATGTCGCAATATATCGCAAGATATCGCAAAATATCGCAAGATATCGCAATATATCGCGATTTTTTTAATATTTCTATAATATATTTTGATTTTTATTTAATACTATATATTTTTGTGATCTTTTTTAGGTCTTCAATGTAATTGTTTGAGTTGCAATATTCTTTGCTTTATAAAGACATTCACTTTGCAAAAAAAATATAAGAGAAAGAAGACCGGGAAATCAACGGATGTCTTAGAAAAAAAAGTGAGATGCACGTGCACCAACTTTATTTTTTCATTTTTTCAGTTAGAGGACATGATGGACAAATCACTAAAATTTTTCTCCCCATATATCACACGAAATTGAAATCTAAGATTGAATATAAATTATTTGTCAAATCTTGATTCTATGAATATTGGTGGCACTGATCATAGTGATATGTCCCAAGATTCATATGCTTCTTACACATATGGGAGTTCACAAATTGATTGGACTATTCAAAATATGTATCAACAAAATAATTGGATCAGTGGACATTATCCAATTCATGGTGAAGTTGTTGGAAGAAATCAAGAAACATATCAAGCGCATGTGCATAATTATATCCATAATTACTCGAACGTGATAAGTTGGTACCAATATTGTTTAGAACAAGATGACATTCCATCTACTATATTTGAACCTCATAGATTCTCATTTTGGTATTAATTGTACTTTATAATGTTTATTTAGTCATTTTATGTTGTATTATATATTATTTTGTCAAATGTATTGTCTCAGACGGTATTTATATAATGTATTATTCATATATTTGCTTTCAAAATACAATTCTATCAAAAAAAATTAGTGGAATATGTGCATAATAATATGTCATAATAGTTCCTAAAATTTCATGCTAAATTTCCAAGATTTTAATATGATTTCCGTCATTTTTTTCAATTTTCTGCGATATCGATATGCGATATCGATATATCCGTCGATATATCCGTAAAATTGAAGTTGCGATATATGTTGCGATAGCGATATTTTCATCCTTGATTATAATTGAGATTTGATATGGAATCATACGTGTGATTATGTTGGATTTGGTTGAAATGTGATGTATATAAGTCAAAATTGGAAAATTATAAATTTGTTGTGTTAAATTGCAAGATATATTTTAATATATTAGTCACAATACCTAACTACCCATTCAGATTAATAAAGACGTGAATTAAATTATGATCTGATATGACAAGTTTGCATGCAATGATGTGATTTGAAAATCGTGTAATGACAATAAATTGAAAAATTAAAAAATTAAAAACAACAATTATTAAATCGTGTAATGACAATAAAATGAAAAATTGGAAATCTAGATAAGAATTATTAATATAATATATAAAACCACTCTTTATATGAACCATGAAAAATGTAAAAAATTATTGTATTAATTTATATGGAACATGATAAAACCACTCTTTATATGAATCATAAAAAATTAGAAAAATTATTGTATTCATATGAATCATGATAAAACCACTCTGTATATGAATCATGATAAAATTAATCTTTATATGAATCATGAAAAATTTAAAAATTATTGAAATTAAAAAAAATATTGTATTTATATGAATTGTGACCATAATACATTATATAGTAACCAACAAACCATATAGTTATTACAATCATAAACCCTGGATGCTTGCTCTTGCCCTTCCAAACCCTTGCTTTTCCAAACGTTTGATTATGTTGGATTTGGTTGAAATATGATGTACACAAGTCAAAATTGGAAATTTGTAAATTTGTTGTGTTAAATTGCAAATCATATTTCGATATATTAATCACAATACTCAACTACCCACACAATAATAAAGATGTGAATTAAATTATTATGTGATATGACTTGTTTGCATGCAATGATTAACTCACCATTTAGATAACCACAATCGATAAGGTAATATATATATATACACACATATATATATATATATAGATTTGTATTTAATTTCAATCTAAAATCTAGCTAAGAATTATTTAAAATCTAGATAAGAATTATTAAATATAATATATAAAATATATTAAACATGTCTAGATAAGAATGAAATTGAATTGCAAATAGATAACAACAATCTAAATTAAATTGAACCACTCGTAGTTAGTTGTAAAATAACGTAACTATGTCATCATGTGAAATTAGAAAATCACTTTTTATATGAATCATGAAAACATGAAAAATTATTGTATTTATATGAATCATGACAATAATAAACTATATAGTAACCAACTAATCATATAGTTATTGAAACCCTAAACCCTAGAAGCTTGCCCTTACCCTTCCAAACCCAAACCCCTACCCTATGACTTGCAGCCTAAAACCTAAACCAAAAGTAATACACGCGGATTAATGATGATACACAACCCTTTGTATTCATCTTAATTGTCCCTTCATTTATCCTTTCCTAATACTCAACCGTATCTTCTACAAAATCTTCATTATTCCATCTCCATTCAGATTCGCTTTTATTACTCTATCTCCTTTATTATTTATCTCTATCTCTCCCTCTCTCTCTGTCACTCAGTAGACCATGTCTGGCCACAACTTGCCCACTACAGGTATGAGAGCGGTGATGGTTCATCGGAACATGCCCCGCCAAACTGCTCATGAAGTCCACTATTTCACGGCTATGTCAAAGACAATGGAGTTTCAAAACCGTCTGGTAAAGATAGATCTCTCGTTATCTTAGGTGTTTTCCCTAATTTAACTTAATTAAGTGTATTCCCTAATTTGTTTCGAAATAGGGTTTAACTTTTGTTTCTATTTTGGACTAGAATCTACCGTCTTGTGTTGTTAATTATACTGCTGAAGAAGACTGCATGTTGAAGTTTCACATTGGCATCAATAAGGTATGTTTTAATGTTGCATGCAAATATAAGCTAATTTTTTATTCCAAGAGGAAGAAATACTCGTATTTGAGCCGTCTCGTCAGTGGTTGGAAAGAGGTGATTGAGTTTATGGAACTCAATCAAGGAGATTCCATCAAGTTTCAGAGTTGTACGTGTAATCCTCGCCGTTTTTATATTACAAGACTGCTTCATGATGGTCTCATCGAAGTGAAGAAAGAAGAATTTGATGGAATTTTCTGAAAATTTGAAGAAGGAATTTTATGATATTTCTGATTAATTAGATGATGTTTTATTTAGGGTATTATATTATGAACAATGGCACTTTATGTATTTTTGTCTTTATGTGTATTTATGTATTTTGATATTATATATTAAGTTTATGAATATTTAATGTTTGTGAACGATGGTGTTATTTTTGTAAATAAATTGATTTTGGAGCTTGAAAAATGAAAGATTTCAATAATTTAAATTAGGTTTTAGTACTAGTTCGAAAATTGAAAATTTAAAAATGAAATCGTAATTTGAAATGAACTTGAAATGTTAAAATTTTTAAAAATTGAAAATTTGAAATGTTAAAAAATCAAATATTTTGAAACTTTCAAATTTCGAACCATTAATTTCACAATAAAACATGAAAAATTTCATAGTTATAACCCTTAAAAAGAAGATTAAAAACTAAAATTTCAAAACTCCAAAAGCTAAACCCTCACACTAAAAAGGTCAATTAAAAAATTAGAAAAAATAGAAAAGTAAATGACAATTATTACTAAACCATCCAGTTAGGGTTTAGTGACTTTGAGCCCAACAAAATCTAAATTATCAACCCTTAAACAAACTTGGCATGCATTATTCTACGTAATTCAATCCTAAACCGTCCATACTAACCAGTCACAAGAAAAGTAACCATTATATTTCTTAAACAAGATTTAAAGTAAGATTTTTCAATTTAAATGAGTATATTCAAATTTGCACACTAACACATTTCTCTAGAATTTCCAATCGAATTTGGCTACAATTGACTCACGATTTTCTAGCATTTTCGTACAATTAAATCATTGAATATTACATTGAAATTAAATCATTGAATAAATTTAACGTAAGAAATTTGTGAGGACGTAAAATAACTTAACATAAGAAATTGATTAAAAACATTATTCTCGATTGCACCTACATAGTCAAAATAATGGACTAGATTACATTAATCTTATGAGGGTGCAACTCCACTACTTTTACGACTACCTCCGTCACGTCCCGCAACAGTTTGTCATACGACCGCGATCTCTACGATCACCTCTTTCCAAACATGATCTAATTCGTTTCTCGGTAGGCCTTACTTTAGTCTTAGTAATTTGTGGATTAAGAATAAATGTGTCTTTGTTCACTTGTGATGACCGTTGTTCACTAGCGTTGTTGGCCGGTTCCTTGCCCCAATTCTCAATTGATTTATTCATTGCATCAATAGTTATTTTTGCAAACTCCGTGAGAATCTCAAATTACCAAATCTGTCGTGACTAGAAAAAGTTTATCCATCTCTTGATATCTTTTGTACTCATCTGTCATGTGTGGATATCCTTTGAAAAAAAAAAGAACAATTTCTAAGTACATCTTTTCTCCCCCTCCTCAAAATGTACCTCTCATTGATAATTTTTAATCATAGAGTCCTCATGACTTCGAAAATATGACAACATAACAATCATTTTAAACTTAAAATTCTTATAGTTGCATTCAAATACTCCTCATTTCTCCGATACTCAACCACATATGTATAATCCCTCTTATAAAAATTATTGATAATCTTTGTCTCCAATAAAATAATATTAATTAATTACACTAAATTAAATAACACATGCAATTCATATTTTAATAACATGCAAAAAATATTTAACTTAACTAACTTGCTGTGACTCTTGGTTATATTGGACAAAACAATAATTCATTCGCTCAATATTATCTTGAACGCGCTTGAAGATTGAATTAGTATATACCTCTTGATGCACTATTTATTATGTAATTAACTGCAACTAACACAGGTCACTGCAATATAGGTAGTAAATTAGATATCGTATCTACAGGGATCATAATTTCGATCAACTAAGTACTAAGCTAACATATTTCTATTATTCAGACTATCTATTTTAGGGTTGAATTAATCCTAGTCAAATAATTAAAATTAAATTCCTAAATTCAATTATCAAATCGAATGCAAATAGAAATAAATTAAAAACGTAAATTATCAAATAAATAAAATAATTAATCATAGGGAATGGATACACATGAATCCATTATATATTAATCTAATTCCATCAACTTTCAATTTAATCCAATTATCGGTGGATGATCAGAATTCTAATTTCCTATCTCCGTCAGGTCTCAAGATAAAAGTAGATTAACAATTTATCTATTAATTTCGTCTCTAGATTAATTATTAACTCCCAATAGATCAACATATTTAAAACCTTCTACAGATCACAAGTACGTGTATCAAATCATTCAATTTAATCCCACTAATTAATTATCTCCGCCATAACTCAAATTAATTAGCTAGCATACAATGACTATGACCTTAATCATGCATGAGAAATCTAAACTTGAAAGTTTGAACACAATAATCAGAAGGATAAATTGATAAAGAATTAAATCAATACATAATTTCATACATGCTACAAACCCTATAATTAATTATAAAAATTAGTCACACATAATGGAATCTAAGATAAAGAAATAAATAAATAAATCAAAAGACATAATTAAAATTGCAAACTGTTAAAGGAACCGTAGTTGAATTATGTAAAAGAAACTTCAATCTTCAAAGTTGTAAAGAAACATCCGTCCACGAAGCTAGAAAATCTAAAATAAAACTGAAAAATAATAATAAAGAGGTGTGTGGAAGGTGTAAAAATCATCCAATAAGGAAAGAAACAGAAAATCCGCCAAACGCGCTTCAGTGCATGGGCCGTGCGCTAAGCAAATGCCAATGCCCGGGCCGTGCGCAAGTGCTTGGACGAGTCTGGTGGCAAGGGGGCGCACGGGCCCTGCGCTAAGAATTCATTACTGCACAGGCCATGCGTCAACTTCTGACGACCGACACTCATCACCGTTTTACTCCGTTCTCGTCGTTTCTCATCTGATTGACCTGATTCAAATTGCAGAATGACTCCAACTCGATCCACTATCTTTCTAACCTATCTCCCAACTGAATTAGATTCCAAAATGATCCCTTTTATAGCTCAAACTTCTACACAAAGAGCAAAAATATGAAATTACACAAGAAAACGCAAAACTATGACTAAACACCAACCTTTGCATTCATTAACCATTAAATATCATCCAAATAAACACCAAAATACATACAAAAGCCATGTTTATCATCTCTTGAAACTGTTCCTCCCATTTGTACTCCGTCAAACATCTTCTCCTCTTTTTCGTTGATTCAAAATCGAAATGGAACTCCTTCTGGAACTTCTTACCAATAGTCATCTCATATTGTTACATAAATTGTGTAAGGGTACACCTCGAGTGAAGATACTCATCAAAGTAAGCATGCGTACCCAAACTTCGTGCCATTGAGATCATTCCAGCCCAAAATATATGGTTCAAATACACCGGAACCCATTTTTCCCTTTCACTATACAAGTCTCCCAGCCATCTGTTGTCTTCAAGTCCATGTTCTACAATCAAGGCTGCCCAGTTAATCTCAAATATTGCAATATCAAGACTGTCATAAGCAACTACTTTCCATTCATTGATGACTCTGTTATAATCAGCCACGCTTCGGAAGTTAACTGGCAATTTAGCCATAATATGCCAAATGCAGTATTGATGAATAGTTTCAGGCATAACTTTTTACAAGGCCAGCTTGATACTATCATCTTGGTCCGTAATAATACCGACGAGAGCTACCCCATCCATTGCAGCAAGCCAATTGGAAAAGTTCCATTTGAAAGAGGTTGTGTTTTCTTGTATGACCAAAGTACAACCCAACAATATTGAATGACCATGATGATTAACTCCAACGACTGAAGCAAATGACATCTGGTGCCTAAAGTATTATAATTATATTAGAAAACATATTGTATATACATATAAGCAACAAACAAATTAATGTAATCATAAGCGTACCTATTGACGATGTAGGTTGTGTCGAAACTCACTACATCATTAAATTTTTCATAAGTTGCTCGACTTCTAGGATGAATCCACAAAACATTGCGTAGTCTACCCTCATCATCAACATCCATCAAATGATAAAAATTTCCATCTCTAAATTTCAATAATTGAAAAGATTTTGAACAGTTTCTGCATCTCCATCCCCTATTCTCATCATTCTTTGTTCATCGATATAATTTTGACAGTCTTTACGGAGACATCCTAAGTTTTCAGGACCCCATTTTGAACTTCTAAAAGTCGAATATTTTTAGAAGGTCTTATACCTGCCCTGTTGATTACTTCTAATTATCTCTTCATGTGTATCGTCAAATGCCTATGTGCAGACATCAAAATTGAATAAACTGGATCAAGCTGGTGATTGTGTTCGTTAAAAATTGATGACACAACCCAACTTTCACCAATCATCTTCTTTGTATTTAGCCTAGCTTTGTAGTCATTTTTCTTAGAAAGGGTACTTGTTGGCGATCATTTTCTCGACTTACAACAGACAATGAGAGCATACTTCACTTCTCTCTCTAAATATATTTCATTTACCGAACTCATTTTGCAAAATGCTTTTTTCATAACAGAAAATCCATTCCGTTTACCAAATACTTGATAGTCTTCAAATAGGCCTTCGAGAGTGGCGTATAACATACCTATTTGAGGGCCGCTACTAGAATCAGCATCACCATTTTCGATGGTAGTTTCAGCTTCGTCATTTTCGATGGTATTTTTAGCTTCTCCATCTCCATTGTTTGTATTCTCATCTCCACTTAAGTCAGAATCTTCTTCAAATATTTCCTCGAACAATACTCTATAATTAATTGCAACCATCTTATTGAGGTTATTTTATGGAGTATAAACTAGAAAATATGATGGGGGAAGGATAGCTATGTAAATGGTCTGGTGTGTTTATTAACCGTGCTAACTTGTAATTAAGATAAATAATTATGTTTCCATGTCATAATATAATTTAAAACTCTTTGAGATTACCTAAAAGAATTAGCGGGAGGTAGAACGAAATGGGATGGAACGGTTGACGCTTATCAATCCTATTTTAGAGTCAAAACTAAGTAAAATTATATTAATAAAAACATCTAAATTTTTAATTAATTTTTAATTTAATATTTTCAACATATTCAGAGATTCTGTATGAATAGGCGAACCCAACAAATTATGCAGTTTCCCATCAAATAATAGGATTTGATATTGAAATTGACCGATGCATTTTACTAATTATGAAGCTCAGAAAAATAGAAATAGTGTGTGCGTGCAGCATTTTACTAACTAGTATTTCTCCCGTGCGATGCACATAAATCATTTTATGCATTTTAGGTTTGAATAATATAAATTATTTATAAATACAAATAAATAATTTTTACAAAAGTGAAGTATAAAAATATTGAAATTGTATAAGTGATTTTTGGATATAAATAGGAGTGTGCAAAACTAAATCAAAACCAAAAACCGAACCAAATCGAGTTATTTAGTTAGGTTGGTTTGGTCATTTTTTTTAGTTTTGGTTTGGTTTTAAATATTAAAACCAAAATATAGTTTGGTTCGGTTTCAATTTAAGTAAAAAATATTTTGATTAAAACCGACCCAACCACACACACACACACACACACTATATTTATAATTTATGATTTATAATTCTAATATTAATTATATCTAAAGTAATAAATTTAAAAAGTATTTATACCTAAATAATATTAGTAATTCTAATATTTAGTTTCAATTTTCTAGTTATAGAATTTTTAAAATACTTACTTATTTAATATATGATTTGTTATCTATTGAGTGCGTGTTATTCTCTTTAATTAGATATAATTATTTTGGGAAAAAAATATAATCACTAAAAATTCGGTTAAATCGAAAATCAAACCAAACTAACCAAAAAATTACTTATTTGGTTTGGTTTGAATTTTTTTAAGAAATTTTTTATTTGGTTTTGTTAGTTTAGCTCGATATTGCACAAACCAATCATTCGCACACCTTAGATATAAGCAAGGATGAAAATATCGCGAAATATCGCGGATATATCGCAGATATATCGCGGATATTGACATTGCGATACGGATATTGGAGGGAATATCTTTTTTCCCGAATATCGACGAGAAATCGCAATATGTCGCAATATATCGCAAGATATCGCAAAATATCGCAAGATATCGCAATATATCGCGATTTTTTTAATATTTCTATAATATATTTTGATTTTTATTTAATACTATATATTTTTGTGATCTTTTTTAGGTCTTCAATGTAATTGTTTGAGTTGCAATATTCTTTGCTTTATAAAGACATTCACTTTGCAAAAAAAATATAAGAGAAAGAAGACCGGGAAATCAACGGATGTCTTAGAAAAAAAAGTGAGATGCACGTGCACCAACTTTATTTTTTCATTTTTTCAGTTAGAGGACATGATGGACAAATCACTAAAATTTTTCTCCCCATATATCACACGAAATTGAAATCTAAGATTGAATATAAATTATTTGTCAAATCTTGATTCTATGAATATTGGTGGCACTGATCATAGTGATATGTCCCAAGATTCATATGCTTCTTACACATATGGGAGTTCACAAATTGATTGGACTATTCAAAATATGTATCAACAAAATAATTGGATCAGTGGACATTATCCAATTCATGGTGAAGTTGTTGGAAGAAATCAAGAAACATATCAAGCGCATGTGCATAATTATATCCATAATTACTCGAACGTGATAAGTTGGTACCAATATTGTTTAGAACAAGATGACATTCCATCTACTATATTTGAACCTCATAGATTCTCATTTTGGTATTAATTGTACTTTATAATGTTTATTTAGTCATTTTATGTTGTATTATATATTATTTTGTCAAATGTATTGTCTCAGACGGTATTTATATAATGTATTATTCATATATTTGCTTTCAAAATACAATTCTATCAAAAAAAATTAGTGGAATATGTGCATAATAATATGTCATAATAGTTCCTAAAATTTCATGCTAAATTTCCAAGATTTTAATATGATTTCCGTCATTTTTTTCAATTTTCTGCGATATCGATATGCGATATCGATATATCCGTCGATATATCCGTAAAATTGAAGTTGCGATATATGTTGCGATAGCGATATTTTCATCCTTGGATATAAGACAACATGAATTAAATAATTGTCATTGTATTGGACTTGTAAGAAAGAAATATATTGTGTGCAATTTATTAATCTACAATATTTTGTTTTCCATCAGTTTTATTTATTAAAAACTACTAAATAATGTTATGAACACATGTAAATAAAAAAAATGCATTAAAACATTATGAATTATACGTATATTAAATTGATAAATAATTAAAAAAAGAAATAAAAAACAAAGTTATTTTGATTTTTCGAAAATATATTACTATAATGGATATTTAATTGTTTACAATGGTTTGCAGTAATATTAAGCACTTTTCTAAAATAATTTTTTGGGTTAATTCATTCTTAAGTCGCTAAACTTTTATATACATTTTGTTCCAATAGATCCTTCAATATTTTTTTTGGTTTAGTAGATCATTCTACTTCTATAATACATTTTCTCAAGTTTCTGTGTTTTCTAATTATATTTTGAGAGGTTCATGGATAAATTTTTATTGTTTTAATAGCTCCTTCTACTTATCTATTTGATCTCAGATAGTCTTTATTAAATTGAACTAACAAAGTTGCTAACCTCTTTGTTGTTTAACCCAACCAATTTATTAAAAATTACTAATGAAATTTTCATCAAATAATTAAAAAAACAAAATTTAAAAGAGAACACATAATTATCTAAAATATGATAAATTATATTATGGCATAAAAGGAGGTGGATTATCTAAAAAAACAAAAAAAAAATGAAAAATTATTCAAATTAAATTTGTATGTTATAAGTTTGAATGAAAATAAGATAGAAAATATGATTCTTTACTTTGAAGGAAGACAATATTTTTTGGACAATTAATAAGTAAATTTTCATTTTTTTTTCCTAAAAAGGTGTTTTTTTTGTTGTTGACTTCACATGTGTAATGCATGTTGAAAAATGCAAATAATTTCTAAATATAAATATATACTATTAAAAGTTGGAAGGATTGCTTAAATATGAAAATAATTTTTGTAGAGCAACATGTAAATAATTAAGAATGAAGAAAATCTAAAAAATTGAAATTGCGAATAGTTGAACATAAAAACATAAATAATGATTTCAAAATTGATACACATGCTCATATGTTCTTGGAAAACTAATTTTATTGTTCAAAGTAACTTCAAATTTTATTCATAAGCTTATGCAACCAATTGATGTAAATTTTGTTTAAATGCTTTAACAGAATACCATAGCAATTTATGTTAGTTTGAATATGAATAGAAGAATAAAATATGATTAAAAATAAAATGAAATACCTTCAAAACGCCAACGTAGTGGCCACAAATATATATCTTGGTCAAAAGAAATATGTGGATGATCAAATGAAAAGAGTAAAAGTTACACTGCATACAGTAAAAAAAAATCACATCATCCCGACGTACATTCTTTAATATTCAAAACTACATAGAGAAATCTTCCATTACAAAATGAAAAATTTAGAAGAAAAAAGGTTAAAATTTAAAGTTAGCAAATTAAAAAACACACCATCCAGATGAAACTTTTTGGATGATCCCACTATTGTAAAAAATAATTGAATCAATTGGCTCCAATTGACCTTCTCCTAAAATATAAAATTCAATTAACAAATATATATTAAATAATTACTGTGATAACATTGTAGCACTAATATAAACAACAAATACAATTTAAGAATTCATAATACTTTATTCCAATTTCATCTTATACCTTTCAATTCATCATCCTAATAATTAAGAACACACACACACACTAATATGTGTGTGCGCTTGCGGGAGTTCAGGGCCGATAGGCCAAGGTGAGATTAGCAGTGGATAAAGCGAATCGCTGTAAAAAAAGACCTATAGCATGAAGAGTGTGCCATTAAGTCAGGCTCTGCAAGACCTTTCTCAGGCAATAAAGTAAGGACAGTTTCGAAGTTCCCAAGAGGGAGTACTGATGTGACGAAGCGAAAAGAAGTATAGAAAACCAGGCTTTCTAAAGATGTTCGATGCCGCAGATATCAATAAGGAAAGCTGGGAGCTAGCCACAGAGCTGATCGGTGAGTGCGCCTATTTATGAGGAATCCCTCCCCCTTGACCTTGAGTTGGACCTGTCCGTAGATCACAGCATCAATGAAGAAAGGTGGCTCATCGACTCCATTATCCGAAATGGAAGGACTGGCCCCTGACTCGATATGGAATGACCAATGTCTTGCCACAATCCTCAATCTCTGACTGAATGGACCGTTGCATCAATGATCAAGATCAATGACCCAAATCCATAGATCGTAATGGCGGTTTTGACTCGAATACAGGATCTTTTAGTATGTAGAGAGAGCTTTGGACTGCACTGAACAGATAGGCCCCCAAAATCGGATCTCAGTCTTCCCCTTTTCTAGGCGTGGGTATGTGGGAGACCTCGAAGGTACCGACCTCTTTTCTTTTTGTTTCCTTTTTGTGGTGATTGTCGTCGATCCGTTATAGCTTGCAGAGGGGGCTCCGTTTGATACACACAATACGTCCTCTTCCCGAGATGAACGATACATCCGCTTGACACCGAGATTTGTGGTTAGTTGCTATAGGGCATTGGCTCCCTCTTCCTGGACGTCGCCCTAGTATCCTCGCAGCAAGAAGATACTAGGTCAGATAGAAGGAAAGAGTCTCCAAAAGGGCGGGTTCGTGGACAGGTCTTTCTTTGTCCCCTTCCGCTAAAAAGTCCTAGGGTGAACGACAGTTCCTTGCTATCTCTTTTTTTCCGGCCTTTCTTTTTTAGGTAAGGCTGGAACGTGTCCTTTCCAAGGCATGTGTGAAACAAAGTTAAGAAAAAGACAACGATATAGGGAAAATATATAATATGATAAAAATGATTACTTCAAACAATCACGACCATCACTCTTTCAATTTGCAACATCATAGAAATCAGATAAAAAATATAGCAAAAAAAAGAAATAAATGTAATTATATTAAAAAAGACTCCAAAGAAATAGAAAAGAATAAAATTTTGTAAACATATTATTATTATTATGAAAACTTACATTACTTGATTAACGTAATTGAAGATCGTTTACATTTATATAAATTGATGATTACATGCTTTGATTAACAATAATATTCTTGTAGATTGACTAAAGTAATTGTAATATATGTAATTTTATTTTGTATAGACGTGATTAATTTAATTATATGATAATATTCTAATTAGTTATATAGAATATAATGAAATTTATTAGGATTGAATGAATAAACACATGTTAATTTTAGTAACACGTAATTTGCATTAATTATTAAAATATTATGATAGAAATTTGCATGCATGTAACATTAAATTAAATATTTATTAAATTATTGTATTGTTAATTGTCTAAAATACCCTTATAAATGGGAGGGAAAAAGTGGATTGCATGGGTGTGTTATAATATATATATATATATATATATATATATATAGATTACTAATGTACCACTTAATTTCGATATTAAAACATGAGAACTATTTTTATTTTTTATTTTCATTTTTTTGGTGTAGAAGAGCATGTGCAGTAATATCAACTCGTGAGGGGGCCATGTGCATTTGCCACATGCATCCAAACATTGCATTAATTCTATGTAATTGAGAGATTCATGTTATTCTACACATTAAATTAATTAATTTTACAACTTACAAGCGTGTGTTACGCAAGTATAAATTTCACTACTCCATCTCTCTCTCTCTCTCTTTCTAGTGCCTACTAATATAATGTACTAATAATCGCTCGCCCGTTCATAGAAACATAAAATTTTATTCTTTTAGTTAAGAAAATAGTGGATCTTGAATTCAAAATGTTTCTATTTTACACATAAATCTTCACCGTTTGAACATTTTTCGACACTCAATGACTCACCGTGACACGTTTTGTAAAGGGTAAAATTTATGAGGAAATGGATGAGAGGATAAAAAGGAAAAAAAGCAAAAAGGTTGGAGAGAAGAGGGTAAGTGTGGAATAATGGAATAGAATAGGTATCTCCCATCGAAAACGAAAAGTAGCCGTACTTGTGAAAACGATTGTTCCTAAAGATTAATCAACTCCAAAATATACCTGTGGATTCCATGCACTTTATTTCAGATTGTGACTCTTCAAGATGCCATTGGATATTGAGATCCTCTAATTTTGTTGTATTTCGTGACATCGTGAACATATATTTACATGCATTAATAACGTTGGAATATATAATTAAAAATGCGACTAAAATTATGGAATTAATTGGTTAGATGGTCTCATCATATTATTTTGAGCTAGGACTATAATTATTAATTAGGCCCATTCTAGAACCCATCACGCCGAAAGATATTTGGACCAAACTAGCTTTGTTATTATTTAATTGACGATATATAATAGAGTATTAGAGTATATAGTTAGCTGACTGTTCAACGCAAGAGATATTAAATGAATACAATAATTTCGACGAGTTGGATTACTTTGGTAAAAGTAACAAGGGTAACGATTCTCAATTATTATTGGGAAGTGCTTTTATGTCAGGAGCTGAGAAATAATTAAAAGATGGCAAAATTTCGGATACAACTCATGTGTCCAACAATTTCAGTCAGACCGGCCCGTTCATCTCGAAACTCGGTTCATATCCGACCAAAAAAAGTATCACTTCTAACACTGAAAAATATCCGTCTGCTACTTGGTTTATATGAGTTTACTTCATCTCAATTACTGTTAGGGTTTTCTTTTTAAGGACTTATAATTTTTTTAGAATTTATTAAATCTCAATTAGAGTTTACAACTATTTTTTAGAATTTAATTTCAGAACTTGTATATGTATGGAAAAACGAATATTTTGTAATTTTGGCTCATAAATCCTTAAAGAGGATTATGATTATATTATAGATGGGTTGGCCTATATATTGCTTTGAATTAATTTTAGGGCTTGGGCCTGTCCGCCAACCGATTTTGCAGGGCTTCATCTTAGTAATTGAATATATTTTATATCCAGTTATGCTTTATTGCATTGGTTCAACAATGACCCTAAAAACCGAACCCAGTGCAATTCGATCTGCCGGGTTTTAAAACAAAAACACAAAATTTGATTCTTAGGTTTCGGTCGGTCCTGAGAAAAAACGCCCTACCCGACCGAATTACCCGAATAAGAAAAAAGAGTAAATTACATTTTAATATCTATATTTTGGACTGATTTTAAAAAATGGTTCATGTTTTCAAAATTAACAAAATAGTATCCACTTTCTCAAAAAAAATGCAAATCTAACATTTATTAATTTTCAGCTTGGAAACCTGCATAATTGATTGCATTCTAACATTTCTATTTCCTCGTCCGCGTAAAAAAAATCATCCAATCGAAAATCTTAAAATACAATCAATAACATACGGTTTTTTGAAAAAGTGTATCAATGTAAAATTTATGCAAAAAAGAATTGCATAGCCTTTTAAAAATATTTTTTATTTTATAATATAAACACTATACAGTAAGAAGGTGATCAGTATGATAGAATAAAATTAGGTATGAATGGAATGAACTTAGGGATTGAATGAGGGTCTGAATGGAATGACGATTCTTATGATTGGTATGTATACGGAATGAAGAACATAATGAAATATCAATTTTTTTATCTTATATAATGAATATTTTATGTACTTTAAAATTTTATTATATTTGAATAAAGTGTACGTAGTAGCTAATAAATATAAACACAAGCCTTAATTTTTCTTTTATATTTCTAAACGTCATTTTTCTTTTTTAGTATATGATTTTTTCTAATTTTTTTAGCAAATTATAATCTATGTATTTTATTGAAAAAATTTATTCTAAAATATTTAATTAATCAATATATAATAATTTGTATAAATTAATAAAAATATTTTTACGTCATAGAAAAAATACTTTAACATTTTAATTTTTCATTTGAATATATTAAATTATATCAAATATATAAATATTTTATATTGTATTATATCATATTTTTATGGTATATTTATTTCGGAATGACTTTCATTTTTCTTCAACAAAGTTATAAAAACTATGAAAATTTGATTTTAACATATATTTTTAAATTATATTTTGAAAATAACAACAATTTTATTATTATTATAACAAATTATTTAATTTAATTTTTGATTTATTTTTCTAAATATGATAAAATAATATTATAAAACATGATTATGTATAAATATATCATATATTAATTTTTTTGTCATTAGGAATATCTAAATTCATAGGGGTGGGTGGAGTGGTTATTCCCCTTCATCTGGGAATAGGGATTCCATCGGAAATAGTGATTCTCGATTTTGAATCATAGCAATCGGTGGAATGGGAATAGACATATGAATGATCTCATTCAATTCCACCATACCAATCATGTCCTAATAGTTTGAGTAAGTGTAACACAAATTTTTATACTCCCCCCGTTTCGAAATATTTGTTGTTTTAGATTTTTTTATCTAGAATTAACAATTAATTTTGTGGACAAATATACTTATCCCTCATATATGCCATAAAATCTAATTCATCTATATTTTCCTAAAAAATAACAACATTTTCTCTCTCCATATATTTCTCTCTCTCCATTTTGTTAGAATCAAGAAATTTTGTAGGATTTGAGAGGGTTAAAATTGAGAGAGAGGATGTCAAATTATAAAAAACAACAAACATTTTGAAACAAAACAAAAAACCTAAAACAACAAACATTTCGAAATGGAGGGAGTGTTTAGTTTGGTAAAATACAAAACAGTGTACAATAAATGATTTCAGGATCAAAACATATTTATATGGATCAAATCTCTATTTTTCATCTGATGATTATCTTTAAAACTTGATCTTCAAATGGTCTTCGAAGTTTTCGGGAAAGATTTGTGTTCTCGATCTTTTTGGACTTGGTATTTGGATTTGGTCTTCAAAGTTTTTAGAGAAGATTTGTATCGTCGATCTTCTTTGACTTGACATTTGGACTTGATAATGTTAACCGGGGGCTGACGACCTTGATTCCGGATTGAACGTTGGATTTGAGGTAATTCTGACGAATAACGACTTGAATCTTGCTAGAACACCTTGGATATTGAGACTTTATAACGTCGTCTGGAGGGTTTGAGAACTTTGATTCCGGATCGGATGTTGTATGAGATGACTCTAGCGAAGAACGGCTTGAATGTTGGAGAGAAGTTCATAGAGAATTTTTCTCCAACTTCTTGAGCTCTTCAATTCTAACTTCCGGTATGATTTTCAACTGATATGGAGACCCCTATTTATAGTTGTAAGGAGAGAGATCTAGAGTTGACGTGACCTACTGTTGGAAATTGATATATATCTTTTGAAAGATATTTACTTGTTGCCAAAGAACTTGATGTTTGTCATATAATAATATCTTTATTATTTAAATATTTTATCTAATTTTTGGATTTGATATGATTCCAAAACTAAATAAATATATTAAAATCAGTGAAAGTATTATTTATAATATTGTAAAATTTCACCACCTACAGTAAGGTTCAATGGTTCGCCTCTTTGCGCTCGGTTTCAGGCTTTCAGCGGTTCACCACTTCACCTCCTCATCTCTCTCTTGCACACCCGTCGGTGGCTGCCGCTCACTTCCCTCTTTCTCGTCGGTCGCCAGTAGTCGCGAGTAGCAGCTAGTAGCCACAACTCCTGCGCAACTGAGCCTCTCATCAGCCCTTTCTCACAGCAGCAGCAATGATAAGACCTCTTGACTCTCGTCGGCGTTGCTACTCTATCGCCAAGTAGCAGCACAGTCTTGCCAGTTGCCGATATAGATTCTTCAAGCTGCAATGTAAGTTTATGGTTCTACTTTGAGTGTGTTGGGTATCTGCCTCGCCGGCATTTCACCTTCTTCTGTTTCCGGCGTGGTCTTCGTCGTTAGACACTTTAGTGTCGAGCAAGAGATGGCTCAGATTTTTCTTGAGCCCGGCTCCAGTGACACAGACAAAAACACCACACGAGCAGCAGCAACAGAGAAGTCCACGGAGATCGATCGGAAAGCCAAAGGACCACTCACCTCTACCCCAGGCACGACTTCAGGCACCACTCAGGGCCAAAGCTCCGACTACCCGCTCACCACACGGGAGGTTGTCTCACACAGAGACTCACAGAGAATAGAAGAGCACGAAACTTGACCAACTATAGCCCACAAAGAGCAGAGAACGACAGCCCACGAAGAGCAGAGAACAAGAGAGCGTAAGATGGAGAGTCTCACGCTGTAGTGTGAGTGTCGATTGTGTTGTATGAAAGCAGCTACAATTTGGGGATTGAGAAGGTACCATTAGGGTAGATGGAAGTGGACCTAATTAAAAGAGCCCAAGTAGAAAATCATTGGGCCACACCAGAAATGAGCCACATTATTACAACAGAATGAATTTGAAATTTTGCCGCAGATAAGTGAATTTGAAATTCTGCTTAATTGAAATTCTCATATTTCTAAAAAATGATTGATTGAGGTTGAGGATCTGCTAACTGCTATGTTAAGTGAATATAATCTGATTTTATAGATTGAATAAATTATAGGTTGAGTACAAATTATTGTAGATGTCTACTATGTTGACTGTTGAGTGAATATTAAGGATAGATGATCCGTTGACTGCTAAAATCAGCCAGTAACTATAAATTAGCAGTACTGCAACAATTTTGTTTTCGGTGAAAAAGAAACCCAGAATCGAACCGGAATTTCAATTTCGATTCCCATTTAGTCCCCCTCTATTTCAGTCTGGTTCGGTTTCTCTCAGTAACAAATTTGGTATATTCAATTATATAATTTTTGAACTGAAATTGACTAAATAGACCAAGCCAGGTGCATATCACAACTCACATGTAATTAAAGTTTTTTTCCTACTTAAAAAACAAGTTTATTTCTTTAGAAGAAAGTTTATATAAAATACGGCGTTTATGGTTAGACTTGGCATAATTGAATCCATAACTTTTCCTACCTAATTTTGCGGTGTTTATGAAGGTATGGACTCGACCTCGTACTATTTCGAAGTTATTTATTTATTTAGTTGGGAAAGGCAAACGGTTGATCTTAAACTCGATATATTTTGGTGTTCCTTTGATACATAGTAACTTGAAGTTAAATTACTGCACAAGAGAAGAAAAGGGAAATGCAAATTCGCACTATAACTTATTGGAAGCAATCGAATTAACCAGACTACTTATTGCATCCAAAATCTTAACATTTCACCAATTCTTTATTTTAGATATGAGTTTTTTGATTTGATCAGTAACACCAAAATTTTAAATATTTTTACAATTAAAATATCAAGTCGGATGAATTCGACTTGATAGTTTAATTACAAAACATATATGTATATATATGTGAGAATGTCGAAACCGCAAGGATGTAAATTAATACTTCTCTTTGTTCAAAAATAAGTTAAAGTCGCTGGAAATAATTCCATTATAGGCTTAGAATCGCAATTCCTTATCATCGACTGAAGAAACCACCGAAACGAAATTGATTGGCGTTGTAAATTTGTGCAGTGGTAGCAACAATGGGAGCTCTGAGGCTGATGAGGAGATTCCATGGATTCTATCGTACTAGATCACATAACAATGCGATTCTTTGCAGCTCCTATAATCTTCGGAGAGAGTTATCAAGCTATTCCGACGGAATTAACGGCCACGATTCTCGCTTACCAGTTTTGATCGTCGGAGCAGGCCCAGTTGGTCTTGTTCTCTCCATTCTCCTTACCAAATTAGGTTAGAGTTCATAACCCATATCTATTTTTGCTGATTCTTTTCCATTTTGAAGACTTATTTCTTTGTGCGTGCGTGTGTTTCAAGTAGTAGAAATGGTTTAATTTTCATATACGATGAGACTCATCTGCATTGTGTAAGATTTTGTATATACTATCAGAGAAAGTTCTCTCTCTCTCTCTGGTTAGCTGATTGAGTTATGGGGGTTGTATGGAAGTTCTGCTATGGAAGTGAATGTGATGTCAAAATTTAAAATTGATTTGTTATGGTATTTGGCAGGGGTGAAATGTGCAGTTCTGGAGAAAAACACTGGTTTCTCAAGACACCCTCAAGCTCATTTCATCAACAATCGATCAATGGAGGTTTTTACATCCCCTTTATAAAAATTAAAATAAAATTATGCTGATGCATATATATATATATATATATATCTATATATTGGGAGATATTGAGGCTTTTGTATTGAGTAAATAATAATTCGTGTCAGGTATTTTGCAAATTAAACGGATTGGCTGATGAGATTTTAAGGCATCAGCCGCCGGTAGACTTATGGAGGAAGTTCATATACTGCACTTCGCTCACTGGTGAAGTTCTTGGTTCAGTTGACCATATGCAACCTAAAGGTGTTTCTTTATAACTGCAACTCTTGAATATGGAGAAAATTATAGTTCCATGAATCGGTTATCGAGATTTATCATGACATGAAGGACTTGTACCTTGTACAGGAGTTGAGATTTTACTGTATTGTGGTGTTCCAATCTTATAACTTAAACAAAGTATGCCTTATTAACTTCTATTATTTTTTTGTAAAATTGTTGTGGAAATGTGAATTCTGTCTAGTAGTTCGGATTTCAGGAGCACGGACATCAAACTTTATATCTGACACGTATCTTGTTTGTCAGGCTGTTCTTCTTCCTTCATTGATGAACATATCAATATATTTTGTTCTTTCTGTCCCTCACCTGATTAGCTTCGCTTCTGTGATTGATAACTCAAATAAAGTAAAAAACCCTATGGAATGTCTATTAGCACCCTTCAAATTCTGTTTTATGTTCACAAGTTCTGTTATATGCAGATTTTGACCGGATTGTGAGTCCAGTTTCTGTTGCCCACTTTTCTCAGTATAAACTCATGAGGTTGCTAATTGAACAGCTTAAGCAAATAGGGTTTCATGTCAGAAGTGATGGCTCTGATGACACTAAGGTTGCCGAGCAGCAAATATTGTTGGGGCATGAGTGCACTTCTATCAATGCCACTGAAAATGGTTTAACTGTGACCACTTCTATAACAAGGGAAGGGAAGCGTGTAGAAAAAGATTTCCATTGTAATTTCCTTGTTGGAACAGATGGTGCTGGAAGTACAGTAAGAAAACTAGCCGGAATAGGCATGAGTGGCGAACATGATTTGCAAAAACTTATCAGTATACATTTTATTAGTCAGGACCTTGGGCGGTACTTGATGAATGAAAGACCAGGCATGCTGTTTTTTATCTTCAACACTGAAGCCATTGGTGTTCTCGTTGCTCATGACCTGACGCAAGGAGAATTTGTGTTGCAGGTGCTATAAATTTGAACCTGGCTTCAGGGCCTTATTTTGTGTGTGTGGATTTCTCTCAAGCTGTTAGACCACTAGGCACTTAGATTTTTGGCACGTTAATGTTATGCAGGTACCTTTTTATCCGCCCCAGCAGAGGTTCGAGGATTTTAGCTCAAGGGTAACTCCGTACCTTGCTTGTTCATCTTTTCACCAGCATAGTTTGAGTTTTCTTATGAGTTTAATGTACTTTCTAACTACCTGGTGTTTAAAGTACTCTGGCCAAACCTGTACACAAATATGTATGCTGAAATCAGTTCTAAAGAATTCTTTGTATTGTAGATGTGTGAGAAAATAATTTTCAGTTTGGTCGGTCGAGAGCTTGCAGACATAAATGTCCTGGATGTAAAGCCTTGGGTGATGCATGCCGAAGTTGCTCAGGAATTCCTAGCCAGTAACAACAGGGTGATACTTGCTGGAGATGCTGCTCATCGCTTCCCCCCAGCTGGCGGTTTTGGTATGGATTTTTGTGTATTTACTAAAATTGATACCTTTGGCAAACGGCTGAAAATCGATCAAAGGGTATCGGTTCTTTAATCCTAGAACATTCTCTACCATATTTATCAGGAATGAATACTGGCATTCAGGACGCTCATAATCTTGCCTGGAAGTTGGCTTCTGTACTCAAGGGAATAGCGACATCATCATTTCTTTTCACTTACGAAACAGAGCGTAGGCAGGTATTAATTATGTAATTTGTGCTAATCAGCATATCACTGCAACATTAATTTTTCAAAAGTATGACACTTATAGCGTGATTCCTTATCAGATTGCCCTCCACAACACAGCTCTAAGTGTCGAAAATTTTAAAGCAGCAATGGCAGTTCCTGCTGCTCTTGGTCTTGATCCAAGTATTGCTAGTTCAGGTTAGTCTGTGATCATGAAATTCACTTTTTTTTTCTATTGTTATCGCCACTCATTGGGTACCTGCATCGTTATCTCAATTTGCAGTACATCGTACCATAAACGATAATCTTGGTTCCATCTTACCGCCTGATCTACAAAGGGCAGTTTTGAATGGAATATTTAGCATAGGCCGCATGCAGCTCTCTCATTCTATTCTCAATGAAAACAATCCACTTGGATCTTCAAGGCTCTCAAAACTAAGACGTATATTTGAAGAAGGAAAAAGCCTTCAACTCCAGTTCCCAGCTGAAGACCTTGGGTTTAGGTACTCTATAACGTACATTCAACCAAATTTTTTCTCGAGGTTCAAATGATTTTGATACTCTAATATGAGGCTTTACCTTAGGTATTATAAAGGAGCACTAGCTTCTGATGGTGATAGTTTGTCGAACGCACAAGAAAAGCCAACTGGACGGAGGCAGGACTACGTTCCATCCTCAGATCCTGGATCAAGACTGCCCCATATGAACATTCGGCTATTGTCACATTCGAGTGAGGTGTGCCACCTTTGCCCGTCTCATCAAATTTTATATGTCGCGTCTCAGATTTCATCATCGTCTTTTTCTCAGGATACCTGCTCTACCCTGGATCTTATATCTGCAAATGATGTTGAGTTCCTTCTCATAATAGCACCCATCAAAGAATCCTATCGACTAGCTCATGCTGCATTCGAGGTGGCTGAGAAGTTTAAAGTTCCTCTTAAAGTATGCATAATGTGGCAAGAAAAAGCAATTGGAAGCAGCCAGGCAGCACTTTCACCTTGGAAACACTTTATAGATGTTGCAGAATCTAAAAGCTCTCCTACTTCACCATCGTGGTGGGATCTTTGTCAGATGACAGATAGAGGAGCTATTTTAGTGAGGCCAGACGAGCACGTTGCGTGGCGTACCAAGTCGGAAATCGGGAACGATCCTCCCTTGGAGTTGAAGAAAGTTTTTTCTGCTATACTGAGATGATGCAATTGTTACAACATAACATATTGAGATACAGAAAAGGAAAGCTACATTCACTGAAACATTCCAATTTAAAAACTACGTTGAAATTTGTATAGCAAAGAGGTAGGAAATGATTGTTTAGCCTCAGTTATGTTACACACAACATTGGCCAGAAAATTCTAAGGAGCGATAAAATACAGTTGAGGAAAGGAGACCTGTTTATAGAGAATTTCTGTACTTTTATCCAAAGGTATTGTGGTTTTCCATAACAAATCTTGCTAATTTTCTTTCATCATATACTGAAACTCCAGATATGTACGTTTGAATCTAGACCACGATGACGACGCAACTTTAGTAACTCTAAGACAGTCGTGAAGAGTTCTGAATCGACTGATTGAGCTTGAATGCTAGAGCCAGATTAAACGAATAACTAGTGCTGTAACTGATCCCAGAAGCGCACCAGCAGCAACCTGACGTTAAACGACGAACATCATAATTAACAAGCACTCCCAGTTAATTCAATGAGGCAACCATGTAGAACTATAAATGGAAAAGAAAAAAAATGCTCATCAACACTCTATAAATCACTGGCCATGATCATACCATGCCAAATCTCTGGCAAATCCAGAAAAATAAATAAAAGGTCAGACTCCTATTATATGTTGTTGCAATTCCTATGTTAGCAAACGAACGATGTACTTATTTCATTCTCTAAGATTTCGAGCAAGAAATGGATCACTGCTCTAAGAAGGGACATTTTAAGAAAAAAGATTTGGAACAGAATTTAGTGGAAAACAACACAATGTGTATTCATTAATGGGATCTAAACTGATTAGGAGAAGAGGAGGAGACGACTATCAAAACTTTGTTCTAGGATCCTATTTAGTTAAACCAACAGTAATTCAGACTCGGAAGAAGTTCTTCAAATAATATTCAAACCTGAGTAGGAGTGTGACCAAGAAGTTCGCGTAGAGGTCTGCTTTCAGCAAGAGGGTGCTCGGCTGGAAGTTCACATAAAATTTGATTTAATACCTGAGACGTATAAACTTCATTAGAAGTTTCCGGATGCATATAATATAAACTGTGATGCTTGTTTTTGCCCTATGTTGCATATTTACTGATCACATTTCGGGAGTAATTGGTGAAGTAGTTTGAGCACTTGTACAAAAGCGACCCTATATGCGCGCGCGCGCACACAAAAAAAATAAAAATAAAAAAAAATCTGCCACAAAAATTACCAACCTCTGCTTGACGTCCAGCATGTAATCTTACACCAGTTGCATCGTACATCACCTGTCAAAACATTATCGTGTAAGACTAGAAACGACACTAACAACCAGCAAGATGCAACATCTGTTGCTGGATGCTTGACCATAAGTGACTAACTAAGCAGTAAAGCAAAAAATAGCTTTCTATTTTTTAAATCTATATAATGTTTAATGATATAAGGAGTGGACGTAAATTTTTATTTATAGGACATAACAATATTTTTATAGTTATATATGATTTACAAACTTATAGCATTTTATAACAAATAAAGATTCATGTTCAGTTGCAAAATATAACTGCATAATACGTTGTATTATTTTTTTAAAAAGTTACACTGTCACACACACGCACATAACACATAATCAAACTGCATGGTGTGAATTTCGCTTTAACATAGTTATGTGTAATAACTTATATTCAGACGATTATTACAATTTATGTTATATTTAAAAAATGTATGTTAATCTTGAATTACTAAAAAAAGAATATTCTAAAGTACCAATATGTTAGCTTTAATTTAATTAACTTTTGATTGAAGTTTCTATTAGCACCACCTTCAAATATGAAATATATCAATACAATTGATGATAAATTATTAAGTGTAATAATTTTTATGTTTTGATGAACTTCCAACAATTTGATTTTTCTTTTTTTACTAAATCACCAGCAAAAGTTGTTACTTGTTGTTAAAACATTTAGTTCCCATAAATTGACATATACAAGAAAATGAAGTGTTAAAAAACATGTTTTCAACTGCAAATAGAGAATGGGTCAGCAACAGTTTCTAACTTATAGTTCAGGCAGGGCTATATCGCCATATCGGAACCAGAGAACATACCACACATGCCAAGACTAACGCAGTAGCAAATTGCGATCCTCCAAAACCCTCTTGTAGACCAACAGCAACTGCAAGAGCAGTTACTGTAGCTGAATGGGATGACGGCATACCACCAGATCCAATAAGCTGCTTGGGATCCCATCGGTTTTCCTTATACCTGCATAAATACAATGGTCTCGAGACTTGTGAGGTTCATTCCACATTTATTGCTTTATGATATAGTGTTGGAGGAAATGGAGTGGGGATTATCCCATATACTTTTACCATCAAATTGGCTTCAATAATATCATGAAATCATTAAATGACTATCTCAAACATTTAGACAAAGATTTTGTTTCTGAAAAAGGCCAACGACATGCGGTCCCACTATCCATAAAAAGAACGTGCATTTGCTCTTTAATGCCACCTAGACTGAACAAGCGCTGATTTAAGGGTGTAAATAATTTTATTCTCGGAAAACTGTAAAGGCTTCACCCAAGATCTCGAGTAATGCTCGATAGTCATTTTTCATCGGCAATGTCAGTATATACAGATATGTGATAGTAGATACAAAGGATTCATAATAATAAATCTGAATCTTGGATGGATAACCTCGTCTATTCACTACAAACCAGAATTTATGTATACAATCACCAAAGATCACCAAGACCCACTCCGAGCTAGACATATAGGAATTAATTCATAACCATACACCTCAAAAATTACAATCAAGATATGAACTTCTCCATATCACGTCGAGCAGTGATACAGAATTGATTAAACTTAATAACCTTTTCAACAATTTAGAAAGTGACCAAATCACAGTATCTTGTAAAATAAAAGGACTCATTTACTTGCAAATCTTGTATATAATGAATCATTCAGCTCATTTACTCACAAATCTTAAAATAAAGAATCATTCATCTCTCTCTCTCTCTCTCTCACACACACACACACTCACACACACAGGCACGCATACACAACCCAAGAGTGAGGCTATTAGAGATTCGAATTAAAAAGAATAAAATAAAAAAAAAACCCAAAATGAATTATGCAGATGCAGAAAGTGTGTGAAGGAGAAGAAGCATTACGCCATTACCAGAAAGTGATGAACTTAAGGGCCTGGGCAATAGCGAAGCCAAGAAAGGCAGACATCAACGCATAATTTGTGAAAATCATCCAAGTTCCAGTTGTTGGCGTCGTCGAATCTTGCGTCAGCTCCGCCGTCGATCCCCCCACATCATCCATCGCCATTTCTTTTCCCCTCTTTCGTTTTCTTTCTCTTCAACTCGTACAGTTGATTTCTTTCTCAAAATTCAATTTTCTGGGCCCCAATTACTATCCGTTTTCAGCTAAGAATCCCGCTTTCCGCTAGCTTTCGTCAATTGCAAGTATGGAGGAAAGAAAGAAATTGAAAAACGGAGGCAAACTTCGATCTTTGGGAAGTAAACCAGCTCAGTATTTAAAATTAAAACTAATAACAGACGGTTTATAAATACTTTTGTTGTGTGTGTGTTTTTTTTAAGTTTTAAATAAATAAATGAATATACCACGTAATTGTGGAATATGCTATGTTCTTTTTAATTTAATTTAATAATTTGATTGCTTTTCAAACAAATAATCCATTGATTCTTTTCTTGTTTTCTTTTGCTTTTGGGTATGTAATTCATATATACATATATATATATATATTGACTTCTTTCTAAGTCGTTATATTCTGCCTCTTGACGGAAATTTTGTTTCTTATATTTTTTTATTATATTTGGCTTTATTTTGTTGTTTGAGATGATACTAGATTTGACTTTTGATTTATACGTAGTTAAGTTAATTGTTTTTTCTGAAAAAAAATCTTTTTTTCTTAAACTTTTATGTGTTTTTTATCAATGTTGCAATTGTGATTCTAGTCCTTTAAAATCATTTAAATGTGTTGTGTATGTCAATTAGCTTTTGGAAAACCACATTTAAAGTTGTTTTCTGATTATGTGCTAAAAGATCTTAAAATCAAGATAAAGATAAATCATATCATAATATCTTTTTAAGTATAAAAGTGAATAATATTTTTTTAATGAGATAGAAATTGTGGCCTTGGGGGAGTATTTGCACCTTATTCCTAAGCCTTAGGCAAGAAATCTTACAATATTATCTCAAATTGATGAAGTAATAACTAATAAGTATGAATGGAACTAGAAAGTCTACAACACAAATTTTGTAGAAGCATAGAAAGAAAAGAAGAGGATTCTAGAATGAGAGG
Source organism: Perilla frutescens (assembly GCA_026008535.1). NCBI lineage: Eukaryota > Viridiplantae > Streptophyta > Magnoliopsida > Lamiales > Lamiaceae > Perilla > Perilla frutescens. The sequence goes on along the minus strand of BRKX01000018.1, from coordinate 8,361,928 downwards.
ATCCACAGCTACAAAAGTTGTAACATCACACTAAAAGAAACAGGCGCATAGTTAGAGTTCAACCTTGTATGGATCTAACTTCACTTAACCACCGGTTGTGGAAGAAGAGTCTAGAATCTTCCTTTGCTCTGCACAAAATCATATTTACATGAGCCTGAATGAGTGGTCTTAATTTCTCCTGCATCGCGTGATGATCATCCCTTGTTCGTTCACAATGACAATGCAATGCAGTTGAGCATGCTTCACCACCAAAGGATGAATGGAAGAAACTGGACTGCTCACAAGTAGTGTACTATTGTGTCGTAGTTGTGGAATAAATCTGGAATATATTAGGCAAGAACAAGACAAATGTGTACCATGATCAGTGGCATACGATGTTAGGACACAGTATTCTTCCCGACAAAATTTATGAGCTCGTCCTTTGCTGCATCCATGACGGCCCTGAAGTCCACATTTGCATATCGTCCCCTGAAATTCAATCGGATTACTTATGTAGTTACATCTTGCTTATCTGAAAGGAATCTATGAAATACTGAAATGGGTGATGGCTATGTGAAATGTGTATTGGAAATACTTTTTAAGACTAGTGGTGAATTTGTGCAATGAAACCATGTTAGCCTCTATTGTCAGAAACTGAGGTATCAAGCAGAATGCAATGCTTAACCTTAACGGCAGTATATCAGTTGAATGAATGCAGACAGCAATATATAGTGTTTTCTAAAATATAGAAACACTCTCATTTTCCTCAAATTACCAGAAATGAGTTCTCGACCAAGTAGCAGAAGGAAAGGCCGGGCTGCCAAGTCCGTGAAAAACCCTTGCAATTGCTCTGGGTGTGAACTTCGCCTGTGCATTGCTTTGGAGAAAAACCTAATGCATCAGCACAGAAATGAAGGGTTAATGTTCTTCCCCTGCAGGTGTAAGAACTAAGAACTAGGAATATAGAGTTGAGAGTTTTTCACCTTTACATCTGCTCGCAGGAATGGACTGCAAATTACAATTTACATTAGTCTATTGATATCACAGCAAAATTTGAACTTCTTAAATGATGTGATGAATTCATAAGAAATTATCCTCAACCTGTTTCGATTAATCTGAACAGGCATTTCTGCATCGCCATCCCCATCGAAGTACTCCTGAATCTTCCTTTGCAGACAGGGTGTATGATGGTCGTTGTGGCAACCGAGTGCCTTGTCACAAACTTTTGCAGCAAAGACTGAAGCATTAAACACCGCATCTAATTTCCGGACCTATGTTGAGGCAAATTGCATATGACAGTGGGATTGAAATTTAGTGAAGTTATAGATTAGAAGACTGTAGATATACACTAATAGGCAATTGACCACAAATAATACAATACGAACTTCTCGATGTACATATAGTGACCGCCACTACTTTCTAACTAGGTTGCCACAAAGGATCCCAATCCATTGCCAGAAGTACTAAAGAAACTAGAGAAAACAGATAATCTTAGAATTCTTGCTCAGTAATAGCACAGAAAAGGATAATCTCTGCTTATTTTATCATTTTTCTGGCAACAAACTGTGCAGGGTTTCTACAAACAATGGCATGTTCAAACAAAAGCTATGAAAAATCGATACAAAAGCAACATAATTTTATTCTAAAGTTTACATAGAAGGTATTGGCATGCTATGAGATATAGGTTTCAATGCTGCAAACTTCCATTTTACTGAACAAGTTACTGAAGTAAATATAGAAAGCAATAGCTACAAGAAAAATAACAAACCGACTAATAACACGAAAAAAGGCCAATCACCTTACAAGTTTCAACCTCCCAAAGCCACTTAGTCAGCTGAGCTGCCAAAGAACAAATATCATTTGGTACCTCCAAAATTTTATAACAAAAGGCTTGATCCTTCAATTCATATGTAATTTCCCCCTTCAGCTGGTCAAGAAAAGGAAATCCTATCTATAGTAAGTCTAACAGTACAACCAAAAAATTACTGAAGCTTATAAAATTTTCAGAAGAAGAAATGATGAAGATCATTGTTAGCCCAGTCAGATGTTAATTACTGAGACTTATAAAAAATTTGGTACAACCTAAATAATACAAACCTTCAGACTCAGCAAGTGATTTGATAGCTGAAGAGCTTGCATTCTAATGCTATTTGCAACAGAAGGAATGTTAAACACATACTGCCCATCTTTCATCTCAGACCTGAGTATTAAGAGGTACATATAACTAAGTGAAAAGAACTCAAAGCACATAATTGCTCCAATTGTCAGTTCGAGCCATATAATAGTTCTCACTTCTTTAAAATTGCAGCAACCGCAACATCTCCAGCTGCAAGCATAGGTGGTGAAGTCTGTAATAGAAAAAAAAAATCAAGATTCGAGCTAGATGAAAGTAGAATAAGTATAGGCAGATCAAACGTGTTTGCATGAGATGAAATGAACAGGAAATCTAGCTGGGATGTAGATAAACTTTCTGAGGAGATTCTATCTTAAAGAAATAACAACCGACATGGGATATTTACATCGAAACAAAAACCCCAGATAAGAGCATAAATATTACGTGCTTATACGCCATTAACTTGGCAAAGGATTAAGCTACACACCTTGTGGAAATTTAAAACACAAGTTACATTTGTCTGTGGAAGCAATTTTATATACCGCACTTCACCCAACTCCAACTGCGTCAGAATTGTTAGAATTCCCTACAAACCATGAAAAAGCTGATGATAAATAATCATAAGATTGAACAAAATAGGAATGGTATATCGATTTTGACATCATTTGCAATTGCAAACTCGGGGATCAGTAATTTTTGAACTTATCACATATTAACAAAAACAAACTAGTTCACTAGAGCCATAAATAATTTCCCATTATCCGGAATTCAGTTGTGCAGAAAAGGACTTGGGAAGGAAAATTATGATTTCTAAACAAAGAAAGCATACAGAAAGTTGTAGCAAAAGAAGCTATCCAAACAACCTCTTCTTTCATGTCAAATTTACGAGACGCTGATTCTTTGACTATCGAACAAATTTCTTCCACTAAAGGTCTGTCACTTGTGAAGATTTGACAGAGCAACTTGTTGACAGTATATTCATCTACGCCATCACTGAGTAACAATATATGTTAGCAAATCTAGACGTGAAACTATGAAAAGGGAGGAACTGGCCTAAAAAATGGTCTAGTCAATCACCTGTGCATCAAACTGCGAAGCTTGATATATGTGGCATCATCGAAAAGTTGGTGACAATAAGACAATCTACCATCACGCCCAGCACGGCCAATTTCCTAAACAGATTAGGTGGTTTTACTTCTAGCAGCTTGACATAAAGCTCATGTTTCAACTGAACTAGTTGGGAAGACTACTAATGCTCACAAGATAATTTCAGAAAAAGTGAATATTTTACCTGAACATACTCTTCCAAGCTTTCTGGTAAACTATAATGAAATACCTGAGATGGGTATTAGAAAGTTTAGTAAAAATTAGTCACTACAGATTGTTCCAGTGAACATCTCAAAAAAAAAAAAAAAATCTCAGTCCGCCCTCCATTTTACAAGTAGCTCATTAAATCTAAAGAGTCAAATGTAATAGTATTGAGCAGAGATTTGTCTGATCCGTAAAACTGAAAACAAAATGCCCATAAAGTTCACAATGACTCAATTTTACAACCATGACTTATACGTGAAGTAAACTCAATTTTACAACCATGACTTATACGTGAAGTAAACTCAAATATATAGAAAAACAAGGACAGAACATTCCCTTACAGCTCCAACATCACTCTTATCAAGTCCCATGCCGAATGCTACAGTTGCAACAACCTTCCATAAACAGAAAAATGTAGGTCAATAAACCTAAACGATTTGAATTCCCACACATTTTTTAAAAAATAAGCTGGAGGACCAAGTTACTAAAAATTTCTTACCACTCTAATCTTGTTTGAACAGAATGAATCCTGTATGCGACTTCTATCTTTTGCAGGAATGCCACTATGGTAACTCTGGAAAACAAGAATAATAATTTTGTTTAAACAAATATTTGCAAGTAAAGAACAATGTAAAGATAGAAGCCACTTGATCTTTCAACCAATTGAAGCCTACGAACAAAACACTAACCTTTGCATTGATATTATTATCTCGAAGATACTTGCTTATCATGTCAGTTTCAGACTATAGACAAAATTGAGTGAAAAAAAAGTTACATGAAGGTCAAAAATTATGATTAGTAATTACAGATATCTACTGGAGTTAACTCAGTCATCAATTTAAGCATTAAACTGTGTGGAATCATGTAGATAATATGAGTTAGGAAACATTTACCTGGAATTTACAGTAAACAATGATGCTTTTAATATTTGAAAAAGGAGAGCATTTAAGCAGTGCCATCAAATCTTTCATTCTGCAAAGGTGTTGAATTATGAAGATATTAAATTCAAAGCTAACACGAAGCTTCCAGAATCAGATCATTGATTTAGCTTGAGAGTGTATGCAAAGACCTATTCCCACTTATAGAAATTGACAGATGCAGATTTTCCCTCAACTTGGTTGACTGGATAAGATTTGCAGGAGGAATCTCTAATGCATGCATCACGTCACACAAGGTTTTATTTGTTGCAGTTGCAGTCATTGCAAGAATGCATCCTGCATTAAGCTTACCACGCAGCAAAGAGGCTCTAAGCCTCATATATGAAGGTCGAAAATTGTGTGACCTGCCAAAATATCCCAAGAATCTTAGAAGTTCTACTAGAGGTTTTATAAAGAGAAGTAAGGTTAGCTATAATGAGTCAGAAAAGGCACTGAACAAGCTCAAGAATGGTGATTACTGAAATGCAAATGAGAAAATACGCCAACAAGCACTCACCATTCTGAAACACAGTGGGCCTCATCAACAACCACAGTAGATAACACTGAAGAGCCAGAAAAGATGGAAATAAATTCTGCATTCAAAAACCTTTCTGGCGAAACGAAAAGGACCTGCAACATGAATCAAAAGTAGAAAATATCAACTTCTTGGAATATGATTCAAAGATTTTGACAGAATGTCCACCAAAAGATTATAGATTTGACTTTTGGTTGGCAAATGGTCTCATTATGCAAATTAATTCAAATTTTTGTGCCATGAAGACTGGTGATCTTGGTGTATGTGTGTTTGGGGGGGGGGGGGGGGGCAGAGAATATAAAAGAACCTTAATAGATCCTTCTTGCAGCAACCGGAGTGTTTCTGACGCCTCTTCCGCTGTCTAAACAACAGCCAGCATACACAGACTCAGTTAAAAAGCTATTAATTAGTGATGCAAATGCAAATGCAAATGCAGCGCTCGTAGTGATAACAAAGAGACAAAAGCAACCTGATTGCTGCACAAAAGGCCACCCCGAATCACTGGAGGCAGATGCTTGAGCTGATCAATCATCAAAGCTACTAAAGGGCTCACAACAAGTGTGATCCCTGGCAACACCAAAGCAGGTAACTGATAACATAAGGACTTGCCAGCGCCAGTCGGCAGGACCAGCATTGTGGAATTCCCTGAAAGCACCATCTTAATAGCCTCTAACTGGCCATCCCTGAACGAGTCATAACCATGCGTCAACTTCAACAAGTTCAGTAAATTCTCATCCGATGCCTCATTTCTCACCCTCATCACAGCCTCTTCAATTGATCCAGCATCAACATCCAAACTTTTCTGCCCCTTTCCAATATCCACCACCAATCCCTCTTCATCAAGAACACGATTTTCTTCTTCTCCTCCACCTCCACCTCCACCTCTCTCACTTCCCTTGCTTCGTCTAGAATACTTCCGATACCTATTGGAAGAACTAAAACCTGCCCTCTTAGTCTTAAACTTAAACTTTTTGCTGCCATAGCCATTGATATTAAGCTTCACAAAATTCCCTTCACTACCACATTTAGCCCTCTTACTTATAGGCATATCAGAGTTGCTAGCTCCAATCAGATCAAGGCTATTTCGCATTCTTTTCACAGCCAACCCCTCACCAACAACGTCATTTTTCACTCTTCCCGAAACAGCACTTTCAACGGAAGTCCGGCTTTTCTTCTCAACTGAATCATCGGGCTCAAAGTTGAGATTCTTATCCTGAGCTTGCAAGAAAGATGCGAACTTTGAAGCACAGTGGCCTCCATGAAGAAGCCCATCAGGAGCTCCCTTGCCATTTTGAAGGTTTGCTGATTTCTTGATTTGGAAAGGCAAATCGGAGAGGAGAGGAGAAGCATTTGTCGGGTTGGATTGTCGAGGGACCAGGCCCGGGTCTGGATCCGCCTTTGGAGGTGGGTTTGATTTTTTCTTGGAGATTATGGGCTGCAGAGTTGTTCTTGCAGTGGCTGAGGTGAAGAATGAGGTTTTGGTTCTTGATTTGGTGGAGGAGAGAAGAATGGCGCGGCGGGACTCTGGCGGCGGACGGGCCGCTTTGGGTGGCGGAGAATTAGGCGGTGTGGCGGAGATGTGAGAGCCGCCGGAGTCTGAATCGGAGTCCATTGTGCGAAGATTTATTTTCCCGCCGATTTTCTAAGAGGCTTGTTGTGAATTGTGATGAGGGAAAGGGTATTTTCGTCAGAACAAATGAGGAAAATAACAAAATTCGAAATTTTAAAAGTATTCATGTGACAAAATTATGTACCAAATTTTCTAACATCATATCATGTGTTATCATATAATAAAATAAAATAACGCAAGAAATGAGAATGGTCTGGTGGTATAGATTGTGATCGAAGTAGTCGAGTTCTTCGACGTAAAGTTAGCCCACAAAAATTACATGTTTTTCATAATTCAAGTGTCACAGATACGACATTGCATCTTGATCAAATTTATGAATAATAAAATGGCATTAAAATTTACAACAAGAAAACAATAGCAATAATTGTGGGTAATTATAAGTGAAGCAACACAGAATGGTACATGTGCAACAATTACAATGACCAAGAATAATTGTCTCAACTGAATGCACTGTTTCGTGGCACCAGAACAAAAGAATTTACCAATTTGCCCTTCTATCAACGTATAGTAGTATACCAACAAAAACCAAAAACTAACAAGAATAATGGCAAGTGGCAACTATTATCAGCCTAATAAAAATTACAACTTTACAAAAGGGATTGATTGCCTCTAACACGATCGATCATCTTCTTACAAAACAATTAGAATCAACAAAAATAAATCAGCCAGCCAATCAAACAAACACACGATACCGTCGTCGTCTCGTCTCCTGCTCGAGAAGGAAGGCTACATGATGGTGCAATTGCACTTCGACTCCAGCTTTGGAGGATGCATGCTATCACCACCTTTACTAGGAGATCTCACAATGCGTGGAGTAGGCTTTCCTTCGATTTCAGCCATGACAGACCGTGGTTTTGTGTCCGTCTCCAATCTTCTTTGACGAGCTTTCTGGGACTTGGAACTGCGTTTTCCCAGGGGTCTTGAGCGCGTGTCCCTTCTGTCAGGATTGGATTTGCCAACCAGTGTCAGCGTTGGTCTCAGAACTTCCACTGATGAGTTCTCCTTCTCTATGGCTATGTTTGCAGCTTCGTATGCCAGGTTGTGGACAATGGAGCTGCAGAAGAGGATTGTGTCTGTTGCTTCTTCGAGGGTCAGGCTTATACATTTCGTTCCACCATGGTCTTCTAGTAAAACAGTAGATTCTTCTGTAATTTACAAGAGAAGTTAGAGATCCCAAAAATACACAGATTCAATGAAGCTAATATGATCCAATGTACAATATAAGGTTTACAAACTGTAATTTTCCATATATCCATCTCCTCTGATATAAACTATCAATTGAAGTACCAAAAGAGAGATCCTAGCATTGGATTTAGGTGCACAAATCCTTGAGCACTAAGGATTATAAACATTATCGACGAGAATATGCATATGAATTGGCAAAGCTCACCCATCTTCAAGCTGAAGGAAAACAGATGGGGTGGAGGATGGCTAGGCTAGCTAATGAAGCTACAGAAGGGGAAAAAAATAAGAAAAAGGCATGCATATGAAGCTGAAATAAATTAGAATACGGAACTGGAAGTCATCTACGAGCCATTCAACATGCTTAGTTGAGCTCAAACAGTAGATACCATTTCATCAGGAGAAGGCGGCGAGACAAAGATAAAACACCAGATACAATTCAGAATGTTAGATGCACATACCAAGGACACGATGTACAGGAACAGAGATGTCAAATTCTTCACTAGTTGTCGTCATAACACCATTCTGTTCCACTGAGACAGAAGGCTCCAGTAATTCATCCGTGCATGTCTTCGAATTTGTGGAATCAACATCAGATTGCGAGTCACAAGATATAATATCTGCATTCTGAATTTCCATTTCTGGTATATCATTCAAAGAACTCAGATGAGGAACTTCTGTGGCATCCACCCTGTCATCACAAGTGTTTTGCATGGTGTCTTCCCCTTGAGTAGAAGTCTGCAACTCTGCAGCAGCTATTTCTTCATTAATTGAATGACTCGGTTTGTTTGTCAGGTTTTCACCACTCTCGTGTGATACTGGCTCTTGAGAAACCAGAATTGACTCCATGGGAGCACCTCCTGAATGGGCATTCATCAAATCACTTGATAATTCTGCAGCAGCCTTGAAAGTATCACTGCTTTCTAGATCAGTGCATGCACTTTCTGCTTCTTTTTCAAAAGCCAGTGATTGTTCAAGAAGATCTGCATATGATACCCCACTAACCTCCCTATCCTTGTTGGAAGACACTAGCTCAAAACTATCTCCAAGGAAACTTGGTGTTGTACTTGGGACCTGGGATCCTAGAGCTGATGCACCAGACAAAGAAGAGATGGAGCGTTTGTGTTTCGTAGGAATCTCATATCTGTGATTTTCAATTTCAGATTTCCGGCCACTTGATTGCCGATGAATACATGCCTCCCTAGAAGACCCAAGATCAACAGAAGATGACACGGATGCATTACTATGCCCACCGGAGCTTCTCATGCTAGTTACACTATCCCTCACATAGGAGAAATCATCATAACAAATGTTACTTGCGGTGAAACTCCTGCTTTGGACAAGATGTCCTTTACTGCTACTTGATTTCTTCAGAAGCAATGATATACCTGTACCTTCTAAAACATCAACTTCTGAAGTTGAACAGACACCAGACCGGTGTGATTGTTGGTAGCCTGTGTGACAATCCACAGATCTAACAATATCTTGCTGGTCGGTGACCGTAAGCTCCCTCTTCTCAGATAGCAATACTTCATGATCCCTGCTTGGTTTGCTGTATGAATGTTGATCGTCATTAGCAGTAGAGCCAAGGTGGTGCATTTCCGTTTCCCCAGCACCAGTAACTGGTACTGATTCTGGAATTGAGACAGAATGATCCAAACCCTCCAGCAATCGACACTCTACATTGTGAACAACATCTCCTGCAATTTCCTCATCTTTCTTCACTGTTTTCACTAGAAGTGTTTCCATTGGATTTATTTTCAAACTCTTGCATTTCAGACAGAACCATAGGTCACCTTCCCATGCCAATTCCCTAGAAGGAAACAGGTCATTGCATCCAGAGCATACTTCTATATCTCGAATCCCATCAGCATCTGGATAATCATATTTCCCATCCAAGCCTACATCAGCAGAAGCCATATCTGGGGTAATATCAAGTTCACTGCCACTCTCAGCAGCATCTAACAGAGAAATAACTCGAGAGGGGTTATCATTTTCCTCATCCTGATAACCAGGTAATTCCTCTATAGCATCAGCATGATCCATGACAAATACTTCATCATGCACAGTTGGGTATCGTTCCTTCACAAAGTCACTGGTCACATCATCCTGGTTTTGCTCATTTTCTTCAGGATCAAGTGCCCCACTTGTTCCTTGATCAGAACTGGCATTACTGCTAGTTGTGATTGAAGAATTTCTTGATGTCAGAGCACGATGATGTGTACTTGCTTTCCCTGCATAGAATGTTGTACTGGGGACACTGGACAGCAGGGGTCTGAACATATGCTGAGGACCCTTCCTCTCCTGCACATAGATATATTATATGAAGATACAGTGAATAATTTGAACAGAATCAGTCACAAAATGTTCAACAATTATGCCCTGCCTCACTTGGAAGTAGCAAAAAAACACCTATCATTGTAGAGATGCCGAACTTTTTCTGCCATTAATATGGTTCTCATTAAAAACCATACATAGTGATCTATCCAGTTCAGGAGGTTGCAACTAAGTCATATTAATCAATATTTTGTGTAGGATATGGTTGGTTGAGTTTATTGAATCCTGATTGCAAATACTACTCACATATGGGTTTTTTACATTTCTGCTTCTTTATTTATTTATTTATTTATTTCAGTTTTGTGTCTCCTTTTTCAGTTACTTTCAGGAGATATGCCATTAAGTCCAACAGTAGCAGGCATAGAAATGACAGGTAACAACCAAATACAAAAGTTTGTTAACAATTGAAATTGAACTATTATACTTCCAACGCACGTGGGAAAATTAACATGAGAGCATCCATTGGTTTCTTATGAGCAAGCACAGTAAACCTAAAGGTTAAAGCATGAAAGCAAATGAAAGCAAGCACAGTAAACCTACAGGTTAAAACATGAAAGCAAATGAATAAATAATAGAATCTAGAATAACATGTCACCATATTCCATCCATCAAGAAATCATCATTAGGATAACACAAGAAAGATGCATACCATTTGTCGAAGTGCCAAGTCAAATGATCTTTTGGGAGCAGAATTTGACAAAGTTTTGGTTGGTTTCTTGGAAAAGCCCGTAGTTCTATTATTTGGGGAAGCACCTATGCTTCTTGGAACTGAGCGGTCAGAGATGCTGACAGGAACGGATTGTAGGGAGTCCGCATCATCATCACCAGATGATGCAACTGAACCTCTGCTGTAGGAACTATATTGATCCCTTTCATGACTATGAGATGAACTGACACTTCTTGAGGCAGTTGGGGACATAGACTGCCTTCCAGATCTAGACCCATTTCTCGATGCTGGTGAGGAACCTCTGACATATGATGCTGGCCTATCGGCCAGTGAGGTGCGAAGATTAGGAGGTGCCTCCAAGGAAAAGCCAGGGATGTTAGATTGCCATGCTTTTATTTTAGGTGAAGCAGAATTACCACGACTTGTCTTGACAGGGGAGGCACCTCTCACCCTTGAAGGAGTAGTAGAACCAGCTGAACCAGTGCTCATTCTCCTAGGTGTACCAGTTCTTGGAGCAGGTATTGGCTTACTTGGTGGGGGAGACAACCTCCTTGATGGAGAAGAATGTCGCAGAGTAGGAGGTGGACTAGAATGAGTGGCAGAAAATGGTCTGCTTCTAGACTGCAATGTGTTAGTACCAGATCGAGGAGATGGACTAAGGCGATGAGGACTAGGACTACCTCTACTGCTCCCATAACCCTTCTCCATCTAAAAAGTGAACAAATTCAGAAACCATTTGCAGGCATTAACAAGAAATGACAAGAACCGTTGGAAAGTTTTATAATCTCACTGCTGTTTTCAAATTTGATATCATACCGTGGATGATCGCGAGATTGTAATAGGTTGACTCCTGGGCCTGCCCCTAGGTGCAAGACTAACTGCCGGTGCCTCATCATCCAAAGAAGGAAAGAGAGGAGTTTCAGGAGGGGTTATTAACCTATAATGGAAACATGTATTAGTAGAAAACAGATAAAAGGTATGAAACAAATGCAAATAGTTATATAGACCATAAAACAAGAAATTGTTGTAACTTGTACGTATAAACCTGCATTTGATCTATTCATTAATTATCTTAATCTTTCCTTTTCTTCACGATTCAGCAGTATTGGTAATTGTGATTTCAGAGATGGAGTGATTACAGAATGAGACTAACAAAAGCAAAAGTCTGGAGTCTGGACTAAAGTTAACGAAATCCTGAAAGCAAACTCGGTCAATGATTCTTCTTCTTTAATGAAACACCCAAACAGGATAACATAACTAAGCTACAGAAGCATGTCCAGAAAAAAGCACGAGAACACCAGAAAGGAAAGAAAAACCTACCAGTCATAGTCATTTTTATCTCCTTCTGCACTGAGCAGATCACTACTCTCACCTCGAGCAGGAATGGAGATTCCAAGCTTGTGATCAGAGAAGTGTCTTAATTTCGTCGCTGTCAAACATAAATGGTATAAATAACGGCATTTGTAAGCAAGAGTACATAACAAGAAAATGCTATACAGGCACTGCATACTTCATTATCACCAAAATTTGATTTGATAACTTACAAAACATGTCGTCAAAATCATCACTTGTCTGAAGCAAGAAACTTTCCCTTTCTTTGTTCTGCACCTCATTGAACAGAGCAAGATCATCATCCTTCTCTCGAAATAGAATCCCACTCTCAAGACTGCGGCCTCTCTTGTGATTCTCTGCCTTCACCTCCCTCCCAGGGGAAATCCTAATAGCAGGCGATGGAGGCATATCTGAAGCTCTCAAACTTAACTCACCCTACCAAATCTCTACCAAATCCTCAAAAAACCCAAACCTAAAACCACACATTATGAAAACAACAGAAACTGATCAGCTGCTTTTACGCGAAATATCCAATCAACCAAATCCCACTTCACATTCTCAGTAATCCAAGAAAAATGTAATCCTATAAGCTCATATCATGATATAAAAAGGGCTGGCTTAAATTGAGATCAATTCCTTTTCCACTTCTCAAATCACACATCAACACCAAATCCACGTAGAAATTCCAAACCCACTCCAACTTAGAAATGCCAAAGCAAAGCAGCCCAAATTCCCACACTAGAACCTAAATTAAACCAACCCTTTTTCATAGTGCAGCAAAATTCCGCAGTACACCTGCAAAGCTCAAATCTTGACTGCAAAAGCCCTCCAATTTTCTGAAGGTGTGAGCAGTGAAGCTGTGTGGATCTACAGAGGGTTTGAGTAGATCAAAAGAAATTGGAGATCAGACACAACAAAAACACAAGTGGAAGGAAAAGAATGGAAAGAAACCCCTCAGAAATAGAAGCTGTAAAAAAAATGAAAATGGAAAAGAAAAGGAAAAGAAAAAGATGAAGAAAGGGTGCAATTATGGTTCACGTGAGAGGTGGATTGTGAAGTGAGAAAGCGAAATGTGCACCAGGCAGCACCACCACCTCCACAGCAGAACAGTGAAAGAAAAATCAAAATCAAAATCAAAATGAAAAAAGAAACAGAAAAGAAAGCAAGATTAATTTTTTTTCTTCCCCCCTATGTTCTCTCTCAGATAATAAATGATAAAAACATCATTATTAATGGTGCTTTTATGTTGTTTTCTTTTGTTTTTCTACTATTTTTGTAGTCACTCTCAGTAAAGCTTGGTTTATTCTCCCTAAGTTTTCCAGCTCTATCTCTCTCTCTCTCTCACACATACAAACACACAAATATTATTCTTGCTCTGTAGATTCCATTTCTCTTACTTCAAATGAATTGCTATTAATATGTATTAAAAAAAACAAAGAATGCAATTAAGAAAAAGTTTGTTTCATTATTTAAGCAATAGCATGTAGTGACAGTGCGATAAAGAGGTAGGTACGGCACAAAAATTAGTTGGAATAATGGAGCTCGCTCAACTTTTTTATAATTTTTGTTCTCTGTAAAACCCTTTTTATTTTTAATCTTATTGTTTCATAAATCAAATAATTACGAACGACTATTTAATTTTTATTAAGCGATGGTAAAATTAAGTGGAAAAAAATGCAAAATATAAACATAAGTTTAGACCTTGATAGCTAAGTTTATTTTTTGTTGCACATTATCCGTTGAAGTAAACAAATTTTGCTCATTTTCATGCCTAATTTCATGGAGCTATCTTTGGGCAACTCGAAACGGAAAAATACAAAATTTTAATCTACAGCAGCAGGTACATTGCAACAAAAATAAATAAAAAATAAAAAATAAATTGACAAAGCTAAAAAGGTGAATACTTCGACAAACAAAGTGTAACTATCTCGAAATAATTACTTGTGTCAGTTGTTAATAAATAATAATTACTATTCTCGAATTAGCCATAGTTATTATTATTATACAACTTATAATGGATTAATGGAGTTATAAGTTGCTTGTAGGCTGTAAAAGTACTGCGTTAATTATTCGAGCTCTTTTTTGGGAATTTTTGTAGTGGATTCTTGCAATTGTTTCTTCACCTTTTTAGGAAATAAATAAATAAATAATAGACGGCTCCTAAAAGGATCAACAGTATCATTAAATATAAATATGTGTTATGTTCCTAATTTTTCATTATTCATTTTTATTTCACAAAAATAAATATGGCACCTAATTTAGCGAGCATAAATAATACGTTAATTAGGAGAAGCACCAAAAATATGCTAATTATTCCAGCCTAAAAAATATGTCAACTATTTCATCACATTTCAATGTACAAATTTTTAAAAAAAAAGTTCTGAAAAAAATAATTACGAATCATATTTAATTTGCTCTGTATTATTCCGATATCATGTTGAATCATAATGTTTTGGATTTTCGCTATTGAAACAATAAAAATAGGATGATAATAACAATGATGGCCTTCTTTTTGTATTTTAAATGTAGATTAATTAGCATTTGAAAATATAATTTTTTTACTTAGATCAGCCATGCATGTATTATAATATATTAATACATTAATAAAACTAGTAAAAAGGGCAAACACAAAACCAATGTCAAATTAGCTTACCTTTTCAGATATATCCTTAGGAAATACTTTTTCTTTCTCGTAAGTTTGTTGTATAGCAAGTGTTATGTTTGATTGAAGTTTTTTTTTTTTTTAGGAAATGTTTGATTGAAGTTACAGAAACCTTTCCCTTTTTTTTTTCTTCTCTGTATATGTGTGTGTGTTCAATAATTTATTATGAATTTTTATGTCAGAAATTGGATCATCACCAAAACCAATAATAATAATAATAATAATAATAATAATAATAATAATAATAATAATAATAATAATAATAATAATAATAATAATAAAATAAAGGATAATAATTATTAAGTGATAGGTCTATAATGGACCACAATCCAACAACTAGGAAGATAAATATAATGATGACAACATTGTCTTGAAATAGGCTAACTATAAAATCATGTTTTTTAATTGGTTGTTGAAGGATTAAATTAAGCTTTGGTGGTAATGGATAAACTAGTAGCCTTTCTTATTCTAATGTTGTTACTTAGCATTTAATTAATCTTGGCTTTTGCTAATATTATGCGATTGCTAGTTGTAATCGACCATTATTGGGGACTCCATATGAAAACAACTGCTATCATAATGTGATTTGATTTATATTTTAATAAAGTCTAGACTTGAGGATTATTCATTACGTTACATTTTCAATAATGGACTGTTCTATATAAATAATTATAATTTTAGTGAGTTTACGTAACATCTAATTGTATTTTTGTTATTATCTGTTAATCTCCATAAAAACTTATAGAAATAAATAATAAATTGTGGAAAAAATATCACTAAGATATTGGGTAATGCTATTTGGCCACACGTATAATCGGCCATAATACTTAATTAAAGTAAGAGTTTAATATTTTGTAAGTAATTAATTAAGATTTTAATTATTGATTAATAGTTATTTACACGTAGCCCATTTCAGAAAAAGTTGATTTATTATTTTGAAATTGGAGGTTTTCTTATATTTTTTAATTTATATTTATATAATATTTTATTTTTAAATGTCGAATCATATAATAATCAAATTTATTTTATCAAATATATTGTTTAATTTATTTTCATTTTATTACTTTTATTTAATTTTAAAAATTTGTATCACATAATAATCAAAGTTATTAATAAATATATTGTTGATTTTGTTTTGTTTTCTTATATTTTCATTTTATTGTAAAAGGTTGAATCACATAATAATTAAAACTATTCATTCGATATATTGTTGAATTTATTATATAAAATAATTTAGAATTTCGTAATAGGAGTATAAAAGAAATTGTTAAATTTTTTTTAAAAAAATAGTAAGAGGAGTGTAAGAATCTTGTGAGCCGCAGTTACCATGTGAAAAAAGAAATGCAAATCTTATATTTTTTTTTAAAAAGAAATGAACGTTTAAGAAGAAACAATGATATTTACTAGTGAGATGTATATTCACATTTGAGGGGAACTTCCTCTGCATTTGAGTTTGGTTTTTAAGTAGTCAAAATGAGAATTTGCACATTGCTTCAAAAGAAAGTGTTCTTTTTTTTTTGTGTGTGAATAAATTTCATATTGACTTTTGACTACAAAGAGCCACATCATTTCACATTTTATACTTGACTATAAAGGTAAAAAAATTGATGTAGGGTTTTAATTATGTCGCGATTTAAAAAGAATGTTATAAGACATATCATCACTTCACATTTTATGCCATATTTTAGAAGTAAATATTGATCGAAGTTTTAATTATGGTGCATCTTAGAAAATAATGACACTCTAGTGTCTTATAATCTCATTATACCTCAATAAATAAATCTTTTATTAACACAAATTAATTTCCTAATCATGAAAACTCTGTCGAAATCACTGAGACATAAAATCATAAACTGAATGCGGAAGTGTACCTGAATCATAATTTTTAGATATTTATCGTTGAATCCGGTGTTGAATTTGTTATGGATCTTCCAAACGACTAGTATCACTTTTCTTTTGCTTTATGTAGAAGGAATACATATTGCATGGATTTTCTATTGTCATTTAGGGACCATAACCCTAAATACATAACTATGTATATATGTGATTTTCAATTTGGTCGCTCAACAAATTGATCTCCACGTTAATTCCATAATTATCTGATATATTTAATAGTTCATAATTAAACATTAGTAGATCACTCTAATTAGACTTACTATAAAACAATCATACACGTTTTATTTTACATATGTAAGTTCTCATAATGGTAATTTTCCAACACTCGTTTCGCTCGTATCCGACCATTGATTTTTCCTCTGCTAAGGGTAAGGTATATTACATGATCACATGCTCTCATACTAGTTCCATGTTTTATTTTATTTTTTTAAAAATTGAATTCGCCAAAATGTTGTTAACTAAAATGCACAGTAAATTCTTATTTGCAGCAACTCTTGATAGGGACCTATCAAAATAGAAATACTGAGAGATTTTTCAAGCTGATTCCGCACTTTCAGACACAATCCGAGCATGTGTTATTGTGGCTTGGCCTCATTTGCAATGGTGCTTAATGTACTTTCCATTGACCATTGTCAAAATTGGAAAGGTAACTGTTCAAGAGTTGATATAACTATATATTTTTGTTACATTAAATTAATGACTTGTTAGCATAAAAATTTGGTTTTCTTGTCATTAGTTACGTCCTAATCTTATTCATTATTCCAAGAAGGGCAATGAAGATGGTTTGATAAGAGTACGCTGGATTGTATTGAGCACTAGAAAAAGTGAAAGTTGATGGCATATCATTCAAGAAGGTTATATGTTTGGCACCTTGTGTAGGAGTTGAGTGCAAGTATTTTGAACAAATCAGAGCTCAATCAATGAATTCAAGAGCTTTGTGGTGGCATGTTCTTCATCAGAGGATGTTCACTTGATCACATCATATCATATATACAGGATCGGTCCTGAAATTTCAGGTGCCTTGTTCAAAAAAGATAAATGGTGCCCTATTTATTATGACTTTGATAAAATAGTTTTATTTTTTTAAAAATTGAGTTTGTCAAGTATATCACTATTAAATAATATTGTAAGATAATATATTATATTTATGAAAAATGTAATGCTTTATTATATTAATATTTATTTATTTTTTCAAATATTTTTATTTTCATTGTTAAACTTTAGTTTTCTCTTACTTTTTTATTGGTTTATTTTTATCAAAATGCATTGAGAAAACATGGCATGAGAAATGTTTTTGGACAATAATAATAACTATTTCAAATAATAAATAAATCTACTGTTCATATTTTTAGAAATATCATTTGTGTAAAATAATAAATATTAATATACAAATTACATAATATATAAAATATACTTATTATATGTTATTAAAGTATACATATATATATATATATATATATAAAGGAGCATTAGCATGTGAACATTGGGGAGTATATGTTAATATATTTATTATACTAGAAAGATGCACGTAGTTTGCACATGATTAAACTAGTTATATTAAAATTACATTTAACAGTTTTATCGAAGAGAAGTATTAAACTAGTTCTATTAAAATTACATTTAACAGTTTTATCGAAGAAAAGTATTCTAATATCATATTATTAAATATTTCAAATATAATATTTGCATAAATATAATAAATATTAATATAAAATGAAATAAAATGTGAAGTACACTAGTTGAAATTTATTGTATTAGAGCATATGTTATATCACACTAGAAAAATGCACGTACTTTGCACGTGCTTAAAATAATTATACAAAAAAGATATTTGACAATCTTATTAAATATTTATATTTTAATATTATT
Organism: Perilla frutescens; assembly: GCA_026008535.1. NCBI lineage: Eukaryota > Viridiplantae > Streptophyta > Magnoliopsida > Lamiales > Lamiaceae > Perilla > Perilla frutescens. Next base: position 8,343,498 of record BRKX01000018.1, on the reverse strand, counting down.
ATTAATAGATATTTTTAATTGTAAAATATATTGGTTGAAAATTATTTTATTAGAGTCTACATTATATTAAAATATTCCTATTAAACTAGAAAAATGCACACACTTTGCACAAGTTTAAAATAGTTTACTTAAAAATATTTAATAATTTAATATAACACACATGTGAAGAGTAAAAAAAAATTAGAATCTTGTAATTGGACAATTAACAAGGCTTTGTAATCAATGTATAAAATTATAATAAATTTAAGCCTTAAGTAATAGCTTAGAAATGATTTGGACTTCAAAAAGTGAAGTGGATTTATATATATATTTATTTATATATGGAAAAAACTTAGAATAATTAACATAACTAGTTACATAAGTTATTTATTTTTTGGTGCCCTTATATATTGTTGGCCCCTGTGCGGCTCACCTTTTGCACGGCTTCAGGGCCGCCACTGCGTATATATAAGAGGTTTTGGATTGGTGATCAACTATACTTTTGATTATATTGAAGTTTAGGTAGTAGTTGTTTCTAGTTTGAGAGTATGAATTATATGATACTTATTGCAAACTAGAATATGCCATTTTTCGCTCATTGGTGGTTATCATACTGGGAAGGGCATGGTATTGATTTTAGATATGACAATGTTCAAATATCCTGCTCACTTGATTCCAATCTCTGTATACTCTTACTTTGTGTTAATGATGGTTGCTATATATTGAATATGCCATCTTTGTATATTCATGGATACTGTTGATAAAGACACCAACTCTCATATGGGGTACATATGGTTTTCCCTTTTGTTCTTTATACTCTTACTTTGTGTTAATGATGGTTGCTATATATTTTTCTTCATTATCTTTAATTACTAGATTTGTGCATGCTCTTTTTTATTTTTACAATTATCTTTTTTTTTCATATCAAACAATTATTACCCTGAATCTAAAAAGAGCTGGGTTGACAATTGCTAAAAGAAATAATTATTTGATTACACTTGCATATGTATATATATACATATTATATTATAATGTATTTCAAATAATTAATAAATTACTACGATTAGAATATTATATTATAAATTATGCAACACTTGGTCGTGCACAACATTTGTAGTAACATTTGTTACACACTTACACTCTATCATCATCTTTACAAATAAAAACTTTTAGACCAACACGACTTGTGACTCGGGTACTAAAGTGTAATGAGCCCTATAAATTATGCCAACTATGATTATACATATCAAGTAACATTAAGACTATACTTTATAAAGAATAATATAATAGATTGACTACATTAATTTATAAATATCAATCGTTATTTGATTTAGTTATTCATTTAATTAGAATGTTAAATTGTTAACTATTTCACATTCAATATAATTAAAAAATATTATAAATTTTATCTATACATATAAAATATAATAAAGAATGCCACTGATTATGATGTTTTACCAAATTATTCACTTGATTATTTCATTTAATGTATTTAATATATGTGGGTAATTATTTAACATAATAAAATCTATTAAATGTTATCAATCACTTCTTAATATGCGAAAACTCACATATTTATTTATTCATACAAATAAATTTTGAATGTCATGTATATAACAAAATATATTATTTAATAAAACAAGTGAATTATATAATAAAAAATGTGTGTGTGTGTATATGCGTGTGAGAGAGAGAAGAGAGAGAGATGAAGAGAGATTAAAAAAATAAGAAATTATACTATAGATTATTTGATATTTTTGGGATGAAATTTTGTTCGAGTGAACTCCATTTTATTATATAGATAGTGCTCCAATGCATTGATGGGCATCTTATTCCACTTGTCATTTTAAGCAGCCTGAGCTCGTCTTCCTTTACATATATTAAGGTTCGTGCTTTTGTCTAGGAAGCCAATACCACCGTCTTCTCTTTGGGTATAGTTGTGAATCTCAATTATGAAAGCTTAGTTCTATGTTCGCTTCATTGATGGGTGGTGCTCCATTGCTGTTAAATTCAAATGACATGAATGATGTAAAATGTGTCATCTCAACCATGTTATCTTCTCTATCATCAGGTTTCATAAAAAATGTGGTAGAGATTCACCAGAGATAGTGCAGGGGTATAACTAAATTAAACACTCTAATACATGTATGATACTTCACTTCTTTGAAGTTTTCAGTAACCCTCAATTGTAATTATTTTTCCTGAAATTGCTAGAAAAACAATCTAATTTATCTTGAGGTGCATAAACTAGTGCAAGATACTAGTCTTTACAAGCACGCGACTGATATGTTGCCATTTCATTCAGGAGAAAATTGCATTTTCAGTCCCGTAGGACATGGCCTCTCCGATTTTGGTCCCATACAAAATAATTTGGTCCCATTCGACCAGAATATGCAAAAATTGTCATAACATTACGTTTTCCGTTAAATTGAGTTGCAATTTTAGTCCCAAACAAAATTCAATTTTAGTCCCATAAGAAACATTATTGGTTGGAGTAAATTTTTAGTTTTATTCCTCGGCTCATAGCTTCCTCCTCTCTATCAAACAAAAACCTTGATTGACTACTGTTATTCTGAGTTTTCCAGGAACTTGGTGCTCCAAAAGACCATTATCGTCTATTAGTTTTACCTAACAACTTAGACATGTTCTGATGCGAAGTTACAGACTCATCCCATGAGTCATCTCTCCCAATCAATAACACTTCCACGTACTTCAGTTTCATATCTCTCATGTGTAGACATTTTCTCCTTTCTCAGAAACTAATTAGAATCTTCCGCGCCATTGTTGAATATGTTCTTAACACGCGTGCTCGGAATATTAGAAGTTGAAACCATCAAATTACAACTTCTATCTACAACCAATATTTGGAAATTACATAGAAAATAGCAAAGAGAACAAAGAGAACATTCTCAAATGTTTTCTTTTCCCGAAAACAAAAGGAGTCCCAAATATAGGTTACATCAAGGCTCCATCTTTATTTCAAGCATTTCATCGAACACCTTCCTCGTCTTTTCCCAATCACTATTCTCCAACCACATTTTGATCATAACATTAAACGAAACCGGATTCAACCTAAAACCCACATTCAAGCCCTTCTCAAACAACTCAATCGCATTAGAAATGCGTCCGCCAACAACCCATTATTCAGATCAAAGTATTTTCAAGAAATAATATGAAGAAGGAAAGAAAGTACCTTCTGGGAGAATGTAGATCAACACTGATCCCAAACTTTTCAAACTCAGTGTATTCAATACATGAAAAACCGTACATTCATTTTCCATAAAAATTCTTTTTCTCAAGTAGAACATCGATGCCTTCTGTTGCCCCAAAATTTCATTTGCACGATTCAAATCCTAATTTCTGAAAAGATAGAAATGCATATTAATGTTGATTTGTAAAAGATATCTAACTCCCTCCTACCTTAGATATCTGTAGTCGCCGCCCCAATCAACGCCCTCGCCAACTCCGATGCCTTCACATCGCCAGACAACTACCTCTTTTACTGCGGCAATCCCTCCAAGCCACCCCGCCACAACCCGATCCCACTATCACCTCCAGCATATTCGAGATCGGCACCACTTACACCTTCCACGTGACCCGACCTGGTTGGCATTGGATCCGGCTTCAATTCTCGCCCTTGCAGAATGGCAAGCAGCATCATCGTCTTATTTTACTGATTCTTGCCGACATGGGTCCGATGATGGGATTTGGGGATTTTTTTTCCAATTAGGTTAAGTTTAATCGTGAAATTAGGAATAATTTTGGGAAATATAGTGTTTACTTGGGGAATTTTATCAATTAGGTTTAATAAAAGTCACATGTGCACCACCTGCTAATGTTCCGTCAAATTTTAACAAGCCCGTCAAAATGCTTGGGACATATTTGCATATCAATGTCTTTTGGGATTGTTTTAGCTTCACAAAATCGAAAAAAGGACCAAATTAGTTTGTATGAGACCAAAATTAGAGAGGGTCATGTCCTATGGGACTGAAAATATAATTTTTCCTTTCATTCAGACTCTCATTCCATTTATACATAATTCCATTATATCATACCAATCACCTATTATAGATTAAAATGAACTATTGAGAAGACCAACCACAAACAGATGAGGTTCAACCTAACAATGAGGACTCAAGGAAATCAGGAGAAGCCTAGTAAAATGGCGTGCCAAAACATTGGCAGAACGACAACCTAAACTCAAAGAAAAAGAAGACATTCTATCAATGAGAGCCCGACAATAAGCATTCAAAGACCCAAACTCAAAAAGATCCACACAAGGTGGCGGACAACATCATAAACCACTTTAGAATCGATTTCATTAAGCACTTAATTAGTTTATAAATTGTGTGTGTGACTAACAAAAATACTATAGAGGTAGGTCATAGTTGATTTTATGGCTGAAATATTATGATTTGAGTTATGTCAATTCGATTAAATGGAACTAACTAGAACACATTTTATAAGTAGCGGTTGCATGTAAATAAAAGAAAAAATACATAGTGGATCATGAAAACCACAAATAGTGATTTTATCTTTTTTCATTCATATAGTTCATAATCTGTGGTTAGTTTTCATTATTTTTTCACAACCCCATTCACCTTTCACTTATTGGAATTCATAATGAGCTTGATTTCCCTTTCAATTATGAAAATTAATATTTGTATTTTCACTCTAGATTGACTCATCACATGCACGGAATGGACAAATCACGTATCAATCCAAAAATAAAAATTGAATTCAAGACATCCTTTTTATACAAGTTCACCACTTAATTTTCTCAAAAGGATTGTGATGATAGCAAACAAGACACAATTTTTTTTTCTTTTTGAAATACATAATTTTATAAATTAAATTTCTTTAAAAAAAAGGATTTGACTTTTCTCAGTGTAGACCTAATATTTAGTTTCAATAATCGACAAATCATAAATCTGAAAACGCAGTGCTACCTAAGTCTCTAAATTCCAAGAAAAATAAAACGTGTAGTTTATTTTGTGATTCAGTCACATCATCAATTTCACCAGCAATTTTATTTTGGTTAATGAATCACTAATAAAACGTGTAGTCAATTTTCACCACCAATTTTTATTTTTTTTATAAAATAAAGGATAAATAACTTTTAACATGTTACATTATTATTAAAATTATAATTCTATCCCCTATTATTTGAAATAATAATTTAATACATAAATTTTGAAAAATTATTCAAAATTATCATCAGATTTATTTTCCAGCACTTGGATATTAATTAAATATCATTTTGAATAGTGCAGGCATAATTACAACTCCGAGCAGATTTTAATACAGTATTTATTTCCCCTAAAATAAAAGAAAATTCCCAAATTTGAATTTTTCAGAAGAAATCCCTAGAAATTTCGAACGATCGGCGATACTCAATAAGCGGCGACGCAATGTGGTCAGCTTTACGCGGCGGAGCTCTATCATCCTCGCATTCCGCCGTCGCTCACCGGTGGAAAATCCTAGCCTCTTCTCACGCCATTTTAAGCCGCGACTTTTCTTCATCTTTTGAGAAGAACAAGGAGCTGCTGAGCTTGTCGGAAGTTGAGAAAATACTCGAAGACGTGAGAGCGGATGACGTCAAAGTTATTACGGCCCCAAAAGGCTCTGAGTTCGCCGATTACATGGTCATCGCCACTGGCCGATCTCCGTGGCACGTTCGCAACATATCTCAAGCCCTAATCTACAAGGCAGGTCCAATTCCCTTCACAGGGTTTTGTACGTGTAGAATTTTTTTTAGTGTTTGGGATGTGTATATATTTATGTATGAATTGGCGCGTAAAGATGGATTTTTGATGATGTATTCACCACTTTAGGCATATAAGCGAACACAAATCGTTAGTGTTGTGTAATGGGTCTGACTCCGATGCATGACTTATTTGATTGTATTGTCTTCAAAGGTTTGTTTTGTTGGATAATGTGATGAAACCATATTTGTGAGCACTTTGTTTCTTTCCTAAGAACGTACACGGGTGGTGGTCTTCAGTATACATGGATGAATAAGATGATTTTGTAGTTTATATACATTCGCACATGGCGTTGTTTTCACCTGTGCTTGACGATGCAATGATGGAAACGTGTTACACTGTGTACATCCTGTAATTCTTGATTTATAGAAAGCTGAAAATGATGTGTTTGGTAACTCCTTATCTTTTGAATCAAATTAGTAGCCTAGAAAAATGTAGTCTTGAATTTGACATGTTTTTGAGTTCCACTAATTAGGTTAAGCAAAAGCAGCAAGGAGCAAAGAGGATGTTGCTGCCTAGTGTGGTCGGGCAAGAGGGAGGAAAGTGGATTGTTATTGACTCTGGTATGGTTTGCGTTTCTTTTGTTTTTGAAGTTATCTCCTTTTGGATTATTCTATGTTGATCATTGGGTCATCATTTATTCATATTTTGCTGTAATGTCTGAATCCCATTCTGGGAATTGAATAAAGAGTCATGTGCTAGGTGGCAGCCTATGCCAACTAGTAAAGGGAACTGGATTATTAAGGAAAATATTGCTTTGAGAGTAAATATATTCTGGGACTCCTGGTATCAAGTTGTACTAGTTTTGAAGATGAAGGCATTTCTTTCATCTTTGAATTATGGAAGATCGACTAATACTACTATGAGCTGCTCATTTTACATTAGTTGGTCAAGCTAACAGCTTTGTATGTGCCAAAAAGATGTGAGATGGGTGAAACATTTCCTTATGTCTATTGTGATAATTTTATGGTGACTGCATTTCAAAAGCAACGGACTTGATAGGGGATTTATGAAAAGTAAAAATGGGCTAGCTTTCATCTGAAAATCTTTTTACTCAAGCAGGAAGAAACCGGATGGTGGTAGATAATGACTTTCACAAATCACAAATAAAGAGTTTTATGTTGTAAGGGGTTTGAAAAATCTGATCTGTTTTACTGAGTTAGGGAAGCTTTGAGCTGGCTAGAATGTGCAGCTAACTTGATCAGTTGATACTCATTTGAAGTATTAATTAGTTGATATATTAATTTATGATTATGAAATATGTAAAATTTTGCTTGTTGACTCCAATTAATAGAAAATATATCTCTTGACCTGGGCTTTAGTATATATTGCTTCTTTTTCTCCAAGCTAGTACTAGTTTGGTTCAAGTTCTCCCATTTTGAGCTATTTATATAACTAGGAAATATTTTGGTTGTAAAGCTAAGATCTTGATACTCTTGGTGATCCTCTTAGTGTGAAATATTAAGCAAAAAAGATTTGTGTATCTCCAATACAGATCTAACTAGAAATTTGTCACAAATTGGTGATGTTGGTATCACCCTAAAAAGAAGAAACAAGCACTAGAGATCAAAGGGAGATTACATATTTCCTTAATCCGTTCAAAGTTTTTAAGTCCTGTGGTTTAGCTTTAGCTTATTTAAGTAGTAGTGAGATGAATCTCGAAGATAGGGCATGAAACAAAACAGGTTTTTTTGCTGGCATGTATTGATATGTTCCAATTATATTGTTTCATCTCATATGATGCAATCTGATATGATCTAAGAATTACAAAAATGATCCCAGTGAAAGAAGTGAAGGTTGATATTGTGGTTATAGAAGAGAATGCATAAAAGACTACAGTTGGGAGGAACCTCTAAAATTATGTATTTCATGTATGCCTCCTTTGATCCCTTGGGATACACGTTTATTTCATACATCTTCCCATGCTTATGTAACTTATAATATAGTTTCAGAGAGCTTGATACTGGGCAATCTATAGTATGTTGTGAATCTATTAGACTTAAAGCCTCTCACCTAAAAATTGAAAAAAGCTGGGACTTCATGATAGGTAAGCTAATTGTTCATGCTGTTGATGAGAAGGCAAGAGCTTATTACAACTTTGAGGGGCTTTGGACTGCAAAAACACCAAACGCAGAGGACAGTCAGGTAAAATCCTTGTCGTACTTTACGATTTCTGGCTAATCAGTAGACAGGAAGTGTATTTATTGCTTCTCGAGATGCCCATACATGGTTCAATGGTGCTGCTTAAAATGTATGCAGGATTTGGATAAGGCCTTTGTGAAGGTTCGCCCAAAAAACAACTCCAAGAAACGTCAACAAGTGTGTACATAGGTATAGGCCGCATTGTCCAGAGGCATTGCTATCCTTGCTCCAGTACGTGCTGTAGGTCTTGAATGATTTTTTCCAGTTTTCTTATCTGGTTGTCTTTAAAATTGAAAGTGTAACACTCACCTCTGTATGTTTAGTTTTTATTTGAGATGTACAGTTTGGCTTATTTGAGATGATGATACGTGTATTATTTTTTTTTTGAATTATTAGAACAGACAGTCGTAATAAGTAGTTGACTAAGATCAGATATTCATATTTATTTTCGTGTTTTTATGATTTATTTTGTGGTTTTGTGTGTTCGTGACAATATGAATTACAGTTTTTGAAAAAAAAAGGAAGAGAAGAAAGAAAGAAGCATCGAGAGAGAAAAGAAGAACAAATAACAATTGGTAAAACAAGAATCATTCTCTCCTCATTGAACAATTGAGGGGAAAAAGAAGAGAGCAAATAAGTGATTAAAAATTAAAATTAAAATTTTTAAATTGGTGGTTAAAAAATCTAATTGATATGTTGAAGTGGGTAACCGGTCACCTTTTTTTTTTACTATTGAAGACATGGAGGGCGGAGGCTGATGGGAATTTTCTAGAAATAATAATATGGATAAGAAGGCAGTGATTTAGGTGGGGAGAATGACCTACCATGTACTAGTTAATTTAAATTATTAAATGACTTAGTAATTAGTAATAGGGTTTCTGCTTAGGAAGCTTTTTTTTTTTGTATTAAAACACCCAGAAAGCTAAAATTTAGAAATTAAATAAATGGAGAAAACCATTCTCAAATGTTTCGTGTACGAAACCAAATATTATTTAACTATATTCATTAAAGGGAGGAAATTGAAAATAACTAAATTTAGAATACCAAATTCTTTTCTAACCAAAGTTTTTGAGATCTTCTTTTCTAACCAAACACAAGATCAAATGATTATCATGTTCTCAAATGATTATCTTTATATTTATTCCTAGGATGCCACTTTTAGGATCAAACGGAAATAGTCCATTACGACCATATCAGGCCCATCATGCTTCCGTAAATCAAATACATAATACTATAAACCAGATTCATACCTTTTTGACCGGAATACTGCCGGGTATTTTCGTCGGGATTTTACGGCTTTGCCAACCACACGATCGCAACCTATGGTTTCCAGCGACGAACTCCTTCAGCAATACACAGCGCAACCCAACGTTCGTTTCCTACACGGGGTGTATAGCAATTTTCTGGTATATAGTATGTATATATATATGAGGAACACAAGGGATGAGCAAAAGCCTGGATTTTATTTAGGAATAATAATACATTTATTATAAATAAGTAAATCTCCTTTAGGGAGGAGACAGACTTGTTTAGCTACACATGGTAGCTAGAATCCTCACCACGCTCATAAACTAAGAACACTCAAAATATTATAACTATTACAATTTTGGAGAAAGATATGAAAATGTTCGATGCCCTATGCTTCCTTCAGTTTCTCATTTTATAGAAGGGGAATCCTTCTATTTCACCAACTCCATTATTTAGCTCCGCAATTCCGTGAGTGGCCCTTTCTGCCGACACTTCCTTTTGAATTAGTGGTCGGGCCCGGTTCCCTTTATCCTCAAGTGAAAGTGGTTGTGGGTGGAGGTACCCACAAATAATGGCACCATGTGCCTCTTATGTTGGACCACTCAGCCTTTGTCGTTTGGTGCTAGTGGCCTCTTCTTTTGGGTCACATGATCTGTGATCATATGTCTCCACCTTCCCTTGTCGGGAAACTACTTTTTTGGTGGGACTCTTGGCATCCTTGCTTTCGGCATTGGATGCTTATCCTCCCCAACTCGCTTTCGTTCCATCCTTGGACGGAACCCTTTTCCAAACTCTGGCTCCTTCTGGTTCTGGCAATCCGAGCATACTCGATTGTCCCATTGCCCAAAATGAGCCATGTTGTAGTATTTGCGATGGGTTTCTTTGCCCATAGCAAGCTTGTTCTCCCATATCAATGACCTTTTCTTCTCGAATAGATCCTCAACAAATCTCGTTGTTCTCCCTGTCATGGTATTTAACAGGAATGACCCATTCGCAGAATTGTGGAAAAACTTGAATGGGAACTTGACTTTGTCCATCTTAGTGAGACAGACCCATAATCCCCATGCTCGCCTAGTCAATATTTGATCTTCTGTAATGGAGGCGATTAGTGGGATTTCTTCAGATGAGGTTCTGATATCACCCCATTTCCTGGAATCTGGCCTTTGAAGCCTTATGTAGTGAAAGGCCTCATGATTCCCTTTTCCTGTTGGTTCCGGAGCAGCACTGATGAAGTATAGCTCAAGAACATCTCCTCGGCTAAGCAAATCATTGTTAGCCCAGGACTCTTGCACAGCTTCCTGTATCCACTTTGGTAGACACTTGATTTCTGGGAAGCCTGGTGACATGGTCTGAATTGAAGCTAATGCCCCAAAATCATACCATTGCTTGACTTCGTGTGGATTGGTTCCTGGTAACATCCACACCCTTGGGTACTTTCCAGAGATATAAACCTTTGTTTTAGATGGATTGATTCCCTGTCTAGTATAGAGATTCTCCCAGTTAGCTTGATAAACCTGCCAAGATGAAGCTTCAGACTTGTTAGTATTAATCTTAGAGGTACCCGTCATGGGTCTAAGATTAAACTCTCTCTCTCTTTAACCCCAGAGGTACTGGGTTGACTTGATGGTTCAGAGTGTGATCCCTGACCCTCAATTTTCTCTTGGGCCTGTGTTTCTTTAGAAATCACCGGCTTAGAGCTCGTGTTAGGGGTATTTGAATCCCCTGCTTCCGTTTTACAGGTCGGTACTGCTAACTCTTCTTTCATCAATGGCAAGTTGATGGCCCGAAGGAGAGGTTCATGCATAGCTGACCAGAGTTGCCCCTGAGTCTTTACACATGGTCGTATTCTCTAGTTGACCTTGTTTTGGTATATTGTTGCATTCTTCCTGCTTGTTCAGCATGAAGAACCAGCTCGTTCCATTCACGCTGAAACAACTCCATGTTTTCAGTGAAGTGCCTCTGCGCAATCATGATAGCATCGACCTCAATCGCTTCCATCTCTTGTTAAGAAATCTGCAAGAATATTTTCATGAGATTTTATAACAATAATGTCAAATAAATAATATTGACATTCAGCTTGCCATCTTATTAGTCTAGCTTTCTCATGTTTAGATTCAATTTTATTTTTCAAGAAAGCTTTAACTTGTGTGTTATCAACATTTAGAGTAAACTTCTTTGCTAAGAGAAACAGAGGCCATTTTTTAAATGCCTTCCGAACTGCAAAGAACTCCTTTTCATTGATATGCCATCGAATGGCCTCGCTATCCGAAAAGAGACCACTGCAATATCTACAGGGCTCCTCTCCGTTGGGTGTGATCTTTGTAAGCACGGCTGCCCACCAATGATCACTTGCATCTGTATAGAGGATCAATTCATCCTCATCTTGTGGTATAGCCAGTTTTGGGAGATTTTTGCATATCTCCTTTAGCTTCCTGATTCCTTGTGATGTTCGTTTGTCCATACAAACGGGGTATCCTTCTTTAGAAGGTTACTGAACACCTTCCTGTGTTTTGCAAGATTTTTTATAAAGATTCCTGCAAAATTGACAACTCCCAGAAAACTCTGCAGTTGCTTCTTTTCTTTAAGGACATCAGGGAACTTTTGCACCTTTTCTACAATATGATTTTGCAGAATGATTCCTGATTCATCCACCTCGATTCCCAGAAATTCTATCTTCCGGGTAGCTATTACTGCCTTCTTTTCTGACAGCACAAGGCCCTCTTTATGACAAACATCTGCAAAAATCTCCAGATGTTTGAGATGTTCTTCTATACTCTTTGATGCGATTAGAATGTCATCAATATAGACAAACATAAAAGAGAAATAATCTTTAAAAAGATTATCCATCTTCCTCTGAAATATTTGGGGTGCGTTGGCTAACCCCATCGGCATTGCATTCCAAACATAATGCCCTTGTGGTGTTGAAAAGGTCGTAAACCTTTTGCTTTCTTTTTCCATGCGAATCTAGTAGAAACCTGACTTGCAATCAAACTTAGAGAATATCCTAGCATTCCGTATGCAGTTAATAAGATGTTCTCTACTTGGGATAAAATATCCATCAAACTCAAGAATGTCATTAATCCCTTTGTAATTAATGACTAGCCTTGGTTTACCTCTTTTAATCTCACCATGATTCCTTACTAAGAATCCGGGGCTGCTGTATGGCGAATTCCCTGGTTCAATCAGCTTGAGATCAAGGTGTTCTTTGATGATTGCTCGCATATCCTTTTGATCTTTGATGTTCATCAGGATAGGCTTGTATCTAACGAACTCAAACTCTTTTCCAGCCTTAACCTTCAAGATTGCTTTGAGTTGGTTCTTTCCCCACCAAGCCAGCGGATTTTCATTATAGTTTCTAGCTATTTTCCGCTTGACATCTTCGAGGGATATCTTTGTTTCTTCTTTAATATCTTGATGTGATATTAAAGAAGCCTTGAGGATTTGGATCTCTTGTTCTTCAAGATTCTTTTCCCTACGAAAACTCAGAACTACTTCTCCGAATTTTCTTTTGTCCTGCATTTTTGGGTGTCGAAGATGTCCTTCATCACCATGCTTGCTACGAAATTGTAGTGGCATTTGTCGATTGAATGCTCCTTTTAGCCGCTGGACAATGATCTTATGATCACAGATCGTCGTAAAGATCAGTCTCCGGTTGGTATTGTCCTGCGTATACTTTCTGAACATTTTTAGAAAATTGTTTCCTAACAAGATGTCTGCCCCTATATCATGAAAATAGATTGGTGGAGTTTTCACCTTATACCATGGTGTATCTCTGCTCCTCCAATTAAGATTTCTGACTGCTTCACTCCCTTTGATAGGAGCAAGACTCTTTTTGAGAAATCTCTTCCTGCAATTGGATTTAAATCTTCTTCCAATTCTTCTGGGAAGATTCCTCTTTTTGCAGTATAAATTCCTGCTCCTGAGTCAATATAGGCTGCAAAGTATTCAACCTTATATTTCTCGTATAACATCCCTACTGAGATGTATATGGAGAATGGGCTGGTCATATAATCACCAGTTGTTTTCCATTAAAGGTGATCATCATCCCATCTTCCTTCAGCTCCCATGGCTTGAACCTTTCTAAGAAGTCAAGTCCTAAGATTAGGACTCCTGATTCTCTTCCGACTCTTCCTCGTACTTCCATTGTCATAGCCTCTATATCGAGAGTTCCCTTATAGTGGCCAGCTTCTGGTTGCTATAAACAGTACAGGACGTCGCAAGGAAAATTATTTTCCCATCTTGTACTGTCAAATCTTGTGTCGATCTCTCTCCAACCTTCTGGGCATTTAATTTTTATTTTAACTTGCCTTGGTCGCCTGAGATCTCCTTGGAAGCTTCCTCTTGAGGACTGAGTCCATGGCTCTGTCACAATCATATCTCCTTGGAATGACAGTCTTTTGCCTTCCAACTTGAGACTCTCATTGTATTTCAACAATGGTTTGTCTCCTACTCGAATATTTATCTCTCTTGGTAGTGGCATTTTATGATCTGTCTGGGTGGATTGCCTGTGCCATCTTTGAGAATACATCCGGTATCTTGATGAACTGCTTTTCCATAAATAAATCTGTGTGGTGTGAATTGGAAAGCGCATAAGACACCTGATATGTTAAAGAAAACGGTCGATTTCCCTCATAGCTCATATCCTTTCTTTTGAAGTCTTGGTACAGCATCAGGGCTCGACTGAAATCTCTATCTTTCAGATTATAGGATATTTTTGGATATATTACCCCTATAATCTGCTTGGCACAGAGATTTCCCGATATAGTTCCTAACAAGGAATCTCTGTGATTTTTGATACGCTTATCGCATATTGCAATATCAATGGACATATCAACACCTGCGGGTAGTGCGGATTTGAGCACTATCTAGACAGCCCCGATGTGGATCTAGGATATGGTATCCTTTATCTCTGGCCTCATCCTTCCCAGCTCTTCTTGAACTTCACTGTATGGAATCAGTTGTAACTCAACTTGATTCCCTGTAAGCTCTATAGGAAGCGACATCTCTCTTCTGGTAATCTTATAGATTACATTGTGCTTTCTGCTTTTCAGACTAAAATTGCAGAGCAATTGATCAATCTGTCCGGCTGAAAATCCTTGATATCTTTGGATATTAAGGCTCTTGTTCATGATTTTGTCAATCATGCTTTGTGAGATAGTGGTTTGACTGGAATATCCAGTTTCGTCCACTTGCTCTTGATGGAAAACCTCAGCTCCAGTCTGATTCAGAGTCTGATCTCCCATCAATACTTTCGTTGCTAAATACTTCTTCTTCTTCTTCTTCTTCTTCGTATATACTCTCATCTGAGGGTATATCCTCGAATTGGTAGACTTGTACCAAGTCTTGGTAGTAAACCGCTTTCTCAATGTCTGGTGCACCTTCGAAGCTTTTGACTCCTCTTTTTTCCGGACAATCTATCGAAATATGTCCTCTTGCACCACAAGTCCAGAAGTTGCAATCTTTAAAACTTTCGTTTGCCCTCGTATGGGCTCTTCTAAAAGTTTTCCTCGCGGGAGTTCGACTTGATGAACTTTGTGATATCCTGTCTCTGGAAGGACCCCTTCTTTGTCCAGATTTGTAAAATCTGGCTTTTTGCATGGTCCATCTACTCCTCGGTTTCCAGCTCCTTTTTCTTGAGAATTCTTCTTTGGCATAAGGATGAACTCGGTGTTTCTTGTTCTTCCGTGGCCTTTGAGATTCTCCTCCAATGATGGTTGGCAGATCATTGGCTGTGCAGTCAAGAGGGGAATATTTATTCATCCTCTTTAATCTCTTGTAATTCTTTTGTAGAATGGCCTATCCGCACCATTCAGCTAGCTTTTGTTTGACAAAAAACATTCTCCTCCCAACATTGTCAGAATCTCCTGGAATGTATTCTTTAATGAACATTTCTTTCCAGGGACTCGGGAACTTCGTGAAGAAAATTTCTACACAGACCCTTTCATCCATATCTGAATTCCATTGGTAGATATGGTATAACTTGAAGAATTGGTCAATTGACTCCTTCTCCATGTTGTTCAGTCTTAGGTTTAAAATAGCTTGAGAATAATTCTTTCTTTTTTCGGAATCTGCACTTTCGAAATTGTCTGCTCCCAAAAAGGTGAGCTTAAACTAGAAAGCCATTCTATCCACGATCTTCGTGTATGAGGCTGGCTCCAAGGTTTCTTCTTTGACTGCTGGTGCAACTCTTGACCATAACGTTTTGGCTACACCCAATAAACTCATCTCTAGCAGCTTGATGAATCCCTCCTTCTCTAGATCCAATGTTCCTGCTGCTATTCTCATCGATGAAGACCAATCATCAATAATCATATCGATGTCCTTGAAGTCAATATCATCGATATTGAGCATGAGTCCATACGGATGTATGGGATCAAGACTTGTTTTCCCGAGAGGCGTATCTCGGAACTTAGGGATCTGTAAGGCTTCTAGAGCATCGAGAAGCAGCAGCAACAATAATGAGGGGTTAATGGGGAGATAGACCGTCGGGTAGGGTTAAGGGTTTAGGGATTGGGCCTTGTAGATAATTAAATAGGAACTGGGCTTATCTTTAACACAGAAAAGGGAATATAAGCAGTATGTATATTAACATTATACAAAATCAATATTTTGTAGTAATTGAAACATATTATCATTAAAGTAAACATATAACCTCATAATATTGTTAATAACTTAATGTAATGCATTCTCATTAAACGTAAAAGTTTTATTAGCAGTATAACGAACTATATTAGCACCATAGACACTAAAATTAGCATTATCAAAATATTTATTAGCAATGCAAAAAAAGAAATATCGGCCATGCCTATTAGCATTACAGGAAATAATATTACTATCATTAATAAAAAATCAGTATGAAAAAATACAAAAAAAATGTATCTACTTCTTCCCACAATTCCTAGAATTATGATAGCATTTCTTCCCACACTTATTCCAGGTCCTTAAAGGTTTCTTGCAAAACCTAATTAAGGCACCTAGACAATGACAATTAAACACAACCAAATCAACGAAGGGGCTGGATTGGCTTAAATGGTTATGGAATGGGTTTAGGATGTATAAGAATGTGATTAAGGGTAAAGAAGGACTGGAGAAGATAAGGTATGATGAGTGAAATGAACTTACGGCTTATGGTTATAGGACTCGGCGCGAATAGCACGTATGGATGAAATCGGCTTAATTGGATTCGAACACTTGTGAATGGCACACGAACTGATCTTAGGTGAGTTGATAGTGATACGAGCATTGATGTTGGCGTGTGTTAGTAATGATTGAGCTGGCGTCGATGATGATAGTAGAATGAATTGCAACACGATAAATTCTCCGTAGTCTCGAATGTACCACGAAAAACGTATCTCCAAGTTACTCTTCGGATAGCGAGTTCACCCTAATCTCTCCAGTGAATTAGAACATTCCGTTGAAATAAGACTTAAAGTTGCTACCTCTAAGAATGAAAGTTTTCGAGCAAAACCAACAAAGCTTTTGGGGTGAGACACAATTAAGTTGCAAAATCTTTAATACTTCAAATAATGTCTGAGAAATAATGTCACACGGATGTCTTATTTATAATGATAGGATCTACTAAACTAGGTAGGAAAACTATCCTAACTAGACTAGGAAATCTACCTTAATTAGAATTCTAACTAGGAAAGAAGTTTCCATAATTAAAACTCTAATTACCTAACTAATAAAACCTTATAGAAAAATCCTAATTAAAAAAAATTAAAATATATAATAAAAATCTGAATTAATAAAATACTAAACGAATGGATTAATATCAAAACCCTAAAATAGTATAAGGTTTGATCAGATTGTTCATATTGGGCCTCTCCCTCCTGTGTTGATCTCCAACATGAAAGTCCTCGCGGGCTCTCATGAGAACGTCTTGTGCTGGGCCTCCTTCATGTTGCTGTTGGGCTGGTGGCACCTGCGGCACCTGTTGTTCTGGGGGTACCTGATGGTATCCACGGGGAATTAAAGCCCCATCTCCGGTATTCATCTTCAGATCCACCGTCTTCATATTGGCAAATGACTCTGTCAATTCTTGTAGATCTTCCAATCCTATCCTTTCGAGGGACGTCATTCTTTGATTTGTCTTAGCAATTGGCAAATCCTTTCGTCCTTCGATTTCTTGGGTTCTTCTTTGGCCTTTGGTGTGAAATTCACTTTGCCAAAGTTGATGAGTTTCCTTCTACTAGAACATGTCTGATTTAATTTTAGTGTCTGGATCTTCTTTTGAAGTTCTAACAAGATGGTTAGAATTTCATCTTGTTTTATAGAAATTCGCCTTACTTCTTGTGGTACTCCATACGTGTGATTTCCGTAATTTTGTACCGTCTTCTGGATCTCTCGTAAATCCTCTGAGATTTTAGATGTGTCTGCCACGATCTCTTTAAATCTGGGAGTTATCTCATAGTTTCTTTGTTCCATCAACCGTGGTTTTGGTGTGCCCTTTGTTGATGGTTCATTAAGTCGCATTGTAGCAGATTATTCACCATTAACAAGTTCATTTGAGCTTGTCTTTGGGGAATACACTGCTCTATTTCCTCCAGGCTTGACCCCGATAGGAATTTCTCTTCGTATTGGGCTTTCCAGTAGGATAGCCTCTCCTGGTGACTTTCCTCCAGTTCCTTCAAAATTTGAAGGTACCTTCTGAAATAAAACATCTCGAACAATTATTCGGATCCATATTTTCTGGGTGTCTCCTCCGTTAGGATATTACTTTTAATAATAAATAAATTATTATTCCTAAATAAAATTACCTAGGCTCTGATACCATTTTCATACACAAGTGGCAAACTTAGGATAAATCAAAGAAATAACAAATAAAGACAAATAGGACACTTTTACAAATACCCTATTAAATTCAAAATCAATCAAGGCAAATAGGACACTTTCACAAGTGCCTTATTAGCTTCAAAGTCAACCAAGGACATAATGGTCATAAAAATTTATTTTGGTTAGAAAAGAATATTCCACAATGTTTGGTTAGAAAAGAATTTTGTAAGTTAAAATTGGCTATAAACATACATTCACACTTCATTAAAATCCATAATTGTAAATTAGAAAGATTGGTCCTATATGGCCTGTACTTCGTTCTAGCCTTAGTCAACGTGGACGATATTCTTTATTAAATATAAATAACATATTAATATGGATACAAAATATGATAATTATATTTAGAAGAGAATATCATACGGTGAACGCATTATTATTATTATTATTATTATTATTATTATTATTATTATTATTATTATTATTATTATTATTATTATTATTGTTGTTGTTGTTGTTGTTGTTGTAAAAAATTTCACCAAAGATTGGTGGATTCCGTCGTACTTAGGGGTGTATTGGATTAAGATTTCGTTGGAATTTAAAATGTCCATGGATTTCTATGGATTTTTAAATCCATAGACTCCACATGGAGTCACCCAACTCTATGCAGAGTCTGGCGGATTTCGTGTATGGATTTTGAACGATTTCAATGGTTTTCAAATCCACCTCGCCAGCGCTCGTTGGAACACAACGATCGATGGCCCCGGAAAAAAATTGAACTCAGCGACCGCTTGAATTGAGCGGCCGCTGGGAAGTCGAGTCGAGAGAACCCAGCGACCGCTGGAAGCCAGCGGCCGCTGAGAGGCTAGCATAGAAAACAATGAAAATATAACTTTCTTTATTTGTGTACGATGTTTACCATTTACATAGATATAGTATAGAGGCATCAGTAAGAAGTTAGTCCATTATGGCAGATATTTAAGTTGGCTATTCTGTGCCTATATTTGAAATATAACATATTTATTCTTCTCGGTGTACCTACGATGCTTGCATGACTTCTTGGAGGTGAGATGTTTATTTCTGAAAATGTATTCTGTATTACTTAGGTTAATGATTTGTGATATGTTTTGAGTTCCTTGACTCATTATACCGCATTCATTAAAATTACGTGCTTCTTTACATTTTTCCTTGAACTGGGGATTGATATACTTATAAAAAAAAAATCCCTGACAGACTGATGAGTATGGGGTGAGCTTTGGCAAGCTAAATCCAGAGTTGCAGCTGCGTGGTCCAGTGACGCGACTTAGAGCCAAGAAGCTGCAAGACTACTTTCAGTGTTTCGTTGGAAAGAAGCTCGAGGAAGAGTTGATGGTTCGAAGTAGCCCCAAGCTGATTATTATGCTTTCGATACAAGATGAGGATGAAGAGGCCTAGATGGAATTAGTGCAGATTTTATTTAATTTAATAAGACTATTTTCAGTTGTGGATTTTATTTAGTTTGAAGCCCAAATTAATGTTAGGTGAATTGGGCCTTTATCTTGTTTTCTTTTATTTTTCGAAAATTATTAAGCCCATTAACTTAATAATTTCATTTTTCCCTTAGGTTAGTATTTATGCACTTTTCAAACCCTGGAAAAAGACAGATTGGATTTGATAACAAACGCTTTGTCGTTCATCCCGTCTCCAAAACACGCATATCGATAGTTCTTGGTAGGGTTTGTGAATTGGCACCTACAAACTCGAAATCAGAAGATTCGTTCGTGCATCCAGTAGTGTACGGGTTGATCTGCCACGAAGTTCTACTCCATACTCGCGTTTCGGATTCTCGTAGATCCGGGGTTCGTTTCGGGTAAGCTTCTTCTATCCATTTCGTTTCCTTTCGCCTCCACATCGTGTACCATCACCACCACGCCTCCATACACATCCCACACCATCCACCACGTTGTTACCATCGCCCATATTCAATCCCAGGTCCAGATTCCACATATACCATCCAATCGAGTCGTAAATCGTCTAAAAATCCCCACCGAGCCATCTCCCAATTTATACGTGCGTTTTGCCTGATTTTTGGATATGTTGTTTCTGCTATACATTTATGCAATGTCCTAAAATTTGAGCGTAATCTGACTTCATTTGCTAGGTCAATTGATTAGGTGAAGAATTAGGGTTCTTCGGGTCGAAATTGGGGATTTTGGGATATCTTGGTGTTTAGTCTTGAAACTTGATTTGAGATCAGTTTATTTGGGTTATTTATTTGTTAGTGTTCAGTTTGTTTTTTGGGTTGGATCATCTGTCAAGTTGACGCGTGTTCGATTCGATAAGCTTCCGCATCGTATTGGTTACATCACAGACATGCTGAATTTAAAAGATCTTGTCAGTTCAATAGCTTCAAAGTTTCAAGGTCCTTTTAATGAGGGTGATGAATTATATGGAAGAAAAAATGGCCGTCTGCATCCATGCAAAATTGTAGAAATTATTGAGGTTGCTGACAGAAAACGATATGAGATTGAATGGCTAAGTGATGACCAAAAAATGAGTGGAAATGCATTTGTAAATGGTGATGAATTGACAGTAAAGAATCCACCATTTAGTAAACGGGCTCTCAAGATCCATGCATTTGGCACCCAGTGGCCGCTGGCTTCGGGTGACCGCTGGGGGTCCCAATTTCGTGTACCCACCGACCGCTGGGTCACAACGCTTCTCGGGTTTTCCAAATCCATCGAAATCTCGTGTCCAGAGGTCGGATTTCATCCTTTGTAATTTTCACGCTGAAATCCAACGAAGTCAATGACTTTTTAAAGTCCGTGGATTGTTGAATACCGCAGAATTTTAAAGGACTTTTAAAAGTCTGGATTGAATACACCAATATTTCGTTGGACTTTTAAAAGTCTGGATTGAATACACCAAGATTTCGTTGGATTTTTAAAAGTCTGAATTGAATACACCAAATTTCGTTGGACTTTTAAAAATCTGGATTGAATACACCCGGATTTTAAAAGTCCAACGAAATCCAATGAAATCTCAATCCAATAATTTCCATAATGCGAGTTTGTCATTGCACACGAGTAATGGTTATCTAAAGAATACGTTTGAATATGGTAGGACGTCTCCCTCATTAAAATAAATAAAAAAACCACCAAAAATATAACTCCAGAAGCAATTATGACTAAATATAATCATATATCTTGTAGCTTAATAATATTCATGATTTTTATAAAGGTGATCGATTGTGATTTGATCCTCGATTCCCCCTTCTCAAATAAAAAACACATGGTTTTCGTAATGATAGAGTTTACCAATGAATTTACAATTCATAGGTTAAGATTTAGGGTTTAAAGATGAAGATTCAATTAATGAAAATATAGTGGATCAAACCATAAACAAGGGAAATAAAAAGTACAATTTGATATCTAATTTGTGTGAAATTGTTTTAACAAATTGGAGAATAGGCGTATGTATGTATGGATGTATGTTATTGTTATATAGTATATACGATGAGAGAGAGTATGAGACCCAATAAATCCCAACCACCCACAAAAGGAAACATAGTAGTCATCGCCCTCACTCACGCTGTCACTGCCTCTGCGGAAATTCCTAAGCTCCAAAATTTTCCACCTTCTTAAATATATATAGCACTCCAGGTGTTTCTGCTTTTTCCTCAGTGGCGATTCTCACTTCTTCTCGTTTTCTTCTCCGCCCCTCCATACTCACAAGAATGGCCGCCGCCGCCGGATCTGCCGTTGTTTCTCTCAATCCCGCCGGGGTCTCTCACCGAAAATTCTCCAGTTTTAGGCAGGTGTCGTTGCCTGCTAAGTTTCCGGGCTCCCTCGATTTGCAATGCCGATCTCTTCGCTCCGCTTCTTCCTCAGGTATGAGCTCGCTACATTGCTAAAAAAAAAAAGACGAGTTTTTTTAGTTTTTTTCGGAGCTCTGTTGATTGTGAGTTCCCCGTGCTGCTTGTTTGATCGCCTAGTCAGACGTGTATCGTAATGGCAAATGCTTCAGTGTGTGTTATGCATCGTTTCAAGTTGTGATAATTGTTGGTCAGGAAAGAAGATCGGGTATTTTAGTTTCCTTAATTTTGATTTTTGTGATGGAAGTGGTTTGTTAATTGGGATATCTTGAAGCAATTGTGTTAATTGGTGGAACTAGGGAAGAGCCATGTTCGGGAAGTGGTGATTAGTGCATGATTTCAATGACTTTATTTTCATAATTTCATTGAGTTCGTGATTTTGATTTGATCTAACTGAACTGTCTGTGCAGGCATAAAGGCGCAGGTTGCGACCATCGAACAATCGGCTACTGAAGCGGCACAGAAAGTAGAAGGTCCTGTTATTGTTATTACTGGAGCTTCCAGAGGAATCGGCAAAGCTGTTGCTTTGGCTCTCGGGAAAGCTGGCTGCAAGGTTGGGTTCTTTACTTCATTCCCAGACAAGTTTGCCTTGAGTTGTTTGTCTTCTTTTGTATGCCTTCTTATAGTTTTAACTTTCTGCAGTTGTAGAGTTTGATGCTATTTTTGAGTGATTAAAGATCACATAGCGCTTGTGATTAAGTAGTAGTAGATGAGCCGTATAATGGATCATTTCTTTTTTGAAACTACTTTCTGGAGAACTCATAAGTCTTAAGAAACTCTGTTATCTTTTTAGTTTCTTCGTTTCTGTTGGCTCAGCTACTATTATGGGGGGAACTTTAGAGCTTTCATCCAGCTAGTTCACTGCACCATTATCAACTACTCTATGCTGTCTAACATGTAGCAATTGCAATATGTGATTCGTGAGATTTGGCTTCTCTTTCACCTTTACCATTTCTCAAACTAATTTAGCACACTATGTATTGCAGATTTTAGTTAATTATGCAAGGTCATCAAAGGAGGCAGAAGAAGTTTG
Source organism: Perilla frutescens (assembly GCA_026008535.1). Lineage (NCBI taxonomy): Eukaryota > Viridiplantae > Streptophyta > Magnoliopsida > Lamiales > Lamiaceae > Perilla > Perilla frutescens. The sequence continues at coordinate 8,320,706 of BRKX01000018.1, read as the reverse complement.
CAAAGAGGTAAATAACCACCTATATGAAATATGAATGCATAGTTTACTTCTTAGAACTATTTGTTATACCAAATATCTGGGTTGTCACACATCAATTCCTCAAAACTCTTTTAAAATTTGCAAAATAACTATCTGTTTATCTTTATTGAGTATATTGTTTGAGTTATTTTATCTTTTGGAGAAGGAATCTCAAATCCAAAACACTCAATCCCAGACCAAACATACCCTTAAAAAATTATGACTGAGTGGTATACATATACTGTGACCGATGATTGTTTATTTCTTCTTAAAAATATCTGTTAAAATTTCCATTTCATATATAGATCCATCGTATGTCTTGGTAGTTGCTATTCCATGAGGACTGTATCCCTTCTTCCCCAATCCATCCATATGACATACATATACTGGCATCTTAGTTGCCTGTGCTGTCAGTTAAGACAAAACAGGAAAAACTCATAAAATGGTGTAATCAGGATTTAAGCATAAAGTATGTTGGATATACCTAGAATTTGCTCTGCTTTAATGAAAATACTGAAATTATAATTGCTACTTGTTGCAGATAGAGGCAGCTGGTGGACAGGCTCTAACTTATGGCGGAGATGTTTCCAAAGAAGCGGATGTGGATGCAATGATAAAAACTGTGAGATTATTTATCCAATTCAGTTGATTTTCACCTTATCCTGTATAGATGATAGATCATTGTCTCAATCACGTCTCTTCTGCAGGCAGTTGATGCATGGGGAACTGTAGATGTTTTGATCAATAATGCAGGTAGTTGAAGGATCCACCTTTTTTGGTTGTAAGTCCCTTCTGTGGTTGTTTTTTTTTTAAATGAAAATATCTCAGGAATTACAAGGGATGGTTTGCTGATGAGAATGAAGATATCTCAATGGCAGGAGGTCATTGATCTGAACCTTACTGGAGTTTTCCTATGCACACAGGTCAATTTATCAGAGCTCCTTACCTATATTTCCTGCAGATAATAATGCCTCAACTTATATAAAGTAATTCTGAGATTTTCATTCTCTTCAGGCGGCTGCCAAAGTTATGATGAAGAAGAAAAAGGTAACAAGTAAATTTATTTTCTTTGTTTCTGGATGTGCACATTTTTACACTTTTTTCTTTTCTCTTTGGACATATCTTTTAGTGGGTGGTGGTACTAGAACCTGTGTAGTTACATGTAATTGACTATTACAACTCTTCTTTTTCTCAATCCTAGCGCATTCAAGAAGTTCTGAAGAATTATGTAACTATTAAAACTTACTATTCCAGTCTACAGTATGCTTTCCATTCTCTTATGCAAGATAGTCTGTTACTCTATAGGGAAGGATAATCAATATCTCATCCGTCGTTGGTCTTGTTGGAAATGTCGGACAAGCCAACTACAGTGCTGCAAAAGCTGGGGTAATTGGACTGACAAAGACAGTTGCCAAGGAATATTCAAGTAGAAACATTACTGTGAGTTTACTGAAACATTATTGTTAAACATCTGCACTCTTCTGCATATTGAAGTTTGAAATTTAATAGTTGCTAATATTGACAGGTAAATGCTGTTGCTCCTGGATTCATTGCATCTGATATGACTGCTAAGCTGGGGGCAGACTTTGAGAAAAAGATATTGGAGGCCATACCATTGGGTCAGTTGATTTCTTTAATTCTTATCAATGTTGTACATCTCATTCTCCCTCTCTTTGCGACACAAGAAAAGCTGCAACTGCTTTAGACCATCGTGTTTTCCCTCTGAATGTTGCTTACAGGGCCAAATTATCTTGGCCTGTCGATTCCATATTTCTCAATGGTTTATCGATAATATTCATATCTTGTGCAAATGTTGAACTTTTACCAACTGCTTCGCTATGTAAATCCAGGAAGGTACGGCCAACCAGAGGAAGTTGCTGGGTTGGTAGAATTCTTGGCCCTCAGTCCTGCCGCAAGTTATATCACCGGACAGGTTTGTAACCCATGAACCCACGTAACCTTGCTGCGTTAGTCAGGCACCGTGTTCACCCACAATAACACACTTCGGATTACACTCTGACTCACCTTAGGCAGCATCTTACGCATCAACTCGAGTCCTCTCTTGTTTCCCCCGTAATTTAATTTTCTTTGTGCAGGTGTTAACCATTGATGGAGGTATGGTGATGTAAGAGGCTCCTGATATCGTCTTCCATATTCAAATGAGTGGGTGCTATGAGGCGTCGTCTCACTTGCATGTTAGTATTGAGTTTTGGCCTGGAAATAATATAGTGAAAAGAGTTTCGTAGTGGGGTCATTTTTGTAATTCTAATTAATACGCCAACATCACATGCTGGTTTGATTGAACTTTGAAGCATGCCTTGAATCATATAATGAAGATCAGTGACAACAGTTTTCCTTTTTCCAATTAACATGTAATTTGATGCATCACTACTCGATCTTTCTCGTATTAGTGATTTATGCTTTAACTTTTTTTGACACTCATTTTGAAAATGAGATGGTATAAAGGTTTTTATTTATTTTTTTAAGTAAGGGGGTTTCTTGAATCATTCCATTAGGAGTTGCTTAAAGACTAATCCAATCAATTAGCAATGAATGAACAACTCTTCCAACCTGCAATTCGTTAAAAATATATTTTACGTTTTCTGGTTGCTTAAAATATGATGAGGAGGAGGAGTTGAGGAAACAGAAGCAACTGCGTTCAATTTGACATTGGAATATTCTACTAGCACAAGGTATTTCTTTAGGTTTTAGGTTTTGCCAATTTGCCATATCACATGTGATGTGACACCTTGCATAATATTATACTTTTCCAAAAATAAAAATATATACAACTTAAAAAAGAAGCCTGAAAATTAGGAAAAAAACCCAATCCTAAACCAAAACGACATGTTATTTTTATGTATATAAAATAAAATAAAACTGGATTTTATGATTTAATCTGTGTCCTCTCTCTCTCTCTCTCGTTTCTCTCTCTTCTCCAATAGTCCAATGGACGTTCCAAAGGTGTACGACTCAGGTGTTCCTGCATTCACAATATGGTTCGTGTTGATATACATAGTTGGATACTGTATGATCTTCAAGAATTGGGAGAAGAAATACAGAGGCGAAGCATCTAGCTGTCTGATGTCTCTAGCTCACGGCACCCCTGCACTGATCCTATCTATTTTATCAATCCTTCAATCTCAATCCTCCAACATATTGCAACTGGATTTGGCCTCTCCAAACACGGCCTTCCAGAACTCAGTTCTGGAATACAGCGTTGCCTACTTCTCCGCCGACCTCCTCCACTACATCATCTTCATCCCAACCGACCTCCTCTTCATCGCCCACCACCTCGCCACTCTCTACGTCCTCGCCACCTGCCGATTCCTCTTCGGACACGGCGCCGTCTCCGTCCTCGGGGTCCTCGCCGTCGCCGAGCTCACCACCGTCTGCCAGAACACGTGGAGCCTCGCCGGGTACCGCCGCCACCACTCCGCCAAGGCTGCGGCTCTCTTGCAGTCGCTGTCGCCGTTTTTCTATGGGTTTTACAGTGTGGTGAGGGGCATTCTTGGACCTCTTCTTGTGTATAGGATTGGATTGTTTTTTAGTAACAGAGATTTGGATTTGGATTTACCTATTCCTATTCCTAGGTGGGGTTGGATTTCTTGGATTGTTGTGATGGTTGTGGGAATTGTTTTGAGCATTTTGTGGGTGCTGCATCTCTGGCTTCATCTCTACAAACAGACTACAACAGGGATCAAAAAAGAAAAGAAGTCGAGTTAGTCCGTACGGACTGCTCCTTTATTTGTAATTTTATTTATTTATAATTTTACTGGTGTTTGGTGCATATTTAGAATCGACCATATATTTAATGACATTCATAATTGTAACAGAGTAACATAAATTTTCTTATTTCATTATTCTTTTATCATCACAATTGTACAATTTTCAATACATATATTCCTTTTTACTTGACATTTTATTAATTGTTGATGTAGCAGGACTCCAATCATAATTTCTTTTCATGGTATTATGGATTTATTTAGGGCCCACCCTTACACCACCAACCAATTGGTGCATTATGTCAGATTGTCGTGCCAATACAACGAAAACTGAATAATTATATTTAACTAAACAATGTTGTTTTATGATGCATCTTTCTTTTTTTAATAGTATTTGAACGAGGGAATCCCTAACAAAAAATATTAAAAAAACATATTGTTTTGCACCAACAACAAACAACACTATCTACAAGAAAACACAGACGAAAAGTTCCTAAGCCCATGGATTTATTGAGGTCTAAATGTAAAATGAAACAACAATAATTTGTTTTGGTTGTTGAATTAATAATGTTGAAACAAGCAGATAATTAAATTAATTTATTGGTAAAACTTGTAGGTCTTGGCTGATAGAATGATGTTCCTCATCCCTCCAATGGGTGCCAATGTCATCAATATAAAACCCAATATGATCAGCACCTAAAATTCCATCAAATACATTTTAGCATTATAAAAATTCAAGATTAAAATTTCCTCTCTTACATTTCAAGAAATATTTGATTGAAACTTACCCAGTTAACAATCCAGGAGAGACTGAACTTCTTAGGCTTCTTGACAGTGAGCCAGATGATGCAAGGAAGCTACAAAAAATCCAACATCAAAATTGATTCACCAGAGAGAGAGAGAGAGAGAGAGAGAGAGAAAGAGAGAGAAGGCTGATCCAGATCACTTACAAAGTAAGTAGTTGGGGCCAAAGCAAATCCACCAAAGAATCCAACCAGTCCACCAAAGAAGGGGAATGTAATGCCAATGAACATAGTTAATGCTGCACAGCAAAAGATTAACCATCAAAATTTATGTAATTTCTTTCACAAGAGATGTAAATTATTAATTCCATATATAATTGTTTATGATGTTAAATTTAAGCTCTCACCAACGTAGAAGGTACGAGTAATGAAACGAAGCCAGAAAGAAGGCTTCAACTTCATTTCCTTCACCAAATATGTCTCCATCATGTCAAAAACCGGCATCGCATATATCTAAACATTTTCAACAAACTAAACGTGATCAACATACACAGTACATATACATGCATATATAAAGACGAAATCGAGCTAGAAAATCAAACTAATTAACTAACTAACCAACCTGGTAACCTCCAAGAACATGCACAAAAACAAACATGTTAGCAGAAGCAATGAGCCATCTGGGCTTCTGAAGCGTCAGCAAGATGTTGTCCTCCACCCCGTTCCCAAACACGTAGTAACCAACGAAAGCAACGGGTAAGTAGCAAAGAGCCACGACGAGATAGGCAAAAACAACCCCCTTCCACATAGGCTTCTTCGAGGGCTTCTCAGGAGTTGAAGGAATCGTTGCTTGGATTTCCAACACCACATTGTGCCCCGCATAAGCAAAAGCAATGTCTCCCAACGCGTTGAAGAAGTTGAACACGTTGTCTCGTGTGTCATCACCCCCCCTCAGCCTGTAGTCCACACCCTCTTGCCTCCCCTTCCCTATTGCAGCTGTCCATGCAATGGTAGAGTAGCTACGTACGTGCATTTTATTTTTAACTAGTAGTTAGAACACAAGATGAAACACCATACATACATATATATATATATATATATATTCACATCATCAAGATTCAAGATTCAAGAAATTAATGCAGCATACGTTAGAGACATGACAGCTGCAAGAAGTGAGACAAAGGAGATGGAGTTGAAGTTGGGGAGATGAGAGAGGCCGAAGTGGAAACATGCGAAGATCATGATGAAGTAAGTGAGCTTGATGTCGTTGCAGTCGGGGCAGACGGATTGGTGGAATTTCTTCAAGGATTTGCCTCCGGTGACCATGTAGATGATGCAGGTGCTAACCTCAACCACAACTTGCTGAGGCACCACGATGTACAGCCCGAGCTTCTCTCCAAACGCGTGCTGGCCTAGCTCGTGGTACCTGTCGAACCTCTTCCCCGGAACCATCTCGTGCATCTCAACCATTTGCCACAGTGTGTAGAGTGTCACTATCCATGATAGCACCATCATTGTCACACCAGCTCCCCTGTTCAAATCAAATTAGCCTAGGGTAAATTCAAACATCAGATCTACTAATTATAACTCTTGTAATTAACATGTTCATTTAAAGTTTATGATGATTTCAAGAAACAGAGAGATTAGATCAAAGGGATTTGTTTGCAGCTAAAAAGAAAAAAACAAAAAAGATTAAATAATGTTACCATCCCATGCTAGACATGGCATATGGAAGGCTGAGAACACCAGCTCCAACCATGGCTGTCACATTGTGGAAAGTTGAGTACCACCATTTGGCTGTTCTTGAAGAAGTGATCGGCAGCCACTCCTCGATTGCCTTCTCCTCCGCTGTCTTCTCCCCACGCCCTCGTTCACTCGCTGCCATCTTGATCTTGGTCATACACAACAAACACCAAATGTTAGAAATCAAGATTCTTGAGTAACAGATCTTTCTTCAACCATGAAAAATAATATATAGTGTATTTTATATGAGTATAGATGGAAAGTCGCTTGCAGTTTGAAATCGAGCCCTTCAAATCTCCCAAGATTTCAGGAATGAATATTCAGTCTACAATGTCTGATTTTTTAGGTATGGGAATCAAAGTTAAAACGGTGACAAATTCATCAGTTACCAAATTTAACCAATTATAGGTGTAACGCCAAGATTCTCAGCATCCTTAAAAGAAGAAACATGATGTGTGAGAAATTAAAGGATATTTGTCCAACTTTATTCAAGTATAATTTCTACACTGTCTACACAGCTAAACGGTGTTGATTCTGGCTTGGCCGTGGCGAGTTGATCATGGAGCTGTCCACAGCCAAGCCTTGTGCTCCAAAACAGAAGTAGTTGTTCATCAACCTCAAGTTGAACGAGGCGTGTTTGTGCTTCATTTTGTGGTTGTCCAAACCAGGGGAGTGAGCTGCAGATGAAGGTCCAGCACTCCCACTCCCACTGCCATGATACACAATACTGCTCTTCCCTTTATCAGCTGATATTGGAGATGACCATGACGACTCAGAGAAGCTACTCAAAGGGGAGCCAATGTACGTCTTTGGTAGCAGTTGCAGCACTCCTTGAGTTAGCCCTGCAGCAAACTTCTTCTTGGTTGATGGACTTGGAAGGCTACTTGCAGCTGGTAAAGATTGTATTCTTTTGTTGTTGAGGAGAGATGAATGCTGCTTCGAGAATTGCTGTCTTAGTGAAAGAGGGCTGTTTCTGCTGCTACTCGGGCTAATGGAGGAATAATCGGAACCATCCGCATTCCTGCCTTTCTTCCCTGAGGAACGAAGGACATTCTTGAAACGTCTAGCAGCACTGTTGATGGAAGCAAACTTGCTGTATTTGCTCGAGTTGGATTCAGCAGCACGTTCGATTTCACCAGAGTAACCATACTCAGAGCTAGTGAGATCACCAGAGTAACCATACTGATCAGTATGCAAGAATATCTCAGCATCTGGGATTCTGAAAGAAGTGCCAGGGCTACTACCTCCAATGCCATGCCTTCTCCTCAGATGGGAGACGAGGGCATTCCTCGTCGTCTGATCCTCACAATTCTCAATCCCTCCAGCTGCAATCAGCCGTTTGATCAGGATCTCAGAAGAAGCTGTCTGTGGGCGCTGCTTGAGGAGATCTAAAGGCGTGTTCCCATCAGCATCGCGTATGTTGAGATTGATGTAAGGCACGGACATGAGCAGCTCGACAACCTGGGATTGAAGGTTCTCAATGACGGCCATGTGAAGGGCAGTTCTGCCTTCATTGTTCTTGGCATTGACAACATCTTCCATATTTAGAAGCTTCTCGGAAACCAGCTGTGTCATGAGCTCTAGCTGTCGGTCCAGCCTTCTGAAACCGGGGGCAAGGAAGCCAGACACCGCCATGTGAAGGAAAGTGTCTCCATAATTGTTTGTCAGTGAGGCGGAGGAAGGGCTTGTGGTTATAAGAACCTCTACGACTGCTAGATGGCCCCGGTAGGCCGCGACATTTAAGGCCGTGTTGCCTCGGTTATCCACGGAGTTGATGATCATGTCGTATGAAGATATTAAATGCTTAACTACCTGCATTGTGGTACCACAAACCAAACTTACTATATACCGAAATACAACTCAAAATCTCAAACTAGACAGCTGCATCATCTAACAAAGAAGCAAGCAATATATTTATTATACACTTTGCATTTGGAAATAGAAGAAATATCCATTTTGCACAACTCAAAAAGAAAACAAACTTACTATAGATGAAAGCAAGGGGTCAAAATAGAACAAAGAAGCTAAAATTTATGTGCAATCATACACTTGTAATATCTTCATTTCTTCCTAAATAGAAATAGAAATAGAAAATCCAATGATTTAATCCAATCTTAAGCCTAGGAAACTAACATGGTAACATCATATCTTAGAATTCAATCAACAAGAACTGAAACAAAGTGCACACCAAATATCCCAAGATTTCCATAACATTGAATTCAAGTAGATACACTCAAACAATGAAAGCAACAAACAACATGAAAAACTTCAACAAAATGGTAGAAAGAGAAGCAATAACAAGCTCAGCTCACCTCAACCTGCCCTCTCCCAGAGGCCGTATGCAGCACCGTCGAGCCCTTAGCATCCCTATAAGCAAGAACATCGCCGCAATCTCCCAAAAGCTCTCTCAGCAACACCACATTGCCGCCTCTAGCGGCGGCATGAACCGCCCTATTCATCATCTCCGACCTCAAACTCAAAGAAGCCACCGCCTCCTTCCTTGGAGAGGGAGAGACAGAGCAATCAAACAAGAGCTTGAAAACATGGGAATTCTTGCTCCTAGCTGCAGCATAGAACATGTCGGTAACGCCATACTCACCTTCTCCAAACACTAATCGAGGATCCCTCTCCAACAACTCCTTAACAAAAGCCTCATCTCCAGCTGAGGCTGCAGTGTACAACAGCCAACCTCCATAGCCAGCTCTGATCAAAGAATTATGCCCCTTGTTCTTGCTCCTGTCTTCACATTCAAGGAGCAGTTTGTATGCCACTTGAGACCTGCACTTGGCCACATCAGCAAACTTTGCTTCGTCGTCGTCCCACACGGTTTCGAGCTTCCTTATTCTTGGAAGGGATGTTAGCTTGATCAAGAGATTGGTGTCGATGTGAAGAAGCTCTCTCACTAAATCGTAGTGACCGTTTGCAGCTGCCCAATCTATTGGAGAAGCAAACCACCATTGATCTCCTGTGCTTTCCCATCTCAGAGGGAAGTATGTGGGAGGCATTGCAACACAATTTGCAGTTAAAAACACACACACACACAAGAACAACAGAGGGATTACTGTGAGTGAGTCTGTGAAGTATGGAGAAGTTTCTGTTCAAGAAAGTTTGTGGAAAATGATTGTTTCTTTTTTGTGGGATCAGTGGAAACTCCTCAAAAGTTGAGCAGTAATAAGCAGTGAAATTATTGGGATCAACAAAAGAAAAGGCACAGAATCACTCATGAAAAAACACACATCAATAAAATGAAAATCCCCTCTTTTTTTTTTTTTGAAAGACAAGAAAAGAGAAAGAGGGAACAGAGAAGCAGGGCTAATTGTGGCAGAACATATGAATTATGACGAAGATTTATGCAACTGATGACTATTTGCAGAAGATAATGAAGGGAAGAAAGAAACACCACAAATTTGTTGATTTTTAGTTTGGGCTTAATTCATGTATTTATGTGGACGCAGAAAATAACTATTCATAAACTAGAATACCTTGAAATTCCCTCGGAGTTTCAAGATTCCCTCGCTCCCGTGAGTGGCCATAGACGTCGTGTCACAGAGAGAGAGAGAGAGAGAGAGAGAGAGAGAGACGTTTGTGGTGGGGTTTGCGCCACTGTAAAAATAATTTTTTGCCAGGATTCAGACCACTTTTCTTTTATCGTTACTCCTTCTGTTACAGATGCCACATTAAAAAAGTATAACTGATGTAATAAAAAGAATCACCACATTTTTTCTTGTTTTCATGCAGAAAATCTTGCATGATCGCAACCGGTGAAATAAATTTACTTTTCTTGACGTTTTCTTTTCCTTTTTTGGTAGCAGAGCTAGATTTATCCATTATTCCTATTTCCTAGCATTTATTATGGAAATTAGCGCTGTAAACACTCAAATTTTATCTTCTTATAGTAATATTTACGTCATAATTATTTATTTGAAATTTATGTCAATGTAATAAAATGAAATACACATAATTTAATTTTGACTAAGAAGGTTAGGTAATAGTAGGTTGAAGTGAAAATCCAGCCACATTAATTTGACCAAAAGCTAGCTAGAAATCGTCTTACGTTTAATAATTTCGAAAATTGTAAAGTCAACAAAAAATAGACACCAATTGTAGAATGACTCTTGTTATGTATATTGGATTTGGGTGATTGAGCTTATTAATTGTAAATTATCATTTTATCATAAAATTTTAGGTTGTTTTGGAAAGAATCTTAAGAATATTATATGGGTTGTTTGATTTTAAATAAAGTTTACAAGATTATTTTAAGGATAATTCTGAGTATATATAATCTGACTAATTATTTTGATTTGATCGTATATATGATTTTTTTTTTTTGGACTGGTTTCAAACTTGTTTACTTTAAATAGATAAAATATAATAGAAAATCCAAAGCTTATGCCTAAGAGTTCGGTGCAAATTATGCATAAGTTTCGCTTGAGTAAATATTCCCTCTCCATTTCGTTTTAGCAAATATTCCTTCTGTCACAACACTAAGATATGCAACCATAATTTTCACACAAATTTATTTAAAGACATTAAATATATGTTGGAATTGTACATTTGTACCCTTGCAATAAATGACTCAAATTAAATTGCAATTGAAATGCTAGAAAAACTAGACTTCCGAAAATGGAAAACAGATGCATATATTATTAAAGGGATCATAATATGAGATATGACACAATACATAATGATCAAGAGTTTACCACTAACGGCCGGAAGACACCCAAACGATGGAGACGTCTCGAATTTGAAATCCACCGCTTCCTTTTCCTAACTAAAAAAAAGAGTTTACAACTAACTAGATGAGATATTTTAGTAATGAGTTCCGTTCACCTATCCACCGTGGATACGAGTTAACATGCCCACAGTTGATGTGGCAATGTGACACGAGCAAGAAAACTAATTTCTTGAGCCACTATATTTGGTACTGATTTAATTTCTTCTATTTCTAAATCTTACTTCATAAATTATCACTCTACCCTTCATTTCCTTCAATAAATTCACTTTAATAATTCTTATTAAATTATTACTAAATTACGTGTAGATCAACCTATTTTAAGCTCCAAATCTTTTCAATTTTGTTTGAAAAAATAAACATAATTGAAAAACAAATTTCGTCAAAATAAAAATAAATTAAACATAATTCTTGAAAATCCTTTTAGTTTTATAATTTTTATTTGGATAATTTGTTTTTTTTTTTAATTGTGGATCTTGTTATCTACGTTTCTTTACAAATAAAAAAATTCAGATATATTTATATAATAAACATTGTGTGTGTGTGTGTGTGTATTTAGGGAGATTTAAATATGTATCTATTCGAAATAGATTATGCCTACCAAAACTAAAATATTTCTATATATTATTAATTAAGTTCTATGGAGCGATAGATGCTAGGATAAATTTAAAAGATAACGGAGCTTAGATTATGTTTTTTTTGGGATGTAATTCATCAATAATTTAATTAAAATTTCAAAGTAAAATTTATTTAATTTCTCTAAAAATAATTTACTCAAACAATGAATATTAAAAATGATTATTTAAATGAAGTAAGATTTAATTAGGAAATGAGAAATTAAATCACTACCAAATATAGTGGTAGCTCAAGAAATTGATTTCCTTGCTCACATTGCCACACCAACTGTGGGCACATTAATTTTTTCGTGCTCACAGTGGATAGGTGAACAGAACTTCTTCACTAAAATATTAAATAAGAGATGAGATCCTATAATAATCAAAGTATAATATTCAAATAGAAAATCTCATTCTAATTTTTAGGTATTTGAATGAATATTATGTTATAAAAATAATTTTTAAGAAGATCGCAAGTTCAAATTTATATTTAGTTGACTTGATAATTACGTAAAAAGAATATAATTATTAAAATTATTAATTAATTATTCAATTAGAGTTTATAATTAAAATAACAAAATCTTAATATTCAATTTACAATCATTATGGTTGATCATTTTTCTATTAATAGGAATGCAATTTTTTAAATTTTCAATTTTTAATAATAAATGATAATTGTGGTTGATTAAATTAGAATATTTTTTATAATAATATAACAACAACAACAAAGTAGAACAATGAATTTAATACTGGAATACAAAAAATGTTGGGACAAAGGATTAATTCTCCATAGTTGGAGGATTAATTCTCCATAGTTGGTGTGTGGCAATAGAAAATAATTAATAATATGATTAACAATAATATACAAGAGTTACTTGAATTGGCAAAGAAAACAAGTGGATAATCCAAAATCCAAAAATTAAATTAAAATAAATAAATAAATAAAGGATTATGGCCAAATAAGTTTGAAAGTTGTGTTGTCAACTTATGCAGAAGTATACAATGTTTGGAAGCTAGTAATTTGGCCTCACAATTCGATACAATTTAAAACTAAACCACGCCGGCCCACTTAACTCAACGCCATACATTCCACATGAAGTTGCTCCATCTTTTGTCTTTGCCTTCAAATTCTCTGCATTTTGCAGAAACCTACCACATGTTGAATCACTTAATGAGAGAGAAAGCTAATGAGATTATAACTCAGACGACTGAATTATATATCTCACCTCACCATAGGCATAAGATATTATTCCTGAACAAGTAGCAACATTACACGGCCCAGTGAGCTGTCCTGACTGATCTCAGTTGGAATGCTATGCCCATCCCCGATGGCCCGTTGCATTTCTCCCATTGCGCGACATTTCTTCAAACATCATTTGAAGCAGGGTTACTGCGCAAAGACCATTTGTGTTAGGGACAATGAAGAAACAAGTCAGTCACTCTTTAAAGTGTAAACTCACACAGCTGCCTGATTCCTAGACTCTTCTCTAATTAACTTCAGAATCAGTGGAGGGTTCAGATCAAGCAGAGTCATAGTGGTTGTTAGTCTACATTAAGAACAACGAAAACCAGTCATTACTCAAAAACGATTTTCTTATGCAGGAGCTATAAATGTTTTAATCATTTTTGTTGGACATGCATCCTACATCTGCACTGTCTTTAGCATAAAGTCACAGTGGTTGTTAGTCTACATTAAGAACAACGAAAGCCAGTCATTACTCAAAAACGATTTTCTTATGCAGGAGCTATAAATGTTTTAATCATTTTTGTTGGACATGCACCCTACATCTGCACTGTCTTTAGCATAAAGTCACCAAATTAAATCATCTTCCACTCTCAACATAGCCATCTATTAACTTGTGAGATGGGAATGTGTTATGGCCCGATAATTATGCAGCTCAACAGAGAAAAATACATGTTTTTGCACCAGGAGAGCTTCTTCAAAAATATCCACGAAAGGTTGTTTCAATCATTTCTCCAAAAACCAACTGCGTAATCAGATCCAAGAAAATGTTCTCTACCATGTAAAGAGATATTAACACATAATTTGCACCTAAATACCCCCCATTTAAAAAGCTATTGCCATATATGCTAAGAATAAATGACCCTATTCTAAAAGCAAATTGATAAAACAAATAGCCATGATTAAAAAATAAACGCGATATATATATATATAGGCCATGCATGAATGTTTCTCCAACATTTCTAGAGAAACAAGCGACACTCTGCCAGTTGAATTATGAACAGTAAGTTTGGGGAGATGAAGATCCTATGGTTTTTGTTCGCAGTAAGACTTTCTCTTTATCAATAAAAAACATCATCTTGTCTAGTATGCAAAGGACCATAATTAGGAAAGTGAAAATTACGCAAAGAACACTTCTCTCACGGTGCACATATCTTTTCAAATCAAGATATATTAACCCATATTTGTGCTACTAAATTTAGTACAAGTTTATTCTCTGTTAGGCAAAACATCCGGGACCAACATTCTCCATACAGCTGGTGGAAATTCTTGATTGCTTATGTGCAAGACATGCAAGACAGAAAAGAATAAAATAGAAGGACATTTATTAGCAATAAGAAGTTACCTGCAGTTTTTTCACTCCAGACGATTTCATTTTCTTCATGAAGTCTTCAATTTTTTCAGCTGCACCATACATGTTCTTCTCTCTGATTTCTTGCAAAAGCAATGCACATGTTACGTATCTAGGTTTTATATTTTGACCTATCATTTCCATAAAGAGCTGGTATGCCTTCTCGCATTTGTTTGCTCTACAGAATCCATGGATTAAAAGAGTATAAGTTGCCAAATCAGGACACAAATGGTGCTTCTTAACAATGTCATCCAACAGATTCATGCACTTGGATGTCTTCCCATCTCGAAAATACAACTTCAGCAATGGATAGAATGATTGAACATCAGGTTTACAGTAAGGTGATTGTTCTAAGATCCTGAGGTATTCCAGGGCCCTTTGCTCTTGTTTGTGATGGCAAAACATAGCAATCATAGAATTGAAAGTTGAAGTATTTGGATTAATTCTATTGTGGGGCATTTCCTTAGTAAAAACATTTAATGCCTCCTCAATATGGCCAGCTCTCCCTAGCGTGTGTATTAACGCGTTACAAAACTGTGTATCGGGCTTGCAGCCAGCCACTTTCATTTTCTCAGCTATCTCTAATGCTTCATCTATGTTTCCCGACTTGGTCCAAGAATGCATAATGGTGGTGAAAGTGACAACATTAGGAGGACATCCCTGTGCTTCCATTTCGTCAAGCAGCTCATAAACCCTGTAGAATTGGCTTTGCGAGCAATAAAACTGTATAATGGTAGAGTAGCTGATGACACATGGGCGAAAACCCCGTCCTTTCATTTCCTCAAGTGTCCATTGTGCTTCCTCAACCCTCCTTACTTTGCACCAGCCATGGATAAAAATGTTGTAAGTGTTTGCATTAGGTGAAATATGTGATTTCAGCTCCAAGAATAGTGCACGTGCCTGCTCGACTTTTTGCTCTTTGCAGAGGGTGTCAAGCAGCACGTTCATGGACTCAGTATTCTTCTCCAATCCAAACTTCTCCAACTCGTCAAAAATTTTCACAGCTTCTTTCCATTCTCCAGCACCTGCCAATCTCCTCATCATCTTTGCAATTGTATCGAGGGAGACAAGATGGCCTTCACATCTTTCCTCAACTATTGCCTTCATCTTCTCCATTTGTTTCATCTTTCCCAATATATCTACCAACTTATCATATTGTTCCGGCAAAGGTGTATACCCTGGACACGCTTCCACCCACCTAAAAACACCAATAGCCGACTTCCAATCATCTTGAAAACGATGAAGCAACCTTGCGACCAAGCTGTGAGTGATCTGTATCTTGTTACAATCTATGTCATGCACCAGAGACTGAAAGACTTCACATTCACTTTGTGCAGCAAGAACTTTGTCAATGATGACATCAACATCATGCTTGCTTCCAATGTCTATAAATTTTCCGGTTTGCTCGGAAGATACATTGCCAGATAAGGATTGACTTTCTAAAGCAGAAGCATCTGAAGTAAAAGAATGACAAAAGAAGTTTCTGGAGACAACTACAATACGAGCTGCTTCCAATGGAAGCAGACTGAAGCCGTTGACTACACAGAGGATTCTGCCACGAAAGATCATGAAGGGTTCTCCAGCTCCGAACGATGGTCTCCAGGAGAAACTTAACCACTTAACAGCTCAAATATAAGCATCATATATATGATGAAGTACACTAAAAATTGAAACATTTATGATTGAATCATTGTAATATTCTGGTTCTCAGCTTCTTCCATTATTAATCAAAACATCGATGCATACTACTACGTAGACTGAAAAATTAAAATATTAATTACTTAATCATTGTTATCTTCTGCCACCCAGGTTTCAACCAAAGTCGAATTTTGAGCTCATTTAATCATAAAAAAAGCTCAAACATTATCAGTCAGAATTCACTCACGAGCTTCGAAAATTGAAAACATAGATAAGGAAATCATTTCGTTTATTTGTCTTGCAGAAAGCAGATAAAACAAAACCCACAAGCACAGATTGTTATACACCTCAAAACATTCACTAATTTATTCTTCTTTAATAACGAAGAATCGGTGACAAGAACTTTCTTAACTGCACATACAATGCCGATTTCAAATGCAACGCGCAAGAAATTATAAGTTTTGCTTAAATTGATAGGTAAAATTACATATTAAAAGAGCTGAAAATGAAGTGGAAAAAAAAAGCGATGAGATTACCGAATTTCAAAGTCGGAAGAACGCGGAGGCGGTAGGGGTTGGGTTTGCTGATGAAAAGGGAAAGAGATGAATGAAAATTGGAACTGAAAATCAAAATTAAATGAAATAATCAAAATCCTACCTGACAAAAAAATTGACATAAAATAATTGGCTTCGCCCGGGTTCGAACCGGAGACCTTCAGTGTGTTAGACTGACGTGATAACCAACTACACCACGAAACCACCTTGCGAGCTGTGGTTCTAAATTTAAATTATATTCATAGAATAATGAATATATATATATATATATACACCAAGTCTCCTGTGCATAAGATGCATGGGTCGGTCCATGAGACGGACCCGCTCCAACTCGGGCCGACCCGCATCTGACCCGCGCAAAAAAAAAAAAGAAAAAAAATTCGCCACCCATAGTACCAATTCGAACACTAAATAGTACCAATTCGTGTTTTTTTGTGTTTTTTAGGGTTTTTTTTTCTTTTTTTTTGGGGTGCTTTTAGGGGTTTATTTTATATTTTTGGGGGTGTTTTAAGGGGTTTATTTTGTATTTTTTAGAGTTTTTTAAGAGGTGTTTTTAGGGGTTTATTTTGTTTTTTTAGAGTTTTTTGGGGGGTGTTTTTAGGGGTTTATTTTCTGTTTTTTATGGTTTTTTTAGGGGTGTTTTTAGGGCTTATTTTGTGTTTTTTATAATTTATTTGGGGGGATTTTTTAAGGACTTATATGTGTTTTTTTAAGAAAAAATAAAATGAAAAACAGAAAAAACGAAAAAGAAAAACAGAAAAAAGGCAAAAAAAACGAAACAGAAAAAAAAAAAACGCCGGCGCGTGTCGTACACGCGCCGCGCGTGGGTCTCGTCTCACCCAGTCTCACGGGGGAGGCTCCTGCACAGGAGACCTCCCCATATGTATATAATTCAAGTCTCTAATGTTGACCATACTCTAAATGTGAACATTTATTACTTAGGTTAGGGTGATTGCAGATTGAAGATATATCATCAAAACTGGCTGTAGTTAGTTTGAAAATGACAACCTTGATGACCCGTAAAAGAATAGATTAGGGCATTTACTCTATCATTGCCACATCACTCCCACATCATAAAATATATGTATTTATCTTCAATCATTCTACCTCAAAAGTAATATTAATGGGCCCTGCTATTATATCCACCAATTTATCTTTTAATATATCTTATTAATTTCTTTATTTTATATATAGATTATTATTTTACTTCATATTTAAATTTAAATATATATTTAATTAATAAATTAATTTTAAAAATTATCCTCAAAAAATTGAGCAAAAATATTAAAAAATTAATAAATTAATTTTTAAAAATAATCCTTAAAAAAATTAAATCGATGCATGAAAAACTATTAAAAAAACACAACTCAAACCAACATAATTAAAAATACATAAAATTTAAATTAACGAAAAAAATGTTATTGTTTATCTTCTCTCTCTCTCTCATATATATATATTTGGCTGTAAATGTTCATATTTTATTATACGTAAATTTCGGAATTAATTATCTTTACATAATTTCGGAATTAATTATCTTTACATCAACATTAAGCGTTGGAGAAAAAAAAAGGCATATATATACATATTTATACATATTAGCATGTTGGATAATTGAGACAAAAATAAAAAAAAATCAAGAAAGTGAAAAAGAACGAGTTCAGCAGCTTGCTTGCAAAGTGGGGCCACTTCACCCCTCCATTTCTTTTTTCAACCAGGATCTTCTTCTATCTATCTTAGTTTTCTCTCTCTTCATCTACCTTAAATCCACAACCATTCTACCTCATTCCATGTCATCTTCTAGCTAAGAAAAACCTCCCGTTGAGGTGCTCTTAGAATGAGAAGCCATAAAGAGAGTTAAATTAAAGCATTAACTAAGTAAGCAAAATCCCAAGAAAGTAATACTTGAGACTTTTACCATGACTAAGTAATTATAATATATATATCACAAAGTCTTTTCTCATACTTTGGAATCAAAATGCATATAATCAGACTATCGCCCCTCAAAAAAATGTTCCCTAGAAATGTTAATCGTGAATTGAGACAAACTTTATACATCAAATTGATAAGTTTAACTTTATTTATGTTGGTATATTTTATTTTTATTATTGTATCAATATTTATAATTTGATAAAAATAATTAATTGTCTATTTGCAAATTATTTTTTACCAAATATTTTAATATTTTATTTTTTATCGGACGTGATACTATAGAAAAAGTATACAATGTTTCAGAAAAGTATCAGAAAATTATGAAAATTAAATAATACTAATTAAATTCTTATTTTGAATATTAATAAATTGATAAAATAATGTCATTTTGTAGACCTAAGGCGAAGAACATGATTAATTAAAGTCAAAATTATAATTTTTGAAGTCATAAATTGGAAAAAAAAAGATATATAGGTTTATTATATTTGTAATTTTTTTTTGAAATTTTATTTTAATTGTAAGTTATACCCGTGTTGCTCAAAATATTACAGGTGCAAATTAACGAATATTAAATATAGTTGTAAAATCGTGAGCCATATTATTTATTAATATTAAATCAAAATATTGGTTTTGGGATAATGAATAATATAAGATAATAATTAAACTATTTTTTTATGTTTATTTATATCAAGAAGATAAAATAAAAAAATAGTTGTATACTATTTATATCTATATAAGTATAAGGATTTAGTATACTATTAAAAAATCTAACAATAATTATCTATTTATAGTTTGGACTTTGTGTCATCACTAAAAATTATGGATAAAGATCTAAATCCAAATACAATCAAACACCAATAACACAAATATATCATTTGATATGTGTTGAAATATTAACCTATTTTATGAATTTTTATTTGTAACATTATCTAACATATTTTTTGTTTCTACTAATTAATTGTAAATTTAGTTGATTTGTTTGCACGAATAAATTCATGTTTCTTTATTCCTAAAGAACTTGATGGTTAATACATCTTTAAAAAATAGAAAAGCACATATCTCATACTTTTGACAAAATAATAGAAGAATAAAATAAAAAATTATCATTAAGATTTGATGCATGTACTTTGAACTTTATTATTCTTGATTCCATACTTATAATTTATGTACACACACACACAGATATATATATATATATATATATATATATACACATTACATATGTACATCGCACAGTGAATCATTCTATATATTTTTTTTAATATGAACACATTATACTTTCTTTAATTAACAAATTATAAATTTTGAATGAAATATATTAAAGGTTTGAATAGATAAAGTCTCAAAATTAAATAGATATACTTTTTCAATTTTAAATGTCTAAAATATTTGTTAATCAATTAAATCTTTAATATTTTAGCATCTTTAATTAATTTTATACCCCATGGAAGAAGCAATAAATGTTTTTGTGGGTGAACAATATATGAATTATAAGGCCCAACATTGTAACTATTACACATATCTCGATCTTTGTATGTGATTCTATTCCTAAATGTTAAATCTTATACATCTTATTTTTCAAATTAAATATATATATATATATATATATATATATATATATATATTACATCGATCGAATAGTCAATGAATAATGTTATTTTTATGGAAAAATACCAAACATATATTAATCATCGGTCTTGGCTAGAAGAGCCAACTAAATCGGACAACATATACAATAATGAGACTTCACTAAATGAATATACACCAATTACTATACATTTTTTTTTCATTTGTCAAACAACACATACGCCATCAAAGCTCTACAAATTTCGAAAACTTGATTATAAGAATTGATCGAAGACACGATAAATATCTTTTAATGAGTTCAAATTTTTAAAGACAACATACTTTACTTTTTATTTATTAAAAAAAATAATTTTTTTGCACTTCTCATTTCCATTTTCTTCTTATACATCTGTGAAAAATTCTAAACATGCATATGTAACCCCCTGTAATATTCTATTTCTCTACAGCCAGGTTCATGAAGCCAAATGTAATGGACTAAATTAGCTTGACGAAATAACATAACAACCATTTGGAAAGATAGAAACATCATAAAATCTATCTTATCTAAGTTGATGGTCTTTTCTTTTATAAAGTCGAAAAATGTGACACATTATATCAAAAGGTACATAAATAATTCATAATTCAGTCGATATAATTCAATATGCACATACTGAATTTATGATTGAATATAATTTTATTATTATATATAAATCTTGTTTAATATTACGTATTTGTTGCCAATGAAAACTTTGAATATAATTTTATTATTATATATAAATCTTGTTTAATATTACGTATTTGTTGCCAATGAAAACTTTGAGAAGAGCACATCAGTCATCGAACACCCATGCAGGGACAATTCTTCATTGGATGGTGTTGGAAATGGGGAAATTCTAATGATGACTAATGATGATTGAAATTTCAAATACAAGATATAGTAGTTCCAGTACAGAACTACAGTTTGGAATCTTTGTTAACATCGCTTCTCATCAATTTTCAAGAAACATACAGCAAGATCAGTGGCTATTATATGATATTAGTAAAACTAAACAACAATACAAAACATACTTATGTTGGAAAAAATTGTTGATTTAAAATATTAAGTGCCCAACTTATCAAATTTATTTGGCAATGTTCGATTTATTTTTTGTGGAAATAAATTGGAGATATGGAAAGTTCGTTTCGAGTAGAATAACGTAGTATATTTACTTGAATTTTTCCAAGGTCAAATGAATAAGTAATTATAGTTCAAAATTGACTACTTGGAACTTGAAACTTGGAATAAAATAGAAATCGGGAAATGGAATTAAATGCCATCCCACATTAGAAAAAGATTAAAGTTGGAAGTATTTAATAAGGAAAAAAGGCACAAAGAGAGAATAATCAAGTGCTCCTCTCTATGGTGCATATGTGGTGGACCGGTTGACTTTTTATTGTCAATCAAAGCACGTAGCGAGGATGGTGCCATCCGAGCCCGAGCACGTCGCAAGGGCGCTTGATGGGGCTTGATGGGGAACCTTGGCTCTTGCTCGATGAATAGGGTGGCTCGGTGACGTGGCAGGCGCGAAACGGTGCAACGAAACAACGCAGTAAGGAGCCTAAAACTTTGGTGCCATCCGAGCCCGAGCACGTCGCAAGAAGGAGCCCAAAACTTTTGACAAATGGAACCTTGGCTCTGCGAGGATGGTGCCATCCGAGTTTGACAAATGGAACCTTGGCTCTGCGAACCTTTGACAAATGGAACCTTGGCTCTGCAAGGATGGTCCCTTCCGAGTTTGACAAATGGAACATGGAACCTTGGCTCTGTGAGGATGGTGCCATCCGAGCCCGAGCACGTTGCAAGGGCGCTTGATGGCGCACTTTGCTCAATCGCGACGGAGCAAGTAAGGAGCCCAAAACTTTTGACAAATGGAACATTGGCTTTGACAAATGGAACCTTGGCTCTTGCTCGATGAATAGGTGGCTCGGTGACGTGGCAGGTGCGAAACGGTGCAACGAACCAACGCATCACTTGGCGAACCAAGGCGAATAGGTGGCTCGGTGACGTGGCAGGCGCGAAACGGTGCAACGAACCAACGCATCACTTGGCGAACCAAGGCGATGATTCGGCGGATGCATCACGATGACGTGGCAGCCCTTGGGATGCGAATCAATGCGACCATTAAAGGGCGTAATTATTCTTTACAATTCAAATTATGTATATACGTTGTTATGTATATACGTTGTTCGATTAATACCTTCAAATTATGTATATACGTTGTTATGTATATACGTTGTTCGATTAATACCATATTCAAATCATGTGCTCTTCCAGCTGTTGCAGATGGCCAGCAATTATTGGATTGCTTGGGCGTCTGATAAAGAAGACAGTGTAACAAAACAGCAGTTAATTCAGATGTTTGCTTTGCTTTCTTGTGGAAGCTCTTTCTTTGTTTTGGGAAGAGCAATTCTCATGTCCACCATTGCCATAGAGACTTCTCAGCGCCTGTTCCTTGGAATGATCAAATCTGTGTTTCGTGCACCTCTCTCGTTCTTCGACTCCACCCCTTCAAGCCGTATCCTCAATCGGGTCAGTTGATCTTTTAGCTCATACATTTTTATTTTTCTTTTATAGTAAAGAAATACAGAATTGAATTTCTAAAAGTCTGTTCTTGATCACCAGTCTTCCACAGATCAAAGCATAGTGGACACAGATATTCCATACAGGCTAGCTGGACTGGCCTTTGCTATTATTCAGCTATTGAGCATCATTGCACTCATGTGCCAGGTTGCCTGGCAGATCTTCTTCCTCTTCCTCGTTGTATTCGCTGTCTCCATTTGGTATCAGGCAAGAACTAATTAGCTAGTAAACTAGTTAACAGATATATATGCAGAATGCATGCATGTGTGATTAAGTACTAATGGCCGGGGCTTCGTTGGTGCAGGCATACTACATCAGCACCGCGAGAGAATTAGCAAGAATGGTTCCGATCCAGCAAGCTCCGATTCTCCATCACTTCTCAGAATCAATAGCTGGAGCCACAGTGATACGGAGCTTCAATCAGGAAGACCGGTTTTGGAAGAGAAATGTGGATCTCATTGACAATTACTCCCGCGTTGCTTTCCACAACTCTGGTACAATGGAATGGCTCTGTGTTCGGATCAACTTCCTCTTCAACCTCGTCTTCTTTCTCCTCCTTGTCATCCTTGTCAGCCTTCCGAGGTCTGCCATTGATCCAAGTAAGCACTCGATCACATCCTCTATATTTTTGTATATATCTCGATCAAATTAAACTTGTAATTCCAATAGCAATAATTAGATTAGATGAAATGAGTTGTTGAATTTGTAGTCTTTGGTTGATTGCAGTAACTGTTTGTATCCAAGCACTTTGCAGCACGAAAGCTTTAGACCCGTAAGTTTCAATGCTCGGCCTAGATATTCTAGGTATTTCACCAAGAACACTGCAGAGGAAGCTGGTCTTACCAGAGCCCACTGAACCACAAACAGCCACCTTGCTCCCTTTCATGATCTTAAGTTTATCGGTTATCTTAATGGTTGGTCTGTTTGCATTCCTGTTCTGCCATGCAAACTCTGCAGCTTCAATCTCAATGGCAGCACCCGGTGTAGTTGGAGCCAGATTGTGCATCAATCTCTTCTGATCTTCTTCCATAATGAACCTTTGCACCCGATCAACTGAGACTTTAGTCTGAGCTATCATAGAAATAAGCTCTGGCAGGTTATAGATAGGCTCTTGAAGAATCCGGAAAGTGGCTAACGCTGAGAGAACTGTGGCTGATGTCAACGGTGTTCCCAACAAGACACACACACCAAAGGTGACGACTGAAACTAATGTGGGCGAAGCCCAGAAAAGCAAAGTCACAGCTGAGGCTGTGTAGAGGTATTTCTTAAGGAAGTCTCTTTCTGTTTCCCTAAGATGAAGTAGTTTCTTCAAAAAAGTCGGTTCCCACGAATGCAGCTTCTAGACTCTCATCCTTGGTTTCCATTATCTTGGTGTGGAGTTTCTCTTGCACGTTGGCAAGCGGGGTGTTGCTTATCATCACGAATATGGTGGTGAGAAAGGCAGCAAGAGAGGGAGCAGCCCCTAAATTCATGTACAAGATGACCAGAGCAAAAGTAACCTGAATTGGGAGCAACCAAATGCTATGAAAATACCAACAAAATTCTGCAATCCTCTCCGCGTCAACATTCACATAATTTATGATCTTACCACTGCTGGTACCACCATACTTAATGGCCAGAGATTTTTTATATATCAATGCCATCAAACCTGCCCTCATCCTGATGCCAATACGACGAGCACCAAAATACCACTGCCTCTGAGAGAGTGACTCTACAGTCTTTGCAGCGAAGAAGATCAATGCAAGAATCACACCGTGGTGCCATTTCAAATTCTCATCGTTTGTTGACAAGAAGTTCACAAAGCTTGGACCAAAGTCAGAACTCAGAAGCAATTGTATTCACTCCTAGAAGCATCATAAATAACACGAAATTAGGCCAAATTTATTCACCTAGGTTCTACAACTCAAACAAATCAATAACAAAAAATAATGAAATTCATCATAACTGCATATAAATACCGATTTCAAATGCAACACGAAAGAAATTATAAGTTTTGCTTAAATTGATAGGTAATTTTACCTATCAAAAGAGCTGAAAATGAAAAAAAAATAAAAAAGAAGAAATTACCGAATCTCAAAGTTGGAAGCACGCGGAGGCGGGAGGGTTTTGCAGATGAAAAGGGAAAGAGATGAAGAGTGGAACTGAAAATCAAAATTCAAAATATAAAAATAAAAATAAAAAAATTAAATTAAATTGGCTTCGCCCGGGTTCGAACCGGAGACCTTCAGTGTGTTAGACTGACGTGATAACCAACTACACCACGAAACCATGTTGTTTGCTGTGGTTCTAAATTCAATTAAATTCATACACTAATGAAAGTATCTGCAAAAATTATAAATATGTGATCAAGTTCATACTTGGATCGCGTGACATCTAATGGATCAAAATCTATTAAAAATAATAATTTGGATGTGATGTCATCATGTATGCGTAATTTTTTTTAACAGGTAACAATCGATTTCACACGCACTAAGCAATGTTATCGTCTTATCGACCACGACAACATTTTCTCATTTTTCTACTAAAAAATTAAGTGAAAGAGTAGTGTCCGTCTGCTTTCAATTAAATATTTATGCATGGAAAATAACAATATATATATATATATATATATATAAAACTTTGATTTGTGAAATGACGTATCTGCCAATTGTAGAACATAGCCACAAAAAGGCACAATGTTAAAATTTTGAAAGATTAGAATTGATTTTCGAGAACTATCTATGCCTTGGGAAGTATTTTGAAACGTCCTTTTTATTGTAAATTGATCAATCAAATTTTTTTTTGTTAATTCAAGAAAAATTTATGTATTTATTATGCGAAAACTAATGATCGTTAAAAATATATTTGTGTAATTTTTTTCAATGATTTTTTTTTATACCATCTTGTAGCATGTAGGTAGGGCTATAAATGAACAGGGTCGGAGTTTGGCTCAAAAAAAGCTCGTTCGAAATTCGTTCATTTTCTAAACGAGTCGAGTGCGAGCCTCGAATCGAGCTCGATAAAATTATCGAGTCGAGCTCGAACATAGTGGTATTCGGTTTGGTCAGCTTACGAACATATTCGAGCTCGAGTTTACTCGAATATATTTATGAATATTATAAATATTTCAAACGGGTAAATAAAATAAGCTATTTTTTTCAAGTTCGATCTCGAATATGTAAATTAAATGAGATTTTTTTCAGGCATTCGAGCTTAGGTTCGTTTAGTAAATATTCGAGTTCGAACCAAGTTCAAACATGATAAATATTTATCGAGTCGAGTTTGAACAAAAGGAAAAAAAAAAAAAAAAGCTCGATTCGAGCTCAAGTCAAGCTTAAATATTCCTTAACGAACCGAGTTCAAACATTAGAGTGTTCAGCTTGATTCGATTCGTTTACAGCCTACATATAGGGCACATTAATTTCTTATTTGGTTGGATTTTTTTATTAAAAATCATGCTAATTTGTCAATTTATTTATCCCCGTAAAATATTCAAATTAAGACAAAAAATTATAAATGGTTGTTACTTGTTAGGGTCATCTCAGAAAGGATGACTGTTAATGTTGTATTTATAAAAACCCTACAAATAATAGAAAGGTGAAAACGCAGCAACTCTTAAATATGGTTTATGGATGCCAAATTGAAGACGAGAAAAAAAAATTCATAATTTAAAATGGGCAGATTAAGATAATGGTAAAAAGGTTATATATTGATTCTCAATCTCAGGGAAAATTCGTTCTCTGAAATGTAAAAGCAAAATATACTGCAAAACATAGGTGCAGTAACAGTAATTATTCAAGAGTCTTTTAACTAAAAACGAAAACCCAAAGCAAAGGGGCCGGAAAAAACTTGAAACTAAAACAGCAACACCGCCACTTCCAAGAGAGAGAGAGAGAGAAAATTCAACAGGAAAGGCCTCTTCTTCTTCATGCAACAGAAGCCATGTGAACAATGAGATCGATCACACGGGAGCTGTATCCCCATTCGTTGTCATACCACGAGACGAGCTTCACGAAGTTCTTGCTCAATGCGATTCCAGCCTTGGCATCAAATATGCTCGACCTGCACAAACATCATGACAGAGCTAAGCGTTGAGCACTCTACAAATCAAACCAAATAACCACTACTGCAGCATGAGCATGAGATGTATAACCTGCTATCGCCAACGAAGTCTGTGGACACAACATCATCCTCAGTGTAACCCAAGATGCCCTTGAGCTTGTTCTCAGACTCCTCCCTGAGAATGACCAAGAACCAACATTACATCTCAAGAAACAGGCTATTAGGTGGTAACTTCGTAGACAAAGGAATGACAACTCACTTGATGGCAGCTTTGATTTCCTCATAAGTGGCCTCTTTCTCTAGCCTCACTGTGAGGTCGACCACTGAGACATCAGCTGTGGGAACTCGGAATGCCATCCCGGTCAACTTTCCATTTAGAGATGGAAGCACTTTACCAACAGCCTACACAAAACGAATGGAAATTTCACTCACTGCATGCACTCTTTATAAAACTCAACTCGGGAGAGTGAATAGTGAATACAATACCTTGGCAGCTCCAGTGCTGCTGGGAATAATGTTGAATGAGGCAGCTCTTCCACCTCTCCAGTCCTTGCTCGATGGACCATCAACAGTCTTTTGGGTGGCTAAATGCACACACGACACATAAATTGGATCAACAGTCATCAGGTAAAAAATGCATTTCATAACCTAAAAACACTAACGAACAGGAGAACCACATACCGGTCATGGCGTGGACGGTGGTCATGAGACCCTCCACAATGCCGAACCTATCATTGATGACCTGCAAGAATTAGCAACAAAAGTTGGTTAGCAGAGACAATAAGGGCCAATATTTTAGTTAAAAACACAGAAGAATTGTAAAGATTCAAACCTTGGCCAATGGAGCAAGGCAGTTGGTAGTGCAACTAGCATTCGAAACAATGTCCAACTCAGGCTTGTATTCCTTCTCATTGACACCCACAACAAACATCGGAGCATCTTTGCTAGGGGCGGAGATGACAACCTTCTTGGCACCACCCTGATTACAATAATTAACCAACACATAACAATCAATCACTTGAGACTGAAACAAGGTAACCACAGCAAGTCTAACAAGATTCTTGAAATCCCAAGCGAGGTCATCGATACTACACATTATCAAAATCTAATGAAACCTAGCAATTATAAAGAAGGTAAACAACATAGAACTGTCTAAAAATGGCACACGCACACACACACACACAAAGAAAGCACAGATCAAAAGGCAAAGCTATAAAATTGATCCAAAAACAGAATAAAAGCGACCTTCAAGTGAGCAGCAGCCTTATCCTTGTCTGTGAAGACTCCAGTTGACTCCACAACAAACTCGGCACCAGTCTCACCCCATGGAATCTCCTCAGGGTTCCTACAAATCATCCACCACAAAAATTAATTAAATTTCCCATTTCTGTTCAAATTTCTTTCACAATCCACGAAAAACAAACCATTAACTACCTGCATCCGAAGACTCTGACCGTCTTCTCACCAAAGAGAAGGTTCTTGTCGTCCTTCACCTTAACATCGTGATGCTTCCACTGGCCGTGGACACTGTCATACTTGAACATGTATGTCTGCACATTTTTTCCATCACAAATATTAGATCACACAACGATAAATCTATACCCATAGCTACATCTATATCTATGTATTTCAGTTGAAAAAAATGGATTTTACCATGTAATCGGTGCTGATGAAGGGATCGTTAACAGCAACAAGCTCGACATCGTCTCTCTGCAGAGCAACCCTCGCGACCAAACGGCCGATTCTACCGAATCCTGTTCAAGCAAACGTCACAAAAAGATGAAACATTTGACTTTAAACTAAAATCCAATCTTGGAAACTCCCAGAAATTCACTTAATATTACGGAAAACCAAGCAGTATAAGCAGATCAGAACAATGCAGATACACGAACTTGAGCAGATTTAACAAGAATGAAAAAAAGTAGATCTAGAAATATACCATTGATTCCGATCTTGATCTTTGCCATTTCTCGTAGAATAAGACGAAAACTGAAAACTTGGTGAAATTATCGATGAGAGATAGATGTGTAGAGAGAGAGAGAGAGAGAGTGCAGGGGGTTTAGTGAAGAGAAATGAGTGGTTTGGGGCACATATTTAACGGGGCATAAAACCGCTGGTGGATTGGACGAGCGGTTTTCTTTTTCTTGGGCAAAAAGAAAGGATAAAATAAAAGGGAAAAAGATTTGAAATCCATGTCTTTAACCATAATAATTATGATTGTCAAAAAAAAAAATATTAAAAACTAAAATCAGTATGAGGAAATCTGGATGAGTACCTAGATTTGTGTTTGAAATTCTTTCTAATATTTTTATTTTTCTTTTATCAGTACTTTTTAAGGGAATTTAAATATATATACTATATATTAACATGTCATGTATATATAATGCAATATTTGAATAATTAAGTTTTGCACTTCACTACCCTAGTGTCAATTTTTATTTTTTTTTGGTATAATTCCATCATCTTTTTAAGTAAAAAATCAATTAATACTATATGTGATTGTAAAAATAAGTGATTCAATTTTTTGTTGGTGTAATTAAATGCTTAGAATTTTGCTTGATAATGTAAGTAATTATGGGTGGCATTAAAAGGTAAGCAGTCATAATTGTTTTTGTAATGAAATTTATATAAGCGTAGAAAACAAGCAATTGTCAATTTCTAGAAATAAAATGTTTCTTTATTGGAATATTCGTAGGAACAACTCGAGAATCTTAGTTGGTAGGTTGAAAATATTGAATTGTTTTGTTTTTAACTTGGGACTTTTTGGGCCTATAAACTCTTATTTCAAATTTCTACTTTTCAATATAGATAAACCATTTATTTTTTCTTTGTTTTGGACTTTTTGCAAACTTCTTTTTGTTACGTTTTCAATTATTTGCTGGTATTATTAAATTTAATCGAAGAAATAATAAGGGAAATATTTAAGAAAATAAGATAAGACGATAAATAATGGAATATTGACTAAGCATGCATAACAATTAGGCGTGGTCCATCACATTTTCTGATAGCAACTGTATAAGGTCAGAATACATTTTGCAGCCTATTTTATATAGGGCGTGACTAAATTTATTTTAAAAAAATACAGACGTTGAAAATATTAAATATACTATTATTAGATAATTGAAAGTATTTATCAATAATTAGTAAGTTAAGGACTGTTCTTAAAAAATAGAATGAATTGAACTTGGTCTAACTCAAAAAAAAATATTAGTCACGTATAGTTTATTAGTATTATAATTGCTAGTTGAATCCATCCCAAGCAAAGTCTTAGATTTTATTAAAGGAAGAAAGCATATTGCAATCATATTTGCTACATTTAATGAATTATGCTCGAACCAAAATACAACAATATATAATATCATGTAGTAATTTAAAATAAATTTGACGAATCCCTTTTTTACAACAAAAGTCCTAAACAGAGAAGCAAAGGAACATTCATTAAAAATCATTACTCAAGAATCAATTATTTCCGTCTAAAAAAATAAATAAATCAATTATTTCAGTATCATCTCAACGTCCTTCGAGTATTTATTCTTTTGGTAAATATATTAAGTTTGGGATAGTAAAATTAATATTTAATAGATGTCAACGAGCAATTTATATGCCAATTTTGGTAGGCATGACATCTGACGTCACATATACGTTGTATTTCACACTTTGTGTCAAATGTGGCATATCATAATTTTGGTTAACAGGGTCAGGCCCATATCTATTTTTTTTAAGCCCAGCTTCTAACACTACGAGACAGAAAATGCAATTGCAAATCAGTATTGGACTATGTCTAAATGAAACCATCTCGAGTTTGAGACTCACTGTTTTCTCTTTTCTCCAACTAAAAAAATATTTATATATATATAAAATCAAAATTAAAAATATCATACAAGTAAGACAATTAGCAATGTTATCAATCATAACGGCTTTTGCAACTAAAAAAGAAAAGAAAGGAGTAGTGTCCATCTACTCTGCATTTAAATATGTATGTAATTAAATTTATGCATGGAAAATAACAATAAATACAAAACTCGGATGATTACGTTTTAGCAATGAATAATAAAATATATTTTTAAGCAAAAGTGTCAAAAAGTTAAATAGTCATTCTAGATAACAAAATTGCAAAAATAGTCGCATTGAGGAAATTATACGTTTTTTTTAGTCGGTTTTGCCATCTTAGACTACCTAAATAAATAAAAATGAAAAAAAGGGAAAGGAAAATAAAATATATATTATATTTAAAAGTAAATAGTAATAATTAGTTTTCCCGCCTAAATGCACTTTCTATAAATAAAAATAAAATACTAGATTTTCAAATTATAAATTATTTTTTTTATTTTGCAAAAATACTATATTTTTATCAAAAATCATTTTGTTCATAAGATGAAATAAATTCTGTGGCCTTTAAATTGTTCATTATATGTAAATTTTCTAAACACCTATTTTTTTCTTTACGATGAATTATAATTTTATGTTAATTATCATTCTTTTAATTATTATGAGTGTTCTAATATAATAATTTAAAAATATTTTAAATTTTTAAGTTGATTAAATATATTAAAATAATTCAAGATTCACATCAAAGTTTCAATTGAATATATTTAGATTTTCAAATTAAATGTATTAATCAAGATACACATCGAGAATTTTAAATTAAATCTACTTAAATTTTTAAATTAAATGTATTAATTGAACTTAGCAATTAATTGTTAAATGTACTTATGTCATGAATTATATATATATATATATATGTATATAGGAGTAGGTTCAAATAAAAACTTATCTTGGTGTGAAAACTGCGGACTGTGCTTCTTTAGTGTACTTTTAGTGCTTTTCTTTATGTATTTTGATGCTTTTTTTTTTTTTAATGTTTTTCTAATTGTGTTTTGGTGCTAGATGTTTTTAGCACCAAAATACAGTAAGAAAAGCACTAAAAGTACACTAAACAAGCACAATCCGTACGTTTTCACACCAAGATAAGTTTTATTATAACCAACCCCTATGTATATATACACGTATATATACATATACATATACATATACATATACATATACATATATATGTATATATATATATATTAAATAGTTAAAGCTTATGCTTTTAGTTTTTCAAACAAAAATCATCTCACATCAAAAAACTTACAAATATTGTTATGCATGAACAAATTATAAATTATGAGTCTCAATAATGATATTTCCACATTTGTTGATCTCTAAGTTGAGATCAATGCCCATACAAGACGGGCCTATGAGCCGACCCGCTCTGATACCAAATGTCACGGAATGGGAGACCTTCATCCTCCGGCGCATGCCCACACTTGCCCTTTCGGGCCTTTCGAGACAACTACTGATTTCGCTCTGACATCGGACTCATCAGGGGGAACGACATCAGCACCCAACCAGCGTGTTCCTCCACCTTGTGCATAATGTCTTCCTCGCAACTCATGTAGGCGTCCAGTATATTGTCCGTCAATGTAATATCAGAGTACGCTCTCGCATGCGCTCCTGTGCACCACAACCGCACACCCTCGGCAATCCCCGCCAATCTCGGCTGATGTAATATTTAAATATTTGATATTATCATTTTAATATTAAATATTAAATATATTTTAAATTTATAGATTTGAATTAAATTATATATATTAAATAGTTCAAATGAAATTTTTTTAAAATATTGATTTAAATTTTCTACTCTTTAATTGATTAAGGGTGTTTTTATATACACCACCATTTTTTTCTTTATACACCACATTTATTTTATACATCACACATCTTTTTAATATTTTCACATTTTATCTTTACACACCATGATAAAAGTCATTTCTATCCTTTGACTTTGAAAATAAATTAAAAAAATAATTAAAAAAAATTATTGTCTACCCTCACTCTCTCCCCTCCATACTACAGACATGCCGCCCTCCGTCGCCGACTCGCCGTCACCTTTCTTCCTGACCCGCCACCTTCATTTTTCTTCCTCAATAAATATTTTTTTCCCAAAATAAAACAGAGAAGGACGTTGTTGCCGTCAACACTGTGTTCCAACTCTAACAAAATCATTTTTTAGATTTATAAAATATTCTAACAAATCCTTCAACGTCACCAGATTTTAAAGTATTATCGTCAACACCATGTTCTAAATTTCAACCTCTCAATCAGATATATATATATATTTCTCCAAACATTTATGCGACAAATCCTACGATTGGATAAGTTAGCGAAATCAATTTTTTAGTCCTAAAAATATATGACATTAATACACACATTTGATTTTATAAACAATTCTTACAAAGAAAATAAATGGAAGATGAGAGAAATGGAGATTAGCATAAATGGAGGGAAAGGTCAATGAGAGAGCAATTGTGGGAGCAATGCGGCGGATGGAGTCACTGGGGTGAGGAGAACGAGGTTATTTATTTTTATTTTATTTCTTTTTTAAGTAATTTTAAAATTAAAAATGATATTTATGTAAATTAATAATTATTTATTTTTGAATTAAATTTAATAGTGGTGTATAAAGAAAATTTAGTGGCGTATTTAGAAACACACATTAATTAAATATATTTTAAAAAATCAAGATCCGCATACAAAATTGTAAATTAAATATATTTAAATTTTGAATGGTCGAAACTCGAAATGTATTAATTGATCTTATGATTTTAATGTTAGATAATTTTAAGATTTTCAAGTTATCATATTTAAGTTTTCAACTTTAAAGATGTTTTAAGTAGTTAAAACTTATATATTTTAATTTTAAATAAAAATTTATCCTACATTGAAGAACAAAGAACTACTATTGTATATGAACAAACTATGAATTGTGAGGCCCAACAATGATCTCTGAAAATTGAAATCAAGTATAATATTTGATATTTGATTTTATCGATTTAATACGATACATTTTTAAATTTTTAGAAATTAAATATTTTTGAATTACAATTGAATTAAATATATTAAACAAATATAATAATTAATATATTAAAAAATTCAACATCCACATCCAAAATCTTTTAATGTGTTAAAATCTTTAAAGATAATGTATTTGATTTTTTCAATAAAAAATATATATTTTTTTTCTATCATTCCTCATTCGTGTGTGCGCGCGCGTGTGTAGATCTACGAAGTTCTAAAGTTACATATCAATCATCAGGACTATGATGTTTTGTTTCTCCACAAGTGGGTTCATAAAGTTACATATAATATATAACATATAAAATTCCATTTAGATTGTGTTCACCTAAGTATTTTTATTTTTATTTTTTATAATAGATTATTACATATTGCTATTTACATATTAAGTTTTCATTTACCCTACGTCTCTCATCGGTTGTAGATTGAAATATTGGGATGTGGGTTGTATAAAAGAGTGGATAACCTTAAATCGAAATCTCAAATTAGTTCCGCAATTTTTTCTAATTTTTCTACATCTCACATTGATTGTAGATTGAAACATTGGGATGTAGGTTGTTGTATAAAAAGGGTGGAAACCTCAAAATTTTTATTTAATCATATTTTGAACAAAAATATTTTAAAAAATTGAAAAAAAATTATTTGTGCCTAATTGGCCAATTAATCGATGTCGAGACCATCAGGGCGGCGAGGACTCTGCCTTCTCGATTTTACAACCAACTTAGGTGTTTTCGGCACTGCTAGAGCTGCCAAGGTTGATTTCTTAAATGATGAAAAATACATAAGTAATTTACAATTCAAACCTAAATTCATATATTTATATGTGAAATTCATAACTGAATATAATTTTATTATTGTACATAAATATTTTTTTTAATAACATCCCATGTGCGATATCCTTGTGCATCGCACACGTGGTATACTAGTAAAAATGAAAAATGGAATAGTGAGGGCTGCTAGATTTGAGCTTAGGTGGGCTTGTACGTGTTCCTCAATTTGAGAGAAACTTATTATTGAAGGGAAGAGAAAGAAACTTTTTTTTTTCGGTTCATGGATTGGGCTTAAGGGTGATTCTGTCCATAGACACTTCTTTTCACAACGTAGCCTTCAATAATTAATTAAAATAAAATATTATTTGTATTTATTTATTTTTCCTAGTAACCCCATTTCTTGAAAGTAAGATTTAACAATACTTTTTTGCCCATGTTCATTTTCAATTTTAGATTCAGCTTTATTCCTAAGAACTCCAACAAAATATAACTCCAACAAAAAAACTCAGTAATAATAATAATAATAATAATAATAATAATAATAATAATAATAATAAATATGTGTTTAACTGATGACACCAGTCTTTCAAATTTCTGAAAAATTTCAACTAATTGAATTTTCTATCATTACATTTTATAAATTTATATATATATATATATGCATATATATTAACATCAGTATTTTTTAAATATTGATTCATTTTATAATTTATAGTAATTGTATTAATTTTATAAATTCTATTAATTAAAAAACTAACATCATTGTAGTGACTATTTTTCATCAACCCGCTACGCTGGTCATGAAGGTTAAACATTGTCGTTTAACCAAGCAGTCTCATAAAGATCGGGTAATTTGAATTATTTTGAATTAACTGTCCGCATTATCTGAAAGGATTAACGTGATCAAAAGAATCTAATCATGCATCAACCGCTCCCGTAATTCGTATAAACCCCAGCCGCTGCCCTGCCTATAAAAGGAGGTCTCCCCTTTCATTTGATGACTATGCTAATATATCCACAAGCTTCATATCATACCCTAAAAACACTGAGTTTACTATTTTCTGAGTTAATTTCACATCGACGATCCAACATCCGAGCATCTTTCTTACGTTCTTCTAGGATTGAAACGACGTTCTCCCTGATTTTATAGTCACATTTTTGCTAGAGATTACTGTTATTAATCTCTTTAATTATTCAATTATTTCGTATTTTATCTCTTTCTACTCTTCTTCTTTCCTGACTTGATCGTCGAAGGTCCAACGACTGACAACCCCCCCGATGGTCTATGGCTCTTACGTTATTTTCTGATTTTATTTCATAGATTGGCCGTTGCTCTGGACTGAATTAATTAATTACAGATTTTCGGATCTACAATCATATTTATTAATAATTATTATCTATTTATTTTAACAATTAAAAAATAAACCATGTCAAGAAGTTATAAACACATGCCATAATAATAATAATAATAATAATAATAATAATAATAATAATAATAATAATATTGTTGTTGTTGTTGTTGTTGTTATGCTATGAAATTTATTTATTTAAATTTATTTGTGGTCACATAAAAATATATTTAATATGTTAAATATATAAAACAAAGAATTATTCAATTTTGTCTATCGAAAAATAACATTACTATGTGGTATGTGATCATAAGCAACAAGTGTATATAAATCTCCAATTGATTCAGTTTAAAAACATAAAAAATATTTTAAATATGTTTAAAATATATTTGAAAAATTACAAATATAATGTTATATATATATATATATATATATTGTAAACTCTCATTTGATAAAATTATAATTACTTCTTATTATATACTAATACTATTACAACCAATATTTCAACTATCATTAAACTTTAAACTTAAAATGTGTAGACCGATTTCTTACATTGTACGGGAGATATACTAATATAAATGAAAAGCTAAAACGTTGGTAACTTTAAGTTAAAGAGGAAGTCTCATGTGAGACCGTTTTCTGAACGTGCTTGGGATGAGATATCCATGGATTTTATTGTGAGCTTTCCAAGTTACAAGGGACGAACCGTGATTGTTGTTGTTGTCGACAGGCTCACTGAATTCACACATTTTACATTTTTAAAGAACTATCAATTATGAATAAAAGATTTCGTTAGCCACTGTGTTTCCCATGCTTCATGTAATCTCTCAATAAAAGCACCAATTGATATGTTCTTGTATCTCAAACATAACTTAAAGTGTGTGTTTACTCCGATGAAAATAGATTTAGAGAAGAAAGAATAGGTTGGATGAGAAAACAGAGAGAAATCTGAGAAGAAGAAAGTTTTGCTTTATACTCTATCCGTCCCATTTTGATAGGCTGAATGGAGTTTTTTACATGAATTAAGAAAAGTATTGGGAAAGACAATTAATCAAGAAACTTCTGAATATGCCCCTATTTATTTCTTTGATATTGAATAAATGCCTAATGTGAACATATTAAATAGGGGTATATATTAGTAAATTAGCTAAATATATATAGAAACATGCCTATATATCGGGACATACCAAAAAGAAAAATAAATCTATTAAAGTGGGACGGAGGGAGTATTCAAGATGGTTAAAACAAACTAAATAATAGTCTATTTATAAGACAAAAAAACTACTCACACTGGAAAACAAAATACGAAAAGAAAACTAACAAATAATAATAAAAGTAATAATTAAAGGAACTGTCGATTAAGAATAAAGGATTTCCTTAGCCACTACTTTTTTTATGCTTCATGTAATCTACATGCCAATTTGGCACATGCGATGTTTTCCCCGAACGACGAAGCCTATGGACTCGAACACCTGGGTTAACAGGCACATCCTTAACCACTTCTATTGGGCTCGTATTAGAGCACTTGTGAATTTTGAGAAAAGACGATCACTACAAGAGAAGACACAAATTCTAGCGGACCAAAAAACACTGAAATCCATATAAAATCCATTACAATCGTCCGAAATCCGTCTGAAATTCATACCCAAGTCAGGGAGACTCCATGTGGAGTCTATGGATTTATATGTGAAGTCTATGGATTTTATAAATCCATGAACTTTTTAAAGTCCTTTAAAATCTAATAAAATCTCAATTGAATACACCTCCTAAGAATTATTTTATTTTAGGGTTTAAAATCAAATGGATAACTTACGAAAGTTCCGTCAGCTATGTTCGGAACAAAGTGAATGAAATTTTTGCTTTTATTTTGAATTTTTCAATTTTTCAAGTCTTCGCTAAAGTATTCCAGTGAATTTTGAATTTTTCAGTTGCCGCCCAAATATTCCAGTGATAAATATCTGCCGGTATCAAATAAATATTCCAGCATTACCAAACCGCTGGAATTAACTATTTCAAGCCCAATCAATTATTCTAGCGGCCAAAACCGTTGGAATTAACTATTAAAAGTCCGATTTATTATTCCAACAGCCAACATATATACGCTGGAATATTGTTTATCTAGCTTGTTTCGCTATTTCAGTAGAAAAACTACGCTTGAATGCCATTGATAAAATTTCAGCAGCCTTTATCCGCTAGAATTCTTCACAAATTCCACCACATATAAATTCACCGGAAAATGCGAGTTTGTTTTATAGTGGATAACTATCTATAATTGAAATCAAGAGAACAGAACCATATAAAAAAATAAAGAAAAAAAATACTGGCGCGGCGAGTCCATGTCAACATCGCCCGTAGGAGTTGCTCACCACAGGGGCCTACTATATCACTTCCAAAATGAATAGAGAGCTAAATAAATAAAAAAGATATAGCGTTGGTAGCCTTAAGTTTAATGGAATGGTTTTGTTATGGGTCGCAGCAATATGTATTGTTTTTATTAGGCAAAAATCATATTTGGGTCCCTGTACTATTAATATTTTCTGAATTGGGTCCTTGTACTTTAGTTGGGTAAAATTAAGTCCCTGTACTTATAATTCGGGTAAAACGAGATCCCTGAGTAACCCACCTACACGCGCGTGAGTTCACGCTAAGGCAATGAGAGTTTGAGTTTAAAATTCTTCTTACAAAATTCGTCTTGCAAAATTTCTTCTCGTAAAATATACAAAATCAAAAGAAAAAAAATCTCGCCGATTCAAATCGCGTCTAAATCTGGTGCACAAACTCAAGTTTTCTCCTCGTAAATTTGGTGTGTCGACGATCTTCTCCTCGCTGATTCAAGTCTCGTCTGGCATATCAATATTTCTTTTTGGCATATCAAAATTTCTATATGACCATCACAGTGGGCTGATTTCACAATCTGGTGCACAAACTCAAAATTTCTATCTGTTAAGTGAGTTTATCTAATTGTTGATTGCAGGAGAAGACTTGTAGTTAATGGAATGTTCGTAATATCTGTATCCTAATTGCTAATATGTGTTTTACAGTTCAGATGCCACACATACTTTTTACTAGTCTTGAAGATTATAAAGCAAGAGGAACCCAAGTTGCTCTGTACTTGACTGCTGCTGCGTATTACAAAGAATTTGCAGATAGCAAGGATTTGGTGCTTATTCGTGGTGATGATGTGTTCACTAGCAAGCTGAGTGATGAAGAAGCAAAGTGGCTTTTGGAGGCTGTTCTATCGTTCTATCAAGAGAAAGAATTGTGCATTTTTTTATTGTTTATTTTTTATCTGCAAGTTTTTATTGTTTATTTTTTATCTGCAAGGACTAAGGTGGTGCTTGTGAAACTTCAAAGACACGATCTTGTTCCTATATTTCCAATCTTTATATATATAATCTTTTTTACTTGTTAAGTTATTGATCAGATAAAAATTAATAGCTCTTGAGATCCTCTTATGTAATTTAGAGGTAAGGTGTAGATAAAAAAAAAAATCACATCTGTATTGGTTCAATTTTGCTTCAGAAGTTTTGGATTGCTTTAAAGTAATCTCAGTAGCTTTCAAAGCAACAACATCAAATATGTAGATTTTCACCTCCTGCAAACTTTGTTATCATTGAAATATTTCATTGCTCAAAGTATACTTCAAAGTACAAAAATCACAATACTCTCTCTTTAATCATCAAAAAACTTTGCCCTCA
Organism: Perilla frutescens; assembly: GCA_026008535.1. NCBI lineage: Eukaryota > Viridiplantae > Streptophyta > Magnoliopsida > Lamiales > Lamiaceae > Perilla > Perilla frutescens. Next base: position 8,281,475 of record BRKX01000018.1, on the reverse strand, counting down.
GTTGTAGGCACAATAATGTAGCAGCTTACATTTCATAATCACAAAAATTAAGCAAGAGGCACAATTCCAGAACTAGCAAAATATATTGATCCAATATCAACTAATACAAAGCATCAAAATCACATCATTTCATGGCCTCCATATAGCTCTTTTACTACTTCTTCCAATTTCTGTAGCTGCTCGGTCCCTCCTCTTTTCTGGCCTAACTGAGAATTCATTAGTAATATCGGCAATGATACTCTGATTCGGTCCATCCGCAACTGAAGTGGCAACCTTAGCTTTCCTCTTATTCTTTATTGGTTTGTACTGTAAAAAAATATTGAAATAGTTGTTAAGATAAGATATCATAGGCCAGAAATATATATAGATGAAAACCACTATATTTTTTACCTGTTTATCATTCTTCTTATGAGGGCAACTTCTCGAATTGTGACCATATTCTTTGCAAATGCCACAACTCATTTTTCTACCAGCTTTAGATATTGTTCCCATCTTCATTATTTCATTTTTATCCTTCTTCCGCTCCTTCCTAGGTCTCCCGGGCATTTTTCTGAACTCAGGCGGTTCAATCTTTTCACTTTCAGTTGGTTCCCAAAGATCTCTGCCCGGCACTGTCTGAATGCAATATGCATAGGCTTTCAAAAAAATGTTTTTAGTATACCAGTGGTCAACAAACTGCTCAGGATGAGATCCCTTAAAATAGATAGCACACACAGCATGTTGACAGGGTATACCAGTCAGATCCCATTCCCTGCACGTACATGTCCTCTTCTCAATATGTACTGTGTGTATCAATTTCCTATTCTCCAACTTTGCAAGCTCATAACCATCATCCCCATTCCATTCTATGATCCAATCAAATGATTTTTCCTTATTTTTTTCTAACTTTTCCATTGCTCTTGGTGATACGTCCATAATCCATGTTTCACATTCCACTCTTTTTCTCCACAACCTGTTCATCACTTTCACTCTAATATCTTCAAGCATACTCACAATGGATTTGCACCTAGCTTCTAAAATCCAACCATTGAATGTTTCAGCCAAATTATTGTCTACAACATCACTTTTAACATCCGTCTTAAAGAAAGCTTTACACCATCCCTCCAAATTATACTTCAAAACATCTTGCACAATATCATTCCCTAACTGCTCAAGTTCTTTCAATCTTCTTTGCAAATCTTGTGGGAATGTTGCTCGAGCACAATTCCAGAATGCTATTTTCCTCTCTTCACCACGCCATTTCTTGGCCCAATTAGCATAAACATGTCTAGCACACATCCTATGCTCTGCATTAGGCAACATGTCTTTCATAGCAATTTCCAAACCCTAAAATGTAAGCAAAAAAAATGTTATATGTTTTGCAATTAAGTATGGAAACTATCAGTTATGAAAAAAAAAATGATTGCATACCTTTTGCATGTCTGAAATGACAGTATACCCATCTCCCTCACCAAGTGATAAATCATGTTTCAAGCATCTAAGGAACCATTCCCATGTGGCCTTTGTTTCCAATTGTACAACTGCCCATGCAATTGGAAACATTTGATTGTTTCCATCTCTACCAATAGCACATAATAATTGACCCTTACATATTCCCTTTAAGAAACAACCATCTAACCCTATGATACGTCTGCAACCTTCCATCCACCCTTTTTTGCAAGCATCAAGACAGACATAAAAATGAGTGAATTTAGGCTTTCCTTCAAGGTTATCAGAACTAGACTTAGCAAAACAAGTTGAACCAGGATTAGTTTTGCAAATTATAGAAGCATAATCATGTAAAAGGCCATATTCCTCGATATAACTACCCATCATCTCAGAAACTATTTTATTTCTAGCACTCACACATATATGTTTTGATATGTGTATTTTCAACTCATTTTTCACCAGCTGTTTGAAATCTCTTATCCTAATATTTGGCTGAGACATGATTCTCTGCTTAAAATACTTGACCAAAAAATCTGCATTACAAAATTTGATCTTATGAACCCTGTAACATTTATGGTGTGGGTTATATGACTTAACTGTGAATGTATTATCTTCACTATGTATGCTAGCTAGCAATTTCCATGGACAACCTTGTTTACACTCTGCTCTTACCCTCTTGGAATCATTTTTAACAAGATGCACACCCAAACCTTTCAAAATAGCGTACAGGGCTATGGCTTCCCTAACTTCTTTAACATTTTTGAATTTCATCCCTAAACAAAATACTGGAATTTTAGATGTAGGATCAAACCAAATTTTTTCCTTTGACCTTCTCAAGTTAGATTTTCCACAGTCATCATCATCTTCACTAAACAAACTACCACAATCAGAACTGCTATAGTAGACACTATCATTTCCATCACTATCATCATCATCATCATCATTACCACCCACTACTTCTTCAGGTTCATATATGATATCATCATTTACCTCATCCTCTACATCAAGTACAACAACATCATGTGATTTTTGTTCAAACATTTCTGCTCTAACATTCCCTCTAGCTTCCAACAACTCTTCATCCTCATCATCAGTCCAGTTAGAAATATTAATCATAATGTCATCAAAAGTCTGATGTTTCGCATATATAGGAATCAAATCTTCTCTAACATCAGATAATTCCCCATCAATATAGAACCCTAATATATCCCCATTTTTAAGGTGATTGCTGATTTCTATCATTAAACTGTCGTCTGTGACTTCAATAAAATCCCCACCATCATATTTCCTGTGATATAGTCCTTTAATTTTGGAGAACCCTAGTTCTTTCACATATGACATGACATTAGGGTACGACAACATGTCTACATCAAACTTAGACTCTACTACTTTACTTTGCCCCCCTTCGTAACTATAAATATCACCTCGTAATATTTTTCCTCCGTAGTGAATCATCAATTCTACTGTGCAGTCACCCATACCTAACAAATGATTAACAATAAATTAATAAGACAAGAAAAGAACCGACAAAAAGCAATTTTTAGTAGGAATCGAAGAATATTTTTTGGGAAAAAACATACACTATTAGAAAATCACACATATTCAAGGCTATGGCAAAGACATTAGGGACCACAAGAGAAAAAGAACAAAAAATAAAGTAGTACCTTTCAGAGACCTGGAAGAATACTTTAGTTTGCATTTAAACTTGATATCTGTAGAAGAAATGGTCTTGCATCAAGTTTGCGCAAGGTTTTCCCAAGGTTTGCACATATATTTGATGGAAGATTTGAGAAGATGAGAGAATCAGCGCTGATTTTTTTTTCACGGTCTCTCTCTCATATGGGGAAATTTTGAAAGGTTTGCACATATATTTGATGGAAGATTTGAGAAGATGAGAGAATCAGCGTTGATTTTTTTTCTTTCACGGTCTCTCTCTCATATGGGGAAATTTTGATATATTTTTTATTTTAAAAAAAATCAGTATTTAGTAACTGAGCGTGAGTTCACGTGCGAGTAGGTGGATTACTCAAGGACCTCATTTTACCCGAATTATAAGTATAGGGACTTGATTTTACCCAACTAAAGTACAGGGACCCAATTCAGAAAAAATTAACAGTACAGGGACCCAAATATGATTTTTGCCTTTTTATTATTCAACATGCAAATACTTACTTTTTGCACGATTGATTTCCAAAATGAATAGTTATTAGCCAAACAAACGAATAAGTTGGCCTCCTAACATCAAATAATAAGTTACTACAAGCACGTACGCATTGATCCTATTCATTTAATTAATGAATTATACATAACAGGAGTTTTAACTATTTATTTAGCACACATGGATTTTTTTTTTTTCAAAAAAATAAAGGGAGTAATATAAAATTTGCCCTAATAGAGAGTATATGCGTCCTCTTTTCCTACACACGTATTATGTGTCATGTGCAGTTAATGTTGTTAAACATATGTTTTCGATGCGCAGATTTCCAAAATGGAAAAACATTATTCACACGAGAAAGAAATATTAAATGATTTCATTAATCACCAAGCTAGGTAGTGAGGTTTTTTTCAATATATATAATTAATTAGGTTCGTTAAGCAAGCACTAATTAATTATTAACATTTAATTGAAAAAAAAAACATTTTGGCTCATAAACACACATTAATTGATGTACGAGACATTATATATGTGTGTCAGTTGTGTGAAGACAAACACAGTGCAAAAAAATTAAGTGATCATATACATACATACAAAAATGTATAGCATGAGATTAGTGCAGGTGGAGACACTTAACAACCCAGTTAATTATCTCCACAACTTGGAGAGGAAAGCACGGCGGCGCATCTCTTCTATTGCGGCGAAGGTGGGCGGCGCCCGCCTTCGAGCCTTTTGCTCTTCAGAGCTATATGTGAATCGCGGTGATGATGAAGTCCGACGCTCGAGTCACTACGAGCCTTCTGTTTGGGATTTCAACTACATTCAATCTCTCAACAATCAGTATAAAGTAAATATTTCTATATAAAATTTGTGTTGATCAGAAGCATATTTTGTATTTTGCTAGGGTTTAGACCCATTAAATAGTCTGACAATTTTACATACGTGTACGTAGGGTTAGTTGATCTGAAGTAGGGATGTCAATTCAACTATAAATTAATAGGCTGATCCTAAGAAAAAGAAGGTTAATTAGGGCCAAAAAAATTTAGACCGAAAGAAATTCAACTTGAAGCCGATCGAATCTAATAGTCTGACAATCTGATAAGGCTAGCTCGAAATTAAGTGGGTTAACCTGAATAACCTGAATTTTTATTTTTTATCTTTATGTTTTAGTTAAATATTGAAAATTTTAAGTTTGATGTAATTTAATTTAAGAACTAAAGATATAATTGATGAAACTTAATGATTTATTCAATTAATTGGTGAAAAGTTATATGGTTAATTGCCTTAAAAACCGTCAACTTTGAACTTAGTTGCAAATTTTACATGAACTTTAAAAGTAGACAGTTAAAACACCAATTTTGAATTTGTGTGTTATTCAACATCCCTAATTTTTTATAAAATAAATTACCCTCCAATCCAACATACTATTTGTTTGTATCTTCGAGCCCGTCATAACTCGACTATCAATATTTGAAAATGACGTCAAAGTGGCCACAACTGTATGTTGGATTGCAAGTTAATTTGTTTTATAAAAATTTGGGGATGTTGAATAACACACAAAATTCAAAGTTGTTGTTTTAATTGTCTACTTTTAAAGTTCATGTTAAATTTACAACTAAGCTTCAAGTTCATGATTTTTAAGGAAATTAATCCAAAATTATATTATATTTATTATTAATTTGCTAAAATTAAAAGTTTAAACGACATGAATTGATAAATTTATACATATTAAATATTTTTCCATAAACTTTGTGGTCCGATGGGCTAGCCCAAAAATCGAAGAATTAGGATTAGGATCAACAATTTTCAATCCGAATAAAATGTAGTCCGAATTGACCGAATCGAATAGCCCGACAACCCAATAGGCCTGATCCGAAATCGAACGAGTTGCCCGATTGACATCCCTAATCATAGGGTTGTTCATGGGTAGGGTAGGGTACGGGTATGCCTTTCCCATACCCTACCCTATTATCCTATTTTTCAAAGCGGGTGGGGTAAGGGTATTACCCTACCGGGTTACCCGCGGGTAAATGAGTTACCCTTTAATAAGGTTAAATTTATCATTTTTTACCCTATCCTATAAAATATAATTTCATAAAAATTAGAAAACTAATATAAAGTATCTCAATATAACTTCACAACATAAAGATTAAAAACATAAAACAATACATATTGTTGAATAAGTTTAGTCCTATTTGGATTCTAGCATGCCCTAGTTTTTGGAATTAGGTCATTAGGATTTAGACTGTTAGTATATATTTTTTATTTTAAAAAATTAATATTAGTTTAATTGTTGATGGATTTATATTTTTTAATATATTTAATATATAATATATACTATTAATATATATATATATATATATATATATATATATATATATAGGGTAATAGGGTAATATGCTAATCCCATACCATACCCTTACCCTTACAAATTTTAGCGAGTACGGGTAGTACCCTACCCTTTACCCGAAAATTCGGGTACTATCCTACCCGTTTACCTTGCGGGTAATTTTACCCGTGGGTAAAATGAACCGCCCTATCTAATCAGAAGGCATATTTGTTATTTTGCCGGTGTTTGGATCCATTAAACAATCTGACAATTTCACTTATGTGTACGTAGGACAAGAGACACTTGATAAAGAGAGGCGAGCTGATTGAGCAAGTGAAGATATTGATGGAGGAAGAAATGGAGGCGCTTCAACAATTTGAGTTGATTGATGATTTGAACAATTTGGGATTGTCTTGTTTTTTCCATAACAATATTAATCAAAAGTTAAGTTCTATATATCATCACAACAAATGTTTTCACAATAATATTAATGAAGAAGAATATGAAATTAGGGATTTGTATTTCACATCTCTTGGATTCAGACTCCTCAGACAACATGGTTTTCAAGTCTCTCAAGGTAAGCTCTACATCATTTTTATGTAATTTCTTAATGCGAGCATATACTTACATATATTATTAAACAGAATGATTTAAATCGAATTAACTGCAGAAGTATTTGATTGTTTCAAGAACGAGGAGGGTTGTGATTTCAAGGCAAGCCTTGGTGAGCATACGAAAGGATTGTTACAACTTTATGAGGCATCTTTCTTATTGAGACAAGGTGAGGACACATTGGAGGTAGCAAGACAATTTGCCACCAAATTTCTACATAAAAAGCTCGATGAAAATGAAATTGACGAAGACGATGATCATCAATTACTATCATCAATTCGCCATTCTTTAGAAATCCCTCTTCACTGGAGGATTCAAAGGGTGGAGGCAAGATGGTTCTTAGATGCTTACGTGTCACGACCCGACATGAATCCGATCATCTTCGAGCTCGCCAAACTCGACTTCAATATCATTCAAGCAGCACAACAAGAAGAACTCAAAGATATCTCAAGGTGATCGATCGATCAACTTAGTTGAAAAATAAATAATTCAAATTAAATTATTATTGATTTCTGCCATTCATATATAATGTTATATATAGGTGGTGGAATGGTACGTGCCTAGCTGAAAAGGTCCCATTTGTGAGGGATAGGCTTGTGGAGAGCTATTTTTGGGCCATTGGGCTATTTGAAGCTCATCAATATGGATATTTAAGAAAAATAGCCGCCAAGATTATGACACTAATCACATCTCTAGATGATGTCTATGATATCTATGGCACGTTGGACGAATTGCAACTATTAACAGACACGTTTAGAAGGTTAATTAGCACGTTAATTATATATATATATATATATATATATATCTATATATAATTGTGGATCAAAATTTTTATTTTTGAAATAAAATTTCAGATGGGATATTGAATCAATCAAGGGACTTCCTTATTCCATGCAACTATTTTATTTGGCAATCCACAACTTTGTTTCTGAGCTGGCTTACGATACTCTCAAAGAACATGGCTTCCTCAGCATCCAATATTTGAAGAGATCGGTAACTTTTCTTTTAATTTCCTCTTCTACATTGTTTCAAATCACTTGTCACCTTTTAGCCAAGTAAAATACGTTAAACCTTCTTATATATTATCGAAATTTTGCACCAAATCCTTATTTCCAAGCAAAATTTAGGTGATCAACACCAAGTAAATAAGAGTATTTTGGTCCAAAATTTGAGGAAAAAAACAGTTGTGCTTGCTGTTTAAAAACACAATAAAATGTGATGCAATTTAAAAATCACAAGGGAATTTCGGGCATTAATATTTTTCGATAACACAAAGAAATTTGACGCATTTTACCCCTTTTTAGCCATAATTTAATTTAAATTCCATTTTCTTATTTTATTTAATTGTTGTCGGTTCAAATCACACGAAAAAAAGATATTCACTTGCACTAGCTCGTATCATACGAAAAACACACACACATACACAGAATTAAGTTTGTTGTGGGTAAAGAAAATAAGTTATATTGTATGAGAATTTGTAATTAATGAAATTATGAATTGTTGGCAGTGGGTAGATTTGGTTGAAGGATATTTAGAAGAGGCAAAATGGTACTACAATGAATATACACCAAGGCTTGAAGAATATCTGAAGAATGGCAGCGTTACAATAGGGGCTCCTGCAGTAATATCCCAACTTTATTTCACAGTAGCAAGCTCCATAGAAAAATCGGACATCGTCGATAGCTTCTACAAATACCGCCACATAATTTGCCTTTCGGGGAGGCTCGTCAGGCTTCCCGATGATCTAGGAACGTCACCAGTATGTACCCGCCCAGACCGTCGTCTAATTAAGTCAAGGCTAACATGTCTTGACGTAATAGAGAGACTCTCAAATTAATAAACTTTACTCTAAAAGTAGTATTTTTGGTTAATTTGATGACTCCTTTTTTCCTTAATTAATTAACCTAGTTTGAGATCAAGAGAGGCGACGTGGCGAAAGCAATGCAGTGTTACATGAAGGAAAGAAATGCAACGGAGAAAGAGGCGGAAGAGCACGTCAGATTTCTGATTCGAGAGGCGTGGAAGGAGATGAACACGGCGGCTACTTGTCCATTCATGGAAGATTTTGTGGCGGCGGCGGCGGCTAATCTTGCAAGGGCGGCGCAGTTCATGTATCTCGATGGAGATGGCAACCACCTTGAATTACAACGACGGATTCAGAGCCTACTGTTCGAGCCATATGGCTGAGAAAAAATTCATTTCTATTTTCATATAAATATTTTAGTTAAGGGCAATAATGTAATTTTAATACTATGAGCATATATATTATTTGTTCAATAATAATTGTAACATTGCTAATAATTAGGGCTTTAAACGAACAGAGTCGCTCATGAGCTATTCGGAACTCGTCTTAAAAAAACTCATTCGAACCTCGTTCATTTTCTGACGAGTCGAGCTTGAGCCTTAAATTGAGCTCGATAAAATTATCGATCCGAGCTCGAACAATTTGGCTCAGCTAGCTCGCGAACATGTTCGAACTCAAGCTTAATCGAACAAGTTCGTGAATATTATTAAAATTTTGAATGAGTAAATTAAATAAGCTCATTTTTTTGAGCTCGGGTTCAAATATGTAAATTAAACGAACTTTTTTTTTCGAGCATTTTAACTCGAGCTCGAATAGTAAATTTTTAAGTATTTCACGAGCCAAATTTGAGCATGACAAATATAAGCTCAAACAAGAAGAAAAAAACTTGAATCGAGCTCGAGCTCAAATATTCCTTAACGAATCAAGCTCGAACATCAGGTTATTCAACTCGATTTGATTCGTTTACAACCCTATTAATAATCATATTAGATCTCTCACAATATAGTTACAATTTTTAATTATCAAATTTTAATATTAATTTTTAAAGAAGATATATTTAATACACCTACTTATACTGATATTACAATATTTATTTTTTAAAACAAATGAGTTAATTATAATTTAATTCTCAATGTTTAGACATTTTAAAAGAAACTACTCAATGTTTTAATACATCCAATTTAAATATCAACAACATTTGGATGTTTCAAGATAAATAATCCAAAATTTTGTGTCTTCCGGTCGATTTCAAACACCTTTACTCTGAAGTGAGCAAGGCAACCTGTACAACAAAATGACATTTTTTTCATTATTTATGTTAAAACTTCGAAACATTGGAAGTTGGAAACCTGCATCTACGTGTTCTTTCACAAATATGAAATTACTAGTGGAATAAGATGGATACTACTAGCTAGCCTATATTTACATTGCTCACCGCAGTTTCTAATTCCAAATTTATTTTGCAAGTCATGAATGGCACTACCAGTCTAACATTATTCCTCCTAAGTTAATAGTTAGCTGCTACGTTATGATTTCCTTTTGCTAGTGAAAAATAAATATATGCACAAACAAGAAAAATGTTGGAACTATCTCAAAATCTCTACTTTGATTGAAGCTCTGAATTTGGAACTAGTCCATTGTCGATGATCTTCTTAAGAATTCCATCACCAGATTCGAGAAGGCGGAGTTACTATCGCCTAGTAACTCTGCAGGCGAGTTGTACTCAACAATCTTACCTGCAGGGAACGAGACAAAGTACACGTTTAACTAGCTAAGCACATAATAGAGCACAACACAACGTTTATCCCATTTTGCAAATTTGAAACGAGAGAGTTGATTCTTACCTTCACCAAGAACGAGAACGAGGTCATTGTCGACTACTGTAGGTATCCGATGGGCCACTGTTATGACGGTGCAGCCGTCCGTCTCTTCCCGTATAGTCTTCTGGATCAGATTATCAGTTGCTGTATCGACTGATGCTGTGGCCTCATCTAGGACTAAAATTCGTCTCCTCTGCAGCAGCACTCTAGCTAGACATACGAGTTGCCTTTGTCCGAGACTCCAGTTTTCTCCATCTTCAGCAACTACACCAGATTTCCATATACATATACATAAACATAGCAAGGCAAAGGCAACTCGGTTAAGAGTTAAGACACTGTTTAATTCATGGGATAAACAGAAGATCGAACCTGGTGCTTCTAGAAGCCTTTCGTCTTGCTTGACATTCTTAGCAAGATGGCATTTGTGTATAACCTGGCACATTGAGACATGGTGTTTGTAGCAACAATATATAAGAGCCATGAATTCTTTCGAGTAAATGTGGATATGGTTGTGACTTACCTCCCATATCTCCTGATCCGAGTGTTCTTGGAGAGGATCAAGATTCATCCTTAACGTTCCTTGAAATAAAGTTGGATCTTGGGGAATTATACTCAATCTTGATCTCAAATCTTGCAGGCCAAGCTGTGAAATGTCGATGCCATCAATCCGAATACGGCCTTGTGAAGGCTCAACCACACGGAAGAGCGCTTGGATGAGAGTCGACTTTCCACTTCCAGTTCTTCCCACAACGCCAATTTTCTTCTTGCCTGGGAAGGTGCAGGTGATTCCTTTGAGGACTCTAGGAAGAACCGGGTTGTACTGCACGCTGAGATTCTCAATCTCGATTTCTCCATTGCAAGGCCAATCTTTCTCTGGTCTGTGATCTTCAATCACCAATGGAGCTTCACTTTGTATGCCACTGAACTCAAGGATCCTCTCCACAGATATCATCTTGTTCTCTACGTTGCAGAGGTTCCATATCACCCATGCTTGGAGCACGTTTAAGTTCAAACCGTATGTAGCTGCTAATCCTGCCAAGCCTGCAATCAACCAAAGGCTACAACTTCAACAACTCATCTAATCTAATTATTGCTATTGGAACTACAAGTTTAATTTGATCAAGATATATCCAAAAGTATACAGGATGTGATCAAGTGCTTACTTGGATCAATGGCAGACCTCGGAAGGCTGACAAGGATGACAAGGAGGAGAAAGAAGACGAGGTTGAAGAGGAAGTTGATCCGAACACAGAGCCATTCCATTGTACCAGAGTTGTGGAAAGCAACGCGGGAGTAATTGTCAATGAGATCCACATTTCTCTTCCAAAACCGGTCTTCCTGATTGAAGCTCCGTATCACTGTGGCTCCAGCTATTGATTCTGAGAAGTGATGGAGAATCGGAGCTTGCTGGATCGGAACCATTCTTGCTAATTCTCTCGCGGTGCTGATGTAGTATGCCTGCACCAACGAAGCCCCGGCCATTAGTACTTAATCACACATGCATGCATTCTGCATATATATCTGTTAACTAGTTTACTAGCTAATTAGTTCTTGCCTGATACCAAATGGAGACAGCGAATACAACGAGGAAGAGGAAGAAGATCTGCCAGGCAACCTGGCACATGAGTGCAATGATGCTCAATAGCTGAATAATAGCAAAGGCCAGTCCAGCTAGCCTGTATGGAATATCTGTGTCCACTATGCTTTGATCTGTGGAAGACTGGTGATCAAGAACAGACTTTTAGAAATTCAATTCTGTATTTCTTTACTATAAAAGAAAAATAAAAATGTATGAGCTAAAAGATCAACTGACCCGATTGAGGATACGGCTTGAAGGGGTGGAGTCGAAGAACGAGAGAGGTGCACGAAACACAGATTTGATCATTCCAAGGAACAGGCGCTGAGAAGTCTCTATGGCAATGGTGGACATGAGAATTGCTCTTCCCAAAACAAAGAAAGAGCTTCCACAAGAAAGCAAAGCAAACATCTGAATTAACTGCTGTTTTGTTACACTGTCTTCTTTATCAGACGCCCAAGCAATCCAATAATTGCTGGCCATCTGCAACAGCTGGAAGAGCACATGACATAATAGAGTGATCGGAACAAGAGCTCCTCTGTATGCAGACATGACGAAGGCTGCATACACGTGCCATTTTACTCTCCCCCCCTCCGTTTCCTCGTGCAGACACCCCCTTGAAACTCTGCTGCTTCTGCTAAGGTCGATAAATTTTATTACTTCACACGATGCTTCTATGCACTTACCCTGGCGACGCCTAGATAAGGGGATAGACTTGGGAGGGTTAACTTGATTTAGAGATTTGTGGTGAGCCTCCATTTGTTTTATGAGTTCCCCATCAGGATTTGAAACTAAGTCTTGATACTTACCAGATTCCACAATTCTGCCATCTTTCATCACCTGTAATGTTTGTTCAAAATATAAAATAAATCACTCCTACTCTTACAGATCAACTACAGTATATATATATATATATATATAGCTATGAATCTGTAAAACTTACCAATACAAGGTCGGATGAATCTAGAAATTCCAACTGATGAGTAACATAGACTACAGTCTTGTTGTGCAGGAGTTGCATTAGACATTTCTGCATAAATGAATTGAGTGATTCAATATAATTCACAAGAGAGAAAGCAAGTTAGAGTTGAGTTGTTGAGTCCTTACCTTGAACATATGAGCCCCGGTATGTGCATCAACAGCGCTAAAAGGATCATCGAGCAAATATATATCGGAGTTGCTATACAGCGCCCTCGCCATTTGAATTCTTTGTTTCTGCCCTCCGCTCAAGTTCAACCCCCTTTCCCCCACGATGCATAAATCTCCATCAGCCCACATCTCAATATCACGGTTCAATGCACATGCTTCTACCACATTTTCATAGAAAGATGTATCCATTTCCTTACCAAACAGCACGTTATCTCTAACAGTGCCTGTTTGTATCCAAGCACTTTGCAGCACGAAAGCTTTAGACCCGTAAGTTTCAATGCTCGGCCCGGATATTCTAGGTATTTCACCAAGAATACTGCAGAGGAAGCTGGTCTTACCAGAGCCCACTGAACCACAAACAGCCACCTTGCTTCCTTTCATGATCTTAAGTTTATCGGTTATCTTAATGGTTGGTCTGTTTGCATTCCTGTTCTGCCATGCAAACTCTGCAGCTTCAATCTCAATGGCAGCACCCTGTGTAGTTGGAGCAAGATTGTGCATCAATCTCTTCTGATCTTCTTCCATAATGAAACTTTGCACCCGATCAACTGAGACTTTAGTCTGAGCTATCATAGAAATAAGCTCTGGCAGGTTATAGATAGGCTCTTGAAGAATCCGGAAAGTGGCTAACGCTGAGAGAACTGTGGCTGATGTCAACGGTGTTCCCAACAAGACGCACACACCAAAGGTGACGACTGAAACTAATGTGGGCGAAGCCCAGAAAAGAAAAGTCACAGCTGAGGCTGTGTAGAGGTATTTCTTCAGGAAGTCTCTTTCTGTTTCCCTAAGATGAAGTAGTTTCTTCAAAAAAGTCGGTTCCCACGAATGCAGCTTCAAGACTCTCATGCTCTTCAGGAACTCTGAAGTAGCCTTTATCCGCGAATCCTTGGCTTCCATTATCTTCGTGTGGAGTTTCTCTTGCACGTTGGCAAGCGGGGTGTTGCTTATCATCACGAATATGGTGGTGAGAAAGGCAGCAAGAGAGGGAGCAGCCCCTAAATTCATGTACAAGATGACCAGAGCAAAAGTAACCTGAATTGGGAGCAACCAAATGCCATGAAAATACCAACAAAATTCTGCAATCCTCTCTGCGTCAACATTCACATAATTTATGATCCTACCACTGCTGGTACCACCATACTTAATGGCCAGAGATTTTTTATATATCAATGCCATCAAACCTGCCCTCACCCTGATGCCAATACGACGAGCACCAAAATACCACTGCCTCTGAGAGAGTGACTCTACAGTCTTTGCAGTGAAGAAGATCAATGCAAGAATCACACCGTGGTGCCATTTTAAATTCTCATCGTTTGTTGACAAGAAGTTCACAAAGCTTGTAATTAGCAGTGGACCAATGTAAGAAGCAACTGTATTCACTCCTAGAAGCATCAGAAATAACACTAGATTAGGCCAAATTTACTCACCTAGGTTATACAACTCAAACAAACTCAATAACAAAAAATTATGAAATTCATCATAGCATGAGTCAATATCCAACTAAGTTTATTCATAAAGTTACACATTAGTCTTTTTGTGTCAAAATCATTTCTAGGACATAACCACCAATTATTTCATGTGTAGAGAGTATGACTTAGTTATATATACCTGCAAAAACTGCATTTATGGCCAGGGGTGTTCGTATAGCGTGAAGTATGGCATTCGGCAGGGAGGGGATGTTAGTTTTCTGCTTTCTGAGACACCCTTCAAGCAAACAAGAAGCCTCATCTGCAGTTTCTGACCGAGGAATTGAAGGTATATCTTCAGTTTGGAGCTTCTCACGACGACCCTTCGCAAAGAGAGGATTAAGCCACCTGAATGTGAGGTGGCTCCAAATCCCAGCACTGGAAAATAGATCATCACTCTCATATCCTGCATTTCTCTCCAACTCCGAGAGCAATGGCTTCGTTGCATCACTCATTTTCTTGACACTATTGTTAACTAGAGCATTGAAACACAGCAGCAAAGACAAGGGGAGAGCAGGGAAATCAACTGTGTTAGCTTTTGGAACGAACTGAGGCAGTACATCTACGTTTCTGAAGCGATGAAGAAGATAAAACACGACTACAACCAAATTGCAAGAGCTCGAAAACCCCCACCACAGAATGAGAACTAATGGCCACCTCTTTCCCCCTCTGCTAACTGTATAAACAACCAACATGCATGCAAAACACCAAGCCATAGCAGAGTAAATTTCCTCAATGGGGAAATTCACTGATTCCCAGAACTCATGAAGCAAATAAACTACGTAAGCAACCACAACTAGACAGCTCAATACAACAGTAATCTTGGCAGAGAGAGATGAGCTCTCTCTACGCAAAAACTGTTCACTCCCAACACCAAATTGTTTCCTTTTTTTCAAGGCATCCCACAAAATCCACATCAGAAACAGCAGGCAAAAGGCCACATCAACCAACTTCAGATTAACATCCATAAACAACAACAGATTCATCATTCATCAATCAATTATCAATTATCAATTCACCCCCACCACAATCAATAACCTGAAACATCAACAAGAAATGCCTTCATAAATATAAGCTGCCCAACACCATTGCAACGTTCCACCACCAAAACACACAAAAAAACCCATTAAGCAAGTGGATTAACTATTAAAAAAAGAAGCATAAAGAGAATTTCAACAGATACGTACTGTATTGCTGAATGTATATCCAAAACAGGATCAAATGTGAAGAAAGCACGTGGGTTGTTCAAGGTTGGTGAATGTAACAGTGTGCTGTGGAATCTAAAGCTTTAGTAGTGAAGGTGGTGGGACAAACAGTCTGCTGCTTTGTGCCTATATTCTTGCAGAATAATAATTATTATTATATATAGACACAGATCACATGATAACTGGAAATTGGTGAATTTTGACAAAAATAAAAATAAAAATTGCTATCACATCAGTAGAATCTTAACAAGTCTGGGAGACTATCACTTTCCTTATATGTTGGTTCATCTTTTTGTAAATAACTCATATAAAATTATAAATAATGGGACCAGAATCTCAACAGTCCCAAATTTGAATTTTATTTAATGTGGCATTGCTGTACTCATCATTCCACATAATTATTTCAATATATATCTAGGTTTCTATATGCTGTTTTCATATAGATATATATAGAAACAAATTCAGCAGATAAGTATAAACCGAGCAATTTTGTTTTGTTTTGTTTTAAAATTTTACCTTATAATAAATAAGATGTGTAGCTGCACCCTCTCCCTTCTCTTCTCTGGTATATATCTGTCCCATCTTTGCATAAATCTCTTATACGTGTTATATGCGCATAAACGAGTTTACTCATTACGCAATTTCGAATAGCCGCCTCGTCATAAATAAAGATTCAAAAAAATAAAAAAATAAATTATCCTTTTCTTTTGCTGAATAGAATTTGGAGTTGTATGGAAAAAAACAATCTCATAATCTAACCGTTTAAACGAGAATTTTCGGCGTAAAAACTGCATTAAAAAATAATAATTAATTACTATCCATAATTAACAAAACCATAAAAAGAATTGATTTATATTTGATCCCTAATCTCAGTGTGACTCTCGTGCTTAAGTATTAATATTGTTATATGGATAACAACTTTAACTAAACACTGACGAAAAGTATTGTACTTTGAGCTTAGAGGACGGGACTATCACTTGACATATAAAAAGTGAAGAATACTGCTCTCTTCCTTCCATAAATGGTTCATTTTTTACTCGCACGTGTATTAAAAATATTTATAAAAACAAGAGACAAAAGCTAAAGGCTTGTTTGTTTTTGTTTACATCTGAAAATTTTCAATTTTTTACCATTCAAAATATGAAAATATGTTTGTTTACTCATTTTTAATTTCAGTTTTCACTTTTTTCCAATCCTATACAACTTATTCAATCATATAAACATTATTACAATGGGACCCACCATTTAAATATTTATCTATCTATCTCAACCATATAAATATTTATCTTTTCATCTCAACTACATATTTAAATTGAAAATAATAATCAAACAAGCACATTTCCATTTTTCAATCTTATAACTCTAAACATTAAATCATATATTATAACAAAATTATTACATTTTTTCAAAAACCAATACACCTCATAAATTAAACATGAAATACTGAAAAACTGAAAATTGATGTTGGAAATAAAACCTAACAAGCCCTAAACTTCCAAGATTACCTCTATTTAAGATTTATAACTGTCATAACAAATGAGTGTTTAGTTTTAAATTTTCATAATTCAACAAGGGTGTATTTATACATTACTATGAATGATAATATTAATTATAATAATGAGACTATATGATATAATATCCCAATCTTAATTTGACTCTCCAACGCATTATTATTATTATTAGATAAATAACAGAATTACTACAACACAAGCGTGACAGATCCATCAAAGTATGAATCTCAAATTCTCAATCATGTATAAAAGTCGGTACTAACTACTGAGTACTGTACAGGGGAATTAACTTGTGTGTGTGTGTGTGTGTGTGAGAGAGAGAGAGAGAGAGAGAGAGAGAGAGAGAGAGGGTGGGGGGGCTCGAGTTGTCAGCAGTAGGGGTTAGTAGTGTGTGACAAATGAGCAAAGGAAGGGAGGGTAGGGAATGTGAGTGGGATACAGTGAAAAAGCGTAGGATTTAACCACGTCGGACGGGAAAGTGTGGCTGTAAATGAGGGAGTGTGGAGAGTAAAAGGAGTAACGCCTTACATCCGTGGCGATCGCGTGGTCAGTGATTTATGTTTTATGTATGTGTTTTTGTATCATGTTTTGTAACGTACCAATATCACATGCCCACTACACTTCAAAAGTTGCTAAAGGCCTCTCATGTGGTCCTTTTTTTTTATTCTCATGTTTAACCAAGGGTAAAAAGATTTAATTAGGTCCAACTTTATTTTCATTCTTTTTTCCCACATTAATTAGTTTCGATAATAGTACATTTTCATAGTCTTTTTACATTAGAAAATTTTAAAGGAGTAACTTATAGTTGGGCTCGTCGTACGTACGTAATGTCAATAAGACAGCTCATTCTCTAGTGAAGTTAGCCATTAAAGATTCTAATTTTTTTTTCCTTATATCTGTATTTTTTTCAGGTAATGATCTGTTAGGTGTTCCGTCTATTGAACATTCTGATTTTTACTTATAAAATTTGCTTTTGCCTAAAAAACATTAGAAATTTTTTCATTTTCATTTTTTATTTTGGTTCTGGGTGCGGAAAACTACATTTTGAGACCTGAATTTCGAGTCTTTTTAATAAGAATGTCTTCACTCTTAACTGTATTCGATTTGATAGATATTAGTAAATCTATTTGGAGTTTGATTTCCAACATCTAAAATATGACTAACGTGGAAAATACCTATTTCCCAAAACTCAAACTTCAACTGTCCAAATCCGGATGAAATCATCTGCCACACTCTGTGCAACATTTGGTGCTACATAATTCAATTTATTAAATTTTCTTTGATTTTTTAATTCAATTTCAATTTATTATGTTTTAGTTTAATTTTACACTTATTATTTAGGGTTCATCCTACTCAATAAGGGTATATAATTATTTTTTCAATATTATATTTCATTTTCTAATTAATAATTGAATATTTCATAAAAAAATAATTATATATCCTAATTGAGTAGGATGAACCCTAAATAATAAGTGTAAAACTAAACTAAAGCACAATAAATTGAAATTGAATTAAAAAATCAAAGAAAAATTAATAAATTAAATTGTGTAGTATCAAGTATAGCACAAAATGTAGTAGAGAATTTTATCCGGTCCAAATCGGAATTCGAATTAGAGTGTTAAATTATAAATAATTGAAAGTCAGGTATGGAAATATTTTTTTTCTGTTAGTTGGAAAGAAGGTGTTCCTCGAGCAATTCAAAGGCCTAGATTAGACTATCTTTTTGCAAATATCTTAGCCCTTGATTAAAGTTGGTATTTATCTGATTAAATATTGGATTAGACTATAAAAGGTATTGTTACTCTTTTTCATGATTTTGGAATGATTCAATTTACTTTTGCAGGTTAGGCTTTTGGCCCCATTTGGTTAATGAAAGAAATTGACAGGATCCTCAACAACTATATACGAGCAATACAAATTAACAATTTCGATCAATATGAAATTCATTAATTAATCAAATTCAATAAGTCCCACGTGACGTGGTGCTGCATAAATTATTAATCACACACAAAAATTGGATCGAAGAGTCTTCATATCCACGTCCAAACACAAATAATTGATTGCATTCTTATAATTTACTCAAAACTAGAGTTCAATGCAAATCGATGTATCTTGTGAAAATATTTGTTTTATATTAAAAATAGAGAACATTCAAAATTGGTCTTGAATTTAATCATTTGTTAAAGAATAATTCCATATGATTGCGGACGGATTATTGATAATTTCCCAAAAAAAAAAATTAATTAAGAGATTTTATGGAACAGTTTGGCCCAAAAATCAATTAATCAATAATTTTATTTTTTGCAAATTTTCCACTACATCAGACGGTCAACGCGTTGAACAAAAAAATCGTCAAAACAGGTGATACTTTTAGGGATACAATTGTTATTTTTTGAATTTCTAGTGATATTTTTAGTGTTGCTTATAATTGATACTGATTTTGACAGTTTTTTTCTTTATTTTTTTTTATGGTTGATACTTTTAATGATATAAATGATATTTTTAGACTTTTGAATGATACTTTTTAGTATTACGATTGAAACTGATTTTGACGAGTTTTTTTGGTCAACACATAGATCGAATCAACGCGTTGACCGTTCGATGTGCACCTAGTGCACACAAGACCTATTCTTTTATTTTATTTTGGATATACCAATACAGTACAATCATTATGAATTTCATATGCTCAACTCTAGGAAAAACTACATGTCCTTTATTTCTTTTAAAAACTCCATTAAATTTATAGTTGCTTGCTGATATGGGTTAATTTATCTAACCACAAATAATATAAATGTGGTCATATATTTACAATTTCATAGATATTTGAATGTGAATATGAGTATACTTTGACGGATCATTGTAGATGAAATTAAAATATCTTTGCTAGTAATAGTAGTTTTCACTTGATTGAAGCCCACGTGTTTGAATGTGAATATCAATGTAATTAGGACTGAAAATCAAACCAATAGTTCGATACTCGATTCGTGTTCGTTCGTTAAAAGCTCGTTCGATCGGACTCGATTCGATAAGCATATCAAACAAGTTTGAACATAATTTTTTGTTCGTTAAATTTTAAAGCTCGGCTCGAACTCGAGCTCGATAAGTAAAAATTGAGAAAACATGTGTAAAAATATCAAACTACTCGAGCTCGACTCGATAGATAATCAAACAAGCTCAAACATAAAATTTAAAGCTCGATATCATTTCAAACAAGCTTAAACATACGTATGTTCACACTTGGCTTAACTCATTTACACCTGTAAGTGTAATTTGACGATCATTGTGAATTAATGCATTTCCCTCTTTCCTTTAGAGGACATTAAATTATCTTTGCTAGTAGTAGTAGTCGTCTTTACTTGAATGTGAATGAAGAAATCAACTATTAATATACCTCGAATATATGCACACATCGTTTTTTTTCTTTTAATAGAGGAAATTAAAATCTCTTTGCTAGTAATAGTAGTATTTACGTGATTGAGGCCCATTGCCTTTTATTAATTGACTATTCATAAAACATTGATGAATGAGTTTCACTTTGAGTTTGACTATTCATAAAATATTGATCAATGGGTTTCACTCAAATTAAGTATTGTATGAGTGCGCGCGACTGTCAATTGCTAAAATCTAAGTAAATTTATTTTTTTAAAAGGTCAATCAATATGAGAAGACATAAATAATCATGTTCACAAATCAAATTATTTTGAAAAGTCCATGTTAGTTTATATAATATTACTAGTCTAGGTGGATAGATGTCTCCTTCATACAACTTCCTCGTACTTGTCTTCAATATACTATATATAACTAATGTATGTCTGTAATCTTTGTTTAGGAGAGTGTGGATAATAGTTTGTGGACTTCTCTCGCCACAAAAAATGACTATAATTAAAGGACAAAGGTTAATGACTATAAACCAGTAATAGTAGTCTTTATGAATAGTAAAACTCAGAGTGAAACTCATTTATCAATGTTCGATCATTAATTTTTTCAACTTTAATATAATTTCTAATTGAGATTAATAAATCTTGAAAAATATAAATCCTAAAAAATATAAAATAAATATCTAAAAAATTCTGAAAATACTAAAAAAAAACCCTAAAAACGATTGATACTTACTTTGAGGTGACACTTTTCGAATTTTGAGTAATATTCTTTAATGTTAGATACTGATTTTGACTTTTTTTACGGGTTAACTCATGAATTTGACCTACCATCTGAAAGAATATTTATTTACAACTAGTGCATGCAAGTGTTTGTACTCATGTACGTATATTTATAATTTCACACGTGTTTGAACATGATAATGAGTATGATTTGACGGATCTTAACCCACTAGAGTGGCAAACCTTCCGATATAAAACTCCCCATTATCATCAACATTTGACGGATCTTAACCCACTAGAGTGGCAAACCTTCCGATACAATACTCCCCATTATCATCAACATTACTACTACTACTACTACTTTTTTAACAATAATTTTCTTTCTTCTATTTTTGAACTGCATTTTTTTAGTGTGCTTATCAGTTCCATCCAAAAGATTAGTAAAATTAGCAGTAATCACATTCAACCTAGAATATCAAATTGTTGTGCATAATTACATAAATTAGAATATACCCATGATTTGCACTGATCGAAATAATATACTAAAAAATAAAAAATACGCTTGCATATTGGCTAAGTTCACCAAGCTTGAATATCATTAATCCATTTCCACATCATTGTGGATTGATGCATTTCTTTAGAAAGCAACTATTAAAATACATCGAATATATACCACACATCGCTCTTTCCTTTAATAGAGAAAATTAAAATCTACTATTTGCTAGTGGTACACTGGTACTACTAGTCTTGCTCCACTTGATTGAGGCCCATTGCCTTTTCCACGTTTTCCAATGTTACAAATAGGGCTGGGAAAAAATACCGTTATACCGTCATACCGTACTTACCATATTAAAAAAAATATCGGAATACCGAACTCTAAGGTATACCGGTATTTTCGGTAAGGTATGATACCGTACCGAGATTTTTCGGTAAGGTAACGGTATAGAATTTTAAAAACCGAGGTATACCGGTGTATACCGATACCGACGGTATACCGAATTTTTAAGGTATATACCGTTAATTCGGCATATACCGTTGTACCGGTATATACCGTAGATGCGGTATATACCGTTAGTTTGGCATATACCGTTGTAACGGTATATACCGGTATATTTGTGATATTATATAAATATATGTATATGTGAATTATAGATACTTGATATATAATACTTAGTAAATATGATAAATTATATATATGTAAATATCTAACACTTATAATTAATCTTATGTTATACTTAATGCATAGTAATGATAATTAAATGTGTTCTTAATTAATACTTAGTAAATAATTCTTTCAATTTTCTAAGTAAAAGATTTCAAATCTGTAATATTTAGTAAGTTTATAATATTTTCATACAATTTATATTAATTATAAAAACATTATTGATATATAATACTAGTAAATATGTTATACATTATAAATCTCTAGTAAATTTACATTATTAACACTTATAATTAATCTTATGCTATACTTAATGCATTGTAATGCTAAGTGTGTTCTTTATTAGTATATACTTAGTAAATAATTCTTACGATTTCTAAGTAAAAGATTTCAAATTTGTAATATTTAGTAAGTTTATAATATTTTTATACAATTTATATTAATTATAAAAACATGATTGATATATAATAGTAGTAAATATGTTATACATTTATAAATATCTAGTAATTTACAATATTAACACTTATAATTAATCTTATGTTATACTTAATGCATTGTAATGCTAAGTGTGTTATTTGTTAGTATATACTTAGTAAATAATTCTTACGATTTTTAAGTAAATAATTTACAATATTTATTTTATTTTGTTGAATTTTGATCGTTATTAGGAATGGTTCATATATTTTGAGTAAATATATGAGATATATGATATATCCTATGATGGTAATAGTATGATAAGGTATACCGATGTTGGTAAGGTATACCGATATAGTAAGGTATACCGAACTAAAGGTATGGTAAAGGTATGCCATTTGTTTCATACCGAACTTAAGGTATACCGTTGGAAGGTATATCGAACCTTAAGGTAAGATAACGGTATAGTTCCATACCGTACAAGTAAGGTAAGGTAAAGGTATGGGGAAAAAAGTAAGGTATACCTTACCGTGTCACCCCTAGTTACAAAAGCTCTACAAATTACTAATATTTTATATTATTATATTTTTACATAAGATGAGTATTCTACTTTATGTAGTTTTATTCACTTGTTTCCCTCCTTTTCTTTGTTTTTTACTATTCTTTTTCCACTTTCTCCGAATATATAATTGTCTTTTCCTTTTTTTTTCATTTTTAGCTAGAAAAAAAGGAAAGTAGGGGATTTCAAACTGAAAACATCTCTTTTTTATAAATGAATTTTTGTCAATACTTGAATGCCTCCGAAGGAACGTAAATTCGTGGATCATAAAAGAATTTGAACATTTGATCATTCGTTGTCTCTTGGAAATGTAAGCCATCTTTAATAATGTAATCGAGATCTGCAATTCTCTAATTCAACTGTGTATTGATGTAGTCGTGTCATGTTTCATATTGACACAATAATCTTAAACATGAACACGTTATAATAAGAATTTATATCGACGCGAACATGAAATATTTTGTGTTAATTATATTATACAATGAAGCAAACTAAAAAAAATATTAGTATTAATTAAAAATATTTATATATATATATATATACACACATTCATACATGATATTATATGATATGATAATAGATTTAAAAGTCTCCAAAGTTTTAAAATATATAAAAATATAATAAAAATAATTAACAGATAATGACGGCATAATAAAAAAAATTATTTACTGCATTAACAAGATTTTGATAAGAACACAATGAGCCTAACATTAACTCATTATCCTCATATCGTGAAACATTAACTCGTTATTCTTATACCGTGATCATAGTGTGCTATCATATATATATATATATATATATATATATATATATATATAGGGGTAGGTTCAAATAGGAACCAATTCCCCCGTGAGAACCTAGGAACCAATCAAATTCAAGCATTTTGATGACATGGCAGATAAAAAGGCGGTGACATAGTTGTAAATATGTAAAATTCGAAATATAAGGGGTAATTCCAGATTTTTTTTATAAAGTGATGTCATTATCTTTTAAAAAATTCTTAAAAACTTTAAATAATCATAACTTACTCGTTTTTTTATCTAATTTACGCAAAAAATATATCAAATTAAATATTTTTTCATAATCTTTCATTTAAGATCCGTAGTGCATATTTGAGCAAAAATTGATGAAAAATACATAAAACTTTTTCCACGTATATTCAACTCGTAACTGTCAGACATTTGATAATATGATATCACAATATTGCTTATATCTTGTGTTTATGTTGCTAACATGAAATTTTTTATGCACGACTTTGAATTTTAAGTTGCTTTCATGAGAAAATAGTTAAAGTATGAGCTATATAGTTAAGTTCACAAACAATTATAATTTTATCAATGCTTAATATTATTTTGAAAACTTGTAATATTTGAGAATTTAAGTCATATTAGAATATCATTATTCACAACATGTTACTAACATATTAGCAAATTATTAGTCACATATTAGTAGTGTGTATATTCTCTAACATATTAGCAATATGTTATATGTATGAATGATGTTACACATGTTACATAATATTATTTTAAACGTGATCCAATCTTATATGTGTGGTGTTTAATACATGTCAATTTAATATTATGATCTCGTCAAGTTAGCAATATGAGTCTACCTCATGTTAGCAACAAAATCTGTTGATGTTAGCAATATAAATCTTTCATGTTAGCATATTAATACAACGCCAGAAAAGACAACAGTTTTAAAGCGTTGTCTATTTAAGTCCGAGAATTGGGCTCAAAATCCGAAAAAACATAACCTAATTTCTAAATTAAGAAAATAACCCTGCCTTCATTAAGTTCTCAAATATTACAAGTTTGTCACCTTACTTTGACTAAAACTTTGACTAAATTATGGTCATTAGATCTAATCAAATATAAGGTTAGGATTGGTTCCTAGGTTCTCACGGGGGGATTTGGTTCCTATTTGATCCTTTCCTTATATATGTATGTATATGTACGTATGTATGTATGTATGTATGTATATGCCGTGTCAAATATTTGCATTAAACAAAACTTTTCCAAAAAAAAAGGTAAGTCATGCAACTTGAGAAATAAATGTACTACATATTTATATTAAATTTGAGGATGGATTTTTATTGTCTCCCAAATAATCCTAGCAAACTTCTCAACATCATTCTTTCTTGGAAGTTAATTGGAGCTATTATGATGTTAACAAAAAACAACCCATTTTTTCCCTCTATCAAATTTCTTGGAAATAATAATTAGGTTGCTAAGCCTACCACAATTGACCGACAAAAAGCTTTTAATACAAATCTACATGCCAAAATTTCATATTTTTTTTTCTTTTCCTAATTTTCTTAGCCTAACAAGATATATACTATATAGTGGCCAGCAAATATGGTCTTGTAGATCGAGTGTCTAAAGCAAAAAATTAGTGATGCATTTTGATTTGAAAGAGACCCACCCACTCACTAAGTGGGCAATATTCCTTAAAGTTTGAATTTTAAGTTTTGGAATTTGGATTGAATAATTAATGTTTTGACATTTATTTCCATATGAGTTGGGAATTTAGTAGTTGTCGACGTGTCATATGATTACTTTTCGATGTATAGTTATCGTCATCTGTGTTTCGTTCAATGAATCTTCTAGCATTAGCATTACGAGTATTAAGAGTGCCACCACTTTGCATTAATAAATTTTGGGATCGGAGCCAACTAATCCTCTTTCAACATGTAAACTCACATGTAGAATGTGTTTTAATTTGTATACATGTTTAACAATAATATGATCGTATACAAATCCATGATTGAGACAAAGTAATCCATTCACACGTAATTAAGAAAAAAATAACACTCTCTCTATTTATAAATAGGGTTAATTGCCAAAAAAATGCACCACTTTTCAACAAATTTGTAAATTAGACACCACTTTTCAAACGTTTTAATAAAGACACGACCTTTCATTTTGTAGCAAAATAGACACCCCCTTTCTTTTCCGGCCACCGGTAAAATGACGTGGCTTTATTTATTTCCTACGTGGACTATGATTCCTACGTGTACTTGCCACGTCAATATTTAGTTTTTAGTTAATTGCCAAAAAATGCACCACCTTTCAACGAATTTGCAAATTAGACACCTCTTTTCAAAACGTTTCAATAATGACACAACCTTTCATTTTGTAGCAAAATAAACACCCCTAATTTATCACGAGACATGGTTGCAATTGAGGGTATTGGCATGCTGATGTACAAAAAGCTCATGACACCGAACCTCTGCTAGGGAGGGAGGTGGATGCACCAACCTTGCTGCTGCCGCCGCTCTCCGCTGCGCAGCAGCACCGTCTCCGAAGGCGGCCATGAGGCCTGAGACACCGAACTGCCGGCAACGGGAGGAAACACAAGAGGAGGAGAGATGTTTTTTTTTCCTTTTAATATTTTATTTTATTTTATTTATTGATTTTATTATATTTTTATTTAATAAAGATATTTATGTAATTTTATAATTATTTATTTTTGACTTATATAATTTAGTGGTGCAAATAGAAACACTCTTAATTGGAAACATTCAGAATGTCTCCTTCTCTTCTAATTCAAGAGCAATTTTGAGTGTCTCCAATTAATTCGATCTTGCGTAAAATCTATTGTAATTTGACTTGATGGAATTTAATTTCTCATGAGCTTTTTGTACATCAGCATGTCAATATCCTCAATTGCAGCCACGTCTCGTGATAAATTAGGGGTGTCTATTTTGCTACAAAATGAAAGGTTGTGCCATTATTGAAACGTTTTGAAAAGTAGTGTCTAATTTGCAAATTCGTTGAAAGGTGGTGCATTTTTTGGCAATTAACTACAAAATAAATATTGACGTGGCAAGTCCACGTAGGAAATAAATAAAGCCACGTCATTTTACCGGTGACCGGAAAAGAAAGGGGGTGTCTATTTTGCTACAAAATGAAAGGTCGTGTCTTTATTGAAACGTTTGAAAAGTGATGTCTAATTTGCAAATTCGTTGAAAGGTGGTGCATTTTTTGGCAATTAACCCTTATAAATAAGTATCGTTTTAGCATTCTAGTGCCATTTTACTTTTACGCATTCGATAGGAAAAAAATATATTTTTCTCTGATTTCAATTAGACTCATTTAATATATTCACCCGATGGTGTATTAAGATAATTTAATTATTTTTATTGAAATATGTGCATTTATTTAAAAATGAATGAAGTACTAATGTGCTACGAGTTTATTGGTAACGCTCTAAGAACACATATTTGTATTACATATGCATAGAATTATGTGGATGGATTGTGATAAAATTAGAGAAAAGCACGTGTGAGGAAACCATATGATGTCTCACATTCAATTATATATGTGTTTTAAATCTTATATAAGGAAATTATAATTTGACATTTTAAAAAGAGTTATATTTCATTCGGGCCCACCAGACTTTATCTTATTGCAATGTGGATGAACATAATTTTCATTTTTATTTTTATTTTTAGATGGATAGATGAACATAAATTAGATAAATAATGCTTAATTGAGTGAGACCCATAAACCGGTGGTGGTTTTTGAATAGTCAAGCCCAAAAGATTTAGTTGCACTTGATTTGCAATGATATTAGGTATCTACTTATGATCATTTGTAATGCAATTTTTTTTTTCTATATAAACATATTAAAATATTTTTTAGGCTTTTTGCATTTTTTATTTTAATGTCTTATCTGTATTAATTTCCTTATTGGATTGAAATACCTTAGATGTTTGGTTTGATTGGCTAGAAAGTAAAGTTGTATGAGATTATGATTTCTAGAAATGTAACTCTGAGAAAAATGAATGATGACATATTATTTATCTTATGTTCGGAACATAACAAGGAAATTTTCAGAATTTTCGTTATGGTGATCCCCCAATTAAAAAAAATAAATTAACAATTAAGAAAATATATAAAAAGATAAATTAACAATTAAGAAAATATATAAATATATAAAAAGATGAATTAATAATTAAGAAAACACATAAATACAAATGCATACTATTGATCACAAGAAAAAAAAGTTTGCATTAATTTGCAAAAGTAATTTTTTTTTTTTTTTTGGGCGACATCATTTGAAGATAACAACTGACGTCGAATTTTACTGTCAATTTTAAAGTCGAGTTGCTCAATATTTTGAGTTTGTTATACTTTTATCACCAATTAAAAAAGGATGGTTATCATAATGATCAAATTTTAGTCAATATTTTTTTCAATTTTTTTCAGTTGAAACATTCTAATAAAAAACTAACAATAATCCATAAAAAATTAAGATAAAAAACTATAAAATGTTATTTTCAAAATTGCTAATTTTTTATTGGAAAACGATGCATCCAAATTTAATAATAATAATTCATTAAAATAAAAGATAACGACTGAAGAAATTGTATATGTTAGAATTTGTTGCCTGAAAAGTTGTGAATTTCGAGTGTAAACAGTAAAGTTGTGAGTAATGTCAAAGCTAGTGTTTTCACTATACCTTCAACACGCATCGAAATAATAAATAAAACTTTGCACAAAATAAGTTTTAAATCACACTCCTTACGGTGTGTGATTGCTTCAGGGCGAAATTTACTAACATAAGTAAAATACAAAAACAATACAAGTGTTGTCTCAGTTCACTCCTTTGACAACATTGCTTACAGCATACAAGAGATATATCCTAACTTCACTCATTTGAACAATCTCTCGAACAAACACTATCTAAACATATAGATAGAAACAACACGTCAATCTAAATCCTAGACTTTCAATATTTGCCTATCTAACCTACACACACAACTGAAACTAATCTTCAGTTGATTGGGACGCTAGGCAGATGTCGAGGAGGATGTCTTGGATCTTCGAGACGTTACTAGATGCAAGTTTCAGAGCTTCTCACAAACCATACTGATAACCTGCTTGCATAAATGATTTTAAGATCTAAGGAGACCTTAAATACTTCCTCCATCTTGCCGTAGCAGTTGCTCCACGATCACAAGAGGCGTGGACTTGAATCAACCGCATTTCACTTCTCATTGTTGTAGTAGACTTGAGATAACCGCCCTCTACATTGCGATTCACACGTCCTTCAACATCGTATAATGGTGGCAATTACTCTAGTGACTCACGTTTACCTGCAACGGTTAGCATCCAAGGAGTGGGAACATCACGAGATTTTGAACAAGTCAAAATTAAATATTATCCACGATTTAATTCAGAATAAAATCAACATAAATCCCTGAATACGTGGAAAATATATTGTGACATAAATCACAAAATAATCAAATTAATTTAAAATAAATTAATCCTAAATAACAGGAAAGGATAAAGTTAGCTTCTAGGGACTTGTACCCGATGTCACGAGAATGACGGAACATCAAATACGACATTGACTTGGATGTTATCAAACGAAGTGATAACATAATCTGGAACACAACATTCTCAACAATATACAAAAAAATGGTGTAACAGATTTCTAGAGGCAAGAATCCAGGAAAGTTGTATCAGTTTTCTCATTTTGAGGAATCTGATTACTTCCCACAATCTTAAAAAATTTAATCAAACACAATAATTTAAAATTAAATAATCAGATTACTTTCTCGAGACAAATTCTTTCCCAAACAAACGTTTAGAAATTTTAACAATTAAATAAAATAAATACCAAAAAAAAAATGACGTGCGTACCCTCTGTCACACATATGATGAAATTTGTTAGAAATAATGTTGACATAATTTATCGATTTGGTTGATAAGTACAATACACAAAATGGGAATCTTCATCAGTGCGTATATAATATCATATATAATTGATTGATTTAGAGGACCACTCGGATTGAAACACACATTAACCTTTAATTATAGTCCTTCGTTGCTATTATCCAAACTGTCCTAATTAATTGCGAGCATTAGTTATATATAGTATAACTGAATACAAGTACGAGGAAGTCATATGAAGGCAGACATCCATCTTAGACTATAAATATTTATAAAATAACATGGACTTTTCAAAAGAATTTGATTTGTTCACGTGATTATGTATGTCTTCTCACAATATTGATTGACCTTTCAAAATAAATTTACTTTGATTTTAGCAATTGACAACCGCGTACACTCATATATTACTTAATTAGTGAAACCCATTGATCAATGTTTTATGAACGGTCAAACTCGAGCCCAAAAGAATAAGTTGCACTTGATTTTATATTTTGATACTCATTCATAGTAGTTCCAAGAAAAATGGGTATGGTATAAGATCATTTTATGGGTTAAAATTCATAAAATTTGTCCAAATCTAGATCCAAAACACAATAAATTACAAATCATGTGACATGGACTATGATTTTAAAACTGAATTTTGATTTATATATATATATATATATATATATTTATTTATTTTGAATTTTAACATGTAAGACGTCTCACATAAATTTTATCGGGATACATGCATGCCATCACAATACTTACCTCACCCTAGATGATGAAATCGTTACAAATAATGTCGACATAATTTATTGACATAGACAAAAGTGAAATGTAAT
Source organism: Perilla frutescens (assembly GCA_026008535.1). Lineage (NCBI taxonomy): Eukaryota > Viridiplantae > Streptophyta > Magnoliopsida > Lamiales > Lamiaceae > Perilla > Perilla frutescens. The sequence goes on along the minus strand of BRKX01000018.1, from coordinate 8,250,678 downwards.
AATATTTTCCAAGCTTGGAAAGGTGGATTATAGGACCACTAATTTGTGGAGGTTTTTTTATTATGAAATTCACATGCATACATGAATTTCGAAAGAAATTTACGAAGCTTATTACCACAAAGATATATAGAAGTCTTGGCCTTTTTCTTCTTTTTTTCTTTCTTTTAATGTGTGGATCAAAAAAAATATAATCAAAATTAAGATAAAGCATGATAAATACTAGAACGTTTAAAAAAAAAGGAAAAAAATTGCTCAAAAAGAAAAGGAAAAAATTGGTGAATTTTTAGAAGACGATAATATTTGCATTATTTACATTTAGAATTAGCTACTTGTTTGGAGTTTATGGGATCTAAAAATCTCTAATCGCTCATTAATGATCTTGTTTTTCAATTGATATTTAATTTTCCTTGCATTGTCTTATTTTGCTTTTATAAAAAGATTTTGGAAGTCTATAAATTGGAATATAATAAATAGAGATAATAAACATGTGAAAATAACAACAAATACAAAACTTGGATGTTTACATTTTAGCAATGAATAATAAAATATATATTTAAGCAAAAGTGTCAAAAAGTTAAATAGTCATTTTAGATAACAAAATTGCAAAAATAGTCGCAGTCAGGAAATTATAAGTTTTTTAGTCCGTTTTGCCATCTTAGACTACCAAAATAAATAAAAATGAAAAAAAAGGGAAAGGAAAATAAAATAAAAATGAAATAAATGGAAGAGTGAGGGTTGCTAGATTTGGGCTAAGGTGGGCTTGTATGTGTTCAAGTTGAGAGAAACTTGTTATTGAGGGAAGAGGAAGAACTTTTTTTAACTTTTTTTTTTTTTTTGTTGTTGGTGTTCTTATTGTTGTTCATGGATTTGGGCTTAGGTAGGCTTGTGTGTGTGATAAAAAGGAAAATTCTAAACACATTTTCGTTTTACTCTTTATAGCTACTGTTAATTCCTAATAAATAAAATAATTATGATAAGACATTTTTACCCCTTAATTACCTCCCTCTCCCCTCCCAAAAAAAATAACCTAATTAAAACCATACCATAATCTCAATATACTATAGTCCTCATCCCTTATCATATAACTAAAACAAAATATGGAAGTTCATAAAATATGATAATTTTTTTTAGAAATACATATTCACAGTCATTGAGCTCAAGTGAACATGTGTATTTCTATATATATATATATTATAACACACTCATGCAATCCACTTTTTCCCTCCCTTTTATAATGGTATTTTAGACAATTAACAATACAATAATTTAAGAGGCAAAAACTATTTTAGCCACTTAAACTTTAAAACATACTTATTTTAGCCAGTAAGTTTTAAACATATTTATTTTAGCCACTTTGGATGAAAATGTCCCTGTGCGTGCTGGCACTGCGCGCTGGTTGCGCGTTGACATTGCGTGCAATGAGCAGGGGCAATATAGTCATTCTGGCTAAAAAAAACGTATATTTAAAAGTTAGTGACTAAAATAAGTTTTTTAAAAGTTTGACTAGCTAGTTTTATATATTTCCACATAATTTAATAAGTATTTAATTTATTGTTACATGCAAATTTCTATCATTAATATTTTTATAATTAATGCAAATTATGTGCTACTAAATTAACATGTGTTTATTTATTCATTCCTAATAAATTCCATTATATTCTATATAAATAATTAGAATATTATCATATAATTATATTAATCATGTCTATACAAAATAAATTACATATCCTACAATTACTTTAGTCAATCTAAAAGAATATTATTGTTAATCAAAGCATGTATTTACCAATTTATATAAATGTAAACGATCTTCAATTACTTTAATCAAGCAATGTAAGTTTTCATCATCATCATCATCATCATCATCATCATCATCATAATAATAATAATAATAATAATAATAATAATAATAATAATAATAATAATAATATGTTTACAAAATTTTATTCATTTCTATTTCTTTGAAATCTTTTTTAATATAATTACATTTATTTCTTTTTTTTGCTATCTTTTTTTATCTAATTTCTATGATGTTGCAAATTAAAAGAGTGATGGCCGTGATTGTTTGAAGTAATCATTTTTATCACATTATATATTTTTCCTTTATCATTGTCTTTTTATTGACTTTGTTTCACACACGCAAGCGCACACACATATTAGTGTGTGTGTGTGTGTGTGCTCTTAATTATTAGGATGATGAATTGAAAGGTATAAGATGAAATTGGAATAAACCATTGGGAATTCTTAAGTTGTATTTGTTGTTTATATTAGTGCTACAATATTATCACAATAATTATTTAATTTATATTTGTTAATTGAATTTTATATTTTAGGAGAAGGTCAATTGGAGCCAGTTGATTTAATTATATTTTACAGTATCAAAATCATACAAAAAGTTTCATCTGGATGGTGTGTTTTTTTATTTGCTAACTTTAAATTTTTAACCTTTTTTCTTCTAAATTTTTTCATTTTGTAATGGAAGATTTCTCTATGTAGTTTTGAATACTAAAGAATGTACGTCGGGATGATGTGATTTTTTTTATTATATGTAGTGTAAGTTTTACTCTTTTCATTTGATCACCCACATATTTCTCTTGACCAAGATATATATTTGTGGGCCACTACGTTGGCGTTTTGAAGGTATTTCATGTTATTTTTAATCATATTTTGCTCTTCTATTCATATTCAAAATAACATAAATTACTACAGTATTCTATTAAAACATTTAAACAAAATCTACATCAATTGGTTGCATAAGCTTACGAATAAAATTTGAAGTTACTTTGAACAATAGAATTAGTTTTCCAAGAGCATATGAGCATGTGTATCAGTTTTAAAATCATTATTTATGTTTTTATGTTCAACTATTCGTTATTTCATTTTTTTAGATTTTCTTCATTCTTAATTATTTATATGTTGCTCTATAAAAATCATTTTCATATTTAAGCAATCCTTCCAACTTTTAATGTTATATATTTATATTTAGAAATTATTTGTATTTTTCAACATGCATTACACCTGTGAAGTCAGCAACAAAAAAAATACGTTTTTAGGGAAAAAAATGAAAATTTACTTACTAATTGTTCAAAAAATATTGTCTTCCTTCAAAGTAAAGACTCATATTTTCTATCTTATTTTCATTCTAACTTATAACATACAAATTTAATTTGAATAATTTTTCATTTTTTTTTGTTTTTTAGATAATCTGTCTCCTTTTATGCCATAATATAATTTATCATATTTTAGATAATTATGTGGTCTCTTTTAAGTTTTATTTTTTAATTATTTCATCAAAATTTCATTAGTAATTTTTAATAAATTGGTTGGGTTTTAATTCAATTAAATAAAGACTAACTGGGATCAAATAGGTAAGTAGAAGGAACTATTAAAACAATAAAAATTTATCCAGGAACCTCTCAAAATATAACTAGAAAACACAGGAACTTGAGAAAAATGTATTATATAAGTAGAATGATCTAGTAAACAAAAAAAAAATGTTGAAGGATCTATTGGAACAAAATGTATATAAAAGTTTAGCGACTTAAGAATGAATTAACCCAAAAAATTATTTTAAAGTGCTTACTACTTTTTCTGCAAACCATTGTAAACAATTAAATATCCATTATAGTAATATCTTTTTGAAAAATCAAAATAACTTTTTTTTTCCTTTTTTAATTATTTATCAATTTGATATATGAATAATTCATAATATTGTAAAGCATTTTTTTTTTATTTACATGTGTTCATAACATTATTTAGTAGTCTTCAATAAATAAAACTGATGGAAACAAAATATTGTAGATTAATAAATTGCACACAATATATTTCTTCCTTATAAGTCCAATATAAGGACGATTATTTAATTCATGTTGTCTTATATCTAGAGGTGTGTGAATGATTGGTTTGGTGTAAAACCGAACTAAACTAACAAAACCAAATAAAAAATTTCTTGAAAAAATTCAAACCAAACCAACCAAAATAATATAGATAATCGAACCAAACCAAACCGTAATTCTTTGGTTAGTTTGGTTTGGTTTTAGGTTTAACCGAATTTTTAGTGATTTTTTCCGAAATAATCTATACTATATATAAAAACAGAAAAAATCTGATTTTGCCTCTAAAATTGATGGCAATTTTGTAAATCAGATTATATTTTGTGGTAATTTTCTTGAATTAAAAAACGCTACTGTGACATCATTTATTTTATTTTTTATTTTTTTTAATAATTAATCCATTGCCAATAAAACCGTTTGCCACAAGCCCATGACTCCAGAAGTTATTTTTTCAAAAGATGAAAATCCTTTCGCCACAAAACCGTGAGAGAGAAACTATTTTGACCCAAACCTTTTTCACTTTCCATTTCTCAAATACTCCAAGGAAAACCTAGGCTACATAAGAGATTGAGGAAAATAAACATGATGTTTGGGGAAGAGTGGCTGATTTCAAAGAAAAATGATAGCGGCGGTTTTCTGGCAGGAGAGAATGAGCGATAAATTTTGGGCGGAGTTAGAGATCGATGCGCGGATGAAAGTCAGAGACAACCTTAAAGTTTGAGGTTGAAACAAGAATAACCATAGATGTTTCATCTTCTTTTTTCTTTTTAATTAGAGCCAAGGTAATTTTTAATTATTAATTTTTTCTTTCCTTACGAATTTGGATTTGAGTTTATAATGGAGATTAAAATAATTTATCTTAGTTGCTTAGATTGTTGTTGGTTTGTCTACAGAGTAAAAGGAGTTCATCATTCCTGAAGAAGATTCATGTCCGAGGGAGAATTGTTGTGAGTTTTTTGTGTGCAGAGTAAGAGGGGATCTCCGTAACTAAAATTTTAAGCACATATAATTTCTTTTCTTGAATTTATTTCAAGTTTATTGTGAAAATTCACTGTTTCATTGAATGAGAATTTCAGGAAAAATTTACAGATTCTCACCTAAGAGAGAAATTAAGGAATGTTACAAGATTCAATCTACACAAATTTCAGTTTCTTTCTCTTCCACTTTTGGTTCTGATTGCATTTTGTGGATTACATGTAATTTTTCACCTATGAATATGATTCAAGAGATGCATGCTGATTTCATTTCCTCAAGAATTTTAATTATCTTTTCCCAACTGCGTGTATTCAATCGTTATTAAAGTTTCTACCCTTAAACAGTTTAGAGTGTTTTGTGCCGGAAGTGATGCTGAGAAGCATATTCGATTACATATTTTGCCAGGTCTTTGGTTGTCTTATTTGAACATTTTGTGTTGTATAGGTAATGCAAAGTAGTTTGTTTGAGGACATAAAAATCGTTCACACATGATCAGGGAGAGGGATCCTTAATTTTAATGCAATTTTTTGATTTGCTAATTTTTGTATTTTTCAGAATTTTAGAATTGTGTCTGCAAGTATTTTTGTACTCAATATTCACTCTTTGAGATGCAACATTCAATCACAATAGGCAAAAAATATCAAAATACTTTGAGATAATACACCATTTTGTATTTATTTCATTCATGTGAAACAATGGGATGAGTTTATTGTGTTTCGATGTTTGATTGTCTATTGGCTTGAAACGTTTGTTTTATCATAAAATTTTGAGTGGAAGTTTTTGGATTCTTTTAGCAAGTGATGTAGAATGGATGAGTTTGATAAATTTTCTTTGTAAAATGATTAAGTTTGTTGTGTTTTTATTTTATTTAGTAGTATTTGGTTGTTTTATGATTGTCGTTTGAAACATTTAATCATGGTTTATTTTTTACGATTGTTGTATTGATTGACCAATTTATCTATAGTGGACTTGGTGTTGATGGATTTTCTATCCAATGTGATTCAAGTTATATCAGATCAGATTTTGAGTCGGAAAAATGAAGTATAGTTGTGAGATAGATGGTGAATTTGCCGCTCCGCTATCAACCTTTTGGACCACAAACAATACTTGTAGTACTAGCATGTATTGTTTATAATGTTTGTAAAATCTTTGTCTTATTGTTTATAATGTTTGTAAAATCTCTGTCTGTTCCTTTGTTCTACAAAAGTCTGTCGAATTGAGCTGTCAGAATACTCTCCTATCCAATGAGGGTGCTGGTAAATTCCTTTAGACAACCTCTGCCCAGGAACTGTCTCAATCGTACCTATTCTGGGAGATTATGGTAAGAAAGTATTGATTGATTTGGTGTAAAGTTACTACTTTTCTTTATCATTATATCTCAACTATTAATTAGTGTTCTTCAAAATTTAAAGTTTCATTATGTATATTTGGCAGTGGATCTTGGCTGGTGTATATGAACAGGATGAGGGTTGTTGGCTGGCTGTCGACAGTGGTGTTCAGGGTGTTGTGTGGCTGTCGACTGGCACCCAGGCACCATTTTTCGACTAGCCAGCCATCGCTCCATGTTACCTCATGAGAAGAGTTGCCCCATGCTCTCATCTTTTACACCTCATGTAATCATCATTGTATTGTTCATTAACGTAAAGCGAACAGTTTCCTTTAATGATTTGATTTACTTATTAAAAAATATAACTGGGATGTTATATATGAATATAGTATATTAAAAAAATTCCCAAACTTGAAATGAGACATTATATCTGTTTGTCAACCAAATAATATTATCTCATATTTCGTCAGCCTACGGTTGTCGCGCAACGCGCGGGTGAAATACTAGTTATATCTAAAGAGAAAAACATACACTCAATAGATAACAAATCATATATTAAATAAGTAAATATTTTAAAAATTCTATAACTAGAAAATTGAAACTAAATATTAGAATTACTAATATTATTTAGGTATAAATATTTTTTAAATTTATTAATTTAGATTTAATTAATATTAGAATTATAAATCATAAATTATAAATATAGTGTATATATATATATAGGGAAATGATCAAATAGGAACCAAATTCCCCCGTGAGAACCTAGGAACCAATCCTAACCTTAGATTTGATTAGATCTAATGACCATAATTTAGTCAAAGTAAGGTGGCAAACTTGTAATATTTGAGAACTTAATGAAGGTGGGGTTATTTTCATAATTTAGAAATTCGGTTATATTTTTTCGGATTTTGGGCCCAATTTTCGGAGTTAAATAGACAACGCTTTAAAACCGTTGTCTTTTCTAGCGTTGTATTAATATGCTAACATGAAAGATTTATATTGCTAACATCAACAGATTTTGTTGCTAACATGAGGTAGACTCATATTGCTAACTTGACGAGATCATAATATAACACGTATTAAACACCACACATATAACATTGGACCATATTTAAAATAATATTGTGTAACTTGTGTAACATCATTCATACATACAACATATTGCTAATATGTTAGAGAATATACATACTGCTAATATGTGACTAATAATTTGCTAATATGTTAGTAACATGTTGCTAATATGTGAATAATGATATGCTAGTATGACTTAAATTCTCAAATATTACAAGTTTTCAAAATAATATTAAGTATTGATAAAATTATAATTGTTTATGAACTTAACTATATATATCTCATACTTTAAATATTTTCTCATGAAAGCAACTTAAAATTCAAAGTCGTGCATAAAAAATTTCATGTTAGCAACATAAAAACAAGATATGAGCAATATTGTGATATCATATTAGCAAATGTCTGACAGTTACGAGTTGAATATACGTGAAAAATTTTTTTTTATATTTTTCATCAATTTTTGCTCAAATAAACATATGCACTATAGATCTTAAATGAAAGAGCATGAAAAAATCTTTAATTTGATATATTTTTTGCGTAAATTGAATAAAAAACGAGTAAGTTATGATTATTTAAAGTTTTTAAGAATTTTTTAACATCACTTTATAAAAAAAATCTGGAATTACCCCTTATATTTCGAATTTTACATATTTACAACTATGCCACCGCCTTTTTATCCGTCATGTCATCAAAATCCTTGAATTTGATTGGTTCCTAGGTTCTCACGGGGGGATTGGTTCCTATTTGAACCCACCCCTATATATATATATATATATATATATATATTGGTTGAGTCTGTTTTAACTAAAATATTTTGTACTTAAATCGAAACCGAACCAAACTATATATTGGTTTTAATATTCAAAACCAAACCAACATTAAAGAAAAAATGACCAAATCAACCTAGCTAAATAGCTCGATTTGGTTCGGTTTTTGGTTTTGATTTAATTTTGCACAACCCTATTTATATCCAAAAATCACTTATACAATTTCAATATTTTTTATACTTCACTTACTTTTGTAAAAGTTATTTATTTATATTTATAAATAATTTATATTATTCAAACTTAAAATACATAAAATGATCTACGTGCATCGTATGGAAGAAATACTACTATAATAGAATAAAAAGCTTTCCATGAGGTTAATTTTCTTTGTTTTTTCGTCAGAAAATATCCAGGTTTAAGCATTTGCTAACATTTCAATTAATTCATCATCAATAGTGGACAAAAGTGAAATCTAATAATATTTCCGAGCTTGGAAAGGTGGATTATAGGTCCGCTAATTTGTGGAGGTTTTTTTATTATGAAACTCAATCACATGAATTTCGAAGGAAAGTTACGAGGCTTATTGCCACGAAGATATATAGATGTCTTGGTCTTTGTTCCCTTTTTTTTTTTCTTCTTTCTTTTAACGTGTGGATAAAAAAAATGAATTGGTGAATTTTTTGAAGATACGACAACATGAATTGCATAATTAATTACATTTAGACTTAGCTACTTGTTTGGAGTTTATGGGATCTAAAAATCTCGAATCGCTTATTAATTATCTTGTTTTTGGATGGATATTCTTCCTTGCATTGTCTTATTTTGCTTTTATAAAAAAAATTGGAAGTCTAAAGATTGAAATATAATCAATAGATATAATAAACATGTGGATTTCTTGAGTAAGACGTTTATGCATCATGCACATTGATAAAATCTCAAATCCTCAAGCCCTCAGAGTTATTGTAGGAAATTGATTTTAATTAGTTGGTTTTGTACCAACTTCTTTGTTTTAATATTATTACAAGTGAATCAATATGCATTTTCAATAAATTTCACATGAGAGACAAATTATACTAAAAAAATGTGGGAATATATGGAACTAGTCAGTTAAATTTTTAAAAGATTTATTTTAGCTAGTAATTTTTAAACATATTTTATTTGGCCAGAATTACTATATTACCTCTATATTTATTTTTAACCTATTTCAATTCCCCCACCATTCAACCGCGCGCGATTCACATTTCACATTTTGAAATGAGATTTTGGAAAAATCTCTCTCTCTTCTACATCTCATCTTCTTCAACACTAATGGAATCTGCAACACTGAAAATTCAAGCGAAGATTTCTCTAGATTCAAGCCGTTGACCTCCGAAAATTCATGTGAAGATCTCTCTCTCTAGGTTTCTCCACCAAAGAGCCGTCAACTTTGAAAATTCAAGCGAAGAAATAGAAAATCCTTCCCCAACATGTGTATGTTTCAAATCTAATTATTAATAATATTGTTAGATTCTTAGGTGGTGTTTTTTTTTTAAGTTTGATTTGGGGAAAAATTTGATTCGAAGAATATTGTTAGATTGTTAGGTGTTGTTTGTTTGTTTGGTGTTTATTTGTGGTGTTTTGTTGCATAATTTTGCATGTTCCATTTGTATTTACTAGTGTTTTGTTTTAATTTATCTTTAAGTTTTGTGTGATTTTATTCTCTGCTGCCCTTATGGTGGAATAAGCCAAGTTTTGGAAAACTTGAGCTTTTGTATGCGATATTTCAATTTTTAGGTAATAAGGTGGCACGGCGCGAAGATAGGCCGGAGGAGATGAGCCCGGACCAGAAGAGATGCAACCGGAAGGAGGAGCCAAAGGCCCCCCGCGGCCGCGCACCATGAAGGCTGAGGAATCCCCGCGCCCGCGCGAGGGTGCTCTCGGCGGAGACACCCCGCGGGCGCGGAGCTCCTTGCGGGCGCGCGGTGCCCCGCGGGCGCGCAATCTGCCCTGTTTTGCCTGATTATCGCCAATCTACACTTGTGTCTCGCCTCTCCTTCATTTGGCACAAGTACTCTTCTTCCTTCCTCATTTTGGAAACAAGAAATCCTTGAGCCACCCTAAGCTAAACCATAGGGGGTAGGGATTAATTCCCCTAAGCCTACTTTGTGAACTTTTTCTCCACAAAATCCTCCTCCCAAATCTCTCACAATTAATGTCCATCACCATCACCTTACCACCACCTTTCCTCTCTCCTACCACCATACATCTCACCATAGCCCTCTAGCTCTCTCTCCTCTCTCTCTCTCTCTCTCTCTCTCTCTCTCTCTCTCTCTCTTATGAATATAGATTTTGGGGATCAAAAGGGGGACATGATCATTCATTCCATTCTATTCATTCTCACCACACATACCATTCTCTCAATTCTCTCTCTTTTCACACACACTACACACACTAAATCTCTACACATTTTTCTTCACCATTTTCACCACCATCACCTTCACAAGAGAGAAGAGGAAGTAAAGAAGAAGAAGAGAACCAAGCCAAGCTAGGAGAAGAGAAGACGAGAAGATCCCGACGACGAGCCATCCGCGGAAGCTAAGCTCGAAGAAGGTTCACATTGTATTTTCTTTGTATCTCTTGGATGTTTGTGGGGATTTGTCCCAAAACTTGTGAAAGATACTTAATATTGTAGAAGTTTGAGTTATTTGCATTTGATTTATGAGATGACTTCCTTCTATGGTATTTGTGTTATTTTGAGCATGTTTAGTGGCTAATCTCTCTATTAGGGGGTAGAGGATCGATGTGGTTTTAATCTATGCTTGTTCTCGTTGATTGTTGTTGTTGGAATCATGCTTTTTCATGTTTAGGTAATTGATCACTACTTGAACATTGATAGGATTTAGAGGAGTCTTGATTGTGAATCTAAATCCGGAAATTGGTTCCTTCAACGTTAGGTGGATGGGGTTCCTAAGCCTAACATGTTAATCTTGCTTGTATGATATAGCTAAGAGAGGTTTAACGGATAGACGGTGACAGTAATTGAAGTTAAACTAATCGGAAGGGTCTATTGTATTTGTGAGAATAGCATTATCAACTTGAATAAAGCATAGTGATAAAACCATTGAGAGAATCTACACCCTAATACCTTAATCAAGCTTATTTCCTCTAATCTCGTTTTAATTCGTGTTTTTGCATTTAATTACCTTGCCTTATTGTCTATTTCGAATTTGTAGCATAATCCTCATCAAACCCCTTATTAGAATGTTTAGATTTTATTTTAGTTGTTTTGTCAAAAGCATGTGTAGTCTATAGATAATTCTTTCATATAAAGTCTTCCTTGAGAGATCGACTCGGGTTAAGCTTATTGCTTCTACAATTGACCCTGTCCAATTACGGGTGAGGTCTTAAGTAGTGTCTAGTGAGCATAAACCGGAAATATAAGTGTAAATTTTTGGACCGCTTAAACAAATTTTGGCGCCGTTGCCGGGGACAGCTTTTAAGAATTGTCTTTTTGGTATTATACTTGCTTTTGTGTTGTTTTAAAATTGTGAATTTGTCATTGAAGTGTTTGTGTTGTTTGTATAAATTTGTTTTTGTGTTTATGTCCTTTTGTTTGGCTTTGATATCTCTTTCTGCGAGGTACGTTTGATCTCCGTTTTGTTTGTGTTTGTGTATGCTAGGGAGGCGAAGCCTCAATCGGAGACTAGCCCCCGTGTTTGACGACATCCATCGACCAAGGAGATTTGACGTGTTCGAGTGGGAAAGAGAGATGGAAGCTAACCCTTTCAACAACCCCGATAATGTCAATGCCAATGCCAATGTGGCTAGGAATATGAGGGACTTTGCTCGTCCCGTGATTGGGGCGTCGACTTCTTGCATAGTTCTTGGTGAAGCCGCAAGGAACTACGAGTTGAAGAGCATTCATTTTAGCCAACTTCCCTCATTCTACTGGATGCCGGTCGAAGATGCTTTGAACTTCATCTGGGAGTTCTATTCCGTTGTTCAAACCTTCCCTCTATAAGGTTTGAACGAAGATCAATTGAAGATGAGGTGTTTTCCTTACACCTTGAAGGATCAAGCTAAGATGTGGTTCATATCACTACCGGCCAATTTATTGGCCAATTGGAACGCCGTCTATGAGAAGTTCATGGCCAAGTACTACTCCAATCAAAAGACCCAAGACTTGAGAGCTTAAATTGTTACCTTTACCCAATCTCCGGGTGAATCGTTTCATGAAGCTTGGGATCGATTTTGAGGTCTCCAACAACAATGCCCTCACCACCATCTCACACCCGAGTTGCTCAATCAATTTTTCTACGACAGGCTTTCACAAAATTTCCAATATATGGTGGACAATGCATCGGGAGGAGACATTGGAGGACGGACCGCCAAAGAAGTCTCAAACATCTATGAGACCATGGCCACAACTTCTCAACAAAAGAGTGCTAGGGGGAAGAGAGCTTCCGTAAATGAAGCCAACCCTAGTTATGATATGACGAAGCAACTTGCCGAGTTGACAAGGTAAGTAGAGATGCTTAGAACCTCCAAGAGACCACCCCAACAAGTGATGACCATTGAGACTTGTGGGATTTGTGGAGAGTATGGCCATGGTGCCAACTTGTGCCAAAGAGCGATCGAGCCGGAGTCAAGTGAAGAGGCTCATTTCCATGCTCTTCAAGAGCAAGCGAATGCTCTCCAAGGCTTCCAACCGCGCCAACAATACAACCCCTACTCTCAAACATACAATCCGGGGTGGAGAAATCACCTGAATTTCTCTTGGAAACAACCTCAACAACCTCCTCAACCACCACAACAACCGTCTCCACCTCAACAAGCCGGAGAAGGCCAAGCTCCACCTTATCCGAGGCCGCAACAATAACCGGCCCAACCAAACCAACCGCCAAGGCCAACATTGCAAGACACATTGCAATCCTTCATCCAAGCCACTTAACAAAGATTCAAATCCGTTGAGGCTTCCGTGAAGAGAATTAAGACCCAAGTGGGCCAAATAGCCGGGACCGTTGGAGAGTTGGCCAAGCAAGCAAAGCCGGGCAAGTTGCCTAGCCAACCGGATCAAGCTCAAGCCATTACCGTGCTTAGAGGAGGTAAGGTGATCGACAACAAGGTTGGAGAGTCGAGCCCAACCAAGGAGGTTGAAAAAGAAGATGAGACTCCTTCACAACAACAAAAGGAGTTCGAGAAAGAAAGAGAAGAAGTAAAGAAGCCCACACTCCACAAGGCTACCAATCCTTACAACCCTCCAATTCCATTTCCAAGCCGGTTGAGGAATGAGAAGCAAGACACTCAATTCCAAGAGTTTTACAAACTCCTATCCAAGGTGAATGTCAATCTTCCACTCCTTGATGTCATCCGAAATGTGCCGGCCTATGTCAAGTTCTTCAAGGAACTTGTTTCAAAGAAAAGGAAGTTTGGAGAGGATGAGAAGATAGAGGTATCCGAAGTGACGAGTGCAATCCTACAACATCAACTACCACCCAAGCTCTGTGATCCAGGTAGTTTTACTCTTAAAATTGCTTTGGAAAATGGCAAAGAAGCATGTGGTATGCTAGATCTAGGAGCCGGAATTAATTTGATGCCTTACTCTATTTATAAACAATTAGAGTTAGGTGAATTGAAACCAACTAGAATGTGTCTACAATTAGCGGATCGGTCCGTGAGATATCCTAGGGGAATAATAGAGGACATTCTAGTTAAGGTTGGTGGATTGATCATACCGGTTGATTTTGTTGTATTGGATGTGGGTGATGTGAAAGAAACAGGTAAAGAACACACTCTTTTCCTAGGTAGACCTTTTATGGCTACAACAAACACCTTGATTGATGTTAAAAATAGAACTTTAAAAATGTCGGTGTTAGGAGAAACGGTGTCTTTTTCCATACATGAAAACAAGGCTATTCCCGTCTCCTCATTTGAGGAAAATTGTTCTTACATAGATGCTATTGATGTCTTGGCCGAGGAGGTTTTCTTGCAGGAAATAGGTGCTCCGTGGAGGAGTGAAGCCTCGTCCGAGGAGCTTGCTATGGATGAAGCCTACCTCAAGTGTGGGGGTGACGAGTTGAATGCCGAAGAGATGGAGATCTTGCTAGGAGAAGGCATGAGTCTCATGGAAGTCATGGCCTCAACCGAAGAGGAAGTGAAGCCCAATCCCGAGCTTGAGCTCAAGGAGCTTCCATCTCATCTCAAATACGTCTACCTCGACGATGAAGAGAAGAAGCCCGTGATCATCTTTTCCGGGCTAGAAAAAGAAGAAGAAGACCTCTTAGTAGCCGTACTAAAGAGGAACAAGCAAGCCATAGGATGGAGTCTTTCCAACATCAAAGACATTAGCCCCTCTACGTGTATGCATCGCATCATTCTAGAGGAAGGGGCTAAGCCGGTTCGTGAAGGGCAAAGGAGGCTCAACCCCGTGCTAATGGAAGTCGTAAAGAAGGAGATTCTCAAACTCCTAGCGGAAGGGATCATTTTATCCCATAGCCGATAGCGAATGGGTGAGCCCGGTCCATGTGGTGCCAAAGAAAGGAGGAATCACGGTGGTTGAAAACGATAAAGGAGAGCATGTAGCTACTCAGACCACCACCGGATGGAGAATGTGTATCGATTACGGGAAGCTCAATGCCGCGACGTGAAAAGACCATTTTCCCCTTCCTTTCATTGATCAAATACTTGATAAACTAGCCGGACAGAGTTTTTATTGCTTTTTTGACAGTTTATCGGGTTATTTTCAGGTGGCCATAGCGCCGGAGGATCAAGCCAAGACCGCATTCACGTACCCGTTTGGTACATTTGCGTGTCGAAGGATGCCGTTTGGACTATGCAATGCACCGGGCACTTTCTAAAGGTGTATGTTCTCAATCTTCTCCGAGATGATTGGAGACTTCATTGAAGTATTCATGCATGACTTTTCGATCTTTGGATCCTCATTTTCCGATTGTTTAGAGAAGTTAGAACTTGTCTTGAAAAGATGCATAGAAAGTAGCCTTACTCTTAGTTGGGAAAAGAGTCATTTCATGGTTACTAGTGGCATAGTGCTTGGTCATGTTGTGTCTAAAGACGGAATGAGTGTAGACAAGGCTAAGGTAGATGTGATTGAAAAATTACCTCCACCCGTTAATGTGAAAGGAATTAGAAGTTTTCTAGGCCATGCCGATTTTTACCGTAGGTTTATTAAAGACTTCTCGAAAATTAGCCAACCTCTATGCCATTTACTTGCTCAAGATGTTCCTTTTGGGTTTGATGAGAAATGCTTGCATGCTTTTAATACTCTTAAGGAGAAATTAATTACCGCACCCGTTGTTGTTCCCCCTGATCGGTCTTTACCATTTGAAATCATGTGTGATGCATCAAATTTCACCGTTGGTGCCGTTTTGGGTCAACGTATTGATAAAATTCTTCGTGTAATTTACTATGCTAGCCTCACCTTGAATAGTGCTCAAGTGAATTACACCACCACCGAAAAAGAATTGCTTGCCGTTGTGTTTTCATTAGATAAATTTAGATCCTACATCTTAGGATCTAAAGTAATTGTGCATAGTGATCATGCGGCTCTAAGGCATTTGTTGACCAAACCACAAGCTAAACCTAGACTCATTAGGTGGATTTTGCTTGTGCAAGAATTTGATGTTGAGATTAAGGATAGGAAGGGATGTGAAAACGTGGTAGCGGATCATTTATCTCGCATCCCTGTTGATGAAAATTTCAATTTGTTACATGAAAAAGGAGTTGATTGTGATACATTTCCATGTGAGCATGCTCTTGAGCTTAATTCCTCTCATTGGTATGCCGATATTGTCAACTATCTTGCTTGTGGTAAAATGAGACCTAACCTCTCTTTTCAAGAAAAGAAAAGATTTTTGGCAATGTGTAGGTATTACTTTTGGGACGATCCATACCTTTTCCATTTGGAAAAAGACGAGATAATTCGAAGGTGCATCCCGGAAGAGGAGCAAACCGATGTTCTAGCCTTTTGCCACTCGTCTCATTGTGGTGGTCATTTTGGAGGGCAAAAGACGGCTAGAAAGATCCTACAATCCGGTTTGTATTGGCCTTCAATTTTTAAAGATGCTCACGCTTACTCTATTTCATGTGATAAGTGCCAAAGACTTGGTAATATTGGGAGGAGAATGAAATGCCTTTAAATATCAATCTTGTTGTTGAAATTTTTGATGTTTGGGGTATTGATTTTATGGGACCATTCCCTAACTCATTTGGTTTCGAGTATATCCTGTTAGCGGTCGATTATGTCTCAAAGTGGGTTGAAGCAATCCCCACTAGGTCTTGCGACGCTA